>OX465436.1:16884695-18084695 GCA_950005045.1 Agrotis exclamationis
AACCCGGACCACAGATTATATATCATAGATAATTAATAGTGAGGTGGATGCTTACTATATTACTAATTAGTGATGATACAACATCCCCCCTGTTGAGTTCTAATTGGACCCCTGACAAACAATTAAAAGATATATTATGCTATGCAACTATACAATGACAAGATACTTAAAGATACTTATAGTTACACTTATTTAACATTCTTATTTATGACAGTATATATTATTTATGACATAGCAACTTAGTTAATCTATTTCATCTATTAACCTTCTAGTAGGTTTTACAATGCGACCTGACTTTGTTATTACACTTGAGGATTTTTGAGATGAGGAATCTTGTTGTCTAGACGACTCCTGTCTGTCACCTTCCTCTCTCCCCTGTGACGAGTTGGATTGCATAGGAGGGTTTGAAAAATTATGAGAATACTTATGTCTTAAGTGAATTCTATTCCTCCTATACCTAACACCATGAACATCCTCAACAACATAAGACCTATTATTTAACAATCTTTGTTTAACAATAGCTTGTTCCCAGTCACTTTTAGGATTTCTTTTGAAATAGACATGATCATTATAATATAATATTGACAAAGGCTTTGTATTTCTATCATAATACTTTGTTTTATTTTCATTGTTTTTCTTAACTGACTCTTTATAATCCTTAAAAGTTACTACTTTTGGTTTTAATCTTTTGTATGACACTGGGATGTTATCTCTTAAGTTTCTGGACATTAGCAATTGTGCTGGTGATGACAAATTATTTTTAGGTGTATTTCTATATTGTAATAAAGCTATGTATGGATCTGATTTGTTTTCTTTACATTTCTTTAACATATTTTTTATGATTTTAACTGAGCTTTCTGCTTGACCATTCGACTGTGAATGATATGGACTAGTAATAATATGTTCTATGTCCCATTCTAACATAAACTTTTTAAATTCAATTGACTGAAAAGGAGGTCCACCATCTGACACTAATGACAATGGTATTCCATGACGAGCAAAAATAGACTTTAAATGAGTGATAACATTTTGAGATGTACTGTTTTTATTTAATAAAGCAATTTCTATGTATTTTGAGTAATAATCTGTGACAATTAAATAAACTAAGTTATCAAAATGCATTAAATCAATACCGACTTGTTGCCATGGATATTTACATATTTCAAAATTTTGTAGTGGTTCCTTTTGATTACATGGTTTGAATTTTGCACATACAAGACATTGTTCTACTAAATTCTTTATATCACTTGACATATTTGGCCAATACAAAGATTCTTTTGCCAATTTTAAACATTTATTTATACCTTGGTGACCCTTGTGAATCTTGTCTAACATTTCTTTATGCATAGACTGAGGTACTATTAATTTTGAACCTTTGAAAACTAAATCTTTAATTACATGGATTTCTCCTTGAATATTCCAAAATGGTTTTACCAATGGACTGACATGGTTTTTGCTTTTTGGCCAACCTTCATTATAATATTTTTTCAATAATTGCAAGGATTCATCAACTTTGGTTTCCTTTGCTAATTTTGTGCTGTATTCTTTTGTGATTGCTAAATTAGAATAAATTAAATTGACATGACAAGACATTTGTGATTCATTTTCAGGTATATAATGGTCTTTTAAAGCTGCTCTTGACAATGTATCTGATATATACATTTCTTTACCTGGGACATGTATGACTTCTAAATCATATTTCTGTAAAGTTAACATCATACGCTGTAATCTAGCTGGTACATCATGTAATGGTTTTTTAAATAAATAGACTAAAGGTTTATGATCAGTATGTACTGTGACTCTATTACCATATACATATTGGTGAAATTTTTCACAACCAAATTGAATAGCTAGTAGCTCCTTTTCGATTTGAGCATATCTTTCCTGAGTTTCAGTTAAAGTTTTTGAACTGTATGCAATAGGTTTGTTTTTCTGTAAAATGACTGCACCTAAAGCTGACTTTGATGAATCAACTGACAAGACTAATGGAATCTTGGGATTATAATGAGCTAAAACTGGTGAGTTAGTAATCTCATCTTTCAGTTTTTTAAGACATTGACTATGATTCTCATCCCAAGTCCAGACTGAATCTTTTTTCAAAAGATTTCTTAATATTTGAGTTTTTTCTGACAAGTTACTTATAAAAGGTCCTAAATGATTAATCATACCTAGTATTCTCTGTAACTCTTTGACATTTTTTGGTGTGGGCATATTGACAATGGCTTTGACTTTCTCTTCGTCTGCCCTTGCACCATCTTTACTGAAGACATAACCCAAAAAACAGACTTCTGAGACTAAAAATTTACATTTTGACTTGTTAAACTTTAAGTTAACTTGACGTGCTCTTTGCATAACTTTATGTAATCTTTCATTATGTACCGACTCATTTGGTCCATAAACTAAAATATCGTCTATGAAAATTAAGACTCCTTCTATATCACCAAATAAATTCATCATAACTCTTTGAAATATTTCAGATGAGGCATTTATGCCGTAAGGTAATCTTAAATACTTATATCTACCAAATGGTGTTTGAAAAGTACATAATTCAGAACTATATTCATCCAGACGTAGCATCCAAAATCCAGAGAATGCATCCAAATGAGAAAAACATACAGCTCCTTCAAGCTGAGACCTAATCTCATCAATTGACTTTAATGGATAAAATTCTCTCATAATGTTCTTGTTTAAATTTCTAGGATCTAGACAAATTCTTAACTGACCTGAACTTTTTACAGTTACGACGACTGAGTTGACCCACTCTGTAGGTTTTGTAACCTTGACAATGACTTTCATAGCCTCCATGCGATCCAACTCCTCACGTAGCTTCTTTAGTAAAGCAAATGGAACTTTCCTTGGCGGATCCACGCATGGTACTGCATCAGGCTTGAGTTTAAGATGACAGACTGGAGGTAGACACCCAAGACCCTGAAAAACATCATTATATTGTGTAAGAATTTGTTTACAAAAGTTTTGTTTAGATACTGAAAAGACACGATTTATTATACCTAACTTTTCACAAGTTGGTAGACCAAGAACATTTGGACAATCTAAATTAGCTACTATAAACATTATTGATTCGACGACTTTACGATTATTTATGCACAAATTGCAATTTATATTGACTTTGCCTAAAATCGGAATGGATTTTCCACCAAATCCTGTGACATTGATATGACATTTGACAAGTGAGAGTGACAGTTTATTTTGACGTTTGACAGAATTGAATGTTTGTTTCGACATGATATTGACATCTGCACCAGAGTCTATGATGCATGTAATTTGTTTATTTCCTAGTGACAAGTTAATTTCCCATGACTTCTTTGAAAAACTATTTTGCAAAGTGTTGACATAATATTTTACTTCTGAGTGATTGACTAAAGATTTGTTGGGTGACTGTATAAACTGACTGTTGTATGTCTGACTGCTATTTCTGTGATGATGACCCTGTGTGTGTTGTAATCCCTCAGACTTGTGACTATAATATTCTTCATTGAGATGTTGACATTTTTTATTTAGACTATTTGACTGGAGTATTTGACTTTGAAATTTTTTATTTTGAGTACATCTCTCAGATATGTGACTAATCTCATCACAGAGATCTACATATCTCTCAGACTGACTGTCACTATTCTCATCACAGAGATAATATGAATGGGGATTTTGACTAACTGATCTCTCAGACATGTGACTGTTTTCATCACTGAGATCTACACAATGACTTTTGGATCTCTCAGATTTGTCACTGGTTTCATCACAGAGATAATATGAATGGGAAAATTGACTATCATGTCTCTCAGAATAATTGTCACTTCTTTCATCATTGGGATATGACTGTGACTGCCTTGTCCCCATCTGTGAACCACTGTGACTGTGTGCCCTGTAAATATTGTGTGACTGACTACTAGACCTAGTACCCAACAGATCATACTGATATGAATGACTTTTATGACTTTGACTCGACTTTAATTGACTGTTTAACATACCAACAAAATAATCTTGACTTTTATCTGAATTAAACGATTGTAACTGACTGACTTTTTTATTCTTGAGACAATATTTAGCAAAATGACCAAAAGATTTACATGACCTGCATTGGACTGCTTTAGCGGGACACTTGAAGCGATGAGACTGCCCACAGCGACCACACGTCCTCGAGCTGCTGTGTTCGCTGTTCGACGCTGAAGCTTCCTTGCGACTGCTCGACACTGACCAGCGAGTGCTTGAAGGTGGCCTGCGACTGGACGCTCGCTGTCGACTGTCTCTTCGACCACGGCTCTTCCGACTAAGTTGATTGATATTTTCACCAGGAACACTACTGTCTTTGACGATCCTTTCAGCATCCTGCTGTGCGACTATGAGCGTTCTTGTTAGCTCTTGCATCCTCTGATACGTCAGATCAGGTTCTTGAAGTAGTCTTTGACGAACATGTGACAATTCATTATTTAAATTTGCTATGAAAATATCTTTAATTAGCGATTCCCTGAGCGTGTCAAATTCACAATCTTTGCTTTTAATTTCCAAATCTGTAAGGAATTCCTCGATGCTTTCGGATTTTTCTTGCCTACGTGTGAAGAATAAATACCTGCACATGGTCACATTTCTTCGTGGCTCGAAGTAATTGTCGAATTTGGATTTGACTTCGTTGAGCGTGCTGCTATCGAGTTTAAAATCGAACGTATTAAATATATTCAATCCACGTTCACCAATTAAATGGAGTAAAATTGCGATTTTTCGTTTCTCGCTAGATTTGTCCAGTCCTGTAGCCAGGAGATACAGCTCCAGCTGCTGCCACCAGCGTTTCCACGACTCAGCATTGTTGTTAGCTGGATCCGACGAAATATTCAGTTGTTTTAGTTGAGAATTTAGGCTTTTTTCTCCATCGCCATCTTGACTACGGACGACGCCACCGGCTTGACTTTGCATTTTTTTCGACGATCTTCAGACTTTTGATACCAGACCTTCTTCGATTTCTTTTAATGGACTTCTGACACCATGTTATGTGGTTGTTTTAGAATGAAAGATACTTCTTGATGTACAGGGTTTAATTGTAATCAGACATTATAGATACAGTACAGTCTTCACAGACGGGGCTAGTACAGTGCAGTGACGGACTGAACCCGGACCACAGATTATATATCATAGATAATTAATAGTGAGGTGGATGCTTACTATATTACTAATTAGTGATGATACAACACACTGGAGGGAAATTGTCGTGATTTAATATTACGACCATATTAAAATTTCACTCTAAAAAACTAATAAACGAAAGCCATTTTCAGAATCAAATAAGAACTTTTAGGGACTTCAATTAAATTACCCTAGTAATTTTCATAAAACATTTTCTTAGTTATTTTAGGAGAATAGGCAAGAAAGAGGCATTTATTTAGCGAAAATGTTTTAAATTTAAAGAGAAATTGGGCCTGTTTTTAAAACCTAGATCTGTTCTATTAAAAAAAACAATCCAATAAGCACTAACAGCATTTAAATATTACAAGAAAAATAATACCTATTGACCTAGTTTATTTTTTTGAACTATTCAAATATAAGTAGTGCTTTTAACTTTACACACATTCTACTGAATTGACCAATTCCGTTGAATACTAAAATAACTTTTGTAGTTAGTTTTAATTCCAACATATTCAATCAATACTAATATCTAAACCGTCGGCTGTCTATAACTGAAATTCTGATAAAGTAGGTTGTTTTAAAATAAATCTTTCTACAAACTTTGAAAACCGATGACATAAAAATCTAAAACAAAATGTCTGACAGAATTTCAAATGATGCCAACATTTGAAAAAAGTTTGAAGCTCTCAGTTGCTAATTTTCGAAAATCCATTAACATAGAATATCTGGCAATAATTCTCGTGTGTGGATTAATAATAAAGTACATGAGTCTTTATGATGCGATGATAAATTACCGCGAGCGTCTCCATTACCCACTGTTAGTACATTACCGCGGCCATAATTCAATCTAGCTCCCGACCTATTCATAATGGATTGCACATTTTCATATTTAAATATTCGTTGCAAGTTTTTCTACATAATTTATTTTATTTTTTTATCTTATTTTCTGATGGATTTATTATAAGAATACTCGTATATTATTATTATCGCACTATGCAATAACACCTTTATTTTTTGTTTCGGCGTTGCCGCGGCGGCGGCGCTATGTCTATAGAGAATAGTATTACAGATATTTATGCGTCCTTAGCCATAACGAGGTCTATTTAGCATAGGTACATTTATACGACTCGGCAAACGTCGTCTTACTATTCTAGGTCCTAGACAGAACCTCGAGGGAAATCTAACTATATTCGTTCTAGAAAGTCTGTGTCCCTGGTACTTTCTGTAGACTTTTCTTTTTCTAATCTAATATTCTTTCTACATTACGAATGAGAACCTAAGTAGGTTCTCATTCGTAATGTGTGTGTGTACCTAATTACCTATGTTATCGGATTTTCTGCTATCACCATTTTTTTTTTGTCTCGATTATGTGTAAATGGACTCAAATTGTATCCGACCAACACGTAGCCAAGCCAACACAGTCCTGTCAAGCGCGCCTCAAAGAGATGTCAACAATCTGACGGGGAGGGCCAAAGCCTGCTGGGGTCATATCAGGAAACCGTGACCCCGGAACGTAAAGGGCCATAGAAGGAACACCGTGGATTTTAGTCAATACGAGTCTGAAACAAAAGCTCTATCATTTGCCTTGTTCAAATCCCGGGGTATATCCTGCAGAGGGGCACCTCACTGGCATAGGTCTATTAAACTCCATATTATTTGGGACTGCCATTGCTCGATACAAAATCATGTATTTTTTTGATAGCTCATTCATAGTACGGGGTGATTATAAAGATTAGTCTCATATCGATAATAGACGTCAGTAACTACTGTGAATCATCAATGATTGGGTATTTATTGCTCTGCATATCATTAATTTGCATTTGATTAACATTAATTATTTAGCTACAGTTATTATAACCTTATAAGGTGTGTTGATAAAAAAGAGAATAAGATCTTATCGACTTATAAGGTTTAAAAGAACAACTGTTAAAAAGAGACAGGTTTTCGAAAGCGAAAGAAACATGACAAATGATATCACAGAACGTTATGTAAGCCAAGGATTCGCCAAACAAACAAAACCTAACTTTCACTAAGTGGTGCTCCACGAATACCTTTTTTAATATCTTCGTATCAAGCCCTCTATTTATAGTCAGGCCACTTTTTAGCCTAATCATTATTTAAAGTTCATTAATATTCATACAACTTCGGAAACTCTTCGGGTCAAATTAACACGATAAACTAGAATAAGAATCGATTCTCGAGAACTCTCACTCTAACAATAACATCGATGTAACAAAGGAATGCGAGTTTAGGTCAATCGATGATAGGTCGTTATCAATAGGAGATATGAATCAATTGGCTCCAATTGACACAGCCCTAAGTTCACCGACACCGTACCTTACCTCATTCACATTCAATCGAGCACTTTGGCTCTATTGAAGGCGATGTGTACAATTGTCAGATACGCGATGTACAGCCAACGACTTCAAACGCATGCCAGACTGAGTTACTGACTCACGGATGGACAGATAATGCATAATGAAAGCTGAAGGCAGTATATTGCATGTCAATTTTTACGCAATAGCTGCTGGAAAAGTAGAAACATCCATGACTCAAATGAAAGATGATGTAATAGAAGATAAAGACATGTAAATAAATAAAAAGATAATACTAGCGCAAAAATGGAAGGAATAAAGAATAAAACCAACATTGCAGAAAGGAACAGAACAATAAATTCAATAACTTATTCAATACCAACATGGTTTTACATAGAGTGCACGCGGCGCAGATGTCAAGTCAATAAACTACGTAGGTTTGCAAGAGGACCATGTCTGGGTTCTCTATTAAAATGAAGAAAAATAAGCGAATCGCCCACTTGTAGTAATACGGACATTTGGAATGCGTAGGCGACTGCAGACGATAGACATGACTGTAAGGATTGCATAAGTTATCACATTAGAGTCAGGGCTAGTATAACTCGCCCTCCAGCGCGTCTATGAGTGGCGCGTGGAGGCGCGGCGCCGGGGAGAATTCCCGCTGCCTCGACAAGTCGAGGCGCGGCGGGAAGAGGTCCGGCGCGATCTCAGGGCAGTATGGAGGGAACGACTGTCGCAACCGAGGTTCGGGCACGCCGCAATCGCGGCGGTAAGACCCCTCTTTGAGGAGTGGCTGGAAAGGCGTCACGGCGTCCTGACCTATCGGATGACGCAGGTCCTCACCGGACACGGATGTTTCGGGAGGTACCTGTGTCGGATGGGGAAGGAAGAAACGCCGGGGTGTCACCATTGCGAAGATCGCCCGGAGGACACAGTAGAGCATACGGTGCAAGACTGCCCCGCTTGGGCAGAGCACCGCCGTGTCCTCACGGCAGCGATAGGCGGAGACCTCTCGCGCCCGGCATTGGTCGAGGCCATGCTGCGGGGCGAGACGGAGTGGGAAGCGGTCGCCTCCTTCTGCGAAGCAGTATTGCTCGTTAAGGAGGAGGCGGGCCGTGAGAGAGAGAGGACAGCGTCCTCCCTCCGCCCCACCCGCAATGGTAGACGCCCACGGCGTCGGACGTCGCAAGACGATCTCCGGCCACCGTAGGCGCGGGCATGCGGGCGGCGAGTAAAGGGCAACTCGCCGCCCGGACATGGACCATGCCCGGGTCGACGGCGCGTTGTGTTCCACGCGCGCCTCAAAGAGCGTCAGCACGATGACGGGGCCCCGCCCAAGAGGGCCAAAGCCTGCCGGGGTCGCGGGACTTATCTCATTACCGTGACCCCGGAACATAAAAGGCTATTGAAGGACACCGTGGATTTTAGTCAGTACAAGTCTGACAGTCCCTCCCGCCCTGCCCGGGGTGGGAGGACTCATTTGATGATTTTACCACGCTAAAAAAAAAAAAAAAAAAAAAAGGGCTAGTATAACTGATGATACTTTAAAGCTAAGTAATGCAAAAATTAATAGACACTTAAGCTAAAGTTCAGACTATAATGATACCTTGTCCAGTAAACAGCAAAATGGCAGCTTAGACATTATAATTACCTGGAACGAAACATAAAATTGAATTAGCAAACACATCAAAGGAACTCGAATCAATCACGTTATGGAAACCCATTTTAATAATAGCTCCCCTCGTGCTACACCAGTTTAGTTCTCACGGCAGCCGTCACATAGGAAATCAAATAAACTGGGGCAAGCGAACTATTCCGGTATCTGTAAAGTCTTTGATATCACAAGTGGCTGTGATGGTCAGGAGTTCTGCATATGAAATGGGAGTTGAGGAGTTCAATGATAAGAATTTAATGGATCATTGGTATAATGTCAATGATTAAATTGATAAAAGTTAATGCTTTTTTTATCGTGGTGGAATCATCAAGTGATTCCTCCCACCCAGGGCGGGGCAGGAGGGACTGTCAGACTTGTAGTGATCCAAATCCACGGTGAAACTAAAATTAAACGTACATAATATGATTTTAGCAGTCTTGCGAAAAGTACTTTTGGACTTAATATTTCTCAGCTCCTTCGTACACTTCATTACAGCTGATTTAATTTAATCTCCTGAACAAACTCGCTAAACTAGCCAACATTGTTACAGGTAAATGTTACATTGAACAAACTTAGCGTATCTGCAAAACTTTTGCCATTTTCCAAGCGTTGAATTAAAGTAACGAAGCATTGCATACTTCGAACTAGAAAATATTTTAAAGAATTTATGATGACTTCTAAGTGCTCAAACACACTGCGAGCCTAGCGCGGTGGCGGCGGCGGGCGCGGAAATATTGAATGTATGAAATCGCCGCTCGTGGCCATATTGAAGTGACTAAGGCGGGGGCCTAGTGCGATGGCTACAAGCGATTTTGCGAGCCTAGGCGTTGCTAGGCAACAACCGATATAACGGGCGGGTGGCAGGTGTATCAAACTTTTTCGGTCTTTTAGTAGCGCCATCTAGTTATCAGAACATGCACTAAAGTACTACCGTTGGATGTTTTTGTACATATTTAAATTATTTTTTACCATACTTGAGTAGAAAAATGTAGAATGATTGTTAATTTACTTGTATGCAATATTAAACAACCTTTAAAACATTTAAAAATTAATTTCTTTAAACAAGATTTATAGGAACTACTTTGTACCACCGGTTTGCAACACTTGAATTCGCCGCTACAAAAACAAACGCTTGATCAGCAGTGTGGACACAGATCGCGCCCGCCGCCGCGCCCGCCACCGCGCCCGCCGCCGCCGTCGCGCTAGGCTTCCAGTGTGGACACACACTAAGAGTTCTAGACACGTTTTTGGGATTAGTTTTTATTCAAGCAAGGTATTCAGAGTGTCTTTGTAGGTCTGGATCAGTCCAATGTGGAATGCAGTCAGCTAAAATCAGGGAATAAGTTATTGTGATGTGTAACCGGACCACAATATTAAAGCATGATTCCATACCTCGATAGTAGCTCCTGGCTAAATAATAACAGCCTCAGTGTTTGCCTTGGTTGGTCTGTAGATGAATTCCTCCATGCCTAGCTAAGCACCCAAAGCCGCTGACGCCGGCTATCATTTGTAGTCCTTCGACAGTCGTTATTATTAGTCAGAAGCTCGAAAGTCATACAACCTGTCTTACCATCATCTCAGCCATAGGACATCCACTGCTGAACATAGGCCTCCCCTTTAGACCTCCACATATACCGGTTGGAAGCGACCTGCATCCAGCGTCTTCCGGCGACCTTTATAAGGTCGTCTGTCCATCTTGTTGGTGGACGTCCTACGCTGCGCTAGCTAGTCCGTGGTCTCCACTCTAGCACTTTTCGACCCCATCGGCCATCAGCTCTGCGAGCAATATGGCCTGCCCATTGCCACTACGTCCGTTTCAACCGCGCGGCCATGACGTTTTTTTTAAATAAAAACCATCCCAAGTTTTTGTAAAAAAATGTAAAAGTCGATTCCCAAAAACCATAAATTTGTCAAAGCAATGGTTAAAAAGTTATAAGGGTTTGAACGTGGCCGCGCCATCGAAACGCGGCGAACCGCGCGGCCATGGAGATCTTTAAAACTAAGCGTCGCAGAGACCTGAAAATTTGGGAAATAGTAGATTGATTTTGTAAAAAATTTGTAAAAATATAGAAAAAAATCCTGTGTTTATATTTTAGGAGCTGTAAGGCTAAAACCTCATGGCCGCGCCATTGAAACGGTGTCAAAAACGTTATCGCCGATATCTCGCTGAAAAAACATCGCAGACGTCTGAAGTTTTTTGTAAAACACAGATCTGATTTTGTCGAAACTAGTAAAAATACAACAAAAAATCCTAGGTTTATATTTCAGGAGCTATAAGACTAAAACCTCATGGCCGCGCCATCGAAACGTTGGAAATTTTGTTTTTCGCGAATATCTCGCTGAAAAAGCATCGCAGAGGTCTGAAGTTTTTTGTAAAACCTAGATTTAAAGTTGTCAAAACTAGCAAAAATACAACAAAAAATCCTAGGTTTATATTTCAGGAGCTGTTGAACAAGATCCTCAATGCGTCTTGAATATGTCGATTAGGGTGACCACGGATTATTATTTACAGAGACTTTCCACCTTTTTTTATTAGAAATGAAATCTCAAGAATTCGGTGAACAATAAGGATCAATAATATGGCTATTTCTTTAAAAATCATGTAAATTAGAGATTGTTCGCTTACATTAAAGTATAAACTTCTTTAACAAGTAATTATTAAATTTAAAAAAATATTGCCAAGTTTCCCTTGAAGCCTCGGCCCATAAACCTTTTTACATTTTAACAGACTTCAAAAAAAGGAGGTTATCAATTCGACTGTATTTTTTTTTTATGTTTGTTACCTCATAACTTGCGACTGGGTGAACCGATTTTCATGATTCTTTTTTTATTTGAAAGCTGGTGCTTCCCGTGTAGTCTCATTGTCACCATTTCAATATCTGATGATTGTATCCTGGAGAAAACGAGGGCAACCCTCAAATTTTATAGGCCCACACATCGTTTTTCACAAATATTATGAAGTAATTTAAGTACTTGCGTATAGTGATCATAATCTCATGTAGCTGAGCTGATGATGGAAGGTACAACTCCTTAACAGTAAGGAGTAGGCGTCGACTGATTTAGTCAATTATTTTTTTTCATTAAGTATTTCAAAGCACTACAATTTAATAAAGGTCTGGAATATACCTGATGATGGAGCCGAGAGACAGTCGAGGGAACTCCTCAACGATTCACAGCAGCTATCTTGTGTTTGAGCTTGATTAATTTGTATTGATAAGAACTTTACACCTAGATGAGTTGTAACTGTTATTAGGGGTCTGATGACGAAGACGAAGGACAGTTCAGGGAATTCCTCAACGGTTTACAATAGCTACCTTGTGTTTGGACTTAATTCATTTATATTGAAGAGAACTTTACACCTAGATGGGTTGCAACTGTCATTAGGGTTCTGATGATGAAGACGAAGAACAGTTCAGGGAACTCCTCAACGGTTTATAGCAGCTATCTTGTATTTGGACTTAATTCATTTATACTAATGACCCATATGGGTTATTGTTCGAATAGAATAGAATATTATTTATTGTAAAACATGAGTAAGCATCAATCATGATGCAGTATACCTGCCATTTGGTCCCATAAAAAAATCATTTATTTTGGTGTTCTTGCTTTTGTGTACATGGGCGATGTTATAGCCGGTGCTAAGGATAATAAAATTCTAGTGCATATGTAAGAAAATTATGTATTTTACAAGAATTTGGGTTAAATATTATACTAAAAAGGGTAAAATAAAAGTTTTTTTTCAAAAATGTAACCGACTTCTAAAAAAAAAACAACCACTAAAAAGGGTAAAATAACCTACCAAATAACTTTTCTTTCGGAAGTCGGTGGCAAAAAAAATCAACGAAATAAAAAAGCAAAGCCACCGACTTCCGAAAGAAAAGTTATTTGGTAGGTTATTTTACCCTTTTTAGTGGTTGTTTTTTCTTTAGAAGTCGGTTACATTTTTTTTTTAACTTTAATGTTAACGTAATATAAACTTTCAAATAATTAATAAAATGCATGATTTATTGCATATTATTCTCTTATTATTATTGGTTTTATTGTGTTATGTTACTAATTATCTATTATTATTTAGAAATTCACATCATTAATTTTTATGACACAACATGAATCGGGCCGAATCTTGTCATACCCCTTTAGGTCGGTTTCAGGTTATGATGATACTAATTTAGCATACAGTTTAATCGATGACGATTAAGATATTAAACAACAGGGGAATTTTAAAAATTACATAATGAGAATAACTAACCAAAATAACCAAATTACCTACCTCATTTTAAAAGTTTTAATATAAGTAATATATTTTTTTTTTGTTAGGTTGACAGAAAGTCTTTGGCCACAAGGTCGTATTTACAAGAAATAAACTTACTGTTACGAAATAATAAAAAATGCATATCTTAGTGTAGGTATACGAGCAATCTATGATTTAAGACTTAAATCACAACTCATCACGACTTAAACTTAAATCAAATTTCTTTAAAAATCACTTAAATTTTAAGTGATTTTTAAAGAAATTTATGTCTTAATGTAAGCGAACAATCTCTAATTTACGTGATTTTTAAAGAAATAGCCATATTATTGCTCCTTATTGTTCACCGAATTCTTGAGATTTCATTTCTAATAAAAAAAGGTGGAAAGTCTCTGTAAATAATAATCCGTGGTCACCCTAATCGACATATTCAAGACGCATTGAGGATTTTGTTCAACAGCTCCTGAAATATAAACCTAGGATTTTTTGTTGTATTTTTGCTAGTTTTGACAACTTTAAATCTAGGTTTTACAAAAAACTTCAGACCTCTGCGATGCTTTTTCAGCGAGATATTCGCGAAAAACAAAATTTCCAACGTTTCGATGGCGCGGCCATGAGGTTTTAGTCTTATAGCTCCTGAAATATAAACCTAGGATTTTTTGTTGTATTTTTACTAGTTTCGACAAAATCAGATCTGTGTTTTACAAAAAACTTCAGACGTCTGCGATGTTTTTTCAGCGAGATATCGGCGATAACGTTTTTGACACCGTTTCAATGGCGCGGCCATGAGGTTTTAGCCTTACAGCTCCTAAAATATAAACACAGGATTTTTTTCTATATTTTTACAAATTTTTTACGCAATCAATCTACTATTTCCCAAAATTTCAGGTCTCTGCGACGCTTAGTTTTAAAGATCTCCATGGCCGCGCGGTTCGCCGCGTTTCGATGGCGTGGTTTTTATTAAAAAAAAATGCCATGGCCGCGCGGTTGAAACGGACGTTTGCCACTTGAGCTTGCTAATCCGGTGGGCTATATCGGTGACTTTAGTTCGTCTACGGATCTCCTCATTTCGGATTCGATCACGTAGAGAAACACCGAGCATAGCCCTCTCCATAGCTCGTTGAGCGATTTTGAGCTTTGAGATGATGCGGATAGTGAAAGACCTACTTGCCTTACCAAGGGGTATCATATTACCCAGGTATTAGGTCGTGGAGGTCTTCTAGAAAGGCAGTCGCTTCATGTAAAATACTGATGTGACTGAATCAGCTGCATCCGGTTCAACTGAAAGCCCACCCAAACATAGTTGGAAAAAGACTTGGCAGTTGATAATGATTTTCACGCCTCGAGTACACAGTTGAGTGAACGAATGCAGTGCCAAAGAATATTAAATTCTTCATAATATATCTCATTGGCAATACTGAAGCAATTTCGGTGTCTATAAAATACATGACGATATTCAATATATGATTTAAAATTCCAATAGCTTCTGAGAAGGATATCGCACTGCGACCAGACGGTGCAATAAGTCACATTTCTACCGCTATACATTAGGCAGTCTAGAAACACTCATGTATAAAGATAACCAGTGAATCAAATAAAGCTCTTTTTTGTTGAATCAAACACGAGGGTCATGGTTGTCTACTAAGATATGTTATGGTTTGTTTTATTTTAGTTTATTGAGAGTTATTACGCACTCCAAACCCAAAATATAATCAGATATCTAGAATTCTAGAACATACCCGACGTACTCACGACAAATTCGTTACCTGAAGAATGTTTACAATTTGTGTAAATAGTTTTCACGTGTGTGTAAATCGATTCAGACCATTGGTTCTAAAATTCACAAAAAAAGTGTACGTCTATAAATTTGTTTTTAGGGAGGGAGACATCTTCTGAATTTTTGCGGTTAATTTACCTTATGACACTTGGGGATGACGTGTCCCCAAGTGTCATAAGGTATAAAATAAACCAGTCCCGTGGGATAATTTCAAAGTTTAAGGCCTCGGTACAAAGCTAATTATCTCTACTGTGCCCAAGCCCATATCTACACAAAATAGATGTTCTGTTCTAACAATAAAAATATCAGAAACCAGGCAGTTAGGATGCCGAACCGGTTACTCACGATCCCTCACAATTGTGCTGCTATTTTAGGGTTAGGAACTGCGCGTGAGTCACCCACTAGTCCACTACTACCGGACGGATAGCACCAACTAGAACATCGTTATGTAATTTGTGAATGCATTCAATTTGTTGTTCGGTTGGTTCACACGATGGCTGGAGTGATCTAGGTGTATGATTTAGTGTGATCGATTAACAACGAGGTGTTGTAATTTGAAATATTACAGTAAAACATGTAAAATACGGGACACCTTGCCATCCTAGGCCGTAAAGGGCCATGGACCGGGAGGAAAAGAAAAGGACAGTAGGTAGGAACCGCTTGAAGGCAGCTCTGGCCCAATCCACTCTTAGAGCCAAACTTCGGAGGTGTTCCTTGAAAGTTTTATCGGCTCTCGAGGACGAGTGCCCGGTACCTATTTCAAAACCCGTGTATTACATAGAAGATGCTCTTATCCCAATTAATTTGTGGTCAATGCAGCACGTCTTCGTCTTCCAGACTTCACTTTTATTCGTTGTCTTACGATTCACCCATTTTCCAGCCATCCTCCTATGTCCATCAAATCTTTGCAGAACCCTGCATTATTCGAATTAAGTATTTTTAATGTTTTAAGAGTGCCTTCGCAAAGAATCCGGATCGGTACATAATATTTTGTATGAGCGCATGACATAACATAGGTCTATTTTGCCTGCTCCGACCAGTACAACCCCCGTACTAACCTGTTCGTACCGACAATCTACTTCTTCTTAAAAACACCCTATACCATAAAACATTATCACCATCATACTAACAACTCCATAACAAGAACCCATCACACTAAATCACAACATCCAACGAATAAAACCGACTCCAACCCGAATAAAACCGAACATAAATTGAATGAAAATAAAACGAACGAATGGCTGCCCACCATGGCACCGTTTAATTACGATAAAAACGTTATAAAACATGGTGTATAATAAAAAACACGGTGGTCTCCACGTGCCGAAGAAAGATTGCAAATCGCCGTTGTGCAATCAAATTAAACTAATTGATTATGTTTGAGAGCTTTTATGTGGTGAAGAAGTGAGAGAAAGTGATTAAAACTCGGGATTGGATAATTAATAGCTATGTGTGGGGCACAATTGATGATTTGGTGAGGGTCGTTTCCTTGTATGTAGGATTTGAAGTCCAGTGGTAACACATTCATACAAAAACAACCCTTTTGTTTTGGGTGTGTGAAATCATCAAATGACTTCTCTCAGAATGGAATTTCAGACTACTGTTCCTCCACTTTCCACGTTTGCGTATCTCTTACATTCCCGCAAACTGGTACTTACATTCCGCAACCCTGGACATTCCCGCAACCTGTGTTTCATATAAGCCTAAAAGCATAGCTTGCTTTTGTAACCTGTTACTCAGCATAATTTGAAGGTTTCTGAACAGTCTGTTACATGCAGCCTTATAGGCTTGCTGTAGCTTGCAGTAATGTTGACATCTCTAGCCACTCCACTGCTGAACATTTAGATTGACATGCTTCACATATTAGACCAGAACCGGGCAGTAAAAGATACTCCCGAATACCACCCAGTCTGTGCCTAATCAGACCGAGCCGATCATAATGTATATGTTTATCACGCCGAACATGCATAACATAGGAACCCTTTTCATCATGATCTATGGTAATAATGCCATGACATTACACGAACTCGTTGAACTTAACCCAATCAACAACGCCTATGCATCTTACCTACATTGAGTCACAAATCATTATTTAATTACATTAATTGGTACAACTGTTGGAGTCAACAAAGGCATTGCTGTGCCAAATAAAATTATCACCCACGTCCAATTAGCTCTAACAAAAACATTGGTAGCTGTGTCTGGTGATAAGGTAAAGCAGGATAATTCTGTAATGTAATGGATAATACTATAATATGATACGTAACAACATAGAATTAGTACAGATGGCGATACATCGTCCTTCAGAAGATGACTTTACTTTGGAGTAATCATGTTCACGACTCAAGAGGAACACGATGTAGAGAAGATCTTCTGAAAATAACATCAGGCCTGTTATTATCGGAATGCCTGTTGGTCAGACAGAGGTATATCGCAGTTGTTAAAGTCCTATATTATCAGCCTATTGCCGTCCACTGCTGAACGTAAGCCTCCCCGCATCCATCCATCCACTGCCAGCCACCTTCCTTAAATCATCGACCCATCTTGCCGCAAGGTGTCCTACACTTAGTTACAGACGTGGCCGGCCCACTTCCACTTCAGCATGCTGATTCTACGCGCAATGTCGGTTACTTTGGTTCTCTGGCGAATGACTTCGTTACGAATTCTATCCATTGCACGCTGAGAAACCTTAAAGTGGACCAGGCCGATGGTAAGTGTCCATGCTTCGTCTCCGAAAGTCATTACGGGTAGGACAAGAAAGTCCTATGTTATTAACTAAGTGCGAACTCTGTGATGGGGACTTTCAAATAGATCGCAGCGCGTGTAGCAGAGATGTGAAATCGTGCACACAGCAAATAGGGGTGACCCAGACATCTACTGTGAAAAGATACAGTCTTCTGGCGGTTTGTTCTGATAGAATATAATAGCTTGATTTAAGAATTGAATATAAAACTACGTGCACAAGTCAAAAACATGCTACCTGTTTTTTGTGGTGAAATCATCTGATGCTACCTACCAAAATTTTAGCCACTTCTGTTGAAGAAGGGTTCAAATCATGTTTCCAATTCACAATTCAATTGGGTAAAACTTTTCCAAATCATTTACCATGTTTTGATGTTATTACCTAATCGGAACTCGCAAATAGTGGAGAAAGTTTTGAGTTCCAATCGAAAATTTCAATAAATACTTCTGAAGGTATTAACGAAAATTTTTATATTTCTGAGGAAGCAAATAAAACTCCCAATATTTACTTTGAAATACATTTTTCTTGGAACTTAATTAAAGAATCAGATGGAAAAATGTGATGTAATACAAGGTTTAACATTGATATAATAAAAAAGTCTGAACCGATTTTGAAAATTCTTTCACCAAGATGGGTCACTACACTAGTGTTATAAGGTATTTTGGCTTCAGGAATTCTTCAGCAGAAGCCACGAAATTTGGGTTTGCAACCGGGTAGAGACAATAGCCTATCCAAGTGTCCTCTATTATATTGGCCTAGCCTCGTTCACGACTATTTGGTCTAAGCGGTGCGATGAGCGGCGCGAATAAGACATTAATTACTTACTTTGTAAGTACATGCATTCGCCACTAGCGGTGACATCTGTTTTCCACGATATGAATATTCATTAAAATCAGTAGTAAACAACATCTGCATAATAAACACGCCGTAACTGATTCATGTCTGTTTTCGGTGTGTTTCTACACCTCGACATCTCGTCAATCAATCAGGATGACAAGCCAACACTGTTAGTAACTATAGTGCTTCTGCAGTTATTTTACCTCTGACAGTTGCAACTTGCAACTCAACAGGTAGGAAGGTAAGTCGTTAAGCTGTTAGTCCCTGCTGTCATTTGTAGATCTTGTCCTCTTGATACCCGTCAGAAATAATCGGTGAGCCGAAAGTCTGACAACCTGAGCTTATTAATGGGTTGTAGACGTTTGATAGGAAGTAACTCCATGTATTTAGCTGCATCCGGTTACACTGGAAACTAGTTCCATCATAGTTGGACAAAGGCTAAACAGGTGATGAGCTGCTTCATCAAACAGCAACGTTGCTGCCACGAGAATAAAGGTTACTGTCAAATTGACAATTCTTTTTTTTTTCTTTCTTGTGAGAATGTGGCCGCTCTGGTGCTTTCAACAGCAAGTCAGAATCAAGTTACGTCAATACAGATCACTGTCATTTGACAGTGATGTCGAATTATAGGTACAGTAACTGCGAAAAGACTGTGTGGAACAAGTGAATACAACTGCGCAGTTTCTCTCAAATATATGCATACAATACCGATTTGGTACAAGCCCATTCATATTCAAATGTGGACGTCCATTGGACAGATAAGGCAAGTTGATAATTACTTTGGACAGATGACAACCCAAACAAAAAACAGTCATATAGAATTTACATACAATATGTTTTTTTGTTTGTTTTTGGTATAAAAATCATCAATATAGTCTTCCCGGCGTGTGGACAAGACTCTTAGGCTCTTACTGACTATAAACCGTTTCTTCTGATGCTTTTCGCGTTTCAGGACCTTTTTAAGATGGACATAACATTGGACTTGAACATAACATCAGGCCTGTCATCCCAATCAATACCTGAGCAAATGTGTACTTCTACATATACTGCATTTCACCAATTATGTTAGTTATACGTGACAGGGTAAATGCTTAATACCAATAATATACACCGGGCTACTATCGAGAAATTCTTGCTAGAAATACCCTTAAGTAATTATCTCAAAGACGGAATCAAACTTACGACTTTATTTACAGCAGAATCGCACAGCGAACACGTCAGCTAAATAAAACGTGAAAATATCGGCTTAGTGAGAAAAATATTTTCCAATGAAAAGTCTTCGAATTCAGTTCAATTCTCGAAAGAGTTACGACCGTCTTTAAGTGACAAACGTAAAGTGCACTCGTTTCTGAACGAAAATCCAGCATTCTAGGAGATATTGGGAGCAGAGATTGTCGAAGGATCGTATGATTGCTTGCAGCAAGTGGTGGTGTATGAAGTAAGATATTGCTGGTTGATGTGGAATCCAATCTCATAAAGGCAGTTGACGTGGTTGAACTGGTGGTAAATGGTGAATTTGTGATGCTACTTAAATGAGTTATGAGTCAATTGAAACAGGTCTGTTATCTAATGATCACTGATGAACTTAATGGTCACGGATGAACTCAACAATAGCACTTGCTTGTAAACACGGTAAATATTATTATCAATATATTTTTTTTACAATGAAACACACGAGAAAAAACAGCTTTCAGCAATAAACAACATGAGAAACGGTGAACGATAATATAAAAAGCGAAGCTGATGTACAATACTCACAAAAAAAACGAATGACATTAACGAATAAGTAATGTTGCCGTCGGAACAAAACACTTAACTCCGAAGAGGGGAAAGTAACAAAATTGAAATGGAATGACATTGTTGTTCACAGAGTAACGTAACCGGGAACCGAGTCCCGCTCTGTTAATCCGACTAACCGATCGACGTTACAAGGGCAGAACACAAAGGAACTGTGGGTTACTTTGCATACAGAATGTTACATCAGATATTCTGTTGATGATGAGCAGTGCTGTGAGCATTGCAGCGTGCTTAATGAGAATTCGTTTTTGACAATACAAGTTGTTTAAGTTGGAAACCACCTGTATTACAATCCCACTGGACTTATATTATACAAAACTAACCAAAACGGGGAAACTTAGTCTTCCATCTCACCTGGTGTCAGGTTGAAGGTGGAAGCGAACTTCAACCAAAGTCCTCGACTGCAAGGGAATTGGCTATTTTACACGTAACTGCTGAAACACACAATGCTGATAACATTGTTGTTATAGCGACAGAATAAAATAAGATAACGATAGTTAGCCAGGTGGACTTAGAAATACTAAAAACAAAACAGAGCAGAAAAATCTACAGCCAAACAATCAATAATAACATTGAGATATACAGATTATAGAATCAGGCGTTACTTTGCGGAAATCCATGACATTAAATGTTATGAAAAATTCGACAAGATGTTTTCGAGGCCGAGCGCTTGTCGAGTCAACATCTCCTGAGGATGCCCCGTGGAGGGGCGAAACACGTGTCGAGTATAGGTTTGATTGCATGGCATGTTTTTCCATTTTTCTTGCACGTATGCATATGCATGTGGGCGGGAGGGCGGGACCTTTGCTTCATGTGCATATGCATGAGGGCGGGAGGGTGGGACTGCATCCCGCATGAGGCCTGGATTTTTGTAGCGGAATTAAAGCTAGATATTTTTCATAACATTTAATTTTGAGATATACAGTTCAAATCAATAAAAGAGAAGATAAAGCGTGTCATAAAAACGAGCAATATAATTCTTGCTAAGCATATTAAACGCAATACACTAATCATACTAGAAACTAACCAAGCGAGAAAAGTAAGACTTATAATGTCAATTACTTATCTCGCGCCGCACGTTGCATCCCTTGGCAGTGAGAAATTAGCAAATTAATAACGCTCGAGTAGGAAGACCAAGTCCGACTTTAATTACTGCGATGTAAGATATTGCTATACTGGTGTTGCTATTTTCCTAGTACCAATGAAATATCCACATGTAAGAATAAACATTCCAAACTTAGCTTAAAACGCTGCCGATCCTTAAGAAATCTCCTGTATCGTGTGTGACACATACAACTAAAACAGAAATATGCTAAAACATCTGCTTTGCCTTTTCACAACTACATATGTTGCAGTCTAACCGGATACAGCTGAATACCAGTATTTTACATTCAGCTATTGACTATCTTATCTGACCTCTACGAAATCCCTTTGTTCTGTCAGATTTTTGGTCTAGGACGAACGACTTTACGTGCTAACCGAAATAATAGTGATACAGCGGAAACAAGTAATGGAGCAATCAATACTCAAATTAAAATAATCGTTCAATTTCTCACTCGTAAATATTCACGTCCATCGTTAATAGCCTGAAGCGATATAACAAGGAAATCACATTAAATAGTTATTGTTTTAGGAAATGATAAAGAAATTACAGGTGTTATTATAGAAGCTATTACAGTATGTTAAAACGTAGACAAGAGTGCGCAGGTGGTGTCTGGCACCAAAACGTATAATGTTTGTTACAAGCAATTTTCGCTAAAAGCTGAAACACTTTGTTTTGGAGGACACGACAGGTTAGGTAGAGGTAGTTTTATGGCATTCTCATTCGTTGAAATATAAAGTACCTATGCATTATTGGAACGTACAGGATTTGAAAACAAAAATAATTCAAATGCATGTCACGTCTTTGCGAGATCGCTACAGAATTCCGGATTCGTTAAAAGGAAGGAGACGACTTTCGACTAGTATTGACAAATGGTGTGATCACTCACATACAGCATGACTAGATATTACCACAACTTCCTCAACTTTCATAGTTATAGCACGTTCATGTAAATTCTAGTGATTTCACGACTAATTTGCACCAATCTATTAGCATAACAACAGAAGCAAATATTTACAATGATGTAAATCCAGAAGTGCCAACAAAAGGCTTTCAATCTTACAACATCGTTACTACGGATGAAAAAATATGAGTACATATTGGAACAACGGTTCACAAAGGAATCGATAAAAACCCTGAAGGGCAAAAAAGATCCGGGCTTTCGAAATACTTTCCAGAAATGAGAAAAATAAAAGAATAAAATATCGCAGAATAAACGGCAAAAAATGATTCAATAATAATAAGGTTAAACTGCCTCTGAAATAAAATTCAGCATTTGTCGCTACGTGAAACATCAATTAGGGCTCACTTTGTACGTGAAACTGAATACAAGTAACATTTTTTGATAAAGTCTTGTTTGTCTCAAAGAAAAAAAAATGGCAAAATAAGGAAAATTTTGTGTAACGAGTAGAGTTTGAGACTTCTAAAAGAAAACAAAATTCAACGTCACGTTTTAGATCTTAAAGCTCAAAATATAGTGCTTAGTCGATCAAGCCGACGGATAAAATCAGATTTCCATAGTCAGTAGCTACTACAACAATCAAAAGATAGACGATTCGCTAATTTTGCCTGTTACGGGCCCGGCTGAAACATTCGAAAGCGCTTTCTGCAATTGAATTTTGCTCAGTCCAATGATTTTGCGGAGAGATATCGTTTACCTCGATTATTTCATTTCATTATTCACTTCATTTGGAATACCAAATGATTTGATGAATTTATTAATGTTCTCGTTTTTCTAACAAAAATAAGTATTATGCGTATTAAAATAATCAATTGGTGTTATCGTGCACTTGGTAAGTACGTATGTGTTACATTTAACTGTATTTGTTTTGATAAATTTTACATGTCAAAGGATGTTGACATAGTGCTAATTGATTAAACAGTCGTTCTAATTATAAGTTCTTATCTCTGTATACTCGTATTTGTTCCTATTACAGTTTGTTACATTGAACGAATCATAGCAACCGATCGCGCCATTGTTGAACTTATCCGATAGTTTAAGTACAACAATAAAATAGGCAAAATTACTAAATTGACAAATTATTGCCAATTCTAACAAATACTAATAGCAGTTGCAACGTATCGGTGTCATTTAAACCTAAATAACCCAACTCTGATGAGAACTAAATACCTCCAACATAACAAAAGAATGACACTGCCAAGAATTCTACAAGTCTACAACTGTCAAACACGAGATCCATGAATGGCGCCCAAATACTCCAACAGATAGCTAACCGTAAGGTGCGTAACTATCGTAACTTCGGGTCCTGGGGCTGTCTAAGCAGGACTTTGTGGAACGCAAAGGGCATTTGAAAGAACGAGATGGTTTTTAACCAGAAAGAGACAGACAGTCCCTTCCGCTCCACACAGAGTGGGAGGACTCATTCGATAATTATTAACAACCCAAAAAAGATCTATTTCGTAATAATAAACAAATAAATTAAAGATTAGTGTCCTCAACAATTTGAACAATGTCTCAGATGCGGCGACAAACATAGCCACTTACTGGCCCTAAACTGTATAGTACGAAATTATCATCGATGATACGCAAAGAAAAATAATAAACACAGAAGGAGGAATGATTCGCAAAGAAGACGAATTAACACAGAAGATGAATATCACTATAAAACTTGCTGCTCGTAAACAATTCATTGCTCGTATACCTCGAGTGGCACATTCACCTCAAAGTGTGCCACAAGTTCAAGGATGATGATGACGAATGTGTCCTAAATCCGGTGATTTAGACGACCGGTATTCAGTACTGGCGGTAAACGACCCGCAGTACTAACAGTTACGTACGTTGTTTGTAATTATATTGATGATTATGTTAGAAAGATTTAGTTATATCGCCCGAGGATGTGGGCGTGAAGAATAAAACTGTTGAAGAATTTACAACCCGATGCGGAATTCTAGCTGAATGAATCTATAAGGCAAATATTACTGGTTTTGGTCTGGTCTTTGATTATCGTAGCCTAATGTAAACTTAACCATTGCGTGAAATAACCACTGCGTGTTTGAGGTTTAATGTTCCTTTTAGTACCTGTAGTCGGTAATTTGTATTCACTACTAGTGACTGCCCCGACTTCACACGGATGCAATTTACTAATGAAGAAAATGGGCAGTGGATAGAAAAGTAAAATTTATAACTTGAAGACACAATAGCAAAAATAATTACCTAGCCGAATTTGTATAGTCGGTATCGAGTTTTGCGCCAAGCAACACAACACTTTTACTACTTAGATTTTCAATATACATAATTATATCTGCTGCAACTTCTTTCCAACTTTCTAAAATATTATGAAGTTCAGACAAGCTTGATGATTCTAACAATTAATTCCATTTCTACTTTATTAGCTTTCTATATCCCAATAACCATTATCAAATTCTTCCGAAGGAGACTTCTACTACTAGTTATTATGGAAACCCTTGTAATTTGATAATATGGGTTAATGTTATACGATTTAGAGGGTAATGTTCATTGGCATGGTTCGTTACTCCACTTTATCCGAGATTTCAATTTAATCTTAAGGGCTAGGTAATTATCTGGTTCTTGAAGACAATCTTGAAAGAAATTGCTTTACATTAAACTAGTTTATGCCCGCGACTTCTCCACTGTGAAGTTCAGTAATTGTCCCACGACGGGATTAAACTACCGAGATATAAACATACTTATAGTCTGTATGTGCCCAATTCATTCAAATCCGCATAGTATTTTTAGTGCGAAAGGGTTACAAACATTCATTTCACCCTTCGATACATCCATCCATCATCGCAAAGTTTCGCATTTATAAATAGTAGTGAAATCATAACCTAAATCATTTTCATCTACAAGTTCATTAGCACCCGGAAGGAAAAGATGGATGGAATTTGTTTGACTTATTTCAAAGCTTTGCGGCTTATCTTC
Organism: Agrotis exclamationis; assembly: GCA_950005045.1. Taxonomy (NCBI): domain Eukaryota; kingdom Metazoa; phylum Arthropoda; class Insecta; order Lepidoptera; family Noctuidae; genus Agrotis; species Agrotis exclamationis. The sequence continues at coordinate 16,910,207 of OX465436.1, forward strand.
CCCATTTTAGGATCAAAGAATTAACCAGGCGAACAGTAAATTGTTAAAACGATGTGAGTGTTTAGTGATAGCACACTTAACCGATGTTCTTTAACCCACGCCGATGACCGTTATTCATTACAACCACTTAAAAATGTATCTTCACTTCCAATGTTTATACGACCTCGATTTCCTATCTTTTTAAGTCCATTAACATAGAAAACACTTCATAATTTTTTTGTTGAGCACGAAACTGTATCCTCATCGATTACTATTTCATCTGTTTTAAGAAAAACCTGCTTTATTTGAGCAGCAATAGAAACTATTTTCAGTCTAGCAACAGCGGTCTATTCATCTCCATAATATAGTGGCACAAAATAATTAACAGCATCAAATACGCTTCATTCGAAACACAAATCTAGTTTATTATTACTTTCACCATAATAGCGTTTCGTAAAGCGTCGTCACAAATAGTATCAACTACCTACAACTGGTGGATAAAATACCTATTAACAAAATTATCTGTGTATACCTAATCGATGATATTTTGTATGTATGTACCTATTGTTTATTTTTTATGCAAAGAGTGTATGCGTATTCACGAGAACACTGCCGACAAACTGTATTGCAGTTTGGCAGAAAACATGTGTTTAAATATATATGTTACACGTTTCTGAATAAATAAATAAAAAAAAAAAAAAAAAAAAGTTTATATTTCGCTCAGATTATTTACTTTATACCGACATTAGGCAATAAAACTGTCTTAACAATTGCAGCGGAAAGAATCACGGCTTCACTAAAAACATTCCGAAACATAAAATTTGCAACATTTACTGGGTGAAGGTCAGTAAGGTAATTATTTGTTGTTGAATGAATGAATAAAATTCTTGATTTGAATTCTTCATTGTCTAACGAATCCAAATCAGTTTCTCTTTTTACTTTCCTTGTTATGCCTAGTATGATTTGAATATTGAAATCAGTGCATCGATTTCTACTAGTTTCAAGTTCATTGGATCGTGTCTTCGTTTTGTTTATATTTCAAACTTGTACGAGTATGTAACATCTTTCCTAACACTTTTGTGGGAGATTTTTTTTAATGGGGCGGAAGTGTGTAGACCGATTCAAAGTTAAAAATGATTGCTCAAATCAATGCGCACTATTTGATTTGACCAATGAACGTGCTTAGTGGTAGAGAGTGAGACGTCAGATGATAGTAAGTCTTGCCGTACTCTATGTTTGGATGGGTCATTAAAGTGTCTCAAAGGCGAAGTCGCATTGCTTATCACCAAGGTGTTGTGTGATAGTTGTGGAATATTATTATTAAGGTGATGAGATGTCAGATGTTTAACATCATATGGAACTACTGTGCGCTCCGGTTTATTTTAACATGTTCATTTATGTTGCGTCGGGGGGCCATCCAGATTGATTTCTGATTGACTTCGTATCCCTGATGGCTTTTTCTGCTCCACAAGCCTATTGCAATTTGCCAATATTCGCATCCGGGCTATTCTCTATTGTATCATAAAGTGCCTGTTCGTTTTTCTAGGGGGCGAGCGAAGCGGCTGTGAAAAGCTAGTGTAGAATAAAGAATTTGCTGCAGTACAAATAAGAACGTAATTTACAAAATAACTTGAGAAAATTGGTATAATTTTTTACCAACACTTTCTTAATGAGTTCTTGCTAGCTGCTAGACTAAGTCTTAACCATCGATCATTCTAGATAAAAACCACTTTAATAGTCTAGAAAACATCTTCTCACGAAGCTGACCTAAATCTAAGCCTTTGTTATAATTTATTTGAATATTAAACAAAAACTGTAACCATGAGAAAATAATAATTTAATAAAATATTCTAGGTAATTAAAAAAAAACAATTAGAAACAATGGTTAATAAATTCATACAGTTACATGAAATAAGTAAACAGTTGTTCACACATGACGTTTGGATACAACAGTTAACATAATAATACCAGAGAAGGCAAACAAATACTTAACAATGACTTTAATTAGTAATATAAACTGACTCAGAACACGATTTTATACTTGAAGCAATTAATATTACTCTTGAATTCAAACACAGAAATAAAGAAAATGAGACAGGAGGAAATGCCGGGATGAATAATATTCTAAAAAAAAACTAAAACCTCAGATTGATGAGGGAACAGATGAACATACATACCGGTCAAAATCATAACCCTACCGTAGTTAGTTAAAAAGATTGGCCTACAATCGCACTAGATCGCGAAAGGATAAACAGGCCTTTGAGACAATGAGACAACACAGACCCACAATAATAATAACGTTGGTCTAGTAGCCGCAAGCATGAATATTGAACATGAGGTCCTCAGTTCCACTTTCAAGACGGGCTAAGTGTTATTAAGCATTTCCATCAAGAATTTCTCAACAGCAGCCATGTAGCTTCAATTTGTGTCTGATTGACGGCAATACGCTTGCCCCCTCTTAAACATAACTGGCGAAATGAGAATACTGTAGGTACACCACTGGCTAAACTTTCGAAGATTTCAAGGGTTATGTTATATTGTTATCTCAGAAATAAAGTTTTAGTCAAAGGACGCGACAGTTGTGGTCAACATCATTGTCTAATTATGTTCTCATCATGCTTTTATATCCAACAATAAGAACAATGAAGTCCAAGTTATCGTGCAAGTTGATAACTTGAGCAACAACAATAGATTCAATGAGATGGACAGAAGTTGCAAGTTTGAAACCGCTTGGCAAACTCCATTGGTTTCGGGAGATGAAACTTAAGATACTTACTGAAGTTTCGCTTTCAAGTGTGAAGATAGACTAGCATTTTACCATTTATACGAAAACCAGCTGTTGTCGGAGACTTCGCCCACGTGTTCTCGGAAGTTATCTCATGGGAACATAGCCACTTTGAGATTCAGTCAGCTATTCTGAAGTGATTCAGTAACAAACACTCTTAATTCAAGACTTTTACAAAATTTGTTAGATCACTCAGTATAAACACACGTCAAGTTAATATCAGTCTATCAGACAAGAATTGAATACCTAATATGTCGTCAACATAGACCAAATAAAAAATATATTTTCATTCGAACGACTCCTACTAATATTTTTACTATGCCAAGCAAGTGACATGGGCAGAGCACCGCCGTGTCCTCGCGACGTCCACGAGACCTCTCGCGCCCGGCATTGGTCGAGGTCATGCTGCGGGGCGAGACGGAGTGGGAAGCGGTTGCCTCCTTCTGCGAAGCAGTCATGCTTCGCGAGGGAGGAGGCGCGCCGCCAGAGGGAGAGGACAGCGTCCTCCCTCCATCCCAGCCGCAGTAGTAGACGCCCACGGCGACTGACGTCACAAGACGATCTCCGGCCACCGTTGGCGCGGGCATGCTGGCGGCGAGTAATGGGCGACTCGCTGCCCGAACATGGACCATGCCCGGGTCGACGGCGCGTTGTGTTCCACGTGCGCCTCAAAGAGCGTCAGCATTATCACGCCCCCCCTCCCCTTTAGAGGCCAAAGCCTGCCGGGGTCGCGGGACACACGTATACCGCGACCCCGGTACAGAAAGGGCTACTGAAGGACATCGTGGATTTTAGTCAGTACGGGTCTGACAGTCCCTCCCGCTCTGCCCTGGGTGGGAGGACACATTTGATGATTTTAACAAAAAACACAAGCAAGTGACATATTCTTCTGTATTTTCATACAGAGAAAAGAATTTATAAAACATTGCACTGCACATTAGTATGCGACAATTGAAGCACATGAAGCCAAAATAATATTGAGAACAAGACAATTATCTTAATAAAAATGAAATACTTTTCATTCTGTCTTAAAAACCAACTTGCAAAGCTCAAAAGATTACAAATTGCTTCTTAATCAGACACAAAACATACAACAAAGAATTCATAAATTAAAGAAAAGAGGTTCTCAACGTTTATAAAAACACTTAGGTACTTGTTCTTAATAATAAACATTTTAATGACGCAGCGTCAAAAGACGAAGAACATAACAATGGCATGAAATGCGAACGAATCTCAGAAAACCATCAACAATTTGAGGTCGGTTAATTCGTAAACATCGCCGGAGACGGCCATTAACGTTAAAAGCTTTATTGATTTGGCGAACTGGGAGGGGTAATCGAGTGGACAAAAAGGGAACTAATAGCGGCCATACACCATACTGCCTATCGTACAATCGGCATGACGCTGCCGATTTGATCAGTTAGATTTGACCGTGTGTGGGCGTGGAATCCATCAAATTGGCATAACAATAGGCTTGATCATGCCGATTTGATCAAATCGATTTGATCATGCCAATTTGATCAAATCGATTTGATCAAATCGGAATGATCAAACTTCAAATCGGCAGCAGTGATACCAACTTAGCAACTTTATAGCTAGATCTAGCTAATATTCGGTAGCTACTTTTTAACCGACGTAAAAAAAGGAGGAGGTTCTCAATTCGAAACGTATATTTTTTTGGAACGAAGTTCCTTATGGCGCGTTGCGAAAGGGGGCTAGGCGGAAAAAATTGTAACGACACTTTTTACAGACTGCGATGGAGTGGAGTGGAGTGGAGTGGAGTGGAATGGAATGGAGGGTCGAAAATCGCCTGACCTTTTTTTAACTTGCTATCGTTAAGCAAGTTAAAAAACAGGTTCAAGCGATTTTCGACCTTATTGACATTCAAAATTTAGTTTGTTTTTTCTCACATTCTCGTTAGCTAACATTGCTCCTTCATTAAAATCCGGTGTTTGCATAAATGTCAATAAAGTCGAAAATCGATTGAACTCACTTTCACTTGTATTACCAACTGATTCCCACTAGTGGGATAAAACAAGTCGGTAAAAAAGTAGCTAAAAGTTAAGCCACAAGTTTTATAAAATTGTAGCTGTCTGTCACCGAATAATAGCTAGATCTAGCTATAAAGTTGCTTAGTTGGCATCACTGCTGCCGAATTGAAGTTTGATCAAATCGATCGTCATGCCGATTGTACGATAGGCAGTATGGTGTATGGTGTATATGGACGAACTGCCAATTTGATCAAATCGATCGTCATGCCGATTGTACGATAGGCAGTATGGTGTATGGCCGCTATAAGAGAAATATAACAATAACGTGAGTTGGCCGGTATACCAAAATTATTTTCTGAGCAGCAAATTTTCTGACCACTCAGCTTCCAATTACTGGTCTTTCTAAAGGCAAAGGTAACTTTTGATTGTTCTCTAAAGAAATATCTATTGGACAACAGTATATTTTGTTCCTACGGAATTTGTAATGATTGAGTCTTTCAGCAGAAACCTGAATAATAATTAATTAAACTAATACCAACATTTTCTAACTTACAACTTTATTGGCTAAATACTAGGTTATTGGTATTATTATCGTAAAATATTCGATCAGCTGAAAGGCCAATCCTAACAATGCTATCATCTATGGCCATTCTACTATCAGTTCGCTTACGCGATTAGGTAAAACGCTGGACGGTGGCCTTCTGCAAGCATTATTAATGCTCTTACATAAAACAAAAGCACGTCAATTCTAGACCGTATACCTTTGTAATAAAGGCTTTAGCATTGTTTGCTTGAGATTTTAGCAAGCAATTAACTTTAGTTTTTCAAGCCAAGCCGGTAGGGCAAACATAGCCAGTTCAGCGACCCCGGCAAACGCGAAAGTGAAATCCGTCACTTGTTGCTACGATACGAATTGGACGGAAACGTGTTATGGGTAAGAATAAGTGGTTCTGCACGAAATCAGGTCGGAATTTGTATGCCAGTAGTGCTTTTTGAACCAAATTTAGAATTTGATTAGCTATGCTAATAGGAATTTGAATTGGAATCTGATGAGGTTTGCGGTACTATGTCATAGGCTGCATTCATTGATATGAGCAACGCAAGAAATCTCGCATTGTAAATCCGGAAGCAGACAAGGATTTGATTGTTATTTAAATAAATTATACCGTCCGGTGTCCATTAAGTGACCTCTCTGGGCCCATTACTGCTTTTTGCACAAAACTCTTCCGCAGACAAACAATGATTACCTGCAACAAAAAGAATACAAATTATGTAAAATGTCATAATATTATCAAATACGGCAATATCTGAATGCGATAAGGTATTATATAGACCTTGTAGACTTAATATTACATTATGAGCGCAACATCAACAAAGAAGGACATTGAACTGATTTCAACCAGACTGTAGAGATTAAAAATAATTTTCCAGCAAAAATAAAATAATTGATAAAATATTACACGAATGATCATTCCATAGGAACCGTTGTAAAAAGCATTCTTACAAATGTAAATATAAAATTACAGTTATTAAATTACAATAATAGCGACAAAACTGTAATGACCAACACCTACGCCGATTACCACGAAGTAAACCACAAATATGCAAATCATGAACTTTAAACCCACGTCAAAGCTCAAAGAAGTCCTAAGGCGTCACAATTTATAATAGGAATGATACAGAATGCTCCAATTTCCATGAATTGTGAACAATAGCTGGCTTCAAACAATGAGGGCGACGTCATGTGCACAGTATGTAACCAACGCGTTATTTTAATTCGCACAGCGCTAATTATTTCATATCAAAATGTAATTAAGCACAGCTGGATAACGGCACTTATGGGACAAGCGATCAAGCAGATGGGATATAAATAGATTTACAGTTGCAGAAATGAGAAGCGATGGCTGTTCAGAGATTTAGTTTCATGCTGAGAAGCTGTAGGTTCATGAATTACATCATGACATTTATAATAAAAATATTGAGTACTTTTGTCTTTATTTATCAACACTGCAACGCAACAGTATACAGATTGATTTGCAACTACGAAATACATGTTATGCTTCTTATCTTGTTTACTTAAGAAAATACGTTACGCATGTTATTGAATTATCCACATAGCAACAAATGGCAATCGAAATGGGGTCACGATATAAGTTCAACATAACAGAAATTAATATTATAAATGTAAAATATGTTTGCGGGGTAGGGTAAGGGGCAGCGAATTCTTGAAATTTTCGGCAATTACTTTGAATCTCCTTCCTCTTCCAAGATTTTGTTGTTCTCAAAGACAGACAGCATACATACAAGTAGCATAATTTCATTACCAAATTGTTTACATTTTCGCGGACAATTCCGACAGTACGTACGTTTGTGCCCTGCCCTGTCATCAAAATTCTCAGACAATTTCAGGAGAGGATAATGTTACAAAGCGTTTGTCGCTACTACATAATTTATAACGTTGGTCTTTGAAGCGTCGCACCACATGGCGTGTTTATATTAATGGCTCTTGTTTAATATCAAAACAAATATTTTGCGCCGTGAATGCGAACCGTCCTCCGAACATGTGTACCAATTCAATGCAAGCGGTATTTACGACTGTTGATTTGTACTGTTTGACGCTCCGTGCAATTTTAACAAAGAATTTTTGGAACAACAGCTTTTATGCCCTCCGATTTTTGCTGGCCGAAACAAATGTAAGGTCACGCGATTTTATTTCTACCCAAAAACGAATGAGACATAAAATTCCAGAACAAAGGGAATTTATTATATCACAAACAGAAACTGTTATCCCAAACGTAAAAGGTCCTTAGTCTGCAATAAAGCTTACCCTACTTACAGACGTACTGGGTTAGATAGTGGAGGTCGGGATGTCGCTGACTGATAACACCCCAATGCGGGGGGTGGCGAATGTCAGATAGCAGAAATGTGCCTGCCGCGGCATATCTCGGGACCTAGTTGCGACAGAAAATACAAATGAATGCTCCATACCACACACGATAGAGCTAACACTAAACCCAAATAAATTAAACTTCGACATTGCTGAATAAAGTGAAATAGATTTGACTTCAACAGTAGGCGTCCATTTCGATTCAAAAAGCAATTTTACGCTCAATTCAGCATTTCAAAACAAATAAGCTGGATTCTGAGTGTTCATTCAGAAAACAAATTCGCAATATTTCAATTTCACTGAATATTCTTTGATCTAAAAATTTACTGAAGATGAAACAAATAATAATATTGATGCAACAGAAAGGATTACATGTAAGCCATTGCAAAGCAATGAATAATCTGTCTGGCATAACAAATTGTACAATCAAAAACAATTTGGAAAACTGAATACCGAAAAATAAAACCGCAAGATTTTTCCTGCTGCTCTTTTGAAGATCACGACTAGTTTCAAGTGATCGGTCGCGATCATGAATGGATTCTAGTACTCGTGTACGTTGTATAATAGAATAGAACTCTCAGACCAAACAAGCAGCCAATTTCAATCGAGGAATGTCAGACTGCAAAATATCTAGTAAAAAAAATATCTACTAGATTGTTTCTAGCAAACTCATACCAGCTACTTTTTGACAGAAGTTTTAACAATCAATCAAATAGACAGACACCATTGCTAGGTTACTGGATTCAAACAATCAAGATCGTTAATACAGAGATCATGTTGTTGATCCAACGGAATAGTTTGTTGGTACAGTAATAACAGAAGCATATTTCTCTGCTAATGATTCATGCATAATGTATGTCTTGTTTTACCTGAACACTGTCAGACAACTATGTTTGACTTACAGACTAGAGCTAAGAATCATGTATTCGAGCTTACCAAAAATTGTTTCTAAGAAATGTCTTAAACCAACATTATCATTAATTTAATCACAAGCATTACCATCAGAATTTATAACGTGCAATTTAATATCACGAAGTCTAAATTCATCTCAGATCATTTCCATTTATGTCTCGATCGTATCTCAATATCCAACCGGCTCAGCTCTCAAAGCAATCTGATCGAACTAGAACACTTCACCGACATCTTACACCATTCAATATGTACCTTGGTTTTCCGGGCTTTTGGATTATCCTATATACGAGTAACATAAGTGAGCATTGAGATCCAACTGTAAAGCAATATTTTAAATTGATCGTTGCAATTTCGAGTGTGTAATTTTGCAGTAAATAACAATATGATAATTGGTGGAATAAATTAAAAAATATCTACAAATCACTTCGTAGAAGTAAACCTAGTTTTCATGATAGCTTTAATAAGTGCAATCAGATGCACGCATTGTGCAATACTATAGATAGATATTCAAACAAATCTCGTTACTAGGCCCGTAGTCACGCAACATACCACGCACAATATCGCTCACGTGCTGCTAAATCGCTAATTGAATAAACTGAACTAATCCAAGTATAAAACTTCATGCGTCACGACGCGACAACGCGAACAATGAAAATTGCACGCATTTTACACAAACAACAATGTTCAATGTTGATGCGTACTTTTTAATGGAAGTGCCGAGTTTACTAATTAAAGTAATTAAGGACGTATATGCAAAAATGACAAGTTGAGAATTGAACTACTACATAGACACAAGTCACACACACAAGCGTTAGCGTGTTAGCTGCGGGAATAAATAGTCAAGTGAACTAATTTTGATACGATGAAAATTGTATTTTTTTTTAAGTAATATGTACTTGTTGGCTAAGATGAAACCTCACCTGCAAACTTGATGGAGTGACCTGAAGATCTACTTCCTACTGGAACTCCACGACGGATCAAACTAAATGTGTCGAGTTTGGGCTCGTTTTGTTAGTTATGAGGTGACCTTACCTCCTGCCTTGATGACGTGACCTGAAGGGCTACTTCTGTGACTCCTACTGGAACTCCTCGATGGATCGAACTAGATGTGTCGTGTTTGGGCTCGTTTTGTTAGTTATGATGAGATCATTCCTCCGGACTTGAGGGACTGACCTGAAGGTCTACTTCTGTGACTCCTACTGGAACTCCTCGACGGATCGAACTAGATGTGTCGTGTTTGGGCTCGTTTTGTTAGTTATGATGAGACCTTACCTCCTGTCTTGATGGATTGACCTGAAGGTCTACTTCTGTGACTCCTACTGGAACTCCTCGACGGATCGAACTAGATGTGTCGTGTTTGGGCTCGTTTTGTTAGTTATGATGAGATCTTACCTCCGGACTTGAGGGACTGACCTGAAGGTCTACTTTGTGACTCCTACTGGAACTCCTCGATGGATCGAAATAGATGTGTCGTGTTTGGGCTCGTTTTGTTAGTTATGATGAGATCTTACCTCCGGACTTGAGGGACTGACCTGAAGGTCTACTCCTGTGACTCCTACTGGAACTCGGCGACGGATCGAACTAGATGTGTGGTGTTTGGGCTCGTTTTGTTAGTTACGATGAGATCTTACCTCCGGACTTGAGGGACTGACCTGAAGGTCTACTTCTGTGACTCCTACTGGAACTCCTCGACGGATCGAACTAGATGTGTCGTGTTTGGGCTCGTTTTGTTAGTTATGATGAGATCTTACCTCCGGACTTGAGGGACTGACCTGAAGGTCTACTCCTGTGACTCCTACTGGAACTCCTCGATGGATCGAAATAGATGTGTCGTGTTTGGGCTCGTTTTGTTAGTTATGATGAGATCTTACCTCCGGACTTGAGGGACTGACCTGAAGGTCTACTTCGGTGACTCCTACTGGAACTCCTCGACGGATCGAACTAGATGTGTCGTGTTTGGGCTCGTTTTGTTAGTTATGATGAGATCTTACCTCCAGACTTGATGGAGTGACCTGAACGTCTACTTCGGTGATTGTAACTGGAACTCGGCGACGGATCGAACTAGATGTGTCGTGTTTGGGCTCGTTTTGTTAGTTACGATGAGATCTTACCTCCGGACTTGAGGAACTGACCTGAAGGTCTACTTCTGTGACTCCTACTGGAACTCCTCGACGGATCGAACTAGATGTGTCGTGTTTGGGCTCGTTTTGTTAGTTATGATGAGATCATTCCTCCGGACTTGAGGGACTGACCTGAAGGTCTACTTCTGTGACTCCTACTGGAACTCCTCGACGGATCGAACTAGATGTGTCGTGTTTGGGCTGGTTTTGTTAGTTACGATGAGATCTTACCTCCGGACTTGAAGGACTGACCTGAAGGTCTACTCCTGTGACTCCTACTGGAACTCCTCGATGGATCGAAATAGATGTGTCGTGTTTGGGCTCGTTTTGTTAGTTATGATGAGATCTTACCTCCGGACTTGAGGGACTGACCTGAAGGTCTACTTCTGTGACTCCTACTGGAACTCCTCGACGGATCGAACTAGATGTGTCGTGTTTGGGCTCGTTTTGTTAGTTATGATGAGATCTTACCTCCAGACTTGATGGAGTGACCTGAACGTCTACTTCGGTGATTGTAACTGGAACTCGGCGACGGATCGAACTAGATGAGTCGTGTATGGGCTCGTTTTGTTAGTTACGATGAGATCTTACCTCCGGACTCGAGGGACTGACCTGAAGGTCTACTTCTGTGACTCCTACTGGAACTCATCGACGGATCGAACTAGATGTGTCGTGTTTGGGCTCGTTTTGTTAGTTATGATGAGATCTTACCTCCTGTCTTGATGGAGTGACCTGAAGGTCTACTTCTATGACTCCTACTGGAACTCCTCGACGGATCGAACTAGATGTGTCGTGTTTGGGCTCGTTTTGCTAGTTATGATGAGATCTTACCTCCGGACTTGAGGGACTGACCTGAAGGTCTACTTCTGTGACTCCTACTGGAACTCCTCGACGGATCGAACTAGATGTGTCGTGTTTGGGCTCGTTTTGTTAGTTATGATGAGATCTTACCTCCTGTCTTAATGGAGTGACCTGAAGGTCTACTTCTGTGACTCCTCGACGGATCGAACTAGGAGTCACAGAAGTAGCCCTTCAGGTCACGTGATCAAGTCCGTAGGTAAGGTCTCAACATAACTAACAAAACGAGCCCAAACTCGACACATGTAGTTTGATCCATCGAGGAGTTCCAGTAAGAGTCACAGAAGTAGACCTTCAGGTCAGTCCCTCAAGTCCGGAGGTAAGATCTCATCATAACTAACAAAACGAGCCTAAACATGACACATCTAGTTCGATCCGTCGCCGAGTTCCAGTTACAATCACCGAAGTAGACGTTCAGGTCACTCCATCAAGTCTGGAGGTAAGATCTCATCATAACTAACAAAACGAGCCCAAACACGACACATCTAGTTCGATCCGTCGAGGAATTCCAGTAGGAGTCACAGAAGTAGACCTTCAGGTCAGTCCCTCAAGTCCGCAGGTAAGATCTCATCATAACTAACAAAACGAGCCCAAACACGACACATCTATTTCGATCGATCGAGGAGTTCCAGTAGGAGTCACAGAAGTAGACCTTCAGGTCAGTCCCTCAAGTCCGGAGGTAAGATCTCATCATAACTAACAAAACGAGCCCAAACACGACACATCTAGTTTGATCCATCGAGGAGTTCCAGTAGGAGTCACAGAAGTAGCCCTACAGGTCACGTAATCAAGTCCGGAGGTAAGGTCTCAACATAACTAACAAAACGAGCCCAAACTCGACACACCTAGCTCTACTCGTCTATTAGTTCCAGTAGCAGTCTTCGAAGTACACCAGCAGGTCTCTCCATCAAGTCCGGAGGTAAGGTCTCAACATAACTAACAAAACGAGCCCAAACTCGACACATGTAGTTCGATCCGTCGAGGAGTTCCAGTAGGAGTCACAGAAGTAGACCTTCAGGTCAGTCCCTCAGGTCCGGAGGTAAGATCTCATCATAACTAACAAAACGAGTCCAAACACGACACATCTAGTTCGATCCGTCGTTAGTTCCAGTTACAATCACCGAAGTAGACGTTCAGGTCACTCCATCAAGTCTGGAGGTAAGATCTCATCATAACTAACAAAACGAGCCCAAACACGACACATCTAGTTCGATCCGTCGAGGAGTTCCAGTAGGAGTCACAGAAGTAGACCTTCAGGTCAGTCCCTCAAGTCCGGAGGTAAGATCTCATCATAACTAACAAAACGAGCCCAAACACGACACATCTATTTCGATCCATCGAGGAGTTCCAGTAGGAGTCACAGAAGTAGACCTCCAGGTCAGTCCCTCAAGTCCGGAGGTAAGATCTCATCATAACTAACAAAACGAGCCCAAACACGACACATCTAGTTCGATCCGTCGAGGAGTTCCAGTAGGAGTCACAGAAGTAGACCTTCAGGTCAATCCATCAAGACAGGAGGTAAGGTCTCATCATAAATAACAAAACGAGCCCAAACACGACACATCTAGTTCGATCCGTCGAGGAGTTCCAGTCGGAGTCACAGAAGTAGACCTTCAGGTCAGTCCCTCAAGTCCGGAGGTAAGATCTCATCATAACTAACAAAACGAGCCCAAACACGACACATCTAGCTCTACTCGTCTATTAGTTCTAGTAGCAGTCTTCGAAGTACACCTGCAGGTCTGTCCATCAAGTCCGGAGGTAAAGTCTCAACATAACTAACAAAACGAGCCCAAACTCGACACATGTAGTTCGACCCGTCGAGGAGTTCCAGTAGGAGTCACAGAAGTAGACCTTCAGGTCAGTCCCTCAAGTCCGGAGGTAAGATCTCATCATAACTAACAAAACGAGCCCAAACACGACACATCTAGTTCGATCTGTCGCTGAGTTCCAGTTACAATTACCGAAGTAGACGTTCAGGTCACTCCATCAAGTCTGGAGGTAAGATCTCATCATAACTAACAAAACGAGCCCAAACACGACACATCTAGTTCGATCCGTCGAGGAGTTCCAGTAGGAGTCACAGAAGTAGACCTTCAGGTCAGTCCCTCAAGTCCGGAGGTAAGATCTCATCATAACTAACAAAACGAGCCCAAACACGACACATCTATTTCGATCCATCGAGGAGTTCCAGTAGGAGTCACAGAAGTAGACCTTCAGGTCAGTCCCTCAAGTCCGGAGGTAAGATCTCATCATAACTAACAAAACGAGCCCAAACACGACACATCTAGTTCGATCCGTCGAGGAGTTCCAGTAGGAGTCACAGAAGTAGACCTTCAGGTCAATCCATCAAGACAGGAGGTAAGGTCTCATCATAACTAACAAAACGAGCCCAAACACGACACATCTAGTTCGATCCGTCGAGGAGTTCCAGTCGGAGTCACAGAAGTAGACCTTCAGGTCAGTCCCTCGAGTCCGGAGGTAAGATCTCATCATAACTAACAAAACGAGCCCAAACACGACACATCTAGCTCTACTCGTCTATTAGTTCTAGTAGCAGTCTTCGAAGTACACCTGCAGGTCTGTCCATCAAGTCCGAAGGTAAGGTCTCAACATAACTAACAAAACGAGCCCAAACTCGACACACCTAGCTCTACTCGTCTATTAGTTCCAGTAGCAGTCTTCGAAGTACATTTCAGGTCACTCCATCAAGTCCGAAACTAAATATGAAATTTATAAGTACATATAAGAGACTGTGAATAAAATCTTACCTTGGTTGTCCGTAGTCCGTGCAGAATGCGTGAAGGATCAAGTTTGTTAGGTCAAATATTTTGTATTCGTACAGCGATCTTTTCCTATACGAGGAGCTGCTTACAAGCGTCACAGTGTCCACTCACGACGGCGGCCGAGCGCAGACTAATATTTCATTACAAATTTTTGTGCAATAAATCAAGACAGTGACCAGTAAAATAACCCTTATTTCAATCCAATAAGAATCACATGTTACCGCTAAATATGTGAAAAAATAAGACTCAATTTTTTCGTTTTTTGAGCGTATTGTAACATTTTGTTCGTTTTTTTTTTGCTACCTTTTTGAGTTGAACATGTCTGCTTACATAAAATATTTTTAAATACATAAATTTATGTTATTAAATAAAAGAAAAATGTCCCTAAAGTCAGTACGATGTCGTCAAATTTGTGTGAAGAGGTAACGGAAATTACTTTTTACAATATTATAAACCAAAATTTTCGAATAAAAAATTGCTACCATTTGAAGATTAAGGAGTAATTTATCTGTGGTTATTATTAGTTACATTTGGTTTTGTATCATTTTGCCGCAAAATGCACCGAAAAACTGCTTATTTTTGTCAGATTCGTAAACGCGTCCTTAAAAATACGAGCTCGCTATGTTGCTCATGTCGGAAAAGTAAATTGATGGAACGCCATTTTCGCGCGTAGGAGCGGTAGGACACCGAGATAAGAAAACATGCAAGCTCATAAAAATAATTATATCATGACAGAGGAGGAAAATGTAAGGGAAATTAATACTTGTCGTGTAAAAGAAGAGTCATAATTCACAACATCGTAAGATTAAAATTTCTTTGATATAATAAAAGCTCGTTCTGGTAATGATGACAACGAAGCAAGTGCTAAATCTAAAATCAATATTAAAGATAGAAATAACAGTGAAATGTTAAACAAATATCACAGTGGCATAACATTTGTTAGACGTGATCCGAAGATTAGTAGGACTAGAAAAATATTGATAGATGTCAATAGAAATCATTGTTGCTAATTGGAATGTTTCATACATTTATGTATAAGGCAGGTAATGGGAATCCAAATGGAGACGACTACAAGAGTTAAGTATAAACGTAACAAATAAAAAATAAGTTAAAAGAACTAAAACCCGACTACAAAAAAATCGCGCACTAAAAAGTATAAAACAAGAACAATCCGTGTTACAGAAAATTTTAATTAATAGCCGTGGTCGTATGCCACCTAGCCAATAAAGATTGTGTGAAACAACCGCAGGTGGCATACGACCACGGCTATTAATTAAAAATTTCTGTAACACGGATTGTTCTTGTTTTATACTTTTTAGTGCGCGATTTTTTTGTAGTCGGGTTTTAGTTCTTTTAACTTATTTTTTATTTACACTATTTTGGGGTTATTTGATATAATAAGCAAAGCAGCGAGTGAATTTAAGATGTACTCATTATGCCTTTTCATTTGATACCCATGTTGACACTGTTAGAAACAGGCAAAGTAGCTAGTAAAAGCTATATAATGTATATATATTTGAAATGTGCTCATCAAGCCCTTTAATTTGATACCCATGTCGATACTGTGCGAAAATATATTTTTTTCGGTTACGACTTTTCATCCCCTAGAGGGCGCCATATTGGATTTGGTGACACGTCACCTACCCTATAACCAGCGGACAATTGAGACGCTTCTAACGACACCTCATTTGTCAAGTAGTGATAAGTAGTTCAGAAGTTATGAGGGAACAGATGAACATACATACATACATACATACATACATACATACCGGTCAAAATCATAACCCTCCTTTTTGCTTCGCCGTAGTCGGGTAAAAACACTCCAGCATTTACTTTGTCTGTAACGATTAGTAAAGATAAAACAATTCAAAACAATTTTCCTGCACAACATATAGTCTTGAGAAGATAAAAGAACTATCTCACTAAACACAAGAAGCTGCACATTGTTTAAATTTTCCCACGATATCCGATAAGGTGAATTAAATTAATAGCCATAAGCCGACTGCTTTATTGTTCAAAAGAGGTTGAATACAGAAATATGGAGATTGGATTATCTAACCCATAATTCAACCGTGTTGTTGGAATAATTGGTTAATGGTTCTAAGATATTATCGCTCTGAAATTATGTTTAAAGAACCTCTGGATAATCTGAATGAAAGTTACGAGACGTGTTCTGTAATGTTTGGATCTTCACTGTTTGTATCCAATGCAGGCAACAAGAAAAATCTGCATCTAAATTATTTTCCAGCATCAACATAAACGCGATAAAGGAGTTTATTATTAATTATGGCTAGCCTGTAGCATAATATCCAATTACCGGACCTCCATTCTTCATTTCGAAAATTCTGGACACGAAAGGCAATTACGCAAAGTGTCCATCATCCGAGAAATAAATCTTAGTGGAACATCGAACAATGCCAAGAAGTTGGCGCGAAGCGATCGTCCGAATGACCCGATATAACTGGAGTAATGAACGATGACAGAAACATAATAGAGAAAGTGACTGTAAATACCACTAGAAATGTAAACTACCGTGTGTTTATAAACTGCTTTGCACGCGAGTTCGATGATCGGAATCGATTGATCGATTTCAATGATATGATCGATTGAATTGTACATTTAACGGTACTGAATGGTATATCTGTGAAAGTGACAGTTGGTATGATTAGAATTGTATTATCAATATTTTTATCGTGATTAGTTATCAAATCCGCTTTTGTATCGTGTTCAATTAATGTAATGACAAACAACAGGATAAAGATTGGATTTAATGAGGTGTCTCCCTCAGGCTGAAATTCTTGGAAGCTCTCTACTTTCCCTTCTGACCGAAAGAAAATTCTAAACAAACAGCTAACCACAATCTACTTTATGGAAATAATGAGTTGTTGTTTGTCGGCGCTTTAATATATTACAGAACAATTTTAACGCTTTGCGGGAGCAGAAGGCGACCTTTCCCTAAGATTTCGAATGAAAACATTGCTGATTACCATTACAAAAAATAATTTCTAAAGTCGTTTTATTTTTTTGGTGAGTTGGCATCTTTTGTGCTCCTTATACTTACTCATCTATTAAAAATTTACCTTCACGTGTCATTTTCTGTCCACTGAATACGTGGAATAATCGAAAGTGCACAGATGATAAATTAATTCGTGACGCAAAATCGTGTTCAAAATCACTTTTACTTGAAATCGATCCGTACAAAGACTTTAATGATAAATCGAGTGGCATAGATGACAATTTAATGTCCAAAGATAATCTCATATTGATGATATCTGTAGATTTGTAACTAAAAAAAAACGGATCGCAAATCGATTACACCACATCATGGCTATTTTCCGAGTGCTTAGTTTTCTATGAAATCTAATGATACAGAGTCACGTTGTATCCTGGACCATAGATTGGCTGTTCAAACCATCATCTTCGATTTTATACACCTCATAAACACTTTCAACATTGCAGCCTCTTATTACGGAGAAATTGTTATTCCCAACGCAGCCATTTTATTCTTGGTTCCCCACAGATTTTATTATGAGTATGTTCCGTAAGCAAATCTAATTTTCTATCATAGAGACGTAGCAAAAGCTCAGTAAATAAATCTCTTGGATATTTCTTTGGTTAGGTTGGTTGAGTTTAATCTTGTGGTGGCTAACAATGGTGCTTTCTAGCTATTTCTCTTAAAATTCGAGACTGTATAATGCCTTTCATGGAGCTCATATTTTTCGCAGTCATAACTGAATTACAAACAATGCAGTCCATATAATTATCTACAGCAACGAAGTTTTCACTGTAAAATAGTTCGACATACGAAGTCCATATTGTTTCTAAGTAAATTATGAGACTACACATTTAGTCATTCAAGCAGCAATTATTTTGCAGTAACACTCACAACTCAATTACGAACAATGCCGTCGATATATCTGCAGCAGCAGTTTCCGCATACCGTAAAGTATATCGCTGTTAAAGTTTAGACATACGATAGTTCATATTGTTTTGTCACCGGTCCACATGAAGGGGCAAGTTAGCGATTGGAGGCAGTCACCCGCTCGATTGAGCAACGAACTTCGTCGAGCGTATCGGAGAAAGTGTCGTGCTCAGTGCCCGATTTTATTACTGCCATCCTACGTTCAGAGAAACTCAGGATGTGAACGGTACCGAAAGGTGACTCGAATATAGAAACGAGTGACATTTAAATTGCGGAAATAAAATTGATCTTGAATTTTGCATGTTTAGGGAGATTTCGCGCTTTCGTTGATGACTATAGTATTTGCCTAAACACCCGATGTTTATCGGGTGTTTAGGCAAATACTTTAGTGCTTCAGTTTGTACTGGCTCACGGTGAATTTGCAGATGGTAATTACGAGGAAAGTTGTTGGTTGTCTTATTTACGCGCTAAAGTAAGAACGTTGAAATAAACAATGATATATTGCGATTTAAAGTCATATTTTACGAGTATAATATCAGTGTGCTAATGAAGGGCTTAGACTTGTATCCACAATACAGAGACCAAATCCACATATCGATTATAATCGAAATGCTTGCATGTTCAAGTACTAGTGCACTGACTGTGGACATATCAGTATACGCACAACACAATCAGACCGATAACTAAATAAGTATGTCGAATAAAGTCGTAATCTTGGATCCAATGTATGAAGTATGATTCACTTTTACAACAACAAAAGATAAGGATAAAGAACAATGATATCGTTTAGGAAATATAAATATTAGCAATGGTACACAAGAACAATATTATCAGACAGAGATAAGAAAGCGGGCGTAGAATGTGCATTGTATTGAAGTCGATAAGGCTTCAGCATTCATGACGATTGATAACGCAGGCGATAGCGCCGGTTCCTTGGGAAATGTAAGAGGAAAATCCGATTTGCTCTAGAAAATACGAGATGATTCTCTAGCAACATAATATGTATTGACATTTTAAATCAAAATATGATTTGATTACCCACAGACTTTATTGAAAAAAATGTTATGAAGAACGCCGATGCACACATAATTATAAAAAGCGACTAATAGATAAGAATATTTCGTAGACCCAGTAAACTCATCAATATCAAATTGCCAATTGGTCTACGAGTACATATCAAATATCATTCAACAATTTTCTCCTTAGTGACATAGACTAGCCTTTAATTACACCATAAATAAAAAACAAACATGTTTTAGAAGAAGCCATAACTCATGTCACCAAGTACTCGTCCGGTTATCAGATGTACATTTATTTACGACAGACTCTCACGAAATCTGTAATGTTTGTTTATATGTTACTTTCTAAAGCGCACATGCACATACACTCCATATGTGCACCGAAGTCAGACTTGGCTGTATTAGAAATATTGGAATATTTGTAGAAGTGAAATCTTGGTAAGTAAATATGATACGCCTGTCATCCCCTGAAGGAAAAGAAAAAAGGTGTGCCTAGTAGTACACCCACATATCATGTAATGGGGGACTTGCCGAGGGTAACTGATCGTTACAGATTAGAAAAATGTTGGAAAAGTTGAAACGGAGCCACAATTCTCTGCAGTGAGAGAACTATCGGGAAGAATGCCATATCACCCACTAATCCAGACTACGAGGCTGCTAATCAGAAATTCATGATCGAAAAACTAAACACTACCCCATTTGGGCATCACCCAGGACATTTTGCTAGGCAGAGTAATCAACGACGCAGTTAATACAAATTTCCAATTTGACATCGAAATTGTAGATAGAATATTTGATTTAATCCCCAAACTTGATAAAGATCTACTTAATGATCCTAAAGACGATCCAAACGGAGACCTTATCAGATTGGCCGAATACATTGAGTGTGAAACTGTTACCCTATTAAATACTCTCACTGATCTCGTTAATATCTTAATGGAAACTGAAATTTTATCGCTCAGGTAATAGAAGTCAGATTTATGAAAGCTGACAGTAATAGGATATAGATTTATTAGAGCTGTCAAAGCGCCAAAAACATCACCTTCCTATCCCCGTTCCATATTACTTGAGGTCGGGTTAACATGTTTTTCTTTCATTCATTCTTCCGTTTCATCCGTCATGCTATCATAAACTTCTTTTTTTCCTTTATATCAAATCACAAAATTCATTCATCTTTTCTTTCTATCTGTCGTCTCCCTCTCCATCCATCAACATTCGTATTTATCACTTTTTTGTGACATGCGTTTCATCTGTACAAAGCCTCGAATTATCATCATCGTCATCTTCTACCCCTCCAATCTCAATTTTAAGGTAACCATTACTCGTCATAATATTCATGAATTCTGCAATAACAATACGTAAACAAACAATATCGACAACAAATTAGCTCCGTCAATCATCGACACATAACAAGGCACTTCAACCTTCCACTAACCACGGTCATTGTCCGAGCTAGCACGTTACGTAAACCAAACGCACGCGGTTACGTAAACGTTAACGTGCTATCGTCGAGTGCGTTTGTTCAAAGAGTTAACAGCTCAAGTCCCTTAGCGTTTGAGGAGGTTAGTTTATCGACTAGAAGGTTTGCGTTTTCTAGATTGACGGCTAAGGTTGAATACTCGATTTGGCTTCGAAGATGACATCGGTGTCAAGGTTGAGTGAGGGGAGTGCTCTAAATATGCACGATAAAACACTTCTCTTGTTACTCGTGTAAAATGTGTATTAAAGCAGAAAATCTTTGGCAAAAAAATGTCACAAGCCGAGTTGGAAACTTTTTTCATCAGCTTGAAAAGTTCCATTCGATTAACTTTTCAAGGATCATTTCTCTTGTTCGTCGATAAAACAGATTACCAATATTAATTCGATGGAATACTTTGAAAAATCTTTGAGGTGACAAAGTTGAACACTAAAGAACAAAAACTCTTCAAATAAACAGCCTGTTCAATGTAGAGTACTACGGAAAGATTAGATAAATAGAAATACTAGAGATACTGTTATATCTGTCATACAAATGCTAACAACCATTCAGATATTGTTTTTGATACAGTAACTGAATGAACATGTTATGAGCCACAAAATATCCTGAAATAGCAAAAGGAATGGAAAAACAAAATAATTCAAAACTGGATGTCATTCAATGTCCTAAGCGCCTTGCAGACATAATAATTTTTTCTCACAAGGAATCCCGGGACTTCGAAGCTTCGAGAATAATATAGGGCCCTTTGGAACGTGACTCGCATAATTTTTATATCGGAGCACATAATTCTAGGCTTACGGTCCCTTAAAGCAATCGGAATATTAGCATATTGTATTCTTTTCTTGGCTTTTTATACAATGTTAGCCAGCGACGTTGCCCACGTCAAATTCAGTAACTGATAATTTACAAGCACGTAATGTCGAGATAAAAGTATCCTATAAATTCGTCCCGGTTAGAAACTATTTATGTGTCAACTATCCAAATTCATCGATGGATCCATCTTCACAAACTTTCACTTTCATAATGGTAAAGTACGATTTCATTTCGATGTTATTGAGGACAAAATGTCTTGTGGGAGTCTAAGGAAAATGCACTTAAGCCTCCTGATCGAAAATACTAACTAAGCGTAAACGAAGTAGCGTGAACGCGAACACAGGATATCTCTAGTCTCATAGTCAGGAATCTCACAGCACCTGGTAAAGTAACGAGTATTCAGAGAAAAACTGCTGATATAGGTACCTTAACACAAATCCTACAAACCGCAAATAACTTACGAGAACCAACTGCATCTAAATCGTACCAACTTGTGGTTACAACAACAAAGCTCGTTATGAAACAATATTACAACAATATCAATAAACAACTAAGGATAATACATGAGACAGACACACGGCTTCGTTTATCTATACCTAAGACCATACACCACAACAGGAAAACCGCTTTCCGGCTGTTTCAATAATACAACTAATGTTTATAATAATAACACATGTTTACACAGGTTGCGTTTCATCGTTCCTCTCCGACTTTGAACTTTAAAAAGGTAGCATCCTGAATTTGGATATCAACACCATGGTATTTATTTGAAGAATTTGTTTCTGGTTGCTGGGTATTTTTGGTGTCTAAATTAGCTGTCTGTATTCGTGCGGTATTGATGGCAATAGGCATGCATCCTATTACCTTCAACATCAGATTCATCACTGTCTAACCCTTTTTGGGTTGGAAAACAATCAGCCACGGAATCATCCCGCAACCTCTGTCTAACCCGCCGAAATAAACAAACTTGATGTTGGGTAAGTATTAGCTGTCGAATTTAGATATAATAAAAACCATGATAAACAGGAACCTTCAGAACCAATTTCTTCTAACAACTACAATTCAATTTCAGCACCATATTTGTTCAATCTGAACAAGGAAATAAAGCTCTTGATGAGATGATAAGCAAATACAATTTATATGCGATTCTACTGACGCTTCCAAACTGGTAAAAATCTAATCTCGGAATAGCTTGCTTATGCGAGGCAGCCTGAATAGTTTGTCAGTAAAAAACAGAGGCGAAGCTCGCGAGGCAGGCCGAGCCATCAAATACTCGAGCATACAAAATGGACAACGCAACTATGGAATAGCCTCTTGAGAGCCAAAGGAGCCGGCGAAGTTGGGACAAACCGTTAGTACCCAATAACTTGTCACCGTCTCAAAACTTTTAAAAACTTCAGAAAATGCCCAAACTCTTCAAAGTCATCCCAATACTTTTTCTTGGACCTTAGTTCGAAAGTATAAGCTGAAAACTTTTTACTAAAAGGGACAAATTAGTTCCAAAGGAATATTAAATGGCAATTTGCTATCAAAGAAACTTTATTTGCCAGCAACAAATAATCAAGGGAGTTCGCAAAGCCAGACTTCGATAGAATTACTAATGAAGCCTTTGACTTTTGGAGTCCCTCCGAAGAGTTACGCTTCAGGTGTCAGGATTGATCAAGGACTGTTTCAAATTAAACAGGATTAAATGAAAGATTCGAAAACTTTGAAACACGGAAAGTCAATGGAAATATTTGCCAAATTGAGAATTAAACACCCAAGAATAGAGCCGAAAATGCCATGACTAACAGAGATGATTCTACACAATCACCAGAAGACAAAAGCTTGTCCAATCATTCTAATAACGATTACATCATAAAAGATAATTCCCAATTTAATCCCAAGGCACAACTTTCTTTAATATTATACCTTATAAGAAATGAGCAGTGATTGAGAGGGAAAGCGAAGGCTTCAAAAACTGCATAATGGACGTACAATGAATAAAGCATCTATTGTGTTGTCATTTATATTTGGATGTAAGCTTTCGATACGTAATTATGTAAGTCGGTTATTAAGTTCGGTCATGATGAATGTCGAAGGTACTTTCACTCTTGTCTCCCTTGAAAAACCGAGATGCATTTTTGACATACTTATTTCTCCTCCTTAGCGTGTCAGTATTTTACATACTCGTATTATGTAGGGAACAAAATTCAGCTACGAGATGACAAAGAGCAAGATAGAAGGTGGACCAAATACTGTACTTCTTTAGATGGAGTGAACATTCTCGTTTGAGTCCTGAACGTAAAAAAAGGAAAAAACAAATTGGCGTCCATCGTTTGTTTACATTCAAGTAAGCTCTCAAGTTTTAATCGAAATAAACGAACCTTGTCGCTGTAAAACACAGTTAATGAAACGCTAGGTTTTCCTTTCCTTCTTTACGTGGCTCGAATTGACCTAGATACAAACTCCTTTCGATATTCTTAGGAGAAAAGTACTTAAAAGATTCAAGTAAAACTACATGTTCCAGATTTAGAACTTCTAGAAAGAACTGACATAAAATTGCAATGCAATAAAGTTTAGAAACTTGCAAGTCGAGATCCGTACGAAGATAGTCATCTCGGTAGTTTCACGTAACGTTCGGAAACGAAGTTTTCTAGTCCTTACTTCGCTACTGCAAGTTTCGACTTTATTACAAGTTTATTTCCGTGTCATACGGTGGGAGAAAATGGCGGCTATATGGGGCAATTCAAATCAGTTTTACTACTCCTATAAAGTTAGTTGCTTAGAAGACTTGGTTGAAAGGCAAAACTGAATACTGGCTATTTAAGTCAATATCTTGTTTCACGAGTACGAAAAATAATAGTTACCTTCGTTTTCCCTAAGTACTTTGTTATCAAAAGCAACAAACATCAAAAATTAAAGAGCAGAAGTCGTGGTTAACAAGTTGTCTGAAAGCAAAAATTACTGCTGTTCAAATAAAAATAACATTTCCTTTGTTTCAGTAGGAAACAATGATATAATATATGACTGCCGTAAAACGATGACTTGAATAGTAAATGGTAGTAATTTAAACGTTAAATGTTTAATGTTTGGCAATTTGAACGATAAATGGGAAGTGGCGATGGCCATTGATTGCTTCTTGTTTTATTCTGCACGTGAACTATTTAGCAGATTACAAATGCTGAATCTTCAAGGTTAAACCCTGCTTGCATGGATCGGTCCGTGGATGGATGACCATTTATTAACATACCAAGTATCATCTGAGTCTTTAAAAGCATGGTGATTAACAGATGGTTTCACTGTCATTTTATCTTTGACAGTTGTTACCGTAGGTGGCAACCAACTCTGGCAATCAGGGGTTTTACTCAGTACAATCTGGATTGTAGTCAGATTCAAATGAAGGAAGTAAGACTAGAAGCCGACATCAACTTGGTTGGATAAAACGCTGATAAATGACGTGTTTGACCAAAGCAAGCTTTCTTTAATTTTAGTAATGGTATTGACAGAAGAATTGCTCGAACCTCAAGACTGGTTGCGCACATTTACTATAGAGTACTAACAGTATAAATCCTTATAAGCCTCCAAATAGAAACTAATGAAATTCCAAAGACACTCATTGTCACTCTCTTCTATTTAGAAACGAACGAAAATGTTGAGTACGAAGAAGTTTTTATTGTATTGGAATTTGTTGAGTAAACAAGACGTGACTTTTCGTAAGAACTCTTATAAAATAAATTTAACTTAGGACCGCGATGTGGAACACAGCTCTAATAACACAAAATACAAGAAGATATAGGTAACAAAATACGTGATTATTCCAAAACTTTAAACTTACACAATATACATTACAAAATTATTAAAACACTAACCGTTGAAGTATAAAACACTTAATATAATGCTAATGACATGAAAACAATGTGTTAACAGGAAACAGAGAGTCCACAAATAACAAGTGACAATACGCACGTAATGGTTGGAATCATCCATTGTTCGCGCATTAAGGTGGGTGTCCAATAGCCGCGACAGTACGAATTTAATGTCGCACCATTTGTCACACCGGTAGCTCCAATCGGCACTTTGAAATGTCTCCTCCATATTTATTACTTCTAACCTCGGGTCGGTTGAGAAATTTGCTACTGCAGAATCATTAGAGCCAATAAGGACCTTATTTGATTTAAAAAGATTAACTGCGAGTGGTTTCTTGTTTGCAGTTTATAATACGGGAGCATTTTTAATTCAATTAGACATCGTAGACGAGAGTAATGCAGTGGCTTTTCTTTTGTTTAATGGAAACATAATAAACGTTCACCTGAAGAATAATACTAATGAAAATACTAATTAAGTTCATAATTAAAGCGCCTCGAAGCAATCGATGCGAGTAATCGCACGTTCATCGCATTACATGCACGACAATCGCATAAACCATCAGAGCAACAATGTCAGAGTTCAATAAACTATCACTTTCGAGTCATGGACATTAGCAGCACTGACAATTAACACGATGACCTTTGCATGGTTTAAAAACACATTTGAATTAATTAAAACTTGCTAATAGACGAAGCTGAAAGTAAAATTAGCACTGACGAACTTATTAAAACTGCAGCAAATGATATTGTAGCAGTGGAGACGAAAAGGATGTCATTAATTTACTGGGTGACCGCCAGTCTACACTTTCTCTTAGTTGAGATTTATGGATTTAGTTGACAACTCGCTGATAACATACTTTTACTGTCAGGTCATGGATCCGATTTATAAATTTGAAACATGATGCGATCTAAGACTAGACCAACTCAAAGTATATCGCCGACACTTTCAGAAATTACGACAAGCGATATTACAAGTAGGAAGACTTTAAAATAGTGGAATACAAAACACGTGCCGTTTCCAACCAACCATTAATCAAAATAACAGTAACCAACAAAAGGGGAACAGATCATGACAAAGCCATGAAGCACAACACTAATTGCAGCATTGCAGAATACAACCGGGTATACAAAAAGCCGTGGCGCAATGTTTTCGGATGTGTCACGTAGAAAAAATTACCTGAAGTAAATAATAGTAGAGTAGGCATCGCTGTGATTGTGACAGCAAACAAATTGCGCGACAATGCTCATCGTGACGAGGACACGACGATTGTTGTGAAATACTAAATTATGGTGTCTGTCTTGAAAAGTGGTAAGAACTAGGACACAACTCGCACAGTTGGTCAAAATGTAGCAGTGTTAAAAATAAATGCAATTATTAAAGGGGAAGGAAAGCTAAATCTATAAATAACAATAATCCAACAAAAACTAAATAAGGAAGTGGTCAATTCAATTCAGATAACGATATTTCGTTTCACCCAGAAACCAGGACGAAGAGATCAGATAGGCAGCCCTCCATGCAACATAATGGTATTCAGTTGCATTGGATTAGACAAGAAAACTGAAAACATGCTAGACAGGTAATGATAAAACCATTGCAATGATTTTTGACAAATAAAAAAATGTAACCGCCTTCAAAAACAACCACAAAAAAGGGTAAAATAACCTACAAAATAACTTTTCTTTCAGAAGTCGGTGCCTTTGTTTTTTTTCATTTCATTGTTTTTTTGCCACCGACTTCTGAAAGAAAAGTTATTTTGTAGGTTATTTTACCCTTTTTTGTGGTTGTTTTTGAAGGCGGTTACATTTTTTTAAAAAAAGTTTTTTATTTTACTCTTTTTAGTTTAAATATTCAACTCAAATTCTTGTCAAATAAATCATTCTCTCTCAAGTGCACAATAAGCTAATAAAATTCCCTGTCTCAAAAACTACTGAACCGATTTTGATGAAACTTGCAGTATTCCGTAAGTTAAACAATACTTAGTACAACAAAAAAAGAATTACTTAAATCGGACTTGTAGTTCCAGAGATATGCGAACACAAACTAAATCAGTCGATGCCTACTCCAAGCCGTTGAGGAGTTGTACCTTCCATCATCAGCTCATCCACCTGAGATGATGATTATCAGATGCAAATACTTGAACAGCTTTAGAAAATATATGAAAATGGTACTATGTGCCTATAAAATTTGAAGGTTGCCCTCGATTTCCCTGGGATTCCATCATCAGATCCTGACCTGATGATCATGGGACCAATTGGAAAGTATACCCTTTCAAACAAAAGAAAAATTTTCCAAATCGGTCCAGGCGTCTTCGAGAAATCGGGGAACATACAAAAAAAAAAAAAAAAGATTCCGACAAATTGAGAACCTCCTCCTTTTTTTGAAGTCGGTTAAAAACATAAAGGAAAACAAGCAAATTAATGCTGAAGATGATTGCAATCTCCAATTAACAAGACAGCATGGAGTACTTACAAACAATGTAGGCACCTACTTATCAATAAAGAATGCATTTGATTGGCGCTTGCTTAAACAATACGCGGAAAGAAGCAAGTGCACTCGAATTAATCATTGCAATATTTGTTTTGCGTATGTCGTCAAGTTTTAATATTTTTAAATTACAGTCTGCGAACAAACGGACCATAAAATCAAAGATGATTTGCTCATTAACTCGACTTGAGACATTTGTTTTAAATCAGGACAAATAAGATGATTCAGAAAAATAACACGGTCATTGGTGAATCATTAAAGTTAAGGAAACAGTCACTCATGTATAAATAAAATATTAATATAACACCAGATACCTGATACCTTTGTTCGGTACCTAGTTTTGTTACAACGACGCAGTATAAAAATCTCGTGACTAGTCATTGATTTCACTGTGATTTGATTGAAATTTCAAAATCCATCTGCCGTGAACTGTCACTAGCAACGTGGGACATCAAGCGTCAAGCCATCAACACTGACGGACTCCGACATTCGATTAACTCCGCGTAATTGCCAGAGATCTATTCCGGCCATGATGGCACTTTTTAGTCCAACATCCCTAAAATTGATTGCTTCCGCGCGCTTAAAATTACTAACCTAGAACAGTCCTGACGTCAATCTGACTGTTCAATAATGTACATGCTAATAAATAGCTGAAAACCGTTGCAATAAAATCGTAATAGCGAGTAAACACACGTAAACTACAGAATTCTGATCCAATGAGTCAACCATCGGTCTCAATAGTGCCAAATACACGGAAAACCATTAACAATGATC
Organism: Agrotis exclamationis; assembly: GCA_950005045.1. Lineage (NCBI taxonomy): Eukaryota > Metazoa > Arthropoda > Insecta > Lepidoptera > Noctuidae > Agrotis > Agrotis exclamationis. The sequence goes on from OX465436.1 coordinate 16,938,860, forward strand.
TAACTGCCAGAGCTAAAATTGCTTAAGATTAGGAAAACTGTTACGCTCCAAACAATTTTAATTTCGAAGTCTTTTTAAGCAAAAAATACCGCTATAACCAACGAAAAAACATCGCCCATTGTTCGCCGAAAAAGTCTTGATTAAGACCCTGTATTAAAACCTGAACTAAACTGAGATGAGGGAATAAATCAAAAAGATTTTGTGCAGGTTTTCATTGATGAAATCTAATCAGCCAGTCCGCCTGGACAAAAAATTTGCTGTTTTGAAACACTGAATATTCTTTGGGTTAAAATTACAGGTATATTTCTGGTCTTTCACGGCGGACAGAATAAAAACAGATCTTTTCGCAAACAATGGGCTTTTGAGGAGAAACGGTACTGCCTGATTAAAGTTTTTGTAATTGTACAATGATTTACAGTTCTCAGAAAAATATAAATAGACATTAAACTTCGTCTGAGAATCCTCAGATATCTCAGACCTTAGGAATGACGTAGTCAAGCAATCTAGATCGTGATTTTAATAAACGAAATATGAATTTGGTTAAACCGACCTAGTTTATTCGAAAAAGGTAGAGAGAGAAGCGAATTTAGCGTTTATGCCGCTCCCTAAAATCTGATCAAAGCGGTCGTAAAGAGTAATAAGCCAAATATGAAGTACCCCACGATGAGATGAAGCGTAAGGTAGACGGGTCAGTGACCAGTTCACAAAAAGTGTACCGATCTGACGGGGCTGTTCACACTCATTGCAGTTAACGGTATCGAGATATGGGGCCGAAGCGAAATTACTGTTTAGATTTACCGAGCCAATTGTAGGTGAAGAGTAATTGTGTTTTACAAGCATTGTATCCAATTAATGTTGGTAAAGTGAGCTCTGGTTGTTAGGAAGTGGGACAGCGATGTATCACAGGTACGCAATATACTCACTCCGCGCGGGTTTGTAATTCTATCGCACGACAAATTGCTATCACGACAGGGGATCCTGATTTGCACGTGTTTTCCTGTGACGGTTGGGTTGAAAATTCTTTTGACCGCCTGAATAATAGAACAAGCAAAATTTAAACTTTGAATTATTCAGAAGTTTAATACGATTCTAAATTCAAGAATTGTTTTAAGAACCATGGCACATAATATGTAAAGATTAGGTCATGTAATAATTCGCAACTAACTTGATATTACCATGTAATACAATATTGGTAATCAAACATTCCTTGCAATTTAATACGAGTTCTGTGTTCGACATGGAACAAACATAGTTGATATACCACCAGAACTAATTACTGACACGACGAGTTCTATTGGAAAACTTGTCTATTGATCTTCAGGACAATGCTCAAAGGACTCAGTGTTAAAACTTCGGGGCGTAGCCTCCTGTGTCCACAACTAAAATAACAACTTTGTAAAACAATAGAGTTCGAATAAATATTGAACGTAAACCGATACACCACATATGGTCGACATCTGGGGAATAGAACGTTTTACTACAAAGATTTTTGCCAACAATTTATTGTTTGATGTATCAATATTGGATGATGGATCGTCGATAACCGAATTCTTTCTAGATTTTTCGAACGCTTCTGATCCCTCGGCACCGCTTGTGGAACAAGAATTGGTTCGATACTATATTTAATTATTCTCCTCCGTTGATATTGTTAAGTAGTATAATTTTATAAAGAAAAAATACCTCTCTGAAAATCATCTCCGAATTTCCAAGAGGTTATTAGATGGAGAAAATTCAACATCGCTTTTTTATTCCGACGTAGGCACAATAATAAAATACCATTTTTCCTCAATATCTATAGATACAACATTTAACAATTTTCCTAGTACCTATTGCTTTTCTTTTACAGAAAGTAAATACGTTTGATGTTTCTATTTGAGGGTCTTAGGAATTTGAGTGTAGTAACTTTGGCAGCATTTCTTATCGTCGAAAGAGATAGATAATAGTTGTCATGTTGAATGATTGGCTGTCGAGCTGAGTCGGTGACTGGGTCACAGAGCTATGAGTTGATACTACGGCGACGAATTTGGGACATGCACGCATGCATTGTACCAAAGAACAAGGTCGACTTGACTTTAAGATTTTTGGTTAAAACTTCGCTGAAAATGTATAAAATAGAGGCCATGTAGTAGAATGATAGTCAAATCACAAAGAAATACCTTATAAAATACCGCAGCAGCCTGTCTAGACAGTATCGCGTTGACTTGAGAAACTACTCCTTTTTTATGGAGGCCATACACGTTAGGATTTGCATGATGGTTTTAACCTTGCTTGCATAACCGACAGGCAAACCCTAGCGTGTATGTGTTAAAACTGTACAGTTATCGGTTATGCGTGCGGTCGGTTATGCGTGCACGGTTAAAACCATCATGCAAACTCAAACGTGTAAGTATAGCCTCCATTAGATGTACATTTACGTAATTACTTAGTAGATATGTAAGTCTCAATTCCACCTTTACTTGACATTGCCAACCACTTAGGTAAAGCGTAGATTGGCCAGTTTAATCAAGCTTATTTATGTACATTGTATATTTGGACATACCATGATCATAAACTTCACCTATTTAGTATTTTAGTATGATTCATGTTAGGTATGATACACATGGGCAAAAACGTATGAGATAATAAACAACATTTGTGGGACCATCAAAGCAGGGAACCACAACACTTGAAAGCAAGGAGCATATGAACGAACAGGGTAAAGGGTAGTTAGTAATGTCTTGGTCACACGGACCGAGCAAACGGGCGACCCAGTGCTCTCGGCCGAGTACCTATTCGGTATGTAAACATAGGCAAAGCACTAGGCGCTATGTGTATACGTACCGAGTACTCGGCAGAGCACTGTCTCCTTCGTTTGCTCGGTCCGTGTAATCAAGACTTAAAAGTCTGACATTTGGCTCCACCCATGGCTCCGGGACATTTGATAATTTTCCACCCCCAAAATAAAGGTATTAACAACATGGAATCTTCGTTGCTCTTAGTTCTAAAGGCCCTATTTATTACTCCGGAGGTTTTTTAATTGCGGTTCTTCTAAAGATTTTGTTTCTTTGTTTACGGCCATACAATTCAGAGCCTTTATTATGAATGGCTTTACATAAACTATGCAAATTAATATTGTATAATGCGTTAAATGATGTTGTATAATCTTGTTTGTTTGTTACCGAGTTGCGTAACGAAGAAGGTCGTATATTTATAATAATAGGCTTAATATTTTCCATTGCATTTTTTAGAACATAATGTAATTATTAAAATAATTCTTAAACAGCCCTTTATGTTCGCACTGCTGGGACACAGGCCTCCTCTATCCACCATGCGGGTCTTGCGGGTTGGCAGATGTCACACTTCTTCGATTAATTTGGTTCTATTACATGCCGTTTTTCCCACGATGTTCTACAACGTATGGAACGTATTGCTCTCCGATTCGTAAAATGGAATATTCTATTCTACTGCTATTTAAGACCCCCCTGAAGAAAGGCCATCTTATATTTTATCGCCCCTTTGTAAAGGACTAATAAAATACTTCCTACAAGTTTAAATAACACTTATACTGATACATTATTCTATTTTCTAGGTTACAACATCAAGCTATTCAGCAAAAAAAAATACTTTTAGCCAACTAATATTAATAGACAATAATAACACTCATAATCACAAACAGCACTTCTAGAATGCATGCACTGTTTAATAATAAGCCGTTGCACTTGCTACAAAAGACTTGCAACCTTGCTATACAAGCAATAACGTGCTAATTAGCAATATGTAGATGAGATTCAGACAGCCATGACCTCGATGCTTTCATTAATTACCGTTTTCCTTTATTTTTTGTTATAAAGTATTCGATCTTGACTTCGTTTCTCTATAATCTGACTTCATTCAAACAGTATTCAATTGTAGAGCAAACAACTATCTTTAAGGCGAGTGTTTTTTGAATCATGAGCGAAGCGAAGGATTCTAGAATAGAATCCTGAACACTTTAGCCCTTTTACAAGAAAGAAACTATTTTTGAATATATGCGATAAAAAAAACTTTTTGCTTATTTCATAATTTGCAGATCTTCTGCGTGTGAGCTACAGAATTCTTGCTAAAGCGTCTAACCTACTTATGAAATACAACAATAGAAAATAACCTCTCGAATCTCATCTCAAGTTCAATTAACGGATTCATACAACGGGACAGAGTATGAAAACACGACACTCCAAATCGACATCCATCACGAAAACGGCATCCGTGCGAAACCAGGGACCGCTAATTGTTAATAAAAACAGTCCAAACAAAAGAGTACCGTAGCGACCGGAATCTGCAACAGTCCTCGGCTGTAACCGCGTAGGTATGACACAGCGAGCTACAGAAAAAGATTCTTTATTTCTCGTATCGATGGTATGGAAACCCATGAAGGGATTGTCGACAATATGCCCTAGTAGAAGGTCCATGATTTTTTTTCGTTTTTCTCATGTGCTATCCTCGCATCACAAATTACTCAAGCCTGCTAGTTGGCTATGTTAATAGAAATCTCAATATAATAGCATTCCATGTGTGCAGATGTTCCCTGAAATCTTTATGAAACGTACCGATACTTATGGTAAGGTGGGCAAGCTGAAGTGATATAGACAGGCCACGTCATTCGAAGGCCCAATGGCCAATGAAATATACCAGTTCTGGACCCTAAATTGGAAACCGTGTATCAGGACAGTATCAGTAAGATTTTGCAAACGCTCTGGATATAATGACCGGCGACCTTAAAAATATGATAGAGTCAAACTGGGTGCGGAAGACAGGTAAAACAGCTGTTGCGGCATAATTTCCAACAGTAGACAGCGAAAGGCTTAGTTGATTGATTTACGACCAAGTACCGTATAACTACGTCCCGGAACCTTGAACAGAATCTCGAATAACATTGTAAGATGAGTCGTAAGTGGGTACCGGCCACAGTGACTCAATCGATCACCCACTCGCTGTGTCACCCCCGGTACCGGCGACCTTGCGGTCACCCTCCGCGGCGCAGGCGCATCAATTACGTGCGCGTGGACATGCCAAAGGCGACGAGCGGTGTTTCATGTTCTTAATTTAAATTTGAGATAGAACTTAAAGAAGAATGGTCGAAATGCACTGGTTTTCGTAAAGTTTTCTGCGAATGTCTGTTATTTTCGTAACAACTGGTGACATGTTTGTTACGTTTGTTTCATTGAGACCCTTGCTTCTTGTATTATTTTTGTGGTTGATATTCTGGGAACTACGTTATTCTAGTAAACCACATTTAGTTACGGTTTGATTGTACACAAATGTAAAGCTGAGCCTATAAGGAAAATTATATTAGACAACACATCAACACACGTATTCGGTATTTTCCATATAGTAATTATTCATTTTAGTACCTTCTCGAATAATAATAACTGACACGGTCAACCTTGGACACCGGTAAGCTATCTCCAAGGTTCAATCTTTATTTTTTCCTAATTTGTTGTCTGGGCACTGGGCACACACTGGATTGAAAAAACCGGCCAAGTGCGAGTTGGACTCGCCCATGAAGGGTTCCATAGCAGCAAGCATACATAGATTAGGGATATAATTATATTGAGATTAGTAAGTAATATAACAAACAATAAAAATTACTTTTTTTTTCATAGTGTTTGTATGAATGGCAAAGTTATGTTTGCGGTTTTTGAAAATGTACTATATCTCAAAAACTGCTAACTGTATCTCATCCAAACCAATTTTCGTTGGAAGTTTTTGTTGAGGTCTACATTATATTTTTTTTTAGTTTTATCATTCTCTTATTTTAGAAGTTACAGGAGGGACGACACACATTTTACCACTTTGGAAGTGTCTCTCGTGCAAACTGTTCAGTTAAGAAAAAAATGATATTAGTAACCTCAATATAATTTTAAAGACCTATCCATAGATACCCCACACGTATGGGTTTGGTGAAAAAAAAAATTGAGTTTCAATTCTAAGTATGGGGGGCACCCCCAAAATTTGTTTTGTTTTTATTTTTATGTGAAAATCCTAATGCGGTTCACATAATACCTACCAAGTTTCAACAGGATACCTCTTACATTTTCGACAAAAAGTGGCTGTGACATACGGACGGACAGACAGACAGACATGACGAATCTATAAGGGTTCCGTTTTTGCCATTTGGCTACGGAACCCTAAAAATAGGAACGTGCTCACTGGATTCTAGCGCTGGGCTGGCACTGGAATAATGTAAACATGTTTCAATCCTGTACAATGTCCAACATCCAGAGCTGGATCTGAATAGAGCACGTTCCTATTTTTTTTTCAATCCTGTGACGCTGGATCCAGCTACTCAATCAATTTAAATTAGCCTTTAGGTAATGTGCTTTAGGTACCAAACTGCTCATTTTCGTATGTTTTTAGTTCATGCCTCCAATTACTACTTTAATCTTATGTCCATAACTGGAGTACTACCACGTACTACTGTCTAAGCACTTTCGACACCATATCACTTACGGACATAACTAAAACGTTAGTTCGGTAGACTGTAGAAAATAATATTATATTGACTTGTACCCGGTGCCCAGTGTAACACGACGAAGAGGGGCACATATCGCACTGTGCCAATGCCAATACGGACATTAGCATAACTTGTATTTGCACATAGAGTGACTCATCGCTCTCACTCTTTGTGAACAACTTTTTAATATGTTGTGGATCCTAAACTTAATTTATTATATCTAATACATAGTGCCTTGTGGTTCCGGCAGTTTTTTGTAGCTCACTGCTCCTAAGACTTCGTAGCGTGATAAATGGCCCTATGTCTTTTTCAAGAATAAAATTTTCGAAATTGTAAGGTTCTATGAGATTACAGATATTATAGAGCAGTGGTGGCCGAGTGGTATCGGCCCCAACTTACGAGTTGTAGATCGTGGGTTCGAATACAGCCAGGCGCATTCATCATCATCATCATCTCAGCCATAGGACGTCCACTGCTGAACATAGGCCTCCCCTTTAGATCTCCACATATAACGGTTGGAAGCGACCTGCATCCAGCGCCAGGCGCATTACTTTGTGTAATTTATTTCATCATCACTGCTCTCAAATCCGTGAAGGAAAACATCGTGAGGAAACCGGCATGTTCTGGAACCCAAAATCTGAAGACATGTGACATCTACCAACCAGCACTGGGCCCGCGTGGTGGATTATGTCCCAGTCACTCTCACAGCGAGGAGGCCTGTGACCCAGCAGTGGGAACATTTATAGGCTGATGATGATGATGAGATTACCGTCGACCACTTCTTCGCTTACCAACAGGTGACATAGTGGCCTAAAGCGAGATAATGGCTATCTAACAAAAGGTGGATTGTTCCACAGCTAAAGATAAGCGTGTTCAAACACACTATTCAACTTTTTTTACTTTTCACTAGGGATGCATCGATACGCCTTTTCGCCGATACGATACCGATACTCTTATAAAAATATCGACGATACCGATACGCTTATTGTGAATAAAAAAATGATAGCTTTATTAGGTAGTTAATGTCTAATTCGCATAATTTATCTTTAAAAACTAAAAATAAAACTAAAATATTTACATAAATAACTAAATTAAAACTAAAATAAAATAAATAAATTGAAATGTAGAATTATCTAATACTAGCTGTTGCCAGCGGTTTCACCCGCTACAACTCAAAAATCATCCCGTAGGAACATAAAATAGGGATAAAAACTATCCTATGTGTTAATCCAGGTTATAAACTATTTATGTACCGAATTTCAACCAAATCCATTCCCAATCCGTAGTTTTTGCGTGAAAGAGGAACAAACATACATCCATCCAAACAAACTTTCACGTTTATAATATTAGTAGGATACGTTGATATTAGATAATTATACATTTTAGTAATTAAAATTAACATCAATGAGATTTTTGTTTAAAAAACAAAGTATAATTTTGATTTGGAGAAAGGCGTTTTCGCAAGTTTGGCAAAGGTTTCCCTGAGCATAGTTCGTGCCTCGATTGCAACGAAATAGACGAGACAACACGCTCGTTTACACTTTACACCATTTTTAAATTAAAAAGTATCGTTGAATCGGTCATATAAGTATCGTCGATACCGATATATCGGCTAACACGAAGTATCGCCGATATATCGGTTTCGACAGGCCCGACAGCTGTGCACTCATTTATTACGTAACAAACAATTTTATTTATTACTTGTTCACTAAAGCACACGCCGAACAAAAATGGATGCCAAACCCTAATGACGTTTTTTTCCTGTCAAACTTTTTTCACGAAAAAAGGTTTCATCTTGGCTGAACATTTCTTAATTCCTTTGCCTGACAAAGACAGTTTCTTACAGACGATAATAATCTTCCCAAAGGCGGGGATAAGCGGTTCTTTGATAAACATTGTTTTCAGGTCCTGAAAAACATTTTAGATAGGAGGAGTTGGACAAAGTAAATTTGGTAAAAACGAAGGTAAAAATTAGATTTCTCGAAAAAAAAAACAGTTAAGTGTGGAAAGTTTTTATTTACTCATTGTTATGTAAGTTGTTGTACTTGATAGTTGTTACCACTCAATTATATAATAAGTACGTAAGTATACATACAAATATTTAATGTTTTCTAACTTTTATGTACGGCTTTGTTATACTACAGCGAAAAAATTGTCGATCTCGATAAAATTACGATGCAAAAACGTGACAGATATTACCCTAGTACTGAGACCTTATTTCCTAGTTTTTTTTCCAATTAGAATCGGTCTGCGAGTCGTGCTCACGACCCGAGAAACGGGTTCGTGCAACACTTCCTTGATCAACACACGAACTTAGACTTAACTATTCAAATGATAGTACAGTGCAGCTGCTTCGATCAAACTGTTTATGAATGAGGGGGGACAGGCTTTGATGTATTGTACGGTGTCGTGAGTCGTCTAGGTCTGGTTCTCTAGTCTTAAGTTATTGGATTGGCAAAATAATCGGGTTCACCGAGGTTCACCTCTTAATATTCCGCGGTAATCATTTATATCGTAGATTGTATGATGCTGTACCGTTGTGGCCTTAAAAGTACCTAAAAGTACAAGACTTATAACTTTAATCACTATAAGACTCAAGATCTGGAGCCAAGGCTTCCAGCAATGTTCTCACTAAAATGAAGCAGTTTTTGCTACCTAGCCAATTTCTTAAGTCAACTCTTGCGACAACAACAAAGATCGAGCGTTTCCTAACCAGAGCTCACATTGTAAACATGCGGACACAGCTAAGTCTGGGAATAAAAATTTCAATTGAATAATACCGTCGGCCTTGTGTTAAAAACGTAATCAAACAGTGACAATTTATTGTGAATCAACGGCATCCTGATGTCGACACCCACATGTCAAACAATTTGTAGATATACCTATCGGGTCTGTCCTACGATTAGGGGTTACCATATTATATTTCGAGAGCAAAAAAAAAAAACAAAAAGACGTTTGCAAAAAAAACGTACCTATCTTCTAAGTTTAAAATTCACGTTTTGATGTCGTTAAGTCCGAATAAGTGACAAGGACGGAGTGAATCCGGACAGGGGGACAAAAGGACGGAAAAATTTCGGCGAATGGTAACCCTAATCGGGACCGTATCCTCCGGGTCCCCCCGGTAGTGTAGCTGTGTCGTGTGAATGTAGGGAGCCGAATGACTCAACACGCGAGGGGCGTCTATAGAGGGCCGTGCGTGCAAGTGCAATTTGCGAAAGGCTTAGGCGGCTGACTGAATGGACGCGTAGATACTTAGGCCTGGTTAAATAGTCGTTACTAAGCCAAAGCCAAGCCTAAGGCCCGGTATCCACCAAAGCGGAGAGGAGATGTGTTTGAATAACCAATCGGATTTCCACCGAAACGAAGCGGAGAGGAGATATGGATTTTCAAGATTTTCATGGAAATTTCTGACATTTGACGTAGCCAAGCACTCTAGTTCAATTCTCAGTGCCCTACTAGGAATCTGGTCATTCTATAATCTAAGTTAGATACATTTCACATTGTTACTGCATTGAGACAGGATTAGTTAAAATACCAATGAATAGATAGATTTTTTTCAAAAATTCACTAGAAATGTCAGTTTCTATCATTCCTATGGCTATGTTTGTTTTATATAGCTTGCTCTTCCACCTCCTATGACGTCCATCATAACACACAATATAGTTATTTTGGCTCTCAGTTAAAAGTGCTAGAGGGAAATATGCTTAATTTGGTTGTTTGTCTTCTCAGATAGGTCCGAAGCCAGTCATTAGAGGACATTACATTGTGTTCAGTTTCTATATCTTAGAAACCGAAAAGATGGGAGATTAGGGCTTCACATAAATGTAAGACCTAGGTCTCCCGTCTCTGTTCTTAATCTTTAGTTAATAGACTGAGATAGTGATAATGGTTTTTTCTTGGGTCTTTCTTTGGAATTGTCAAGTTAAATGATAAATTATCATTGTTAACAAAAGGAGATACCAGATACCGGTACTCATAATGAGATGTTTTGTTTCTGTGTAGATAATGTTAAGTTTTAACTAATTACTTAACAGATCTAATAAGTTCCTGGAACTATCTTTATCTCCTTTGGTTTAGCTAATTCAAATGTTATCTCAGAGAGACTGCCTCATGTACATCATCATCTTCCTGCCCTTATGCCATTTTACTTGGGGTCGACTCAAAACTTTTTCTTCTTCCGTTCTCCCCTATCAGACTTCACAGTCATTTACTCCTTTTTCTTCTTACTCATAATTAAACAATCATTCCATCTTTTCTTTGACCTTCCTCTTCCTCTCAATATTAATACATAAGTTTAAATTGGTTGGCTTTCAATTGTCAAAACAGTTGTTAAAAAAATGGCCACAGTTCATGATTTATGTAGATTCAGGAATATTAATTGTTAAGTAAATAACTATTGAACATGAATTCCAACAGCAATTTTAACAACAACAGACAACTACCAGTCAAATTGTAGCTTATTTAATTTCCTTCTCTATATATAAGTACATGGAGTACAAAACAAATAAGTAATAATAATCCATAAACAAAAATCTATTGTTTCTTTACCTCATTAGATAATTACAGTTAACATAATCGTAAAGTTAATGTGTTTACTTCTAATTTATACCAGAAGGATGTTAATGAACTTAATTAGGTATAATATAACAATAGAGAATGAATAAAACCTTTTTTAAAAAACTTGTTATTTTAGTAATTAATACTTAAAAAGTTTTAGACTGTTATGAGATAAATAATGGGGAAAAATAATCCTGTTTCCTAAGAACACCTAAAATATTTTAATAAGTTAATTTGAATTCATGAAGTTTGTGTTTAGTGCCAATAGGAGACATTAAAAATCATGTAGTAAGGCTCGGTCATTTGCTGCAATTTGAAAATCACAGATGTATGGATACAGAAAGACCTATGAAAAAATAAAAAAAAACGTTGTGACTATGTGATAATACTAAAGACAGAGATGTTAATATTTGGAAAACTAAATCATGCAAGTTTTTATGAGATTTATATTGTAACCCAGCTAGATTATCAAAACGGTTGTTACAATACAACCTTGAATATAGCCTCAATTTCCTTATCTACGACATGCTGAACTCAGATAAATAAGTATCAATTTTTACATACATTGTATGTACCAGTTCTGATTTTCACATTGACAAAGATTATTCTTATAAGTATGCTAATAGAACTCAGACCGTTTCAATGCCATAGACTAACAATAAACAATTATTAAGCGTGGAGATACATAGCAAACACAACTCAATTTAGGTCTCTAGTATCAGACAAACCAAACGATGAGGCATCGAACCGATAAGCCGGCGAGCCGATTACGAGCGACGCCCCACGAAAACATCGTTATAAACAACATAACACTACAGACACGTACCGAACACAATCTCCAACCAATACAAAGAGATGCAAACCGTAATAACCAACGGAATGTGAAACTCAAAACTTAACTTAAACATCATACTTTTTTAACTTTTACAACAACAAAATTACCTGGGAATGCAGTTGGAAGGCGTCCTGTCCACTTCCCAGGCCGCAAAAAGTTTCATGGGAACAGGTTTCGATGCATTAGTCATCTTTTCCGATTTATTTTTCTCGGTCATCTTAAACAGCACCAAACAACGGTTTCACAGCACAACACTAATGTAAATTACAATTGGCATTGTTAATTAATCACTAAACACGACACTGTATTCATTTTTATAACACAGTTCATACACGAAGCCGATGCCGACGCAATCACAACAATACTAAGTAATTTTACAGCACGGTCGACTGAAGAATCGCAGCGGGCCTACCGAGGGCGTTCGATACGTTTGACAGCCAGCTGCCCAGTGTTGCCTCACTTTGCGTTAAATGTACACTCCACATTTTGACTCCAATGGGGATGGCAACTCAAAGCTATCGTAGATGTCGCTGCGATCGTTGTCCCATAAGTCAGATTACTGAGATTACTGTATAGCTTGTACAAAAAACAAACACGTATTTTGTAATAAAAATTGAGTTTATTCTAAAAAACAAATATGGGAAATTATTCGTCAATGCAAGTGCATATACTAAAACCAGAACTAAGACGCCGCCCGCCGTGCATCTACAAGAGGAAAAAAAAGTGATTTAGTTGAGAGGCTAGAAATTTGATTCTACTACATGAAACACACATTTACTTGTAGTTGAGATTTAAAATTGTAATTTTTAAGTAGGTATTACATGTAGCTAGCCTCTACAAAGAATATAGTACTGCTTCTGACATTCTATATTGAGAAAAATGTCATCAAGTTTTGTGTTTGTCTTCTTCATCTAATTTTACATCTATTTTATAGATTGGAGCAGTATGATAAGAATTTTTACTTCCTAACACCACCACTATCACAAATCTCGGTCCCGGTGATAATTCTTCCACCAGACGAACCATTTCATGATTTATAGAGCGATGCAATACTTAACCTCCAATAGAAAAGAAGATATTATTTTGAAAGGTGTATTCGATTGTTTAGTTAAGGTATAATCATAGAATTTCATTAATAAAATCAACTGACGGCCTGTCCCGGCTTCGCAAGGGTAGATATTTGTTTATTATATGGCTTTTCCTTATTGATAATACAATTTTTGTTCTCACAGCAGTCATAGCAGCTACCCATTATTTCTTGATAGTGTGAATTGTCGGAAATTTGTACGATCCAACATTTTTACAGCTCTTGATTTGACAGTTCTTTTGGGACACAAATGTCACTTTTCACTTTGACACTTGCCTTCCCCATGTGACCTGCAGCTGGGCCAAAGACTACAATATAAGCAGGGCTATTGGCTAAATTGATTGTAACCGACCAGAAGTTGTCCACTGAACTTGCATGGCATGATACCTGTTATGGGGCGTTGAGGAGTGCAGTGCCTCAAGTGCGTTAGAATCATAATAGTTGATCTTAGGGAACATTTACACTTATCAGTTTCATTGCAAATGCAAAAGCCAATACGAAATTTACCTTTTGATAGCTATTTGATGGTAACCACATAAACACCGAGATACGCAATAGCCCCGCTGACATAGTTTTCCCCAAATACGTATGAAGAGAAGACTCCAAATTAATTAGGACAGGGTACAGAGAGAATTGTGAAGATGTTTGCATGATGAAGAAGTCCAATAGAGGTAGAGTAAGTAGTGCAAGATATATTTAGTTTCCATTATTCTGGGCAATTATTTTAAGTCTTGCTACACAGTACCTAAGTTGTCAAAAATTAACGGCAGATTACCACCAGATGCCACCGATGTCACTATGGGGATGCGATGCGGAACTATTAAGGTGCGAACATATTATCTGACGCGTTCGTCAGCCGCGGCTGAGGGACGCGGCTTATTAAAATCTAGCCAGTACATTGAATACTACACTGTGCAAACTATCGGTCGTAAGACGCGGACGTGACCTTGAGTCGCCCTTGAGCGCTCGGACGTCCGAACAGAATCTGGCTGGCTGGATGTTTGTGTACCGTGCACACTGCTAAGCCGCGTCCCTCAGCCGCGGCTGACGGACGCGTCCGATAATATGTTCGCAGCTTTAAAGTGCCAAGCTGACGGGTTCTAATTTTTTACTTGTTTTATTATTTTAAAGTTCTCTCTCACACACAAGGCGTAGCGTAGAATGTATCCCCAGATTGACACTTTAAAGCTTGATTGGGTTACAAATAAGCGTAAATAGTTAAGAGTAGAGACCAAGAAGTTTAAAATAAAGAAAGCGAGGGCTTGTAACATTAGAACCATACCTTATTTTTTTAGAAAGAGAAGCACCCAACAATGCGGTTTTTCTCTTTCTGGCATTGATAAATGTTTCCTCAAAATAAAAACCTTACCAACATTTCGATAGTTATCGGGTCAAAGTATTTTTTTAGACGCACACTAGTACATTTATATTACATTTTTTATAGCTTGTGATAGTTTTTAGGGTTCCGTACGTCCGAATACAAAAACGGAACCCTTATAGGATCACTCGTGTGTCCGTCTGTCTGTCGCTTACAGTCAATTTTCTCCGAATCTACTAGACCGATTGAGTTGAAATTTGGTACACATATCAATTCCTGTGACCCAAGCACAGAGGTGTGACGTGAATAGATGAAATCTGTATGTGGAAGGTAATTTTTGGGGGAGAAGGGGAAAATTAAAAAAATAATAATTGAAAACTGCATCGCGTGACATATCAAATGAAAGGTCTTGTTGAGAAGATCTTAAATATTTTATTTTATTTTATTGTAATTTTAAAATAAATAGTTTCCAAGTTATTCAAGAAAATAGACGAAATTTGACCATTCCCCCCCCCCCCTTATCTCCGAAACTACTGAACCTAAAATTTTGAAAAATATACAGAAATTATTTTTCTACTTAAAGATTATAGGAAAACCTATGAGAAGTCCGTATCTGTATATGGGAGGTAAGTTTTGGGGAGGAAGGGGAAAATTAAAAAAACATTTGAAAACTGCATCGTGTGACATATCAAATGGAAAGTCTTGTTGAGACAATCTTAAATATATTTTTTTTGTTATTTTAAAATAAATAGTTTTCAAGTTATTCAAGAAAGTAGACGAAATTTGACCATTCAACCCCCCCCCCCTTATCTCCGAAACTACTGAACTTAATTTTTTTTTTTTAAATACAGAAATTTATTTTTCTACTTATAGATTATAGGAAAACCTGTAAGAAGTCCATGATATTAAAATAACATGGTAAATCACTCAATATTGTAAGTAAAAATTTGGGTCAGATTTAAAAAAAGTGATAGGTAACATCGTACGGAACCCTCTTCACGCGAGTCCAACTCGTACTTGTTATATTCTGTAATGTATTTTAATTACTCATATTTTTAAGTAAATCAAAAAAACAGTACGCAAAATTCCAATGATGTTTCCCTCAGAACAATAACTAAAGCATAGAAGGAAGCTAAATTTAACTAATATAGTCGTCTTTGTTTTCTTATACACTCATAACAGCATTAGAGAGAGACAGATGTAGGTTGCTCAAAATGCAAATCGTCACAAAGTAAACGTCAATTTGGATACCTTGGCTACCTTTATAGTACTAAGTTTAAAAGCTACTTAACGTCTCAGGTTTTTATCTATGACTTTGTTCATCGCATTTTTTCGTATAATGCTTATGGGCGCATGCCAGTTGAAGTGATTCGTTGGTTTTACGTATTTTTGTAAAAATAGTACAAAAATAACAGTGATTTAGTGTAAATCGCAAAGCTTAAAGATTAAATAATGTCCTGCATTATAGTGGGATGTAAATCTCATTCATCCCGCAAAGAAAATGATGCGGAAATCATAAGCTCCCATCGGTAAGTAATCAAATATGGTCATTTTGTCAGTTTTTCATTCTCATTTTATGTTATTTTGGCATTATTTCAAATTATTTGAGCTAAGTGTACACGGTAGTGTTTTGAAATCAATATTTTATGCAATTAAATAGTTCGATTATATGGAAATTATAAATTTTAAATCGGCATATAAATTTATGCAATAGTGCTTGCAAAAACAAACTATCGATACAATATCGATAAACTAGCGTCATCTAAATTATTACATTATTTTTCTTTACACGTAGTTTTGGGAAGGATTAAATATTTAAGAGTTAAATAAAAACCTACGGTCTTGTGAGCGAATCGTACGTATGAGTAATGAAATGATAGTGTCAAAAATCCGTGTGGCTCATGGTCTAATAATTTAAATTCATGTGTGGCTATATTTTTTTTTGTCACTTTCAGATTTCCGTTCGATGTTGATATGAGGCAAAAATGGATCAACGCTATTTATTGCACGTAACAACTGGGAATCGTTCAGGGCCAATCGCACTTTTAATATTATTTAAGCGTTTTCTTGGTAATTTCAATTTTTTAATAATTTATGCTGTTTATAAATAAATATGTTGGTCAGACAGAAGTGAGTTCTTTATTTCACCTTAGCATATTTAGATTTATTGCCATGGAGCGATACCTTTTTTTTTTTAGCCTAGTAAAATCATCAAATGAGTCCTCCCACCCCGGGCAGGGCGGGAGGGACTGTCAGACTCGTACTGACTAAAATCCACGGTGTCCTTCAATAGCCCTTTGTGTTCCGGGGTCAAGGTAATGAGATAAGTCCCGCGACCAATGGAGCGTATACCATAAACTAAGAAGTCGATATCGGTATTTATTTAATGCATAGTCACATCACTAGCTAATACTCTTTTGTCTATGACAGCGTACGCTTCAAATGTCGTAGAGCGCCTTCTATGCTTTAGTTATTGTTCTGAGATGTTTCCCGAAAAACTATGATGACAACACTATGGTGTTGACATTTTAGATAGTTGGGTGACGTTTGTAGGTTGACCATAGACATATAATTTTATCTCAATGAGGTTGACCCGGTTGACCAATATTATGTTTAAAAATACTGGCCTCTGAGATGATTAATCGTTTTGTAAAGAAAAAGTGATGTTATTTAACTTATTAAAAGAATAGTTTTATTTAGATTTACAGTGATTAAAACATAATCTAGTCCTGATTTCAATTACTGTACACTGTAAATATGAATGTGACATCTTTGTTACCGTTTTTCTTCATTATTCTTTATTGTACACATATAATATAATCAAAATAACATTTCAGATATGGGTAAGTTATGTACAAAGGCGAGCTTAACCCACAAACTTCCCCTTGGATACTCAGGCACCATTCTGCAATACTCTCGGTTTAGAAGCCGATGTTTTCTTATCTGTTTTACAAAAATATTTACATTGAGCAACCTTATAGTTTTAGAGAAAAAAATGCTAATGTAAAACAAAAACAACAAACATTTACTTAGCCATGTTACCTAGGTGTGCTAGGTTGTTCCGTTTTAAGTTTAGATAATGTGACAGTGGATTTTAATGATTTTTAATATTTAGTTTACGAGTTTCTAACTTTGATTCATTTTTAAATTGCTGCTAATATATTGGACTCAATCATAAATTAAATAGTATAATAAATCAAATTACTGATACTACTAGCCTACTTCATCCCACTGCTGGGCAAAGGCCACTCCCCATGAGCTCCAGTTTTCAATAAATCACATTTAAAAAGTTAAGAAACGAATTATTTTAATAATTGCATGCTTGTATTTGTTTAAGTTTTCCGGTGAAGGAAGCTGTCCTGCAAGACTGGCCCCTGCATTTTCTAAAATTAGGGAATAATAAAACTAAAAAAGATTATGATGCACAGACGCCAGCACAACCTTTCACAATCTCTCAAATTTCTTTAATAGATTTTCAACCTTATTACAAAAGTGGAAGATTAATATTGGATTGGTAAAATTTGACGGATTCGGGTAGGTTGACTTGCTGGCGTATGTACATTATCATGTAAACTTCAACAGAAAATTAGTTTGAGTGAGATGACGAGATCTAGTAAGAAGTTTTTTTTAATACGTCATAGATCGTAAACCGCAATTTACCTTTCATTCAATTACACCCAATAGAAAAAAAAACATACATTATTTTTTGCCGTTTACATAGATAATGGTAAGGAACCCTTCGTGCGCATGTCCGACTCGCACTTAGTCAGTTTTTGCCACTGACTTCCGAAAGATAAGTTATTTTACACTTTTTTTGTGGTGGTTTTTAAAGGCGGTTACTTCTTTTTTGAAAACTTTTTATTTTACTATTTTTAGTTCAAGTATTCAACCCAATAGTAGTTGAAACAAATTGTCATGGTAACAAATGACAGGTATACTTCATGGAACAAAAAGAGAATCATCAAAAACGGTTCAACCCAGTCGTAACATAATGAATATGATGTACCAAATATTAAAAAAATTCAGTCGGGTCAAAATCTTCCTTTTTTTGAAATCGGTCTGTAATAAACGGAGTTTAAAACATTGTCTATCCATATCTAAAGGAAAAATACACATTTCGTAAAATTATAAGTACTTTCTGTATATAACACTATAAATATAATAATAATAATATTATCCTCAAAATACTGTATCATGGACGCACTTTTAGAAAGAAACAGAACACATTACTGTGTGCCTTTCATAAATTTCAAGGTCACCGATTTAGGATCGTTTTTCAAGTAAAAAGCCCGCGCTCCCTACATTTTAAACTTCTTGATAGAGAGTCTGCAGTAATCAATATGAAATGAAACGCCACACTCCTCGTTACATGACACAAAGGCCCAGAAGCTGTGGCAAAATTAAAAAAAAATGTTGATTGACATTGACTGACAGTGTTGACAAGTTTGACCATTAGTTATTTTTAGGAGTCTACTGCCTGGGCCCTGTTTCATAAAGCTTACAATCCGACATTTATGTCAAAAAATAACAAATTTGTAGAATTGTCGCCTTTGGTCTGTTTCATAAAGGTGACAAATGTATTAAAAGTCGACAGGTGAAATCTTGACTTAATTGTCATCATAAAACGCGTTTTATAAAACTCAACATTTGTCAAAAAACTCCAGTCAAATTACTCGTGACAATTGTCGCGGACAAATGTCGGATTGTCGCTGACAAGTGTCGGATTGTCCGACAATTGTGTCAAATTATTACTACTATTTTTTTACGATTCAAAAGTGAGAAATACTAAGAGATGGCAAGTCAAAGTATTTAATTTCTCTTAAGTATGTATAAAGTAATATTTCTGTGCCTTTTTTTTATCGTGGTAAAATCATCAAATGAGTCCTCCCACCCCGGGCAGGGCGGGAGGGACTGTCAGACTTGTACTGACTAAAATCCACGGTGTCCTTCAATAGCCCTTTATGTTCCGGGGTCACGATAAGTCCCGCGACCCCGGCAGGCTTTGGCCCTCTAGAGAGGGGGCCCCGTCATTATGCTGACGCTCTTTGAGGCGCGCGTGGAACACAACGCGCCGTCGACCCGGGCATGGTCCATGGTCGGGCTGCGAGTTGCCCTTTACTCGCCGCCCGCATGCCCGCGCCTACGGTGGCCGGAGATCGTCTTGCGAAGAAAATCCACCATCACTACTCTCACTGCTCGATGTTAGGACCATTTTTTTATAACTAACCTCTAAAAACACTTTTTTACACCTTCAAAATCCAAAATATGAATCCGCGACAGAGGTCGACGCGCCTGTCAAGGTTGTCGGACAATTCTATAAAATATGTCAGTATGTCGTGACAATTTTACGTTTTATAAAGCGGAATTTTTTTTTTTTTTTTTTTTTTTTTTTTTTTTTTTCCCCCGCTTTGGCTCGCACGGTTTGTGCATTAAACCAATATCAAGTTTTTTAATGTTGATCATTAAAGATAGGGAAACGATATTATAATAAGATAAAAAACAGAAACCACGGAATTTAGGATATAGGACTGTGATAAAGGATCAGTAGGGATACAAAAGGTACAAAGATCTAATATCAATATAACTAAAATAGACAAACGTATTTACAAAACAAAAAAAAAATTACAATTTAATGTCATTGAAGATAATGAATGATACTAAACATTTATATACAGGTAAACTATTTGTACAAAGTAAAGAAAATATTGAGGTAGGAAAAGGAATTTGGAGAGATATAAGGTCACTAAGAAAGGAAGAACGGTCATATAGAGGACAGGAGAAAAAAATGTGGTTTAAGTCACCCACGTCCATACCACAAGAGCAACTAGGATCGTTTATAATTTTAAGTCTGGCAAGATGAGCCGGAGAGCAAACATGACCAAGCCTCATACGAATGAGGGTGGAAGTCTCCATCTTGCCAAACTTAGCCCTGCCAAACCACGGTTTATCTGAAACATCGGGTTGAATTAAGTGAAAATAATGACCCTTCTGTGCACTGCTCGTGTCCCAAGCCACCTTCCAGGTGTCCCGTAGAAAAGTTTTGGGTAGTTCTGAAATATCCTCACAAAAAATTTTATTTGGAACTATGTCCCCACACTGCACAGCATCTGCCGCGAGAACGTTCGCCATTTCATTGCCCTCAATGCCAGTGTGGGCTGGAACCCACACAAAAAGTAAGTCAATTCCCTTGGAAAACATTCTGTACGCAAATTCCTTTATTGAAAAAATTATGGGATACTGGGACTTATCTCCCAACAGGCATTTATCGATAGCTAGAAGAGCACTTTTGGAATCTGTAAAAATGATAGCCTTTTTAAGTTTAAAAACTTGGATGTATTCCATAGCCTTTAAAATTCCAAAACATTCTCCCGTAAAAACGGAAGTCTCAGGAGGGAGTTTTACTTTTTGCATGATGTTATACTGGGGATGAAAAGTGCTTACCCCAACACAACTCGTTGGAGAAAGCTTTGAAGCGTCAGTGAAAATGTTATGGTAGTCTGAATGATCAGTAAGAAAATGATTAAAATTTAAACAAACGTCGGGGTCGGATTTACTTACGCAGTTGAATTCAATATTAGGCCTGAACAGTAAACTATCATAACTACAGCTAAATATGGGGAGTTTGTTAGATCGATGAATAGGAGAAGATAAAGAAAGGTATTTTTTGTAGCTAATAACTAAACAAGGAGCACGTTTATGTGACCAGTAATCAGAAGATTCCATCAGCGTTACTAAAAGGTGCAGTTTAGGAATGAGAGGGTGAGCAGAAAACTGTATAATCCGGAACAAATATTTATCAGAAAGATATTGTCTTCTAATTTGTAAAGGGGCTTCTCCACATTCCACTTGTAAAGCATTTGTGGGACTAGATTTCATTGCACCTGAAATGACTCTTAATGCTTTATACTGGATGCGGTCCCATTTTTTAAAAGCCAAAACGCTACCTGGTTCAAGAACACATGATGCATAATCTAATGAGCTTCTAATTATTGCATTATAAATTAGTTTGAGTGAGAAAGGATGTGCACCCCACCACACTCCAGAAAGGCATCTCAGCATGTTTAGATGCTTTTCGCATTTATTAGCGATAAACTCGCAATGGGGAACACTAGTTAGTTTTGAATCTAAAATTACACCTAAATATCTGAAATTGTCTGTGACTGGAATGGGTGTATTATTAAAGAGAATATTTATGTGGGGAATGTTTCGTTTTCGGGTGAATAGCATAGCTGCGCTTTTAGATGTTGATAGCTCCAAACCATTAAGATGTAACCAAGAACACAAATCGGATAGTGCGGAATTTATGGCAAAACTAGCTTGTTCAATAGATTGGTTTGAAGTATATAACAACAAATCATCGGCATATTGAACAACACTAACATGTTTAGATAATGATGAATCTAAATCAAATGTGTATATGTTATATAAAATCGGACTGAGTACAGAACCTTGTGGGAGACCTCTCCATACAATTTGAGAAACCTCGCAGTTCCCTATTGACATGTTGACGGACCGTTCAGCCAGAATATTAATAATGAAATTCAGCAAGATTTCTGGAACCTGCAAGGTCTTTAATTTATGTCGTAAGACTGACAAAATCACATTATCGTACGCTGCATTTATGTCGAGAAAAACCGCAACGGTAGCTTGATTATTAGAAAATGATATTCTAATATCAGATGTTAATATGCTTAAACAGTCAGTGGTACTTTTTCCTTTCCGAAAGCCATATTGTGATTCGGACAGAAGGCCCTTACTTTCCACAAACCATTCTAGTCGATTTTTAATTAAATGTTCCGCTAATTTTATGAGAATTGAAGACAAAACTATAGGACGATATGATGAAACATCAGAAGGCGTTTTATTTGGCTTAAGGAATGGCAACACTATTTGACGTTTCCATTCACTAGGGACGTTTCCTGTTTTCATTACAGAATTAATGAGTTGTAAATAATAACTGAGAACATTATCATTTAAATGAGAAAAAAAAGAATAAGTTATGCCATCAATGCCAGGGGCTGAATCATTAGTTTTGTTAATAACAGCCTTTAATTCAGTCAGAGTGAACAAAGAATCTAGCGTCGAATTACTATTTTGGTTATTGAGTGTGAGAGACAGGTTATTTTCAGGAACCCAAGGCGGAGCTAACCTGTCTAAAAAGTCGCTGGCTAAAGAATCAGGGATAGGAGAATGGTTGTTGTAAATGGATCTAAATCTACGAATATATTGCCAGACAATTGAGGGGTGTGTATTCGGTGAAATAGATAAACAAAAGTTACGCCAAGATTCAAATTTCTTTTTCTTAATTAGTTTGCGAGTTTCTGTAATTAAGTTAGTAAGAATTTCAAAGTTAATATCTGACATATCATGGTTATAATTGTATTCAGCCCTTTTACGTTTTTTAATTATTTCACTACATTCTGAATCCCACCAAGGAGGTGATGGAATTGAACTAACATTGTTATTTTTTCTAGGAAAAACTTCATTCGCCGCTTCTATCAATATGCATGCCAGAGCTTCAGCACAACTATTTTGGTTATCATCAGAAATAACAGGCAATGAACAAGCCTTTCTGTCAACAATATCCTTATATTTCTCCCAGTCATTACTATTGCTATTGGGTAGTTTATGTATGAGATTTGATTTCCTTTTAGGTGTATTTGGTTTAGAGAGAGGATAAGAAATTACTATTGGAAAATGATCACTACCAAAAGTAGAGGCCAGGGTATACCAAGTTAATGAAGAAGCCAGATTTGGCGAACAGATAGAGAGATCAATAGCGCTTTGGTTCTGATTTGGATCTGAACGACGAGTGGGTGCTCCTGAATTCAAGATACATAAGTTATGAATGTCTATAATATCTAGTAATTCTTCCCCATAAGAATTAGATACTGAACAACCCCATGATTGGTGATGACAATTAAAGTCTCCCAGTATAAGGAATGGTTTTGGAAGAAACAAAAAGAGATTGTTCATCTCTTGAAGCACAGAAGAAGAAGGGTGAGGAATGTATATAGATACAAGGCAAGTATTATATACTTGTATAGCTACAATAGATATTTCCTCACTGTGAGGAGGTAGTGTAACTAATGAAAAAGGGATAGAATTCTTGATAAGTATGGCTACACCACCATACCCATCAGATCTATCTTCTCTAATGGTTAAATAACCATTAATTTTAAAAATGTGATAGGATTTGAGCCAAGTCTCTGCTAGAGCAAAGACAAATGGTTCATATTTGTTTAATAAATATATAACATCACTTTTTTTGTTTACTAGACTGCGACAGTTCCACTGGATTATTTTGGATGTGCTGTCCATTATGAATAAATTGGGGTACATTAAAAGAAGAAGCAGCGTTGGACGGTGAAATGTTGAACTGAGAAAGAAGACTATTTAATGCTGAAAGAAAATCATTAAGGGAAAAAACTGTATTTTTTTCTTCAATATTTTGATTAATAAAGGCACAACCATTTGATGGTTGGTGAGAATTAAAATCTTGAATTATAGAATTATGAGCTTGTTTATTGTATCCTTGTTCAACTTTAGGCGGGGAGCGTGGTTTAAGAAATACAGTCTTTTTATAGCTTGTAGTAGTAGATATTTTGTTATTAGAGGAAGAAATGGAAGGAATGTTTTTAGGAGAAGATAAAAGTGTGTCAGCATACGATTTAGTAACAGCAGGATGAAGTTTTGCTGCTTCAGCATATGAGACGGAATTTTGAGCCATGTATGTTTTAATTAGTTTTTGTCTTGAAAATTCAGGGCAAGACTTATTGGTAGCAAAATGAAAACCATCACAAAGACAGCAAGAAGCATTGTCTTGATCTGTTTCGCAACTATCCCCAGTGTGTCCCTGGCCACATCTGAAACATCTGGGTTTGGACCTGCACTGCAGTTTTGTATGTCCAAAACGGCAGCAGTTAAAACATTGTACTGTAGGGAATATATATAGCTCTACAGGGAGAGCATTATAACACATAAAAATTCTCTTTGGTAGGATCTGTCCATCAAAAGTTACCACTATAGATTGAGATGGTTTCCATGTGGTGCTGCCTTCTACAATAGATTTAAAATTTAAGCGCCTGATTTTCAAAATGGGTCCGCAACCAATTGGAACTGATATATTACTGATAACTTCCTCCGGAGACCATTCCGCGGGAACTCCGCGTACTAAGCCCATTCGAGTGACATTAAATGTGGGAATAAATGCTTTAAAATTATGTTTTACAAGGCTATCATGCTGAATAAAAGAATTTGCGTTTTCAAAATCGGAAAAAGAAAGGCTTATCTTATTCCTCCCAATTTTTTTGACACTGCCATTTATAACATTTTGGAAATTATTTTGTTTTAAAAACTTGCCAAATGTAATGGGGTGCAGTATGGTTCCATCATTAGAACCTGTAATATTCTTTTGTATATGTACTATAAAAGGTGCAATGTCCGTTTTGCTGTACATGTTTCTTCCAATTTGAGAGGGAACTGGAATCTGGGATGGAACTGGAGTCTGAGGTGGAACTGGGGTCTGAGATGGCGGGGTCACAGTAACTGGCAATGAGGTAGAAAGGTCATTCCGGGCATTTAATTCTTGCTCGATAGTCACGCTCGTGTCTGGACAACCACAACCCGAAGTTTCGGATCCGTGGCCCTTGCGAGTACGTCGGCGTTTATTGCAGTGTTTGCAAATATGTACACGGCTTCGTTTTAGAGCTTTTTTGGACGCAGATGACCCATCTGTTTCCATACCCGATTCGTTGGACATAATAGTAACGTAACTGCCTGCCGGGGGAACTATGGCCCCCGGGTCAGGCGGGTCATTCATGTTGACCTATATATAATTATAAATAAAAACACTTACCACTAAAGAAGATTAAAAACACTAATACTAAATATAAATATTTACACTACAACACTAAAACTACAACTATTGATCCAAAATTACAGTATTTGAAAAATTGAAAAGTAAGTAACAAAAAGACGCGTCGGCCCGGTTAAAAGTTTCCCGCCCTTTTCTAAAGCGGAATTATCAACAATTTCGCGCGAAATTGTCACCTGTCACATGTCGCTAAAAAAGTTTTATGAAACAGAAAAATGACAGATTGTCGCGACAATCCGACATATTTGCGAATTTTTGACCGTTACAATTATGTCACCTGGTGGCCTACCATGAACTCTTAACGCGATCCAGTTTAGGCTGTGGGAAAGAGATGGCGCTAGACGACTTGTATAGCCCTGTCTCTTTCCCACAGCCTAAATTGGATCGCATTAAGAGCTTGTGGTAAGGCCTCTGTAAGTTTTATAAAACAGAAAAGTTGTCAAATTGTCGCTTTTTGACATATGTCGAATTGTCGGATTGTAAGCTTTATGAAACAGGGCCCTGGTGACATATTTTTAAAATATTACAGACTATACGACTGACTTTGCTATATTGTTGAAATAAAAATGGCTAAACCGGTGGATTTGGAGCTGAAAAAAGCATTTATTGAACTACAACTGAAAATGGTAGAATCCAGTGAAAAAATTCAGAACATAGACTCTCAAATTGATATGATAGAGCGTGTCATGCAACATGTTGATTACACTCAGAAAGAGATCAGCTTATTCCCACCTGATACCAAAACTTACGAATCTGTTGGGAGAATGTTTCTTCTCACATCTCTAGATGATGTTAAGAACAACCTTAAAAACCGAGAAACTCGATTAACTGCTCGCACAACGGAATTAGAGAAGACTAAACATTATTTAGAGAAGAATCTGAAGGAGAGTGAAAACAACATCAGAGAAATGGTACAACAAAGGAAGGAGCAAAGTGAAACTAAAAATATCTAATAAATAGCATATATTCTTTCCAATTGCGTATGGTATATTTTAAAAACTAGGTTTTATTAACAAATGCTACTTTTTTTCACTTGTATGTTTCTTCAGGGAGCATAATTAATTAAAAATGGATCTTTTCTGCTACACTTGTGTTTTACTGAATAGCGAAGCCAAAAAAATAAACATATTGTTATCACTGTAAAAAAATACCAGAACCAGATGTAACATGGTCATCATTGATACTGTGAAAGAATATGTTGTAAGTTTTTGTTGGGGCAACATGACACCTTGGTAAGTTTAAATGGCTAAAATTGTTTAAAAAAAACTGGTTTGGTGGAATATGGGAAAAGAACAAAATCAGATCCTGAACTACTCAATTTAAAATGGCTGAAGTCATTAAGCTTCTATTTCAGTTAACCAACTTCAAGTGCTGGAATGAAATAATGAGTCTTGAACAAAAAATATTTTATTTATCTTATAATACATAACATAAACAGTGAGCCAGTAAACAATAATAACAAAATAATCTCAATTTCAATAATTACTTTTACACTTAGAAACAATTTTAATAAAAAATAATGGACAAAATATGTGAATATAAAAACATTACAGTAATACATAATTATATTTATCTAATACCCGAAAACCTTACAAAATGGCTTAAAATATTTATCAGACTAGATTAGAATTAAAAGCTTAAGACTATAATGAGTAAAGTAAAAAAGGAATGAGTTTTGTATAAAATTGCAAAAGTCTTGAGAAAGGAAACACTACCATGTCCACAAATTGGATATACCTACACATACTCGTAAGTATTGTAAATACAATAGTGATATTTCTATTATGCCTTACAAGAATTCCCATTATGTATTAGATTTACATTATATATTAAGATCAATTTTAATGGCACTGACTTTTACTAAAATTCGATACTGGTTCTTTGCCTAACTTTAAGTCCTAAATTCGTAATATTCGAAATTCAGACATAGCGCTGTAAAAGCGTTGTCGAAGATGTGTGTGGCCAATATGTGGACGTGGCATTATTTCGGGTTCATTTGGCGACTTCTGGCGGGCAGTCTGGCTGGGACGAGGGATGAGCCGCGCGGAAGGCCGGGTGGTTCTCAAGCTCGCGATCAATGCGGAGGATTATGGGGAACGGGCGAAGATCCACATGGAATCTGGAAAAATTATAAAACAAACATCATTACAAAAAAAATACCTAGGTCCTTGATAGCCTATGCACCACAGATAAAAAAAATGTTCTTTTTTCTTTCCCACTAAACTCTGCTCTGCTTAATGACAGATTCAGATAGTGCCCAGTGACTAAAGATAGCCCTTAGGATATTACCCCTTTAGTTAACTTAAACCAATCAAAGCCAGGCTATTTCAGATCATTCAAGAACAACAATGTTACAAAAATATTCTCTAAATCAGATACCTCCTAGCATTGAATACTTGAGGCACCAGACAGCAATCCGCCAGAGTGATCTCGTCACCCACACAGTACTTTCCAGCACAAGCTGACAGTAGCTTCTCCACAGCCCTGAAACCACGGGTGATCCAGTGTTGGGCCCACTCCTTTTTCTTCTCCTCACCTACGTGGATGAGGACTATCAGGTTTTGGAGTGGCTGGATGCCAGAGGATATCACCTGGAATTTAGAACATATTTTATTTATATCATAATTCTGTTTTCCCTTATATTGAGGAGGGATTTATTTTGATTGATTTGATTGATTAGTAGGAAAATAATTGTCAATCAATCAATCAAATTGTTTATTTCAACTAGGCCAATTACAGGCACTTTTGAATTGTCAAAAGACATCAAATAAAACTAGTACAAAAATAGTTATGGTGCTACAGTCCCAGTCACAAGACATAAAAACTGTGAAAGTACTGTAGGTGCTCATTCCAAAGCGTAGATCTCTATGGAGAAGAATGAGCAAGAAACTCCATGGACACTCTTCATAATTATTACAGAACTTTTGTTACATCATTCATCATTGTTAAACATACCTCGCATATTTCACGAACTTTCGCCCGTTTGAAGCAGTCTTGAGGCATCAGAGGTCTCTGATTTGGTCTTGTCTCTTCCAGGTAATGCATGATGTTCAGTGACTCCACTAGAGTGTGTCCATCTACGAAAATGAAACATTTTTGTTAAAAATATTTTTTAGTAATTTTCTTCCCGACTTATGAAGATGAGCTGGATAAAAGCAACAATCAGTGGTCCCCTTTGGCCCTGGATCGCGAAAACTGGAGATTATCCCTTGAATTGTTGAGCGGATCAATTGGTCCCCTCAACAATTAAAGAACAATTACAAAATGGACGTCCACAGTACATGATTTATGGCGTGAGGCCTTTGTCCAGCAGTCGCATGAAGTTGGCTAGCAGTATCAATATTTAATTTAGGAATCTTACAGAGGATGAATGTGTGAGAAAATGGTGTAAAACCTTACCTATACAAAGTGAAGGGACCTGTTCCATAGGGTTGACTTCCCTGTACTCATTACAGTGTTGTTCCCCACCTCCCTTGATCAGGCTGACTGCCTTGATGTCATATGGGATCTCCTTCAAATTGAGCGCAATGCGCACCCGCCAAGAGCATGAGCTTCGCCAGTATGAATATAATACTGGCTGCATATAAAAAAAAATTGTTTAGTTATTTATTATGGAAGTTAAAATATTAGTAGGTATCGCAACTTATTCTAATTTTTTATCAATAAAATTGCGGAGGAAGACTTAAAAATAAATAGGCGTCATTACAGTATCTCTTGTATGAATGTATGTACAAACTTGTTGCTTACTTTTTCAAAGATATTACAGTAATCAACAGGTTAATATTTATTCATTATTTTGTTGTATTTACCTTAGTTTCAACGATGTCGCCCATAGTGGGATTAATATTTTAGAGCACGACTCTTTAGATCGAACGCAAAGTCTCGAAAACTTCCTGGCGTTTCAACAGTAGTAACTCAGTATGCAACAAGTTAAACCAGATAGGTATTTCCATTCCAACAAGTTTACATAGCAAGATTTTCCAGTATGCAAATAGCTAAGATAATAAATTTAAAAAAAGATAGATCACGAGAGTAAACAGGTGTGCAAAATTCATACCTTAGCCATGGCGGAAATATTCCCGTTGTACTTAGAGTAGTAAGTAATTTTGGCGGCGTTTAGTCTACTTTTTCACAAATAAAACCAATTAAAATTGTTTAATTTTCTATAAACGAATCGGCCCCTTTATCACTGAAATAGCAAAGTGTTGCACAGACTAGAGTTCATTCGCTTTTTTTATCACTATCAATTTTACGTTCGGATACACCCACGCTTACAGGTTGGTGAACACCTGAAGCAAGAAAAATATATTATCCTACTTGTTATATCTGAAATTAGATTTAAAAATATAATGATGAATGAAGCGTTTAAGTTTTGAGATGTACAGTGATAAAAAAATGCTTTATCAATCAAAAAGCTTGAGTTTGAGTGATTTTCGTTCAAAAACGTTTGAAGTCGTCTTCGTCTAGTGTCTCTGTCACTGTCACAGTGTCACATGTTGTCAACATGTCAATGACATGTCAATGTGGTCAATAATGTCAATATTGTTTTGCTGTACAGTGTACACGTGTGTTTTACACAATTCAATTTTACTAAAATAAAAATGGGTAAAAATAACAAAAAGGGTGTAAAAGCCAACGTCTTCAAAGTGGCTGGAGCTAAGAGCCTCAAGAAAACGAAAGCTAAAGCCGTGAACCTAGGATTGAAAAATGTAAGGTTACCTTTTTACCTATAGCTGTTGTTTTCGTGATTATCTTCTTATTTTCTTTTGAGGCACCATTTTCTATGTGATGGTGTCATAGAAATAAATCCATTTCACTATTCCAAGTTTCTTTGCGTTTGTTAATTACGACCATCTCTTCTGGGCTTTACTTACACGGAAGATAATACCTCTGAAAAGTGTTCCTTCCCAACGCGACTTTAATGATAAACTAAATCCTTACCAAGAGAATACTAAGACGACCCACTGACCAATAGATTTTCGCTATGGAAGAAAGTAAATATTGCATAACACACTGTTACAATTATTGTGTGTGTACATAAATACCTACCTAATTTACCATGGAAGCCAGTGTTTGGAGGGATGTAGGCAGTTTCTACAGATACACTACACCAGCTGCTACAGTTCTTACAAACTTCTTTTGCTTTAACCACATTCATTCATTAATTTTATTAACGGATAAACTATTTTTTGTTACAGATTAAGCAAAAAGTTCAGGACATAGATAAAGAATTTGTAGAAATAAACAAGAAACCAAAAGCTCCCCAGCACAAAAATGCACCAGCTATCATCAAAGTCCCGCCAAAAGTGAAGAAACCAGTCTCAAAAGAAGATGTCACACAAACCACTGAGAAAATGGTGAAAATGGACTTATAATATTTAATTTTATTATTTTATTATGTAGATAAAATTAGATTCTATCTAAGACTATAAGTTATGTTATAAGTATTATAATTATATTTTTTATTTAAACATATTGTTTACATTATATTCTGAATTAAGCCTTAAAAACTGTAGATGTAGAATATGTAGTGGAATTTTTTGTATTTTATCAGATTTCAGCAACTTTGTTTTATACCAAGTTTGAAACTAAATTCTGGTATTAATTAAAGTTAAATTACAAGAGAGGGTCCATACTCCATACAGGCCAATTCTGCCAGATAATAGCACAGTTGTAGATCTGCAATATTATTATAGCAAGGCTGAAACCTTGAAATAGGTAGACAGTACTGGAAAACCAAATAGACATACCTTTCTCAAAAATTGGCAAGAACAAGAATTCAGCAATTAGAAACTGGCTCTAAATTAACTTGCAAGTTTTTACAAAAAACGGACTCTGGTACCAGTAAAACTAATTAAAAGTAAAAACTAAAAAAGACTAGGTGAATGACTATCATCTGATCAGGTGAATGAAAACCAACATGTTAATTTGTCTTTTATTGTTAAAATTTAACAAAATATATTAAAACACTTAGACTAGTAACATTTAAGTTTTTAGTTATAAATTTGGTTAACGGTGGTAGATTTCCTAAACATACATATAGACGAGGAAGGATCACTTTCATTAATGCATAATTTTATTACGCAGAAGAAAGGGCGGTGACAAACTTAACCACCTAGGTGCTATCACATCATTCATGTCTACTCTAGAAGAAAATGCGCATGAATGATATTTAGCATTAACATACATACATTTAATAACAGAAAATGCTTAACTTTAACATGTTTATTAGTGCCTAAAGGTTGTTTATTCTTCATCAGTTAGGTCTGGTTCCGCTTTCTCGTCTTCGCTGACATCTCCGGCCTGTTCGACTTCAGCCTCGGGCTCGGCAGGTGTTTCAGAGATAATTTCAGGGGATTCGGGCTCTTCTACAATAGGTTCTGGTTCATCTGCAGCAGGTTCACTGGAATGTAAAGTGAAAGCTTTAAAAAATGGGTCATCTTTGTGTTCTAGCATCTTTGTATTTGTCTTTTAGATCTGCACTCTGCACCTCCTCATTCATCAATGATTTCATAGCAAACTGTCAGTATTCTCACCTGGCATCAGCCTCAAGAACATCAGCAGTAGAACCACTGTGTGAAAGTTCCTCAAGACGCGCAGCAGCAAGTTCGGACTCTTGTCTGGCGATCTCTGCTAATTCAGCAGCCTAAAATGACAGAAATACAATGGTTAGTTTATCTTTTAAATATTTAAAAACTGGCGATCTGATGTGTTGTGATGAGCATTTCTTACCTGTCGTGCAAGCTCGGCTTCACGTTCCTCCTGTGCTTGTTTCTCTAATTCTTCTAACCTGGCGAGTTCTTCTTGTCTCATCTGTTCTGCTTGCCTCTCTTCCTCGGCCAATCGGGCCTCTTCCGCGAGTTTTGCTTCCTCAGCTAAGCGGGCCTCTTCTGCAAGTTTTGCTTCTTCAGCCAAGCGTGCTTCTTCAGCAAGACGAGCAGCCTCTGCTTTCTTAGCTTCCTCGGCTAATCTTGCTTCTTCAGCCAAACGGGCATCCTCTGCAAGCTTGGCCTCTTCAGCTGCACGGGCCTCCTCAATACGACGGGCTTCCTCAGCCTTGCGAGCTTCTTCCTCGGCTAATCTAGCGTCTTCCTCAGCCTTACGTTTGGCTTCTTCTGCTTTACGGGCTTCGTCTTCTGCCCTCTTCTTTTCCGCTGCTTCACGTTCAGCCTGAAAACGGTGAAATGTTTTATTTCGATTAAAAAAAAAACCATTTCACTTATTGATCCTAACTAGTAACTAAGTACTGAACGATACGTACCTGAGCCTTACGTTCAGCATCGCGTTTAGCTTCCTCCTTCAATGCCCTGTAACATAAATGAAACCGCATTTGAATTGTACAACTTCAAATCACTATCATAATCATTAGTCACCGGACTCCAAAACGTATTGCATTCTGTGATACGTACTTTTCTTCGGCAGCACGGGCTTCCTCTTGCCTCTTCCTTTTGATATCTGCCAAATCAGCTGATGGAGCCAATACTGGCTCAGCTGTAGTCGCACGGAATCTGGCAGCGCGGTCAGCCTTGGCTGCCTTCAATTCCAGGGCAGGGTCTTCCATCATCTGCGGGACCTGGAACTTGCGGCTCGGCCTCCATGGGAGCAGCTTGACTGCACCGAGGCCAATGTTACGCGCGTCCCGTAAACCAATGACCATTGGTGAAATAATTAGCTCTCTTCGAGACAACTACTAATCATTCCACAGCATGGATGATAAATGTCAATGGTCATTGTTACAAGAACGATCACGGACAGTAAGCGACGCAGTACAACGCTCATGATCATGATGCCGTCTAATCCAAGCTGTTAGACCCCAGCACCAAGCTCGATGACAAACCCTGATGGCATGATGTTCGCTATAGCTTCGTATACTTTTCAGTGCTGCTTCATGCTGTAATGCGAATGATAGTGCAGTTGTCCAGTGTTGCCTCTACATTGGGTCCATTTTTTTCTCAAACATGATTTAATTCAGTATAATTATATAATATGCATGAGACAGGAGAATGTTCCAGAAAAAATGGTTGTGTAGTCAGAATGTATGGATATTCAATGTTTATTTTACCTTTAACGCTAAAGATCTTAGAGGGATATAATCATTTAAATTGTGGTTTTATAATATTTATTTACGTGTGTTATACGAACAGTTAAAACAATTTTAGTCAGAAAGCTAAGCGTTACTAAAGCTTGGATTTAAAAGCGTGACATTGGGAACAATAAGCGTGCAATTGATTAAAACAACTACAATTTCAGTAAAAATTCTTTATTGTTAAGTAAAATCAGTCGAGTTAAGTGAAAACGAGACGTCACCGACAAAATTTCGGCGCAGAACACCGCGCTATCACAACGATGACTAGAAAATAAATAAAATCGTTCGTTGGAACTCGTAAATATAGTAACAAAATATGTAATCTGTAATATGAATAAAAAATAGATGATCTTGGTTAGTTCTAGCATGTTATACCGAGATCAGAGAGCGCGAAGGGCGAACGCGACGCGAGCGTGGGGCTGTCCCGACCGGAGACAGCCCCAGCGCCCGCGCCGCGCCGCAGGGAGCTACGCGCACTGCGCCGCCGTCGGCTGTTCCGGCGCGCCACCCGCTGCAAGAGACACCACACGCAGGGTTAGACACGGACTTTATATCTCGGTTTAATATTTTTTTAGTGCTCTGAGGCCATTAAGGCGTAGCTTTTCACTTTTAGACCGGTTTAAAGACTCATTTTAAAGAATTAAGCGAGGGGTTGTAAGCGAGCGCTAGCGATGCGACTGTGACGAGGTACCTGTGGCACTCTCGACGGCCAGACCGGCGGCCGCGAGCCTGTTCTTGGCATAGAAAGAGAGGAGGTTGACGTCGTCCCTGATGCTAAGCTCATGGTAGAGAGGCCTACGCTTGGAGAAGGCCTTGTTACCGGTGTATTGCAGACATGCGAGGTGACCACGTCCTGGCGAAAACACCTCACGGTTACCACAGGGGCACACTGGAATTTAACTGTTAGTCGGTGGTCAAACTGAAGGACAACAGACGACATAGTTAAGGACAATTATAGAATTATCAGGTTTTTAATTCGTTTAGCTGGGAAACATCGAGTGTTGTATTCATTGTGCGATGTAGGACTTAGCTACTATTCTCACCAGTGAACTTCTCGGCGGGTTTGTTGTAGTAGGAAATGTTGCGGATGTGGTCGGCCACGCTGCGCAGGGGGAGCACGAGCTTAGCAAGGTAAGCCTCATTGCTGAAACGATACGGAACTGGTTCCCCGTACGAATATCTGTTGACGAAGTTGTAAAAAAATAAATAACCACAGTTTATGAGTGAGTAACGGATGTTATAATTTACGCATCACGATAAACTTGCCAAGATCTAAAT
Organism: Agrotis exclamationis; assembly: GCA_950005045.1. Taxonomy (NCBI): domain Eukaryota; kingdom Metazoa; phylum Arthropoda; class Insecta; order Lepidoptera; family Noctuidae; genus Agrotis; species Agrotis exclamationis. The sequence goes on from OX465436.1 coordinate 16,973,369, forward strand.
GAAAATAAATCGTTAGCTGTTTTATTAGTGAACACAAGACAACAAACGCTGACATTTAACTGGACTATAAATAAATGTCTGTTCATAGTGGACGTGCACGTCAGAGTCAAAATATGTCCTGACGCAAGAATTAAGCTTTGAAATGTACACCCATGGAACGGACATCCTTCCTTTTTGAAGGTCGGATTTTCTTTTCTCTGAACCTCTGAAGTTCATTGAATTTTGGCAGCAAGACAGGTTTTTCATTATTGCATCGAGTACCTACATGATTGCCAAACGACAAGCGACAGGTAGTTGCGTCGTCAATGTCACTGCCAGGGCGGTCTTTTGATAGACGCATCAATGGTCCGGCTATTTTAGTGCAGTTACTTTAGGCCAGTAAAAACTTGACCTAACCTTAGAACCGGTACATGCGCAAGGTCTTCTAATCGTTCTTGAGTCCAAGGGCGCCAATTAAGATATTTTTGTGTCTGAAAATGACTTTCGAGATTCTTACATCCCTAATACCGACTATCCAGCACGAAGAAAAATCTTATCAGTCCACTTCGGAGATTCTGCTAGAAGACCAGTCTACTCACGAGTAAATCGAGTCTAGGGGCGCTACGGTCTTGGCCCGGGGTACAACGGAGCGTGCACGTGTGAGGAGCGCAGCGGTGTCAGCGCGGATGCGGCTGGTCTCGTCTTCGAAGTTCTGGAAATATTTGACAAGATTTTGTAGGCCTCGGGTTTTAGTTTTTAGAACTGTTATTTTGGAAACTTATTCACTTTCGCAAATAGCTAACGCAGAACATTATGTTTATATAAGGTCTTATCATCTTCACCTGTTAATCTTTTTCCAACTATATTGAAAGTGGCTAGACGGTCTAGAGGGACCATACCAAAAGTTTTGCTTAAAATGCCAAGTTAAGACGTACCTTGGTGGATTCAGATCGGAAAAAGTCGTCAACGGCTGAGATGGAAAATTCGGGGCGGCGGCGGTACGCGATGCGGTCCAATTCACGCAGGACGACTGATGGACGCACGCGCACACGCACTACATGGTGGGGTGCCTCCGGATATGTAACGAGTCGAGTGACAGTGCGAGGAGCAGACGGTCTGTATATCAGCTCAGCCTGGAATTTTTGCAATGTTCAAGGTCAATCCGAATGTAGCAGATACTTTATGATGGCTAAAACAATGAATTTATGTGTTTACGAGCAAGCAGAATGGCGGGGCCCCTTTTTAACGTTCCGCTATACGCGGTTATTAATAAACTTTCCATTGTTCTAGTATATTGTTGGTCAGCTTAACATTTCAAACAGTACAAAATGAAGAGGCGTTTATAATTCAAAATGAAGCAGCCCATATACCTACTTACTCTGAAATGAGCTACTGCTATGCGAAAGCTAGTCGAATATCTAGATACTACCACACGTTACGCATTCGTGAACTCTATAAAACTTTAACGGCCATGCTCGGTAAACTAATTGGCAAACCAAACATTTGTGAATGCTACAAAATATGCATGTCATGAATTGTATTTACATGATAACAATGTCAGATTTTGCATGCAAAAGAAAAGTATTTTTAAATATTATTTTAAACATGCACAAAGATACTATTAAATGGCTCATGACGAAAATAATCTTACAATAATAATTCTCTTTATCGAAGCTTTGCTAGTGAAACATTATGTGGGTGCAAATGTAACGAGATATGTACGAGTATGAATGCAGCTTGACGCATTTCTCTGAGACGGAATTCTGCGCAGAACATGGAATTCTACACAGTTATGTTTGTTTATAATACGTTAAATCATGGGCTATTTCGGTGGTGGACCTTACTGTACGTCTCAATGGCGGCGTGAATCATCGGCCGAGTGTTGTAAAATTAGATTATTCCGCTGCGCACACGCCACAACGGAGAAGGCGAGAGCTAGTGATTGCAACTTTTATTACCATAGCGACTTTCCTACCTTCTATTAATACAGTAGAAATATGATCTAGCAGTAAGCGGCCATAACCTTGCTCGAAACGTTAATGAGCAGCTGCTCCATTATTTTTTAAGCTGTCCATTTTTTTGTTATCTAATCTACTTCGTTGTACTAGACATTTTCCAAAGTAATGTAATTTGTGTACTCAGTTGTTTAATTGCCAAGTTTCAATCAACAGGAAGGCATCAATCAGCCATGGAAGAGTGACGGACTATGCTATCAAATTACCATGTCCATCTCTGCCAACGGCTTACCAATCATCCGAACTTTAAATAATTTGATGCGTCGTTTGTGCCATATCGTCTTCTAGCTTAGAGGAAATGCTAAGGATAGTTGAAAATTTTGACAAGTAGAATGTTCTATAGGTTTCTTATAATGACCGTTAACGGTATTCTCGGCTTCTGTCTGGTTGCCAAAAATGCTTCTCCCTTGATCCGGCTCCAGCTTTTGTTTTCACACTTTGTCTAGGGAGTGATACATCCGGCCCGGGTTTAGAATAAACATCTTAAATTAAAAACTTTCAAGGTTCTTCGTTAACGAAATAGTCGTTAACTGAATGTTGAAATTTAATGTTTTTCATTGCCAGGGCAGTTGAATAAACAACCGCTACCCTAAAATGTATTTTGTTTGTTCTGTAGATCCATTTAGTCATCAATCTAGGCTTATTTGTTTTATGTCTTCATTTCAGTATAAATATTGCAATAAAACTAACTGCTTTTTAAGCTTCTGGGTGATTTGAGATTTCCTCTGTTATTTCATGCTGAAAAATGTTTTCTAATCTTTGTATAATGTATTGCTTCTTTTGATAGATCGTAAATTATCTTTAAACAAATTTGCACTTTGATGCCTTTCTGTAACTTTTGCAAGTGCACTATTTTCTGATCTCTATTGTTCAACATGGTTCGGATATGCAAGCTTCTAGAAAAGTCGGTTTCAAATGCGCCCCGTACAAACCTTGTTTAATTAAAAACAACTTTTTTTTGAACATACATTTTATCACCACGAAGAATGTTTTTAGCATTCGTTTTGATTACAGTAAGTTGTACCTACCTACCGACATTGGCATGCTGCCACACGATTCACGTGTTACGTGGATCGCTGTAAGCTGTAATTATTGTATCGTATTGTGTAAACCGCATTAAATAACGTGAAGAATTGAAAGTAGGTGGGCTGAAACGTGCTTCAACATCATCCGGCACGATTTCGGTTTCCAGACTGAAGCCACCATTCTGCGACCAGAATGCAAAGAAATTTATTAATTTTCGATGAAGTACTTCAGTAAATAAAATAGAAACTTTAACGTTTAAAAACGGCTACCCTACAATATGTTCAAAATTACCCAGATTATAATGCTGTTCAGTTTGCAGCGGCAGCGTTGGTTTTGGTGCAAAATTGCGGTGAATTCAACACCTGCTGTTACAATATCATATGTTTTACTGTTTCTGCTTGTCCAAAGTTACAAGGGCTCCTAGTTTGCTTATGGTGTCATCTCTTTTTGAGTAGGTTTAATCGGTTATAAACCACCTCGTCTCAATTGCTCATACATTAGCAATTTGACATTTCATTAGCAATTGTATCATGTACAGGTTTGCCGTGTCCGTCCGTTGCAGAATGCGCCTGCGCGTAAACCTACACGAAATGCATATTCTCTGAAACTGACTAAACCGCGTCTCCTGTGTTATACACTCGTGATAATAGTTTGGCAATAGGTACCTAACCGTACGGTGATTGTAGGTTTCTTCTTTTTCTTTAGGTATAACCTTCTCGACAGTTTTGGATCATGTTCAATGTCTGATACTATTGTATTTATGCATTCTTATATCTTTTCTTCACTAGATACCTATGCTATAAAAATAAAACAGAAATAAAAATTCTGAAATATGTAGCTATATTTTGTGTGTAGTTTGACATCAACAGGTGTTTAGTGTTTCAAGTGTTGATAATAATGTACTTTAGAATAAAGAAAACTTATTTCTACACTGCGTAGGTCTTAATCTGAACTAAATTGTTAATTGCTGAAATATTTTGCCTGTCATGAATTTTGGCAGGCTGACATGAACGACCTCAAATTTTATTAACTAACTGTGAAACATAATAGTGTAGTAAAATGAAATGTGTTTTCATCAAACAATACTTAAATAAAAACTGGATTTCGTTCATTTGTCAGTCAATTGTGATTCAGAATAATGAAAAAGTATTATGAATATGTTATTTTAGAATGATATAACTATTCGTTTATCCTTTCATGTAGAATCTATTATTATAACGTAATATTTAATTCAAGGGCAACCAGTGTCGTTGATCCCTCTTGAAATGCCAAATTGCCCTACGCTGCACTTGAGATATAAAACTATCATCTGGCTAAATATCTAGCCGTTTAAATAATGATTGAGATCGTTATGCGCGTTATGCCAGACTTCAGAACACTTATCTTACGATATGTCTGTAACTCTGAATCAACATTTTGGCTGCTATCAGCCTATTCGCACGCCACAGCCTGCTTTTGGAGCAGTTATGAATCGTTCTAACAACTGCCAACAACATCAAAACCATTTCTGTAAAGAATTTCTTGGAACGAGTTGACTCGTGACAAAATTGTCAAGGAAAATTAGAGAATAGCTCACTGTCTTACTTTGGTCTTACTACTTTCTGGCAATCAGATGTACGAAAGATTTAGTTCGTAACAATAATGTTCGTTTCTTTTTCGATGAAATCTTAAAGGCTGAGATGAAAGATTTTAAAATATCAAATGTGATTGAAATTGATTGATAATTTTGATGATTGATAAACTGAATAAACTCCCACAGAATATGATTGAGAGAATGTGATGCTATTTTTTTAGTGGGCGTAGTTGGTACTTCTTTCTAATACTTATCGTGAGTCATGAATTCGCTATTTTATAATAAACTGTTACGATATTTATTATGAATATCACCTTAATTATAACTGCAAATTAGTGAAACTTTGAGCATAGGAATAACGAGGTACAGACATAAGGAGCCTGAGATTATTAAATTATCAGATTTATCTGTAACTCAACTGGGGATTTCTTGAGAACAACGTATGTAATATTACAGATTGTTCTTTTCTTAGTCTTTTTGTCGCAGTGACACGGTAGAAATTCTTTGTGTAAAATTAACCTCTTTTGATATTTCACAAAAAGCTATTTATGTAACTCGATTTTTCTTGTTTAAATACGTAGGCAGCCCTTCAGTTTCAATATGCTGGCACATGATGTTAGGAAATAAACAATGCAAGAGCATTTAATTTTACGACTTGTTGAACACTATGTATAATTAGGTCGAGGTAAACTAAAACAGATTTGATTGATTGAGAAGTTTTTCCTTTTACACTTGCTTACTCATCTCTTTCAAAAGTTGTTTTCTTGTAGTTTTTGTAATAACCTTGAGAAGTCTTTAAACAGTGGAATATTTTATGATTGAAAATATTCCAGGAATATACCCCATGTTTTGTAATTGTGTTACATTGATTAGTCGAAGGCTTTTGATTGTGCCTATCACTGTCACAAGTTGTGCTTACTGTAGGAGTCTACCAAAATATCTCTGGGATTCAGTGTTGTCGTTTACTTGAATGGCTACATTTAACTAATTTCTGTTAAAAGGCTGAAGACACATTCATGAAATATGGTTACAATTGGGGTCCAACAAGGCTTGATTCTTGGCCCAATTTTGACCGTATTTATTGAGAAACTTAAAAAATTTATATCATTCAAGTAGGTGGGTATGTGGAAGTATTTCTTAGCAAAACATTTTACTTGATAATTTTTCTGTATGTACTTTTTCCTACCCAAATGAAGTATTTACTTAGTATTTGCATTCCTTTAAATATTAAAGAAATCCGAAAGCTTCACCATCTAATAAATAATTTAACGCAAACACGCCGAAATTATATCTACAAGTGATGATAAACACGAGCAAAATAAATATTTACATATGTACAACTGCTATTTCTATAAACAAGCACATTGGGTGCAATCTTAAAATAATATGCGTCTTGCTTACGTGTGCTGGAAGCAATGTTACTTACTTAGCTGTGCTTTGATCAGTGCAAATGTCCATGGGCAGTTTATATGTATAGCGACGTATACCCGGCAGCCAAGGATGATCTACTTACAGTGCACTATCTACAGAAGTCTCCAACTTACCTGTGAGAGCTTGGGTACGTACGTAATGTACGGCTCGGAATAGTAGGGAACGTATGATGAGTAGTAGGGTAGGTAGTACACTGACGACCACGGCTGTCAGGGAAATGGGCACCAGTTAAACTTATTCGTTTAATAATATCATAGTTTTGTTTGTTTGTTCTTGATTGTCCTAAGAATCGGTAGGATAGTTTGGTCTGCTTCACTCACTAATAGAAAAAATGTTTCAAAGCTAAATTGTTGGTAGGTATAATTGGGATGTGTGCTTGGTGTTTTTTCTAAAAAAATATATGTATAAAGTGTACCTACGTAAACACATGAGCATGTCTTATTATTGTAAAAAATTGTGTTGTTCTTGGATGTGAAAATGTACCATGAAATAGCCAGAGTTATTACGCATTTAAACCAAACCATGAGTTTGGTTTAAATGCGTAATAACTCTGGCTATTTTCATCGATTGTTTATTTTGATTAGACGCTAGTGCAGTATCTCAATAACTATTGATACAACTTGAATTTGTATTTTCTTCAGTTTGAACTTCCTTTCACATAAAATCAGTTTCATAGTTCAAAAGTTATTACACCAAGACATTTAGAACAAAACAACATAGAGTGGATAAAATGGAACTGGAAGTACAGTGTTAGTAAACAAGATCGAGCTCATCATCGACCCGTTTCTTTAGGTTGTTGTGTGAACACGACACAAAGAAAATAGAAAAATATTAGAAAACGCAAGCTTTATTAAAAATTCAGTCTAAATCACATTTTAAATAATTTAAAATAACATTAAACAAAAGCTCTAGGACGATCAACTTCCACTTGTGAACAAATAAAGTAGAGCGATCACATAACGTTACAGCGAATACTGATTAGGTAGTTACATGTTGGGGAAGCTGGGGGGGTCGGGAGTTAGGGAGCAGGGACATCAAGGTGGGGCCGGGGCGGGAGCCGGGGCGCTACACGCGGTACGAGTAGTGGCGGTAGGTGTTGCCGTAGGGCAGGCGGCCGCTCGTCGTGGACGAGTATGAGTAGCCGCCGGGGCCGCCCAGGTTGCTGCTGCGCTCGCTGCTGTACGAGTAGCCGCCTGGCCCGCTGCCGGTGCGGCGCTCCACCGTGCTGCTGTACGAGCTGCGCTGCGGCAGGCCGGAGCCCGCACGCGAGCGCTCGCTCGTGCTCTGGTACGAGTAGGAGTACTGCTCCTCGGCGCGGCGCGGCAGCACGGGGTCGCGGTCCACCACCACGTAGTGACGCGGCGTCTGCAACAACCCCGCCCTATAGCCACCGCCGATCACACCTCGCCGCCCGCCCTCGCACCGACCCGACCCGACCGACTAGCATACTATAGCGAAAGCGACACACGAGAAAGACACTACGCCCGTCAATACGTCGCGTAGTTGCTGTAAAAGACATGGCGGTGCGCCGCGTGCAGTGGCAGGCCGTGAGACTGCGCCAGCAGCACATCCATGTGGTCGCGCGGCGTGTACAGCGGGTCCGCCTCCAGGCAGCGCTCGCGCTGGTTCACGGCCGCCAGCACGCGCGCACGCGTCTGATCGCGCGGCGACACGTACGGCGCTAGCGGCGCCAGCTTCGACTCCGGCTTGGGCGCGATGTTCTGCCGAGTGACCGGCTCGAGGATGGAGTGGCGCGCGCCGGGACGCGAGCGCCGTCCGAACGCCGTCACCGGATCCGGCACGAGACTCGGCCGCGGCACGTACGGCACCTTGTCCCAGTCGCCGAGCGGCTGCCGCTGCAAGCGGAGAAGTCGCCGTTAGTCGGGCGGGCGCGGCTCCAGCCGCGGCTATATTTGGCGCGCCCGGTAGCTCCGCTTTCCGACTCCGATTCTCGATTCGAAATGACCCACTTGCGGATTGCTACCACGAACGACGCCTATCAAAACCAAAGTCTTTCCAGATAGAAGCGGCGACGTGGATCTAGCTTATCATTAGCAATGATGTTTACAAGCGAACTAACAAAAACGGAACAAGTTAACACTTGGGGAAGACAGCGAGACATCATAGTATCACGTTATCATCGTTGTGGATTCCAGTCACTGAACAAGACACTATGTACATTGTCGATGAGGCAGGAGTGGCGTCGATAGCCGTTTGTTGAGGGACGCAAGTGGCGAAGGTCGAGCTGGTGCGAGGGGCGTCCGGCTCCCGGGAGAGAGTGGAGCGAGGTGCGAGGCACGCTCAGTAGAAGGTGTTAGAAGGGCGGCGGCGGCACTCACCGTCACGGTGCTGTAGGTGCTGGGCCTGTAGGGGCGGCGGGTCGTATAGAAGTCACTCTCGTACACCATGGCTGCTGATTTATGATCGTTCGACTGTAACTCGCGACGGTTGGTCCTCGACTGAAGAGAGCGCGCACGCAGCGGCGCGACGCTGTCGACCTTATTTTTAGATCACTGTCATTGCAATTTTCACGTCATTCCCGAACCCCGCACGGATTTCTCACAGAAATTATAAAATGCTTGTTGTTGTACTTGTGATGTCACAAGTGGGTTAAGGATAATCAGAAAGTCGGCGAAGAACGCTGGGTCCAGTGCAACAACAGACAAGTAGAGGTTGATACAAATAATTTATGAACTGAAACTTACCAGAATATTCCGTTTGAATCATCAAGATAATAATATTTTGTAAATTTTCAGATTCCGATGTCGGATGAACTTGTGTAGGACGAGGACGCAAAAGGGAATTTGTGTCGTATTTTATTTACTCTTTTACGTAGGCTGTGTTGAATCATATAGTTATTTTATTTCAGTAGGCACTAGCTAGACTTTGATGAGTCTGGTGATATAAATAATTTGCAGACAGTAAATATCATAATCAAAACATACCTAGATAGATTTCGAATCGAGTTGGAAGAGAAAGTTAACTAGGTATAACTTTTAGCCCGATGTATTACATCTTCATATAATGCATGATGCCATCGGTTCTGCGAGGTTTTCTACAATTACAACAGTCCACAGTCAAGCGATCAAGCGTAAAAAAGAAGGGTTTCACCAAACCTTATGTTATTTTCGATACTGAAATGTTATGTATCGCGTTAGGGATGTTTATCGAAAGGTTTATTGAGGCGTATGTATAGTTCACCTACCGTAGAGCATTTTTGCCAGTTATGTACCTATGTCTTATAGAGCGAACTTATAGCCTTCAGGCACGATCACAGCCAGACTTTGTGGGGCGGTGGGTCATATATGGGCCTTTAGAACCTAAACATACAACCTATAGATATATTTTCAGATTGGTGTAATCTCACTGACCCTGTAGATCGCACCTTAGATCCCTACTTAAATCCCATCCTCATAAAACCAGCTACTATTCCTACTCCTTCTCAGTTCATGCTGTAAGATTGTGGAACTCACTTCCGCCTAGCATTCGTGATCTAAAAACTATTTCTTTATTTAAACTCAGAGTAAAAGAGCACTACCTTTCCTCTCTTCCGTGATATTATATTTATTTATATATGTATTTTGTTTATGTATTATAGTATTTGGTATGTATTTGCATATATATTCATATTATTGATATTAATATGAATTTCGGTTAAGTTACAAACATAGACATTTCTCTTCTTTTTCTCACACACTATCGTCTACATTTCTTTTTCATTTCTCCTTTAGAGGGTCTGCTGGCAGAAATTTCTAAAGAAATAAGCAGTACCTTTGTACATCAGTATTTAACATGTATTTTTCTTTACTTTTCTTGTGTGTAGGTACATAAATAGTTAAATATATAAAATATAGTGTTTTAAACGATTTGAGTCGCGGGACTGTCTAAATAAGTAGATAGGGAGGAGATGTATGAGGATATAGGGCCAAAACCTAACCCCTTTAGTCTGATCAGAGAATCAAACCTCAAACTCACCCGTACCTAACACTTGCGGTCACCACTAGGCAGCGTCATCATCATCATCAGCCGGAAGAAGTCCACTGCTGAAAATAGGCCTCCCCCTTAGACCGCTACGCCGAACGACAATTCACCACTTGCATCTGCATGCACTTGCCCGCGACTCACGATGTCGTCGGTCCACCAAGTGGGAGGCTTGCCTACGCTGCGTCTTCCGGTCCGTGGTTGACCGTCGAGAACTTTTCTTCCCTATCGGTTATCAGTTCTACGAACGATGTATGACCTGCCCATTGTCACTTCAACTTGCTAATTTTACGAGCTATGTCGGTGACTCTGGTTCTTCGCCGAATATCCTTGTTCCTCATCTTTGCTCTTTTCATCTCCTATTTAATTAATTTACGCTGGAAATTAATATTTTATCTCGGTTGCGAACTTTATAGGACCCGATCTTTGTAGGAGGTAGGTATGCAACCAATTAACCAGAATTTGCTTATCCAAGTCTTTTAATATACCTACCTAAATTTGGACGAAGTTCTTATATAGGGACCCTTTTCATCAGACTGTGGTGAAGTAAAAAAGACGAAGGTTGTGCAAAAAAAAAATAGTAGGTATTCTTTCATATTTAACTTAATGCAGTTATTGATGCCACTTAGTGCATGTACTTAGACGGTAGAAGCCATTGGTAGAAGCACAGTATAATTATTACCGTGGTAGAAGCGAGTTAGAAAATTGAGAATCCTGATCGTAGCTCATAATATTATGTAGGGCAAGGCGAAACGAACTAGAAAATTGGGCCAGCTTGCGAACTCGGAGATTGGAGCTTTCTAGACCGTGATAGATTGTTATGTTCTCATATAGGAGCTTTGATGTTTTCTTTTCGTATCAAAGAAAGGGCTCCCGAAGTAGAATAGTAGAATCCCAACAACAACCTTACTGTTATCACTGTAGGTATCCTTCTCCAGAAGTTCCTCTCTTCTTTGATTCGGCTTCTGCCACTGCTCGCTCTTTTCAGATGATCGAGTAGATATAATAAATGATTACTTAGGTACAGACGCCAGCACATCAACTTACCTCAATCTGTCAAAATTCTTTATAAGATTTTCAACCTTATCACATTATTGGAAGGTTAATATTCGATTGGTAAAATTTGATAGATTAGGGTAGGTTGACTTGCTGGCGTCACACAAATTAAATGTTCATTATTTTTTTTTCGAGCGAGAAATTGCCAGAAGAGTGCAGCTTGGCTGGGCAGCATTTGGGAAAATGCGTCATATCCTCACGTCGCCACTGCCGCAGTGCCTGAAAAGCCGGGTGTTCAATCAGTGCGTCCTTCCAGTCCTAACCTACGGAGTCGAAACGTGGAACATGTCAGTCAAGCTGGCCCACCGACTTCATGTCACGCAGCGTGCTATGGAAAGGTCTATGCTTGGGGTCTCACTAAGGGATAAAATCCGGAATGAGGTCTTACGGCATAAGACCAAAGTTACAGATATTGTCCAAATCTGTAGCAAGCTGAAGTGGCAGTGGGCTGGTCATGTCTGCCACAGAACCGACGATAGGTGGAGTAGGAAGGTTCTCGAATGGAGACCGCGTGTAGGTAAGCGTAGGGTGGGACGCCCCCCGGCAAGGTGGACCGATGACCTGAAAAAGGTGGCTGGCAGTGGCTGGATGAAAAAAGCTGGAGATCGTGCGCTGTGGCGCTCCCTGGGAGATGCCTTTGTCCAGCAGTGGACTGCAATAGGCTGAAATGATGAATTTTTTTTTGGTGGCGTTGAGTAGGTAAAACTTTACAATTAATCGAATAATCGTATGATTTTAATTTACCGCAGAAAAATAAACACCGAAGCAAATTGTTACCTACGCATTGGTTTGATAATTTCTACTGTCCTACTCGTAATGTAATAACAAAATCTCTACAGACAGCAACTACCTATATCAAAAAATAGTACCTACCTACTATTTCTAACAGGCGTTGCAACATCAGCCTAGACAAGAGAATTCGAACTGATGGCTTTGAAGGCGGACCTTGGTAGTTTTTTTACTAGGCAATTCTTAAAATTTAGTAGGTATTTGCTAGACTCCAGCAGTCATACCTTTATCCTTCTATCTTTTTCCAGTGACAATAAAACCAATCGATTCGTTCCATTGGTGTGTGCGTTTCGCCATTCGTTGTTCCTCGATTATGACCGCACGGTTAGCGCAGCGGCTGAGAGATTGGATTGCTGTGCAGCGTCGCGGGTACAATTCTCGCACGGAACAAATATTTGTATGACCTACAGCTTGGCCAGAACGTCTTGAAACGGAACTAATATTTTTATTTGCTGACAACGTTTTAAAATATTTGATCTTTGATGTAAACGAAGACGCAGGTTTGTAAGATTTATTATTTGTTGATTGCAATTTTTCAAAAATGGGATCTGTGATTTTATATCTTTCAAAATGTCGAAACGTGCGAGCGAGAGGTACATTAGCTATTGTCAGCGCCTTAAGCGCTCCGCTGCGTGTCGCGGGTGTGATTCCTGCACGGAACAATGCAGGCTGTGTACAGGGTACAGGTAGGTACCGGGTCTTGTTTGTGAGTTTAAATGATTGTTACCGCACCTACGATACAAGAATAAAATCGTAAGGTCTTGACTATCCAATGAAACTGGAAAAAAAAAACTTTTTCCCATGCCTTCCTTCCATGATGTTGAGAATGTCTTTGTAATTAAAAGTAGCGTAGTTGCGTTGACGTAAAATTCTCACAGCGTAAACTTTTTCGAAACACCTACGCTGAACACCGGTGCTGAAGATATAGATAGGCTTTATTTCAAGAATATGGGTGCTGTCTGAAATTGCTTTTAAAATATTGACTTGAAATATTTTCAATGTTCTTTATTTCAATTTGGGTAAATAAAATATCACTTTATTGTAACAGTATTTAGTACTATTCGTTGATTTCGAAATGTATTGTCTCAAATAGGTGTAATGCAAATCAACTCATGTTTTGTAATGAAATTGTATATTTTCTGCACACTCGTTGCAATATCTCTCTAATATGCTAAGATAGGCCGTACACAACATAAGCAAACGACAAGTAAGGCAACAACTTCTTATATGTAAGACCAATCTACGTGAGCCGTATGCTTTTATGGTGTAAGGCCTATCACAATCTGTGATAACAGTTATAACAAATCATCATTTCAAGTGTCCCAAGGATATAAATTACTTCAGAACAAGGCTGCATGCCTCCTTTATCTGTGTGATCTAGTGAAACTGGTTGTTCTGGCATTTCACATAAAGGGTATATCGTAACAGAGATCGACGCCACTAATAATACAACAATAATCAAAAGTAATTGTAAACTTAAACTATTTATTTATCCTTTTACAAAATTTTACCTTTTCAATTATGAATTTACAATAAATTTTAATCATTCACGTCATCCGAACGTTGCTGTATTCGATCACAGATGGACCTAGCAGTCGACTCATATAAAAAAATTTGGACCCAGAAACATAATACAGTTGTTGTTTATTATAATATAATCTAGACGGCAAATCAAACACCCGTTGTCCCAGACCCACAGCTTTATTGACTCACCAGTGTTTCCATACAATAAATCATAACAATTCAGGTCAAACAAAACAACATGTGCCCAACTTAATATAAATAGGTCAAAACTGTCTGGCGCGTCGTGTGAGGAGTCTCGGGGAACATAGTTCAGTCTGCCAGCGCAGGGCGCCAATAAATATCAACGTATGTACACGAGGCCACTCGCGACACTACTCCCCCCTATATATTTATAACTTTTCATTAAAAATTTATAATTTATTTCGTTATGTCCTATCTATGTAGGTCGACTAACACCGTTGCGCCGTGAATCCGAAACTGTACGGTGCCGCGAACATAGCGTCATTTAGTTGTGTCATCAGAAACTAGATGGCGCCGGACAACACTCGGATAATTTAGTGGGAACGGTCGGTCAAGAGCAGCGAGGGCAGTCCGCGGCCGGCGCCGGACGACGTCCTCGACGGCCTCACATCAAACCTCTATGAAATTCAACTGCTGGCACTCGAGATACCGTCCAGAGCCGGCCACAGACTCCCGTCACTAACCACCTGTAACATGAGCTGAACGGTATTGCTATTTTCCAACATTTTTGTACACTGTTTGACTGCTCAGCCTATGTCAACATCTCGAGATATGTACGATAACTCGATTGCTTATTTATTTCGGCACACAACCCGCACTTACTGACGATGTTAGGTCCCTCGACTGACAGTGTGCAATGCTATGAAATATACATTTGCGACGAGAACACCATCGCCGTCATATTATACAGTAACAAGAACAATTTTATACAAATGGAGTTGCAAGCACGCAACGCGACTTATCGGAGTCTCTACACGGAAAACCGTTTGGACTTGTACAAAAATAAAATCTAAACCAAAACTTATCTGTCCAGAGACAGTTTTACAAAATTGACGCAGAGTTCGTATTGTATTACGTCGGGTCCGCTAGGGACCGCGTGAGGCACAGACTGAGGCGACATTGCACGGCGTCGCGGGGCGCGGGGGGGGCGGGGCCGCTACTGCGACGGGTACTGCGCGGACGGCATGGGCGACGCGTACATGAGCGGCGCGGGCCCGCCGCCCCAGCCGCCGCCCGCGCCCGCGGACCCTCCGCCCGGCATGCTCATGCGGTACCCCGCTGGAACAAACACACAGCTTATTACATATTGTATTAACTTAATATATTGAACTTATCATCATCATCAGCCTTCAATGTTCTCACTGATGGGACACAGGCCTCCTCTCTGTGAGAGGGAGTGGGCCATATACCACCACGCCGGCCCAGTGCGGGTTGGTAGATGTCACATGTCTTCGAATTTGATAGTTCTAGGACATGACGGTTTCCTCACGATGTTTTCCTTCACCGTTTTGAGAGCAGTGGTGATGAAATAAATTACACAAAGTAATGCGCCAGGCTGGGTTCGAACCCACGACCTACAACTCGTAAGTCGGGGCCGATACCACTGGGCCACCACTGCATATTTTGATTGAGAGCAATAGGCAAGCAAGAACACCCTTTTTAATGTTGGTCGTTAAAAGAACTTATTGGGGAGAACTAAAGGCAATATTATTAAGCACTTTGTTTACGCATTCTCTGGAAATCTCAATATAACCAATAAGAGAAACCTCATTATTAATACAGAGTTGATTAAAGGACAAAGCTATCAATTAGTTTGTTGAACTTGATAAATGTGGAAATTCTTATTTATGGAGAAATATATTATGCAAATGATCATTTGACTCATAACTTTCCATAGCTTACCAACTTACTTGTATAATTCAATAATAATCTTGAATAACCCAAATCAAGATATTCAATGTTATCCTATAAAAGCGACTCGCTCATTTTTCTATGCGGGGTTTTACGAACGGGAAATGCCGTTAAATTTAGCGTTCATTTAAACATTCAATGTTCTGATATACAACGTTAATTATTGCGATAACATAATAAATGTGACCTCAGCATAACAGATGCTACAAGACTAACACAAATCCAAAAGTGTTGTATTCTATATCTAGTAGAAAATTATGGCCGGCCAAACGACGATTGCACAACAAACTGCTGGAGCATTGAGCAATGGTTTCAAGCAGTTGCTTTAAGACCTAATTATAATAAAGAGTATAATTATGCCTGGCCACTGCTTGACCCGAAGCGGTTCAACTGCTCGACCGGTTCCGAAAAATACTAGTTTGCTTTGCAGTCGCAGCTTGAGGCAGTCAATATTAACTGCTTCAAGCAGTCCGTGTATGGCTGGCGTTATACTTTCTTACCAAATACAGAAAATAGAAATTTACTCCCACGAACCAAAATTACTACCTATTATATGCTATTTGGCATCTTACCAACATAAGATTATTTCCATCAAACAGAAAATAGTGCAGCTTTGGCACTTATTACTACTAATAGGTCACATTGATGTCGAGTTTAACGACCGCAGCGGTAATTACGATCAACTGTTATTACAATTAGGTTCGCGACGCTTAAAGAAAAATGATTTGCATAGCAGACTGGCAAATCGAGACTCGACCGCCATAAGGATCTTTGACATAAATATTTCGCGATTTGTATAGAAATCTCAATTTTTGATCTTTTAATTAAATTAAATAAAGGAAAATCAGAAAAGATTAAATCTTCACAAGAAGAATGATAATATTATTATCTGGTATTGTAAATAAACACCACGCGATACTATCGAAGCAGGAACTATTACAGTGGCCCTGGTATGCCAATTCCTACCGAAAGATTACCACCCAAAAAATAAAAGATATTTGGAAGTTTGGCGAACGGACAGCCATTCTAATGATAGAACGAACCAGTGGTTGTGGAAATTTTACTAGAAAAAAAAATCGGAACGAAATGAACATGTACTTTTAAATTGACATAACTGCAAACCACGGCCACTTAGCTATAAAAATGTTTGCAGAAGTCGTTAGTTAATGTCAGTTGATAACAGTAGAATGTGGTGGCAGATAGCAACACTGATAGCGACGCGAATGTTTGACAACATAACTCAGTAACTCACTTCCATTTTAAATATATACGGTGCAGAATACATACATCATCATCATCATCTTCTTGCCCTTATCCCATTTTACTTGTGGTCGGCGCAACACGTTTTTTTCTTCCATTCTCCCCTATCAGACGTGACAGTATCATTTATTTCCTTTTCTTCAATATCATTCCTTAGACAATCCATTCATTTTTTCTTTGGCCTTCCTCTTCCTCTCCATCCATCAACATTAATACTCATCACTCTCTTAGTCACATGAGTGTCAGTTCAGGTAAGGGGTATTACTCTCTAATGGCCCGTCCACGACCTTGCCGCTCCGCTGTGAGGGTTTGTTTTAGCGCGGGGCGGCAAACGGTAAGATCAAATGTAAAAGGTTTCAAACGCCACGAGGCGCCACCAGTGGCGAATTCGTATACTTACAAACTATATATGTCGTATTCACGCCTGTCCTCATGCGAGCTTACCATTCTTTTACTAATAGCAATATTGATACAGCTCTTTATTGAGTGACATGAAAAAGGACAGAATTTTTCTGCGTGAAAATTAACTATAAACCATTTAATATTCCTCTTTTCCCAATCTTCAACACAGAATACGAGAAAGAAGATTTAGTCATCTAGGTGAAAGTCAGACTACACTTGTTTATCAAGCCGACTGAAAGTAGTATAATCTCAATCCAAATACTAGCACAGGCTTAGACGGGATTAGTTGTAAAGCCATAAAAAGCGTAAAAAATCTAATACTTGCCAAACTTACGAAGAACATCAACTATTGCTTACAAAATGGCCTTTTCCCGGATTCTCTGAAAATAGCGAAAGTCAGTCCAATCTTTAAGTCAGGAAAAAAATCTGACCCAAGTAATTATCGGCCTATATCTGTGCTCCCAATAATGTCTAAAATATTTGAAAAAATTATCCATAAGCGTATAGATGATTTCCTTAAAACTATAAACTTCTTCTCCAACAAACAATATGGCTTTCGCGCAAGATCCAATACCTTAGCAGCAACAATAGACCTTGTCACGAACCTGAAAAACAATATTGATGAAAAGTGTACAGCACTGGGTATATTTATTGATCTGAAAAAGGCATTCGATACAATTAGTCATGATCTCCTTCTTCAAAAGCTTCATGAAATCGGCATCAGGGGTACTGCACACATCATGATCCAGTCGTATCTCTCTAACAGACAACAAATCATTCGGATTGGTGATGTGCAAAGTGAATGCGAAACCCTAACTTACGGCGTACCGCAGGGATCCATTCTTGGTCCCCTGCTGTTTATTATATACGTGAATGATATGCATAACCTAAATCTGGCCGGTGACATAATATTATACGCTGATGACACAAGCCTATTTTTATTTGGAAGTAATATCATAGAGATTACCGAAAAAGCGCAACAAGACTTGGATATCCTTTCTGGGTGGTTTCAAGACAATTTGTTAACAGTGAATACCTCTAAAACAAACTATATTGTATTCAGTGCTATGAACAAAAAAATTGGAAGTCACCCAAAGTTGTATATAAATAACGAACCTCTAACCGAAGTTAATTCGGAAAAGTATCTTGGTCTCCATCTAGATAAACATCTGACCTGGCAGCCACACTTGGATAAATTAAGATCGAAACTATCTTCTGTCATGGGTGCGCTTCGTGGGATCGTTCGCTGTCTACCAACCTCCGTTAGGTATATTATTTACAATTCTATGGTAAAACCTCACCTTGAATACCTAATAGAGGTATGGGGTACTGCAGCTAAAACGCACTTAAAGCCAATAGAAGTATGTCAAAACAAAATAATAAAACTATTATTTCACTACAACTACCTTACACCGACAGAAAAACTTTACAAAGAAACTAAATTGATGACACTATCACAGATATATAGATATAACACATGCATATTAGTACATAAACTTTTAAATAACAATATACAGTCTAAAATAACATTTACGAGAAAAGGACAAACACAAAAACGCATTACTAGACGAAAAAACCATATTTGCTTAAGACCACCACGAACTAAATACGGAAGAAAAAATATACTATATGAAGGAGCAGAGCTATATAATAAATTACCTAATGACATTAAAGAAATCCAGTCCTTTACTTTATATAAAAAAAACATAAAACATCACATCTTAAAAGATTTTTCCAGATTTTAATTAGAAAAATAATAATAACATAACTTATGAATGAAAAATAGAATCAGTAATTGCTATTGACTTGCCTTTGAGAGAACAATATGTAATAGTTCACTAAGTTTTTCCATTTACCCACAAAATTATTTGATATGTGAATACTTATTGGTTTGTTTACCTACAAGTTCTTCAAGTAATTCTTTTATTTAGTTTTAAGTTTCGCTTGTATTTCTCATATTAAGTGAATTGTATTCTTTTTGAGAAATAAATGTCTTAAACCGTATAAGCAACTAGGCATACATATTCAATACGTTGACCGTCACGCATTTATATGCGCAAGCGCTCTTTGAAACGTATATAGCCTATGCTGTAAACAATATGCAATGAATCTGATTTAGGACTAGTCTCCCAATAAGTTCAAGTTCAATGATATTAGATTACCAAAAAAGCGTACTAAGCATAGACACATTAAGAAACTCTGAACTGTAGATTTCAAAAACCAAAACAAAAAGGCTAAAAAGAACTATTTTCTGTAGGCAAGGCGAAGTGTCATGACATCGACAAGGTTTTATCGACTAGAATAGACAAACAGTCAGTAACAAACAATTTTAAAAGCTTTAAGCATGGCTAAGTTTAAATAAAAATAACTCTCTTTCTCGGTACAATAGAGAATATAAAATTGTCATGCTGCGCGTATCATATCAGCAGGTAACGCAGAGAATTTGAGTAAGCTACCGACTAAAAAAACAGGTTTCCGAACACTCGTTCTGGGTTCACACAATTTAGTTTGCCCGTCAAGAAGAATAAACAGGTTGGCAAATGCCAACATGTCGCTTATAGCACTTCTTCTCCATTTTCAACATACAGTCAACAAGTGGATTTCACTGCCACTCTGCATGAATGAATTGAACCACGCGATCAAGGTCAAGAGCCAACCCATTACATTGGTTAATAGCTGCCGGCATGGCGCCATACCTACTGGGCTGAAGTTACACCTTTACAAGCGGCTACTTTGAAAGTATTTGTACAGTCATTGTGTCTTATGGGAAATGCTCATAGACTTACAGTATGGACTGAGCCTTCCCTAACCAAATGTGACATACAATCTAGAAAGAGAAAATAATTAGAAGATAGATTATATAAGATATACATAGAAAATAAGATTTATTATTATCTATAGCTTACAGGAAACAGATTTATGTAGATGCTAAAGATGAGTATGGCGATTTTAGGTAACTATGCTCTGTCCAAGCTGTAATTCTTTGGACATGCCCTAGCTTGCTTTATGTTGACTTCTAGACACTCCACTGTTATAAAAGTGGATTTATTTTGCCTGTTAATATCAAATGAGTCCTCTCCCCTAAGTTGGAGCGGAAAAATCTTCTGACAGTCCGGAATTTTATTCAATGAGAGTCTGACTGTTACTGACTAAAACAGGGTGGTCCCGTTCTCTCAGGCGACCTGCCAGTAATGAGGAATAAAGGTTGGCACATACCTGCTGCTGCGGCCTGCGGGTTGCTGTAGGCGGTGGCGTACTGCTGGTAGTACCCCGGCGCCATGTAGCCCTGTAACGCCGGGTAGCCCTGAAATAACACGCGCGCTCGTTAGTACCGGCACATACTGATTGTTATCAGACGATCGACACGCGACGCCTTTTTATTTTGAAAGTATTGGAACTGTTTGTAGTATTTTCTTATGTAGGTATATTTTTAATCATGTTTTTGAATACAGTTAGGAAGAAATGTCTTATAATTATTTTAAATTAATGATTAAATGTAACATAATACAAGTACCCGACGTCATACATTTATTGGACTACTTCCTGTGGGTCTAAAACGGCCACTTAGCAATATTCCTAATGATTCACTTCGTGAATGAATAGTCAATGACGTTCCTAGTAATGCACAAGTGAATTAATAGGAATATTTACTTAAAGTGACTGTTTCAGACCTGCTGTAGCATTTTTATTCTTGATTGTCAATTTTTATCGTTTCCATAATACTATATACGAGGAAATAAGGAAGGAAACGTTCTATATTATATTTATCACCTTTTAGAATGTTTCATTCAAAGCGTTCTTTATAATTATGCATTTCTGACAACATTATTACGCATTCAAATAACGTTCTAATTATTCTTAACACTAACCATGCCAAAATTTCCAAAAACCACAAAACTCATACAAAAATCCAGCTAAATAAATATTAAACACACAAAAATATCTCATGCCACATTATTTACGAGCACAGTCGAATGTCATGCACACTATCATATGTAGCAAGACCACGCATAACTCTCACGAAAACAAGGCGCGTTTGAAATTCAATCATCCGCATGAACGTGAAACTTTCAATGGACGCATTTACATATTTCACGACTTATCGTGGTTTACTGTAATTCAGATCCATTACACATAAGTGTTATATTCACACTGTTGATTGCACGATCAATGTTTTAAGTAATAACTACCTGTAGATTCAAGTCTAGATTTTTTTTCTAGTTAAGACTGGTTTTGTCAAAAAATTCCGTAATGAATGCTTTTTCCTGTTTTTAATTCTGTGACTTTTAGCATCAACGTGGCTGGCTCATTAGAGCCAAACCGTACCGCTAGGATTTTATCGATTGGATAACAGGTATAGCACCTAGAGTGTATCTGGCAACATTTAAGCCATAAATTATTATCAGTTGACTTTAACAGCTTTTGTAGATGACTGGTAGAAAATACCAGGTAAGCTGAAGTGAACTTTCGATCTTAGATTGGAATGCACAGAATCCAGTAGCTCATTAATCTTATACAATCTTACTAGTGAAAGTATGGACGTAAATCCATGGTTTTGAGCTACAAACTTCATACAAAATAACGAATTTATGTGGAACTAGTTTTTTTCCTGTGGTTACACCTCCGCTGCTCGGATCCTATTGGTCAGAGCGTGTTATTAAGCCTATAGCTTTTCTCGACAATAGACTATCCAACACAATTTTCCATACGAGCCAGTAGTCCTGAGATTAGCGCTTTTAACCCAACAAATAAAACTCTTCAACTTTAAAATATAAGTCTAGATTACCAGTTTGATTGAATTTATGGAAATGAGTTGTAGACTAGACTCATAAATATTCGAATGTCGATAAAATGCTACGAGCTGCATAGTAGTGTATGTTTAGGTAATTATTATAAAATAAAATGCGATTTATTGGACAAAAATAAGGTGTTTTATGTGTCACAAATTGGAACAGAAGATCGTCGAAATCTTGGATACTTGATCTTGCATTTGTTTGGAAAAGTGATAACAAATTCTTATCAAGAAAACGTGTATCTACATTGCTTTAAGCGGGGAATTCACTAGACGGGCATGTCCGCGGGCAGTCTGTCCGGGCATGCCTGGCGACGCAATACACTTCACAGACTCTTCAGTTTGTTTTAGAACGGCTTCGCTATTAGTTGTGTTGCAAGATGGCAATGCAAAGGCGAAAAATTGCAATAGTTACCGGTGCTGCGTTAATATTCTTAGATGAAAAGAAAAGGAAGAGAATTTGGTGCAAAAAATGGTATAAATATAGAAATAAGTACAGCCATATCAATTTGCTCAATTCGCTTCCAACCGGTATATGTGGAGATCTAAAGGGGAGGCCTATGTTCAGCAGTGGACGTCCTATGGCTGAGATGATGATGATGAATTTGCTCAATAAAATTGAAATTGAAGAACCAGCAGACCTATACAACTACTTACGGATGGATATAGCGTCATTTGAATTTTTACTACAACTTATCGAACCCAAAATTACAAAACAAAATACCAGGATGAGACAGTCAGTGACTGCAAGAGAACGATTAATATACAGGGTGGAATTTTGTAATGCCACCTGGAGGGAAAGTACTCTTAATACTGCAGATAGAACGTTTTACTCAAAGGAAACATTCCTTTATTTTTTAATAGAAAGCAAACTGCATTCAAAGATTTTCGAAAATTCTCTTCTCCCACACCCGGGAAATTAACCGGCTAAAATCTGAAAAAATTATACCCTGTACTTTTATTTCATCGATCGTTAGGGTCAATTATATGGATGAAATCTCTCTAACAAACATGATAAATTAAATGAAAGGAAAACCAGGAAATCTTAAATTAATTTAACTATTTACAAAAAATGGTAAACTAACTAATTAGTTGCTCGAAATAGGCTCCATTCTCTTGGAATCTTTGAATGCAGTTTGCTTTCTATTCAAAAATAAAGGAATGTTTCCTTTGAGTAAAATTTTCTATCTGCAGTATTAAGAGTACTTTCCCTCCAGGTGGCATTACAAAATTCCACCCTGTATATTTTACATTAATTACAGAATATTTTATTCTCATTAAAAATCATTTTAAATTAAAAATACTCCACAACTCGTCGAATGATAATAAGCGGACGTCTGTTTGGGTTGCTGTCACTGCCAGGTCTGTCCACAGGCCGCCTGGACTAAGCATACACGCTCGGACCTGTCGGTGCCTGTGCAGACAAAATGAGATCGCGCGGACTTCCAACGGGCAGTCTGCCAGACCGCCCGCGGCAGTACTACACTGACTGATAAAGCACAGACATGATAGTAGCGAAGCCCGTCGGACTTGCCTGCAGGCTTGCCCGCGGACATGCCCGTCTAGTGAATTCCCCGCTTTAGGCGAGGAGAATTAAGACACGCGTGCTGTTTTATTTTCTTAGAAGTTATAAGCAAAACTAGCAAGCTCACACTAAAATGAAGGTATTATTATCATTGTTTTAGCTCGTCGTCCGATCAAGAACCAGCCCTGAGTCGACGGAGCGTGTCCATACGCGCCTGATAGACCTGTCATCAATCCGACGGGGTGGGCCCCGTCTTAAAAAAGCATCGCGGCCCTGGAACGCAAAGGGCATGCGAAAGAAGTGATTTTAGTTAGTATAGTGGACTGACTTTTTTTCCTTCTTTCCGTTCCATTTTTACACACTAATAAAAAAGACTAGGTCAAATTTTAGCTCACTAATCATCATGTTTACCGTAAGAACAAAGAATAGTTATTATTCCTGTTATAATAGGTAATAAATATTTAGAAATATGACAGTACACGGTCAACAGGAAAAGGATGTTTAGATTTATTTTTTAATGTAACTCTGTACTGTGCTTATGCATTGTCTAATATTATTGTGCTGTAACTTTGGTATACAATCTGTCTAGTTTCTTTTAATTGTAATGATACTGGTAGACATTTTCAATTGAAGTTGATCATTGTTAGCACATAACTCCCGAAATTAATATTCTATCTCAATCAATTGCGGCAAAAAAGAATGGCGATTGAAAAAGAGTGTCCAAGGAGTTTCTTGCCCATTCTTCTCCATAGATCTACGCAATGGAATGGGCACCAACGGTACTTTCACAGTTGTTACGTCTTGTGACTGTAGCACCATAACTATTTTTGAACTGTTTTTTTATTTGTTGACAATTCAAAAATGCCTGTAACTGGCCTACTTGAAAAAATGCATTGATTTTTTTTTTATTTTGAATCCAAATATCGTTTCTTTGTTTTTGACGGCTACTTCAGATCGGTAAATTCAGTTGTTGCTTGGTTACAGACAAAGATCTGAAGATAGCAACCGAAATAGGTAATTTATTTCCTGCGTAAGTTAGTAACACTTTGGTAAAATAGCTTAAAATGTACCTTTATGTAAAGCTCAGAAAGTATTTTTGATTTCAATATCCTGTCTTCTATACAAATATATTTATTATTTATTTATTATAGCTGAAGAGTTGATTTGGTTGGTTAGTTTAACGCGCCAATCTCAAGAACTGCTGGTTTGAATTGAAAAATTATTTTTGTGCATGTTTATCAATGAAGGTCTATGTAACATCACGCTACAGCCAAAAGGTACACAGCAGCGGATCTAACCGCGGGCTACTAGTGTGTAAAAATATTCGCAATCCATGTAAGTTTTACAAGCTACGTTGATTTGCCACGTTTTTACGATATTATGCTATCGTTCATACATTTGTGTTTGAGAATTTTTATGATTGATTAATATTCATGTTTTCAATTCGACTTAAAAAAGCAAATACAAAACACATTTACCTGTTGTTATCTGCAACTACTTAGTTCTAATTTAAGTTTAGTAAGACACAAAGACAAGGAAAAAAAATGATGTAAGAGTAAGTTACTAAAAACGTAAAAACAACACTAAAATATTATTAATTTGCTAAAAATACCAAAAAGTGCCACACAAATCTATCTACCACACATTAACAACCAAAACTTAGATTAATCCAGAAATACTACCTGATTCTGTATGCAAAACAACAAAAAAACATATTTTTATTACTATGTTAAATTATCAGCATATTATTATAATATAAATATTTTGGTCAAGGTTACAAAGTTCGTGAGTTGAATTCGTTTCTGACACACAACTTGTCATCATAATTATTTTGTGAATTGTGGGTACTTATTTCGTGTGACCTGCGCATACGCCGCTTCTGTTTCGTTCAACGATGCGAGCGCAGCTTTCTAACCTTGACCTAATATACGATAAAGTAATCGCTCCGTACAGTGATTATAATCCTTTTCGTAATAAAAAAATCTAATATTTTCAACAACAATTTCTAGGTACTTCAAACTTTTATAATGCAATTTCTTTGGATTGGATCGTTATCAAGGAGTAGTAAGTAATGGAGTGATAATGTGTGTGCGATGCACGGATGCATGCGCGGCGCGAAAAACGCTACTGTAGTCACGAATCAAAACAACGTTATAATACGTGACGTCTGCGATTAGCCAATCAGAAAGGTTTTAGAAGTCTGATGAGTATGAATCAGATGTGCGTGTGCGCCTGATCACCCCATTTTTATGCTCATGGTTGTTATAATAAGGAGAATTACTAAAACAATTTGTTTGAAAATTCTTCTTGTCTTGTGTATGTAAGGTTTTTTGTTTCTGTCTGGACATGATCTGGCCTTTTCAACTCTAGGGGATATTTTATGAAATAAACAAGTTAAGGCTAACAAAGAAATTGATTAAAAACCAAAATGCCTGGATTGTTTTGCAAATGTCCAGGATACTGTCAGAACTTTTCAAACTTCGACATGGTAACTCTAGATATACATGAATCATATTGCACCTTATCACTCCATTTTTACAACTCCTACATTATTTTTGAAAGAATAACTGTATGTAATGTTTCAGATATTTACCTGAGCATACCAGTAGCCCATTCCTTGTTGATAAGGGTACGGGTATTGCGTTTGTGCACCCATAGCGGGAGGGGCCGCTGTCGCATTGTTCGTACTCTGGAATTAGAAATTACTCCATGTTATTTTATATTCTCTCTTTCCAAGAAGCAGTGTACTATCAGCACCATTGGAAAATCTGTAGCGGCTTTTGCCCAGAGCTGGGACAAAGAAGTTGAAGTATAAAATATTGGGATACAAACAAAGCAAATTTCTATACAATAGGATATGTCATTAGTGAAGTTCATTGACCGAGACGATGAAAAGTATGATAAATGACTTTGTTTTGAAAATGAATCATTCTGTAATATACAGAATTGCGGACACATTTCGACTTGGATTTCTTACTAAGTTTTATTCTGTACAGCAAATAAAAAGATTATTTGGAACATTTTGTAATATAGATGTCTTACTATGAGAAATGTGACCTCATTATGTTAAAAAAATCGAAATTCATATACATAGATTGATTTTACAGCAGATATTTGGCATTCAAATTGATTATCGTCAGTCTTATCTACACTAGATTTTTGCAGATATAAGTGCATTTCCCTCATATCTAGCTATCCTGTTGAGTTGATATAAAATATAATTTTCGAACATTTTCTGAAATTAGTTTTGTAACAAATATTAAAATGAAACAGCTTTTCACTTTGGACTTAGATTTTTGTTAAGTTTATAGCAGTAAAAACTCTACAACTGTAAATACTGTGCTGAATATGTAGATTTCCAAACTGTTCTGATCTTTTATATATGTATGAACAAAAGTAAGCAAATGCTCAAAATACTACACAGAGGAACACCCTTTTTGTTAAAAATGTAGCAAGTGTCGTCTCAACCACAGCTGTTGTTTTGTTTGCATGAATTAATGCCAATTAATTGTTTTAGTATGCGAGAGAGTGTGCAAAAGAAAACCAACCAAAACAGCCAGAGAATAAGGTCAATTTTACAACAACAGTTAAATGGTGACATTGCATTTTTTTTGAAGTACAAGCTGCGAACATGAGTTTTGGGCTTATTATATTGATAACAGCATTCTTTCAATACAATTGATAAGTATGAAGAAATTAGATCATAATTTGTCAAAAAAAGATAACCTAAAATATTCATGAATGTTTGGAAAATAATATAAGTATTCAACAGGTTGATTTTTGAAGAAACAGGTCTTAAATGTTTTGATTTACATATTACGCATATTGAAATTTTATGCATGATTAAACACAAGTCTATGGCAATAATTAATAATGACAAATAAAAGTTTATGAGGAATTACTTTGGGGAAAACCAATACATCAGTATTTTGCAGCAATTGTCACAAAATTTCATCGATAATTGCTAAATTTTTTATGAAAAGAAACTTCTTTTTCCATATTACGATTGTCAAGAATTGGTTTATCGTTATTTGATCAATATTACTTGTCACTAATAAGAAATTTATACAAGAAAATTACTGTTATAGGCAAGATAATTATGCCGATTGATGTTCCAAATATTTATACAATGTTACAGATGATAAAAAAATACTTTGGGACTAATGACTGTGCATTAATAAGTAATAGTTTTGCATTAAAGAGGTCTCTATTGGCATTTAGGCCTCCAAGAGAACAATATTATGCCTCTGACTGAAATTACGCGGATTCATTGATCGTCTGAAGCTACATTCTATTCGACATGTCTGCTTTTTCAATAAGAAACTGTCTACAAATATATATTTCATGTTTTTATCAAATATATATGCTTTGATGTAGTTACAAAAATATAGCAGATGTAGTTACTTACCGCTACTATAATGTTATTATGAGTATCATAGCTGTTATAATCAAGTTCAGGACCATTTTGGCCCACACATAGAATCTTACTTATTATTCCCAATTTATACAAATGGTGCATTAGCTTCTTCAATGTCAAATTGTTTACCAACTTTTTCATGAAGTATTTACAGTAACTTGAATGTTTGTGCATGCTGTAAAGAAACATTAGTTACCTGCATATAAGTATACAAACCTGGTTATCTCCACCTCCATTCTCTTTGCCCCAGAAACATTTAACTATATGCCCACTAATTTCTGTGTTGTGTGTCGCTTCAATGGCGTGTGCCGCAGCTTCTTTAGTTGTAAACCTAATGAAGGCATAACCTTTATCCCTGAACACTCGTATGTCCTGTATCTGGCCAAACTGTGAGAATGTGTTCTGCATCAACTCTTCAGTTATAACATTGCTAGTGAAGCCACCGCAGTATACCGTCGTGTTCGTCGGTGAGCTCTGATTGTACACCTCGTCAAAAGTCGGCTGTTTCGCTCTCTTGCTGCTCGGTGCACCTTCATTTGGCTTGGACGGCGGCTTACGCGTCGACCAGTTCGTACGTATGGAGCGGGATCCTAACCACTGCCCGTTCATTGCTTGAATAGCGGCCTCTGCATCAGCCTTCTTAACGAAAGAAACGAAAGCGTACCCTTTAGATTTGAGCGTTTGTGGGTCGCGGACTATCCGACAATTCGAAATTTCACCGAATGGCGCAAATGCCTCTCGCAATATGTGCGTTTCAATCTCTGGTGATAAATCTCCTACGAATATGTGATGATGGTTGCTGGTATCAGTCTTCGGCTGATTGCCAGGACTCGTAGCCCAGTTAACCTTCATTTCCTTGTCGAGGACCACTCGCTTGTTCATGGCGGCCAGAGCTGTAGCTGCCGCCGTGTGACTTGTAAACTCGAGGAAGGCATAGGGATCGTTGCCGGGTTCGCGGATTATCTTACAACCTTTTACTTCTCCTATTTGTCCGAACAACGTACATATGAATACTTCTGTAACACTCGCGTCCAAATTACCGACGTAGAGAGTTTTGGGATGGCTTTCGTCGCCCATATTAGCTTATATCGTAATCTAGCAATTACTTAATTACGACTATGAACACTAATATTGAAAATAAGTGTTAATCAACGTGTTATTTCATCACATAAAACATTGGATGACGGATAAAAGAAGGAAAAATGTCGCAAACAGCGCCTAGAACTTCTCGAAAGACGTTGCTGTTGACTCGTGAAACGTTCACTTTTCGGAAACAAACGCATCTATAGACGAATTTCCGGTGGAATTGATTTGAAAAGTTGGCGGGAAGAAACTTCAATCTTGGAAAGAGAAAACAAAACTACACTAAAATAATTAAAGGAGTAAAAATTATCAACTTTACACTATTGAGGGCGGTTATTTTAATTTATTAAATTAAATGAACCCGAAAAAGTAATGTGCAATTTAAAGACATAAACAATGTAAACCAATGTTCATAGATTTTATGCAAAACTTTTCCGGAAACGAGTGTCAGTTGAAAGTCTATGACTCATCAAAAAGTGCGCTTTCAATTACAAATACACTTCAAAAATTCTTTATTACCATTGGTGTTAGGAATAATAAGTTAATTTAGACCAATCACCATTAGTTCAGTGTTTATCAACTAAAAATACAGTTATCATAGACAAACCATTACGAAAAAGTAAATTGAAAAACTGCTACAATATTATTAATTTTATTATGAATAATTTTTTTTTTGTTGAAATAATTGTTTATACACTAATATCATCATCATTAAATAATTTTGTTTATGTTCCACTTGTTGTATTAACTATAAAATACCTACTTTGGTATTATGGTATAGCTCTCATAAAAATGTATTAATGAATTTATTGGTCATAAATATGTAACAAAAGATCTAATTATTTTTCTTTATTTAACATAAAATTATTATGAAATAATTTCTTGTAATTGCCATTCCATTTTAAAACTTGGTAACATTACATTTTTTTGACAGTTTTCGAACGACAAGTTGGGTTGTCGCACGATGTAAAGTTTTTAAATTATTATAAAATCACAATTAAAGTTTGTGTAAATGAAATAAATAACGATTCTAGACACTGAAGTGTTATCAATATCGTTGCTATCCTTTAAAATCTTATACCTAAAGTTATTTACGTGCGAGGTTAGAACCGCTTGTCAAGTACACGTATGCAGCTATGTTACTAATGTTCAGTTTTTGTGATTTTTGAGTGAAATGACGTGAAAAGAGCCCTCAGAAAACACAAGAGAAACAATGTTGCCCCTTACGCAAAAGGACACGCGGGTTCCGCGTGGAAATGTAGGTGGAATACGTGAAAAGGTTGCAAATTGGATGAGACTAATTTATTCTGATAAGAATTCGAGGAATTTATTCATGTTCCTTATTCTAAATTTGTCCTTTGCGTTTGTTGAGTTGTTTTATGGTGTTTGGACGAATAGTTTAGGTAAGTTCAGTGAAAACCATTTTCTTCACTAAATAAATCATGGTTTTTCCTGTTCGAAAATTGTGTAGCATATTGTAAACTAACATAATTCTGATTTGTGTTTATTTTGTTTGTAGGTCTAATTTCTGATGCATTCCACATGTTCTTTGATTGTACGGGGCTGGTGGCTGGTCTGGCGGCGTCATTAGTGTCGAAATGGCGCGCGAATGAACGCTTTTCTTATGGCTATGCGAGAGCTGAAGTGCTGGCTGGTTTTGTAAATGGATTGTTCCTGTTATTTATTGCATTTTTCATCATGAGTGAGGCTGTGGAAAGAGCTATTGAGCCACCAGAGGTAAATACTTATTTCTTACTTACTAGCTTACTAAACAACACACAACACAACAACTACAACTAGCTTGCTAAATTAGACTAGTTAGGTACTGGATGAGTTACTTAATTTTGTCCTTAAATATTCAACTCAGTTTTTCAGGAATGTGCATGTATGATTAACAAAAGATATTATTTAAAAATTTACTGTTACAAATCAAAATACAGTCAGTAGCTTAATCGGAAATTATAAAAGGCCAAATGCCTTACCCTAGAGTTATCAGACAAATGCATAACTCACATTGCATCAATTAAAATACTTGTAAAGCTCAAAACTTACTGCTATAGAATAGCATCAAGTATTTTGCCAAACACCCAGAACCACTAACTTTTAGATCTAACAAAAATTTGTAACATGCGGGAATCGAACCTGTGACAGAACCATTGAGTAAACCGTACCATCGTAAATTGTTATATGGGTCAGCTTTTTTCTGCCCTCATTCATTAATAAAAGGGGGTTTTGAAGCCAATGCATTATCTTTTATTCTTAGATAGCTGCTGCTACAATATTCTTAAATATCTATAAGGTCACAGAAATGTCTTATCATGTAACCGTGACCCTGGAACGTAAAGAGCTATTGCAGGATCTGTCCCTCCTGTCCCGCCCTGCGTGGACTCAAATGGTGATTTTACTGTGATAAAAAATATAGCAACAAATAGAAAATGGCAATTTGCTGTTGTTTTATTATATTTAAGTTTAACTGAGACTGTACAGTCACGAGCAATAAGATGTAAAACTTAACAATATTCAAACGCAATTTTCTCATGAAATACTGGTTTCTACTTTGAAATAAGACCCATTTTGTAATAGCATGGCTTCCAAAATAGAAGATTCATGAAAACACAAAAGTTTTATAATATGGTTGGAGAATATCGCTTTTTCATTCTGCTAAGTGTATACATATTATTGCTCGTGACTGTACAACTGTGTAATTCTAAGCGAATTGCAGTTACAAATTGAGCAATTATTACAGAATCAATAAATTTTAGAACCATTCTTATCTTTTCATGATAATATTTTATTCTAAGTTTAACTTAGTCTTTTATCTTTAATATTGCTTGACATGATAACAGTACAATCTTACAATATGCTGGTTTTTATTGGGAAACTTACATTATTCAAGTTCCTGATATTACATCAATATATTTATTTAATGTATTTTATGTTCAACTGCATCCTGTTAAACTGGAAGCCAACCTCAGTCATTAATGCAGAATGGGTTGATAAAATCAATACTAATTGAAAGTCTATTAAACTTAAGACCTCTGGAAGGCTCATGCGCGCCAATGGGGTACAACAAAGTGCCCCGCGAGCCTCAATATGCCTCTGGTTACTGGTAAAAAGCGCGTCCAATCATATTAAGTTATAGGTAAAGCTACATCAGATATGAAAGAGTTTTAAATCCTACACTGTATGCAGTTTGTACATGTCTACTCAATTCCTCAAGGATAAACAGGCGTGATTGATGTTATAAGTTCAGGTTTGAGAATTGACGATGAGACAATGACGTGTCCGTTACCCAGGCCAGATGTTGTCGAAAATGGTCATTTGAATCTTATAGATAATTAGTTTTACGGCTTCTGTAATTGTTGCGCACATTTTTAAATTTGTTGCGCTTATAGTTTTTTAATTATTTCACAAAAACATTTCCTGCTGGGGTAACGTTACCCCAGCCAGACCTTTTTCTTTCTAATGGGAATATTTAAATAAATACTAGCTATAAAATTAGTTGTCTAGATGAAGTAAATGTTGTGCCTTATTTTGTATTTATTCTTTCTTCGGTTGCGAAGTTATTCGAGATTTTGCTGGGGTAACGTTTTTGGTTTTGCTAGATCTTTGAAATGGTTAAACGGATTCTTATCATATTTTATACATGACTTCTTAGGAATCAGTTTAAATTTGTTTTGCAATAAAAAAACCAAAATAATGCATAGCTTAAAGGTTATTTCATTAAATAGAAAAACACTTCAATTGGTCCCAGCACTCTCAATAAGAAGTCTAAAGACTTACTTTAAACGTTATTTTAAAGCTTGTAACTGCCTTCAAATGTATGTGAAGTTTCATTAGTATCCTGTAAGTATTTAACAAGTTATGATGATATTCAGTTCTTCACGAGCACGGTCTTGATGCGCGCGGTGTTATTTGGCCACTGGATTGGATATATGAATTAAATGTTATGTCAATTATTAGTTTTTTAGTTCAGTTGTATATCAGTAAAACTTCAGCGTAGTACATTGGATAATTCATGAGATAATACGATTAAAGTCATTAGGAAGTGAATGACCGTGGTAACCCGACCAAGTTTAGGTGGTTACGAAAAAGCGAAAATGCAGAACATTATGGTACCTTCTAAAATTTGTAGGATAGTGTTACAAATTTAGTACAGACATGTACACAAGTTTAAAAAAAACTACATGATTATTAAAGAATTTTTATTGACAGGTAAAATAATCATTTTAATTGAACTTTTAAAGTATTAATAAACTTATACTTAAAAACACTCACAGATTAAAATTACAGATAGTAATTTTGCTTTTTTGAAATTTTCTATTATTTTTTATTTAATTTATAGATGTCCGTATACACAGTACACAGTTACAGTTTTTATTTAAATATACACATATTGGAATGTGTAATGATTGATACATATTTGAAACTCGAATCGTCATCTATTTGCGAGTTTATATCAACGCGAGTATCGCAACAAGGTAATTATGGATTTCTTAAAGTCTATCGGCTTTATTACAAAACGTGGTTTAACTTAGACCAAGCTTTAAATCAAAAATGAATTTTTGAATTTCGAAGTTTATTTCTACTGTAGTAAAGTTATTAATACAAAAACCGAATTTAGATCCCGGTCTAAGTTGTCAATGTGCATTTTAGAATTTTATAGCAGTTGGAATAAAGTTCGAAATTCAAAAATTGATTTTTGATTTAAAGCTTGGTCTAAGTTAAACCACGTTTTGTAATAAAGCCGTACATGTCCAAGGAGTTTGTGGAAATAAGTACCTACCTACCTGTTGCGGTAGTCCCGGCTCCCGACATTGATAAGGATAAAAATCGGTCGCTAAGTCATGAATTTCATTAATCAAGTTTCAAGTCATATGTTAACAATGTATACACAAAAACCTCCCACTTGAATCATCTATCTATTAAAAAAAAACTGCATCAGAATCCGTTGCGTAGTTTTAAAGATCTAAGCAAACAGGGACAGACAAACGGGAAGCGACTTTGTTTTATAGGCACTATGTAGCGAAGGATAAATATGTCGTTATCATTGTTGAGAATTCCAGTCCAGGTAATAACTAAGTACGAAAAAAAGAAAATAATAAGCAAGTTCCTAAATTCAAATATTTAAGCCTTAAAAAATACAGTTTTAGATAAGTACCTAACAACATGTACATATTAATAATAATTTTGCTACTATTTCTGTAGTTACATTATGCAAGCTTACCTTGTTCGTGAATTCATCAAGCAGCCCGCACCATAATTATGATCATCAAAAGAAGCACTCCACATAAGCAGTAATTCGCCACACTTATAATTATATAATAGCTCTCACGCACTCGATAAATATTTGCAAAAACAGGAAACGGAACTGCCGAAGTGCACACGCACTCTACAAGATGAATTATGTGATTATGGAGCATTTTTAGTGCGATATGCAAACAATGTATTACACCCCTTCTCCCCACCCCTCCCACGTCCCACCGAACGACATAATTATATCGGTGATTTTTGATAAGTTTGTGCAACTGGAAGATAATAATAATGTATTCATAGTACAGATTATTGTATTATTATTTAACAGTGTACGCGTCTGTACCGAAATTGTAAGGTGTATTATACTAAACATTTCAAAAGATAGTATAATGTTCTGCGTTTTCGCTTTTTCGTAACCACCTAAACTTGGTCGGGTTACCACGGTCATTCACTTCCTAATGACTTTAATCGTATTATCTCATGAATTATCCAATGTACTACGCTGAAGTTTTACTGATATACAACTGAACTAAAAAACTAATAATTGACATAACATTTAATTCATATATCCAATCCAGTGGCCAAATAACACCGCGCGCATCAAGACCGTGCTCGTGAAGAACTGAATATCATCATAACTTGTTAAATACTTACAGGATACTAATGAAACTTCACATACATTTGAAGGCAGTTACAAGCTTTAAAATAACGTTTAAAGTAAGTCTTTAGACTTCTTATTGAGAGTGCTGGGACCAATTGAAGTGTTTTTCTATTTAATGAAATAACCTTTAAGCTATGCATTATTTTGGTTTTTTTATTGCAAAACAAATTTAAACTGATTCCTAAGAAGTCATGTATAAAATATGATAAGAATCCGTTTAACCATTTCAAAGATCTAGCAAAACCAAAAACGTTACCCCAGCAAAATCTCGAATAACTTCGCAACCGAAGAAAGAATAAATACAAAATAAGGCACAACATTTACTTCATCTAGACAACTAATTTTATAGCTAGTATTTATTTAAATATTCCCATTAGAAAGAAAAAGGTCTGGCTGGGGTAACGTTACCCCAGCAGGAAATGTTTTTGTGAAATAATTAAAAAACTATAAGCGCAACAAATTTAAAAATGTGCGCAACAATTACAGAAGCCGTAAAACTAATTATCTATAAGATTCAAATGACCATTTTCGACAACATCTGGCCTGGGTAACGGACACGACAATGACTGAGCGGTCGACAGCTGCGTCGCGTGTCGTGTGTTCGATTCCCGCATGGAACAAATATTTTTAAGGCCTAAAGGTAATAGGTACAGGAGTAGTTCATAGAGTTCAACGAGTTTTTTTTTAGCTTGTTGCTACACTGGCAATAATTATATTATAAAAGTTCAAGGCCAGGTGTAGTAATATTTTATGCAATAGTAAACCAATTCTCTAGTTCCCAAGGTAACTTAGGGGCAGATGAAGGAATAACATTGCATAAATCCATAACATTTCAATTGTTCCACATACTTGCTAATATTGATAACATCATGAACACACAATACACAAACTTAATCTTATCGGAATAAGGTCCAAAGTAGACTTATTAGTAGAATATCTTTAACCATATCACCAGAACTAATCGCCTTTATGGTCCCATTGACTTAGGCAAAACAATAAATCTTGGAAACCATGTGTTAATGAAGAAAATTATTAGTTTTTAAATGATTACTTCACATTTCAAAATTGAAAATTTAATTTTGTATGAGAAAACATTGTAAAGTGGTTTGAAATATCTGACGTGCCTAACTACTACTTTATTCATTATATTTCTAGTTTTTTATCATGGTAACATTATTAAATGAGTCCTCCCACCCTGGATAGAGCGGGAGGTATTGTCAGACTCGTACTGACTAAAATCCACTGTGTCTTTCAATAACCCTTTACATTCCAGGGTCACGTTAATTCGTTCCCGCGACCCCACCTAGATTTAGTTTTTTTTTAAATTGCGCCTTTTTTAGGAATTACTCTTGTATCGTGGGTGCGTTTACAAACATGCAGCTGCCATCGTTTACATCTGTGTTGTGTTAATGTTTTTGTTCCGAATAAACGATTTTGTTTTTTTTTTTTCAAAGACACAGTGAGGGTTCACGGGAATGTATCTCTAGTTTCCCTTCAAAACGCATAATACTGGGATCTTCTTCCTGCCCTTATCTCATTCTACTTGGGGTCGGCGCAACACGTTTTCTTCTTCCATTCTCCCCTATCAGACATCACAGTATCATTTACTCCTTTTTCTTTCATATCATTCATTATACAATCCATCCATCTTTTCTTTGGCCTTCCTCTTCCTCTCCATCCATCAACATTCATACTCATCACTCTCTTAGTCACATGGATGGGTGTCATCCCTCCTCATCACATGTCTATACCAAGATAGACGATTCCCTTTATTTTTTTCTGTAACAGGCGCCACTTTCAAACTTCCCCTTATAAACTCATTCCTTTCTTTATCCATTCTTGATGTAATACTGGGATAAAAAGTTAAAAAGAGGATACGAAATTGCAGCAAATTCCGTTCAGATTTTTTTGTTTGAAAGAGATACAAATTATCCATCTATCCCCAAAATTCGCAAGAATGGTCTCAGAAAAAAAAAACTATTTTTATTACGCAAATTCCGACCACCACATACAACAGGTGATCTGAAATGCAATCATTCAGCCGTCAACAATCAATACATAAGCACACCGAAACATTTACTACTGTAAAACCACTTTCACCCTGCGTCAAACATGCGATTGTCAACACAACTCCTTTGTAATAGTGTTGAAATTCTCTTGGCAAATCGCTGTGACAATTCTTTCTTAGAGGCACGTATTTTATAAATGTGAGCAATAGTTTGTTTGTAGGAAATAACCGTATCGTTGCAGCATCGTAATTCGGTTTATTGTATGGTGTGGGTTTTGACTCAATATTTACATGTGAAAGAAAACGTGCCTGCAAAAAAATATTGAAAGGCCTAAAATGTTTTTTTTACGCCTACCTCTTATCTTTCCAATCGTTTAAGCCGCGAACAAATTATCGGACGCGTCCGTCAGCCGCGGCTGAAAGACGCGGCTTACTCATTATCTAGCCAGTACATTTAATACTACACTGTGCAAACTGTCGGTCGTAAGACGCGGACGTGACCTTGAGCGTTCGGACGTCCGAACAGAATCTGGCCGGCTGGATGTTTGTACATCCGAAGAGGGTCGTCCGAACTACCGTGCACACTGTTAAGCCGCGTCCCTCAGCCGCGGCTGACGGACGCGTCCGATAATATGTTCTCAGCTTTAGTCTTGTCTTTTCCAACCAGTTTGTCAAAAAGGAGTCCAAATCGTCACACTAACTTTTTAGTAGGTCTGCTTTACCGGCAACGCCCGGCGCTCGTCATCAGGCACCACTCTAGCCCACCTGTTAATGTTATTGCAGTCTTGGAATTTCTACTTTCTGTGCTGGGACGAACTTTTAAAATCCAAAAACATCCAGTCCATTCACGCCTCTGACGTCTAATGCAACCTAAAAAGCGTTGAATGCAGTCGCTGTGGCTGAAATCGGCTAGCATCGTCATCACCATTACTGAAAATGGGCATATAGCGTTACTTTACTGTGGTAAAGAAAGCTTCTTCTTCAATCTTTATTCACCCAATCCTGAGTGTGGATATCTTTCAATCCTGAGTGTGGATATCTTTCAATCCTGAGTGTGGATATCTTTCAATTCTACGTTTAGTGGTTCTATGTCTATAAGATCATCTGTCCACCTAGTCTGTAGTCTTTGCAATACCTAACAGCCCGAAAGTTTTGAACTGAGGCCTTATCATGAGTTTTCACTTATTGTGACGTAAACTGGAACTTTGACATTTAATTTCAAGGAAAAAATAAGTTCTTTCTTCGTACACCAGAGGCGCTGTTCCATTTTTCCATACAAGAAACGCTGTAAAGTAAAATAGTGAAAACTCGTGATACGGGCTCTGGCGGGTGATTTTGGCGCTGCTGCGAGATTCACATAGTAAAATTAGAATAGTTATTTGAATGTTGTGCACTCGTGGCATTTGCTTAATAGATCTATTTTCTTTCTTTTCACATTTCTCCCACTCCAATACTTTTCCTCCCTCATCTTCTATCCTGTCTTCGGCGTAAACTATGGCCTGCCAACTTCCAGTTTCGTTTTGTGTTTTCTATAACGTACTGTTGGATTATCAATTCTTGGCTTAGCATTTTAAAGTTGGAAATACAGCAGGAGACTCCAGGAGGTCAAAGGCCACGTCAACAGGTTTTGCCTTGAAAACAGAGGCGTAGCGTGCCTTGGCGGGGCCCCGTATAAAAATTTGTTTGGGGGCCCCTTAGGTAGGGTAAACATTTATCACTCAAGAAAAAAAATGCATTTCTCTGTAGCTAAAACAGTATTACATATAAATAATAATAATAAAAACACCAGAGATAGATAAGACAAATAAATTGTGTAAAAGTAAATAACTTTTTATTTAATAAATCATTAAGTTTTTATTAATTTTTGTTTACCATAGATATATTATTAAAGTTTTTAATATTTTTTCTGCGTTGTTTACGCACTTTGGGGGCCCCTGTGGCCCGGGGGCCCCGTATAATTGATACGGCGGTAGCTACGCCCCTGCTTGAAAATGTTGCCCCACACTAGGAATTTCTCCACATGGAAACTAATATACACAATACAACACATAAGAATCATATTATGACTCGCAAGAACTATTTATGCTGGTGTCTTATCTAGTCTGCCCCTTCGCTATATAGCGTGCAGTTCGCGTGTCATAGCGTGCCAAGTCAAAGATGTCGTGTTATCTTACATAATGTAAAAAACAGTGGAGAGTCTTAATAGGTTACTGAAATCTTGGGTTCAAAATTGGCGGGTAATCCCAGATCTGTTGTATGACGAATTAAGAAGTTGGCGTCCGGGGATTACCGTCTACGTTATGATTACTTGTAATTGCAATGCAGTTTGTCTGATAGGATATTTTTCTTTAAACTTTAATGTGAACACTGTCAGCGAATATTGAAAAATAGCGACGATGCGTGATTAAAATCTCACGTATTGTTTACCCAAGCGTTCTCATCAGGAAATGCTTTTTAGTAGTTTGTTGTTCTGCTGCTGATAAAACGTGTTATATTGTATGTTATGAATACATTGACATTATACTTAAGTAAGTCGTCATCAGTTTCATAACAGACACCGGCACACAGCAGATCGGTACCTAATCGCGTTTCGAAGACTAATAAAGTTATAAGTTTCGAAAATGTATGGAACACTCCATGAAGAAACAAACAATACACAGTAGAATCTTTTTTTGGGTTGGAAAATTTTATCAAATGAATCAATATTAAAAAGTCATTTATTCAAGATAGGCTATGAGTTCCCCCCACCCTGACTTATACAAGGTGTTAAAAAATTAACTGCAGGAATTTCGTGTGCGTACTCGAAGCCAAAAACCAAGTACATTCCAAAAAAAAATTTTTTTTCTAGCATCTTTTTCAAAAAAAAATTTTTTTTCTAGCATCTTTTTCAAAAAAAAATTTTTTTTTCAATCATTTTTTTTTGACCATGTTAATGAATTTGATTGCTCTTTGAGGTCGTTCACCCGTGTGTAGCGTTCATAGCTGATTCCAACTTTCCCATCACATTTTGCAGACTTTGGACTGGCAATTTATCAAAATACTTACAAATAACTTATTTTATTTACCATATTAATCGGCCAAAAGAAAAATGCTTGTAAAAAAATTAATAATTTTGAAAAGAAAAAATGAAAAATTTTTTTTTTTAAATGCCCACAAAAAATTTTTTTTGATTGTACTTGGTTTTTGATACCGAGTACACACACGAAATTCCTGCAGTTGATTTTTTAACACCCTATATAATTATTAGGCTATTGCCGTCCATCCAAATAGCTGACTTACACCACCTTTTTCCATCGGATACATTTTGCTAAAAGGGCCGCGATACCCTGTTTAGAGAGTCTCGCACGCGGTTAAAATTGACCCCTAGGAACACCACTATTACTACCCATACTATCGTCACAACCTGGGCTACTTTCAGTATCGTTTTGCAAGATAAACTATTTCCACCGGAACAGCTCAGCACGTGCATATATTTTCGAGGCCTGACGTGATAAAGATAAGGTCTATCCTTTACTTTAGAGCACGTGTTCGAATATCTATGTATTTTGGTGTCGTAATTTATCGCTCGATTATAATTTGAGCTTGAAACACGTTTCTTCTGAGCTACGTCATTTTTTTGTTTTATGGAAGCCATTACACGTTAAGGCGCTCCCTCACCGGGAGCATTCGCGTGTAATGTAACATTATAGATTCGACTTTGAGCATTATTACAATACTACCTCCCTGACTGACGAGCGATTTGATACAAGGTGCGCATTGTGAATTGTGATGCTCGATTGTTCTCCCTCACCGATGAAATGCTCGAATCTGTAACGTTACATTGCGAATGCTCGCGGTGAGGGTGCGCCTTTAGGGTTTGCATGTTGGTTGGATAACCGACAGACAAGCCCTAGCGTGTATGTCATTGTGCTAAAACTGTACAGTTGTCGGTGCATGCATCGGTTATGCGTACACGGTTAAAACCATCATGCAAACCGGAACCCCAAAGTGAATGGCCTCCATTACAGCTATCTGATATGTACATGCATTTGAGAAAAGATTATGTTGTTGACTAATGATAAATGTTTTATTCTGTGAATAGTAATTTGCTCGACTACTATGGGCTTGAGCGGGAAAGAACCGCTATCATACTTATTTGTTTTTACCCAGTTTTTTTTTTTTAGAAAGAATGCTAATTTTATTTGTATGATTATTGATTAAGGAAGGCTCATTCCATGTTATTAGTAAATGCTTTCAACTCGGCCAGAGGATGAATTTATACACTTTCTAATATCCATTTTATACTTTCTATAACAAACTTCTAATGGCCTCGCAGACATAGTATAATTATGTTAATCTAGACATGACTGCACTATAGGTATTATGTGATTCATGAGGAAAACTCCTTTGCCTTAGTTTAAGAAACCTGTTCCATTGGTTAACTAATTCGGTTACAGATAACTTTGTACAGTTTTTGTTATGTTTCGAATGACGGATAACTGAGACAAAATATCATCTATGTAGTACAATTATATAATTTATATCCTTATTAAAATAAATAAATTAAATCGTTATCTAGCAGCAGTTGCACTTGCGACGGCAGAGAATGAGGTCGTTTGTTTGATTCCCAAGTCGGGGCTATTCGGTTTAGGATTTTTTTCCATAGAAGCCACGGAGTCTTGATTTGTACCCACTTGATGGCAACAGGATCGTCCTCTATTATGTATGAGACTCAAACACAATTGGTGAAATGCGGGTGTATTGTTAAGGTACCTATGCCTCTGCCCTCTGCCTAACCCTTCGGAGATTACAAGCTTGATTTTATGTTATGTATACCTACTTGATGATTTTTCTCGTAGTACTTAATTTTGTTTTCTAACGATCATCTTGTTGTATATAAATTTTTTGACTGACATGGTCACTACAACTATTAATTAGATTTAAAACTGGATATTTACTATTTACCATGTTTATTATTTGTTTTGAGTTTCCGATATTTCGGCACTGTTGCAAGCGCCATGATCACGGATGAACATGATGATGATGACTGTGATCATGGCGCTTGCAATAGGTATCTTATTGCACCTATTTGCACGAATAGTGAAATCGACAAACCACTATTTTAGTAATATCTGCTAATGACGAATCAAATTGATTTAGTTAGAATTACTGGAAGTTGTAAACTGGTATATAATGACTTAAAGATTTATGGCAACATTGCACTTACTGAAAATAGTGCCAAAAAATTAGAGTAGCTTCTAGAATTGTGTTGCCATTACTAATAAAATATTTTTATAATTTTTCCAGGTGAAACACGAACGCCTGCTTTTGGTATCAATACTAGGATTCCTAGTAAACATGGTGGGAATATACGCGTTCCACCATGGACATGGTCACGGCCACGGTGGACACGGCCATTCCCACGGCGGCGGAGGCCACGGCCATGGCCATTCACACAACAGCCATGGTCACTCACACGACGACGACACCGAGGCACCCACTGGTGCTGGCTCTGCTATCATGCGGGGCGTCTTCCTTCACGTCCTAGCTGACACGCTAGGATCAGTTGGAGTCATCATTTCAGCCATCCTCATGAGAATGTTCGGCTGGATGAGAGCAGACCCCATCTGTTCAATGGCTATAGCGCTTCTTATAGCGGCTAGTGTGATACCTTTAGTGCGCGACTCCGCAGGCGTGCTCATGCAACGGACTCCCACATCACTGGAGCGTGCGCTGCCTAACTTATACACGCGTGTGGTCGGCCTGGCCGGCGTCCACGCGGTCCATGAGCCGCACTTCTGGACCCTGTGTAGTGATGTCCACGTGGGTGCGCTAAAAATCGAAGTAGCGAAGGAAGTGGACCCTCGGTACGTCACCGAGCAGACGTCGCGAATCTTCCGCGAGGTAGGCGTCAAACATCTCACCGTACAACTCGACTACTACCCACTCTGATGATCACAAACATACACATGACCACTCAGTGGCCCCGTGTCTTGTATATAAGGAGAATAAGTTAATTAAATGTACTGTGCAATTATGATTTCGGTGCGACGACTAAGTTTCAATTTTTGTATGATTTATTAATTATGTTGTGATGAAGAAATTCCTTCTTTTTTTACTGTTCACATTTCCATAAAATTGTAATAGACAATTCGTATTGCCTTTGAAATTACCTGCTTGAAAAGTATTGGTTTGTGTATATTAGCATAAATTGTATGTTATTATGAGGTATAGCTATGTGTAGTTTATTTTTATAATATATAATTTTTCTTTTGTATTTTTTTTATTCGTATTTTAACATTCCAATTGATTAATCAGTCGAGGATCTTCGTCACTTGGTTACTTATTTAGGGGAAATCTATGCGCTGCGGGCTAGACGCGTTGTTTTTGAACCTGTGTTTCAGCCAATTTCATTGAGAAACACGAAATTGGAGCATTACTTTATTGAACAATGAGTCTTGAACTCAGGCGCATAGGTTTCTTGGATTGTGCCCTATAATATAATGAAATAAATTATGAAGTTAGCAAATTGATAGTTAATTTAACATTAAATATTTTTAGACACATCTAAAAATGTACATAACTCCTTCGGCTTTCTCTAACATTATTTTTAACTTGTATACTAATTAATTGTAAAGTTACAATTTATGTATTTTAAATAAATCGAACATAAACAGCTTGGGGCTTTGCTCACCCCGCATTGGAAGACGAGTATAAAGTAAAAGTG
Organism: Agrotis exclamationis; assembly: GCA_950005045.1. Lineage (NCBI taxonomy): Eukaryota > Metazoa > Arthropoda > Insecta > Lepidoptera > Noctuidae > Agrotis > Agrotis exclamationis. The sequence continues at coordinate 17,016,785 of OX465436.1, forward strand.
CATTTAGAATATTACTAAAATTTTAAGAATTTAGTATCCATGACCCAACATTTTGTATATTGAAAAGTTTTATAGAAAGGCCACAAAATATATTTCGTTTTAGGATAATTATAATACCAGGGAATTTGTCTGTACTGTGTTTAGTACTTCAATAAATAGATAAAATACTTTACGTGATAGAATCACAATGTACATTTACAAAGTATTTTTCGATTTAAATGGTTTATATAAAATCATTTGCCATCGACACGCTAAGAAGAAAATGCTTAGCCGGTATAGAGATTGCGATCGATACATAGGCAGAGAAAACTAATGAAAACTTGAAACCTCATATGACTTACCATTTGCTTTATATTCTTAAAAAAAAAAACAAACTCTCAGCTGCCGCATGTCGTTCTAAGATTTCTGCCTGATGCAAGCTTAATAGTTAATTATTTCTGTTGTATGAAGCCATACTATTTACGCCTTGCCTCCTTAAAAATATGATAGTCTAGGTACTATTTCTGAGGCAAACTATATTTTTACCTTGAGGTGAAATAGGAAGAGACAGTAATTAGTTTAGTAATTTATAGCTGTCCGAATCAATTTTGAATCTGAACTTTTGGTTTTTTGTACGTTTTATTTCAATAACTGCTTGAGAATGGTAGATTATCATCTTTGAAGGAGAGTGGTCTACTTAAGCCCTGTTTTTATATTACAAGAATAATGTAAAGGTACAATGTTTTGTACAATAGTTATTGCTCTTCCGATGAGTGAGTTTTGTATTTACCCTGCGAAAATCCGATTAAATCAGTTTCTATGAGATTAAACATAAGTTACCGAATTTTATTGACTTTTATTTCTCACTTGTTTAACTGTTCATCCTTATCTATATTGTTGTATTTTTGCCTACTAACGAACTGTGCCGAATTCGCAATTAGGTACCATTTCTATATTCTGAAACCGGGCTTTTTGCTTGTTGCAGTTTTCTCAAATACTAAAACAATGTTATCCAAATTATTCGCACAGAAGCAGTTAGTGTTGTCTAGTGGGAATGACGATTGATTCAATTTTGAGTCTGTTCACATCAATAAAACAAAACATTATTTCAAATATATTATTTACCACATTCGTAAACAGACAAGAACGCAATCATTTACAACAAAATTATTAAATAATAAATCTGTATTAAGTATTCCAAAATGTTTATTATTTAAATATAAAGTAAATAAGATCTATTCTCGCGGTTAAAGTGGCCTGCGGGGTGTTGTGATGAAACTGTTTCAACAATTCATTATCACTAGGAATTTGATCGAATTCAGTGTTGCCAGTTTATTAATTTTATTTCTACTAAGTGGTTTAACAGAATTTATTTAGACATAACATTATATTTACATCTTTTATTGCCATGAAAAAGGAATAATTTGAAAAAAAAAATATAGAGATTTTGTTAGAACACACTTGACGTATGCAACCTCTTAGCACTTCTACTTCTTCTTTAATGTTGCCCGCACGTAACTTCAGCCGCGGCTAAATATGTGTTGTGCTATTCAATGAGTTTTTTAGCCTTGAAGTACCGACGAAGGTAGAGAACCTGCCACGTGGCGAGACCCAGGAGACATGCCATCGAGAATATGCTGAAGAATAGAACTCGGTTGTTTGTGGACTCTGAAACAGAATGACAATGGAAACTATGATCAAATTATAATTAGGTTTGTTAGTATTTTTCTGTGTTAATGATCTTATAACAAGAAAAACAAACCTAACTTTATTTCCTAAACAAAGCAAGTAGGTAAGTAGCGGTTCCATGTAAAAAAAAAAAACTTGCTAGTGAAGCAAGTTTATGACAATGCAAGGACCAAATAATTAGGTAACTTTAGCGGGATTTTCCGAACTTCGACCCCTAAGGGGTTGTTTTTTTGTACGAAACGCCACGCGGATGTAATCTTGGGAAACAGCTAGTAGATTATATAACATCACGCAAAGGAGCCGAACATCTGGTGGAACCGCGGAGAGCAGCTAGTAAGTTATAATTACCATTGGTATCTCTCATCTCCTCCTCTCGCTTCCTCATGAGGGTGAAGTCTTGGACGATGGCTTCCGACAGGTCTTCTAATCTCTTCAGTTCAAGTTCCATGGGCTTCAGCTTGGCGGCTTCACCAATCTGCATATGAAGTCGGAATTAATAATTTTATTCTGTGTAAATGTAGATTGTGAAAGGATTAAATAAAAAGGTTTTTAATATATTTTTTTTGTTACAAACAGGTTTTCATTTTTTTCATAGTAGTGGATTCTTATAAGATTAAGATACCTGCAGTGAATGGAAAATATCATGATTTTAACTTAGTGATTCTTCAATTATGAGAGAATAAGTTTATTTAATAAAACTTTTTCGTGGGTTAGTGGGTCCCTGATTTATTATTTATGTATCATAATTATTATAATAAAGGGTAATCAAAGAAAACAATCAACATAACACACATAAGAAAGTTTTTGTTACTAAAGCCTCCTGCAGACACGCGATTAATCGCGCGGGGCGACATGTCGCGGTCCATTCGCAGTATTTTTAGAGTGGAAATTAGCTTGCCTCGTTGTCGCAGCGCGATTAATCGCGTGTGTCTGCAGGAGGCTTAAAAATATAGATTTATTGATAAAATTTCGAATTAATCCAGTTAAATGATACTCATTTACATGAAATTTTGTTGCAAATTGTAAAATTAGTGTAAATAAATTACTCAAAAGGGTAAATATGGACAAGTATAAACGGTCAAAAAATCCATGCCAAGATTTTTCACTAAACTATCTCGGAAACTAACAGAGTAGATTTATTTTTAAATAATATTATTATGCATGCTCCAAAACACACACTTTGTTAGGATCAGTAAAGCCACACATTATTACCCAAGTGTTCTGGATGAAGTGTGGATTGTCATAGTAGAGTCACCGATAAACAAGACAATTATGTTAGAATATAATAAACATACATACATTATACAGAAAGAGCTATCAGAGAGTACTTATTATGTTTTCTTAAATAATGAAAAAGTTGGAGAATGTTGCTACATTTTATTAAATTACCAAAACCTATTGTTGCCAGTTGCAAAAATTTAAGTTCTAATAAGCCTTTGCAACTTAGTATCTGGTCAGAAAACTAAGCTTAATTATTTTTCTCATATCTGTATAAAAAATAGTACTTACGCCTTCATAGTTTTTGGCTTCTATTCCAATTTTGATGTCCAACATCACATCCTGTGTGACGCCACGGCGTTCTGAAATCCAATGAGAACAAAAGTAAGTCATCTGTGGCATGGCAGGACACTCAATCTGGCAACCCATGCGCTCATAGACTATGGGTATGGACTGTGGGTCTAAAATGGACACTTTAAGCAATATTCCCAGTGATTCATTGCTAAATTTCCAGCAACATCTATGGCTTTTTTCTATTATTCATTCACAAATGGAGTTAGCTGGATTTCTTCCAAAAATACACTGATACACACACTTCAATAGATAGAGTACTTCTATTTTTTCTTAATTTGTAGCAGGTCTATAAAAATCTGAGGCCTGTGTAGGGCTAAGTGAGTTTTGTATTATTTTATTAAAATAAAAAAGATACTGACATAATCATTAACTTTTAATCATAAGAATTATTTTAAGAGTGATATGATAATAGTGAATGTGTGAAATCATTCATTTGCAGCAGTGTTGTACAAATAGGACAGTTACCAGCTGTTTACATTAATTTGTAAACATTACCATGGTCACCAGTCTTTTGTGTTTTAATCTATATTTTATAGAGGAAAACACTTGAAAGACTGCATTACTCGATTTAACTAATTATTTACCTACTTATTTTAACTGAAATGTTCAAGATTTTTCTAAAACTGTCTATAGTACACACGCCAGCACATCAACCTACCTCAATTTGTCAAACTTCTTTAATAGATTTTCAACCTTATCACAAAAGTGACAGGTATTTGAGGTCTATTCCCATTTATACAGATTGGGGTAGGTTGACCTGCTGGCATCGGTATTAGGTTCCACTCAGACAATGTCTTAGGACCTCTGCTAATATACACATAGATGTTCGCTCTTGTGTTTGTTTTTGTTAAAAGGGTAATAAAGCTTTTGCTTCAAGTAATTTTTAATTTCAATTTGTCTTAAAATTTTTATTAGGTATTATTATTATGTTATCCGAAATGTATGGACTATAATGTCTGAAATAAATAATTATTATTATTATTAATATGGATGATGGCTAAGAGGCGCAAGTGTTTTAAAGGAACTTCTTGACAATGTGCACCAGTTTGATGCACCTGCAGTAGCATGCTGAAAGTTTCACATACTTAAAATGATTCTCTTACCTGGAGGAACTTTTGATATAAAACATACTTCGAATGTGTCGTAAGTTTCAGTCACAAATGTGAATTTCCCCTTAGTTATGGAATCTCTTTGTGATAATATGTGGTCTTTGGAGTCACGAATCTGAAAATATGGTCGAACAATTTGTTAATAACTCATTAAAATTTAAAAAAAAAAAAATTTTTTTTTAATTGGTGGTAAAATTGTGGATGAGGCGAAAGTAGTATGGATTGTAGCAGGTGGTAGTCTGTAGTTTCTGCCTACACCCATGGGAGAATAGGGTGAGTTTATGTGTATTTAATTAAAAAATACAAGAGATTTAGTTTGCTGTTAGTGCAGGATTCAAAGAAATTGGAAAATTCACCTTGAAAAAAATGAAATAAGGTTTATTTTTCCTTAGATTTTTATGCAGTATTGGGTTTGCAACAAATGTGTCAAGCCCTATCTTGATAAATATGTTTGTCAAATAATATCAGTAACATTTGATAATTTTATTTGCAACAGTAAGTTATAGTAAGATTACTTTGAAAAGTAACAATTTAAGTATTAAGACAGCACAGTTGGTGCACTGGCTGAGCAATTGACTGCTATGCTGCATGTCACAGGTTCAATTCCCGCATGTAAGAAATATTTGTATTAGCTACAAGTAGTTGATCCAAGTCTGGGTGTTTTTGTGAAGTTTAAATGTCTATGAATGCACCCACCAGCAGCGAATCTCTAATACAAAACGATTCCTATCGAGTTCCCTTCCGAAATATGACAATTTGGCAAATACTAATCTTTTCAATTATCATTAAAACAAATTAATTACCTATTCAAGTTACTTTGCAGGTATAACATTATTGCTTATGAAAATAACAAAGAAATAAATAAACGCCTACCATTTTTATCCGAGCAATTTCAACTCGCGCAAAACAGCAAGGAAGCCGCAACGCGAACCAGGAATTCAGTCTATCTAATTCATTGCATTTCTTTTAGCGACCGTGAGCTCATAACTCGGCTAATTTAAGTAAGTTATAACCCGCGATTTTACGGCTTACGATAAGGACAGAGATATGTAATGCGTACGCCAGAATGAGATGGAATGATACTGGACTTCGTAATTCGTTTAGATAGTATTATTTGGAATTTTGGATGACAGATTCACATTCGTTTTTTTCGCGCTTATTTATAATTTTGTATGTTATTGTTTTCATCTGTACATTTGCATTTGATTTGGTATTATTGTTGAAATTGATAAGTTTTGCGTAGTGAGTGCAGTAATAACAAGGTTAGTTCAGTTCAATTGTATACTTTGGTAAATGTTCACCGTAAAACGGTGTTATGTTAGTTTCGAAGTTTAAACTAGATGGCGTTGTGCAATTACGTCACGATCCTGAATCGCGGTGTTAAGATCTGTAGGCGATTAGTATAAGGTTTTGTGAACATGAATTCTAAAATAGTGTTAAAAATAGCGTTCAATTTGTTAACCGGCCACAAAAAAAGAGGTGAGGGTGACCCATTTCGTACACCAGGTCCGGTGTACAATGTTGTTTTTTTGTTTGATTATTCCTTGTTCGCGATATAACTTCGTCGTTAATGAACCGATTTTGATGATCTTTTTTTTTTGTTGGAACTTGAAAAGAGATATTCCAAATGTGGTCCCATGATAAGAAAATCAGAGTTTGATGATGCAAGACCAGAGAAATCGAGTGGATCTTTTCAAAAATCTTAGGGGCGACTAGTGTGTTTGTAAGTTTTTTCATTAAGTATTTCAAAGCACCACAATTTAATATAGGTCTGGAGTATAATATCTGATGATGGAGCCGAGAGACAGCTGATGGAACTCCTCAACGATTCACAGCAGCTACCTTGTGTTTGAGCTTGATTAATTTGTATTGATAAAAACTTTTCACCTAGACGGGTTGCAACTGTCATTAGGGGTCTGATGGCGAAGACGACTGCCATTTGGTCCCATAAAAAATCATAGTTTGGTTCAGTAGTTTTTATTTTATGAGCATTTTTAGCTTATTGTGTACATGGGCGATGTTATAACCGGTGCTACGGATAATAAAATTCTAGTTCATATGTAAGAAAGATATGTAGGTATTTGACAAGAATTTGGGTTGAATATTTAAACTAAAAAGGCTAATATTAGGCCAAAGCTGTAGTTACTGGAATTCACGTTTTGGTCCGGCTTCACTTTCAAGAATATTTACCCTACGCCACTGGCACCCACAATACAGGAGAAAATAACAGTGTTGGACAATGTTTAAAATAAAATTGTGGTTGATTTTTATGTACGGATTTTTGCAGGCAGTGTTCTTTAGTTTCTGCCAAAAGTCAAAGAATGGAAACAATGAATTAAAACTCAGAAGCTTATCAGTAACACAACTATGCTCAATTAGTATTGAGAAATTATGAAGTTAATTCTTTTACTTGACACCTCAATGTTTATACTAGATAAGCATAGTACCAATCACCTATTGTTGGTTGTTTGCTCAAACTCTTATAAGAGAAACCCACTGGTTCACTGGTTCTTGAATATAATGATACATTGTCATTTTATGTCAACAAGTATAGCTTACAGAGAAACAGGGTCAAAAAGTTCAGGCCTGTAAATTGGGCATCAAAAATCTTAAGATTTGCTGAGGGCTGTCTTCAAATGTATCATTTATCTCACCTTTATTTTTAGATTAGATACTCTCAATTGATTTTTTATGAAAGATAAATCTAAAATAAAACTCGTCTTACAGTGTTACATGACAAATGTACGAATTTACAGTTAGATCAAACCCGAATGGGCGGTGGAATTTTGCCAAGAAAAAAAATGATCTTTATAACTTACGATATAGTCAACTCTTTGCCCGGCAACTTCTGTGACTTCGTATTCTCCTGCCACGAGCACGTTAGCATGGAGTTCTTCCTTCAAACACTTCTGTGTATTGGGCGAGAGGGTCCACATGATAGCGTCCGTACCGTGCCATAAGGCACTCAAAATAAACACGAGATAATGCACCTCCATGTTTTTAATTGAATATTATGTCTTTATCGCGATAATTCAGTCACAATTCATAACATAAAATAACTGAAAACAAACATATTCTATGTCAAAAAGACCGATGAGTTGGCCCGAAAGGAGAAACGTCGTCGGCGTTTTGTAAAAAGTTGCCAGGTTATGTTACACCTCGTCAGACAAAACGGAACGTAATTCAAAATTGACAACATGTTATAAATTCCATCATAAAATGAATCATTGTAACAGAATTAACACCAATAGCCAGTTTGTTTGGTTTTGGAGTTTATTTAATCGTAAATAATATTTCCAATTTGTAATAATGTACAAACTGACAACATAAAAACATAATGCGTCGAATAGGAACGCAGTGGTGTTTATGGTATGGTGTATATCATTCTGTTTCTGTTTTATTGCCCTAGGGACAGAATTTTACAGAGGTCTCAAATGTTTACTTACATCAACAACAAAAATATGGTAATGTTTTTTTTTCCACATAAAATTACAATGATTTTCCCTTTTTCACGTAGTGCATCACCAAATGTCATGTAGACTAACATGCTAATGGTGGTAACACTAAAATCACGTTCCAGTTAGATGATTGAATTTATGAAACTTCCAAGCATAAGAAAGAGAGAATCATATGTTTCTGGGAGTGTGCAAGAAGAATAGCTGAATGCATCCGCTAAACACGTATTTGTAGTACTATTGGAATGCAGTTTTCACTCGAAAGTGCAAGTGGATTAATAACAGCATTATAACCTAATTAATTGATTTTGGATTAGAGTTTAGCTAATATTGTGCGTATCTTTTGTAGCGTAAGTTGAATTCATTCATAAAATAGACTTCTAAGTGTTTATGAACAGTAAAGTGTCGGTGAAATCGTGAAAACTAGACTTCAGCCTTGACTGTTTGACAGTTCCCTGGTTTACTTTTCCAGAAATTATTAATTTTAATTGGATTCATAAGGCCGTAATTAAAGTTATTCAACTTTATACTTACATCTCAGTGGTATCAGAATTGTATAGGGAATAATTCTGAGTAAGTAGAGGTATTTCGTAAGATAAATACATGTTTACATAATACTATAAGTAGTTTTAATCAGTAATGCAACTGCAATTTTTATAAAATTTCCTTACTTTCCTTTTATTATTGGTTAAATTTGACGGTACCAAAGTTTATTGACTTTCCAGGATACCTGTGGAGTCATACATAAAAGCAACAGGAATTTGGAAGTTTTCCATAATATGATCGCATCTATAATCATCTGATATTACAGTAAGTATCAACTGTTTAGATATGATAAATTAGATAATATATGTTATACATGTTTATGTTCAAACATTCATGAAATTTTATTCTTACCTATAATCTTATCAATTTCAATTTTTTGGAATCTGATATGGAATGTTGTAACTTTACTGCAAGTAAATAAGATTCCCACAAAAAAAAAAACATATGCAGCACCTTATTGTTCTGACTACTTACTATTTTAATTCAAATATCTTCTAAAAAAAAGAAAGGCATTCCAAATACCTAGCCAAACCCAGCAGTGGGCAAATTCAAACTATGGATAATGTTCCGAATAAAACCTCAACTTGCAGCCAGCAGGCACAAGCATGTTCAAAGAAGTTGGCCATTACTGGAAAGTAGAGTCCTTTGAATGCATTGCCTCAGCTTGGCTGTCCGCTGGCTTCCAACACAGGCAGTCCAACACTTGAAGACGTAGTTCAAGAGTGAATGAGCAAAATGTCTTAAATTGTTAAAAAAATGTGAATGCTTCAAAAAAATTTTAAATGTCCATAGTGAGTCAGATCAACGGCTGCCTACAAACAAGGTTTTGCCAATTTCCTTATTTTTTCCTTGTAGCTGTTGTGAGCATTAGCACTTTTAAATAAGAAACTTAAAACATAAATATAATAAGTCGCACAGATGCAATGGCCATTACATTGACCTTTTATAGATGGCGGCCAATGATGGCGGAAATTCCTCCTGCTTTCTGACCAGACTTTAGTAAATTGTATGTTCTGAATAAAACCTTTTTAACATGAAAATAAAGAAAAAATAGTACCTTTTAATATTAAGCATTTTTTATTTTAATATTATAAGGTTTGCTGACTATAAAAAAACAAAAATACCAATCTTGACATAATATCCCTATAATTTTTTTATAGAATTAAAAAAAATCTAGAAGTGATTTCAAAACGTTTTTTTCAGTTGGATTCTGGATATGTCTCGACATAAACCAGAGCTCAATGGCATAATAAACTCAGGAGAAATATGTGAACGGCAACCAGGAACACACAAATCTGATTATTAAGGTAAGTCTATGAATAGGACTATGATTGCCACTTTTTCTAGAAAGTCCTGAATTTGTGCAGAAGAATTCAAGATTCCTGGAATTTCCAAAAAATAATATAACATGTGATTTATATTTAAAGCTTGCCTTATTATGACTTGCATAACATCATGCCGGTAACATTTATTTTTCATTACTAGTACTCTGAAAGTAGGTCTTTTATTACATGCCTGATGATCGGTTTGAAAGTTATGCATTGCAGGCCTAGGGAGAATCGCTTTCAACTGACAGCCGCCAAATTAAAAAAAAAAACTAGTTCATTTTGACATTACTATTGAACCATGTTCTAACTTTTTATACAGCCACTAAATTACAGCGCGATTTAAAATTAAAATAACATAAAGTGAAGTATTAAGAATAGTATATTATGACTTTAATATGAATTTAGTTTCAACTCTTCTTCTTCTTCCTGCCCTTATCCCATTCTACTTGGGGTCGGCGCAACACGTTTTCTTCTTCCATTCTCCCCTATCAGACGTCACAGTATCATTTATTCCTTTTTCATTCATATCATTCCTTAGACAATCCATCCATCTTTTCGTTGGCCTTCCTCGTCCTCTCCATCCATCAACATTCATACTCGTCACTCTCTAGGTCACGTGAGTCTCATCCCTCCTCATCACATGTCCATACCAAGACAGACAATTCCCTTTCATTTTTTCTGTAACAGGCGTCACTTTCAAACTTTCCCTTATAAACTCATTCCTTACTTTATCCATTCTTGTCACTCCACACATCCATCTCGAATACATGCAATCGTTTCTCATCCATCTTTTGCATGCATATAGTACATTTTCAAAAACCGCAAATATAACTTTGCCATTCATACAAACACTATGAAAAACAAAGTTATTTTTATTGTTTGTGTATATTACTTACTAATCTCAATATAATTATATCCCTAATCTATGCTTGCTACTATGGAACCCTTCATGGGCGAGTCCAACTCGCACTTGGCCGGTTTTTTTTAAATAAAATTATGAACTTGAAAAAATACTGGCTGTATAGCTGGACGACCACAGGACCGAAATAATAATAAAAAAAAACAAAATAAGCGGGAAAGCGACAATCCGATCAACACAATATTTTTCTTTAGCTAATAATTTATGTTCTTATTTTTACTTTCCTCGTATAATGAAAAGCACAGTGTTAACCTCGGGTAAATAACTAATTTAATTTAGTTCCTCGAACTATTAGCGCCCTCACTACATTACGGGTGCCAAACCCAGTCTCGGGACTCAAATAAGTAACTTTCATCCCTTGGATAACAATGTACATATTATTGTTTACAGTCTCAATACTTCCTTATGTAAAAAATTAACTGACATAAGTATACATGTGTGCTTCATTTTTAAAATAAATAGTTTTTTTAATTCACACATCAAATTCGCTTAAACAAATATGAACATTATTGTAATATGTAAGATTCACATTTTGATGAAAAGTTTACTTGTTAAAGGTAAAGCAAAAATCTACAGAATCTAGTCCTCTCAGTATTTTATACCAGATTAGCTGTTGCCAGCGGCTTCGCCCGCTACAACTCGAGAATTAGCCCACGGGAAAATACAATTGGGATAAAAACTATCCTGTGTTAATCCAGCATAATAATATAAACTATCTGTCAGTATCTGTGTTCCAGACATCCAAAACCATTCAGTAGTTTTTGCGTGAAAGACTAACAAATGTCCATCCATCCATCTATCCTCACAATCCTCGACTGCTGAGCATCAGGTCTCGGGTTCGATTACCGGGTCGGGCAAACTGTCATTGGAGTTTTGCATTAGGAGTTTCTCAGTAGCAACCACTGAATCTTTGTACCCAGTTGATGGCAATACACTCGCCCCCCCCCCTTTTACATGGGAAAATCCTGTCGATGGAATCTCGATGGCTCGTTGGATGGTTGGTAAGAACATCGGATGTCCTGAATCTGGAGTTGGCAGGTTCAAATCCAGCTCGCGGCTCGAATTTCATAGAAAATCTTTGAAATTCGCGACGCATGCGTTAGTGCGTATAATATTTAAAAGAGTTGAAACGTCAAGAAACATAGCCTTTTACTTGTTTTTTTCTAGTCTTTGCGTTCGAAATTACTAGTACAATCGACAAAGTGGAATTATGACCCACCATAAGCTTATTTTCTTACAGACATTCAAATACAATTAGGTCCACATTCGCGTAAACATACATATCCATGGTAACGACTTTGATCTTTGTAAATTTGACGGATTCAAACGATTTATTGTCAAAATGGGTCATGATTCTACTTTGTCGATTGTACATTGAGCAACGAGGGTCGATGACCAAGTTGGAACACCGTAAGTCCGCAGTGACTGTCCAGAGACAAAAGCAGGTTGCCTTTGATTAGCGCCTCTAAATGAACAGTTAGCTTTTCTTCTCTGAAATGCACTTGGCAATGTTTGGTACCTATTGTTTTTAACATCATCCACGTATGGTTGCCTCTCTCTTATGTTTTCTAGTTATAGTATATAGTATTTATATTTTTCGATCAGCTTAATTTTTTAAAGCCAAAAGCTTTCAAAGTAGGTTCGGAGATCGGTCTCATAAGGAATTTATGAAAAGTCTATCTATATGCGGTAAGTTATCGTCTGCAAGCGAATAATGTTAAGATTTCGTAAGAAAACATCGGACTATTATTTACTTTATGGTTTTTCGTATTACCCCATAGTTGTTGTGGAATAATAGCTGACTTTAAAAAATCCCTAAAATCTGTGTCTATGGATTTGCCCCGTTTTTGCAAGGGTCTACTTTACGATTTCGTTTCCGGCCTCTCATGCTCTGCGAGTTTAATACCGCCATTTTAGCAACGTTGCTTATAAAATTGTGCTAAAATTCGTAAAATGTAATATTCTATTCTTTTGCTCAAGCAATAGAGTCGAGATGATAAAGAATTTGCAACATTGCTAAGTGACGGTTTTGGACCCGATGGTATCAGATGTGTTAGTGAGCTTATATTCATAATATAGTCCTGGCTTTGTTCTTTTATACATTTTCGTTAATTCACACACTCTTCGTTTGCGTCATGCGTTTAGGTATTTTTAGATGCTCTTTACGAAAACTATCTGAATTCCTTATCGTCCGCCTTGGCAGGCGTTTCTTAAGTGCAGACTGCGATTCAGCAACCGTGCCTGGTGTAGGACACTTTCAGGCAAAGACTTTCGCTGGTCGTCCAGTGGTAGCTGAAAAAGAAGAGAAATAAAATATTAAAGTTTGATGACGTTAAATTGGAGAGGTTTATGTCCAGCAGTGGACTTCTTCCTTGTCTATGGCAATCTAAATTGGGTTGGCTCAGAACAGCTTTGCTATTCTCTGAGCCGTCGACGAGCTAGTATAAACAAAAGCATAAAGCTGAAGAATAAACTGTAGTGTCGACTGTGGTTCCTCTTGACGCCTTCCGAAGGTTAGATCGAAAGTCTATCAGTTCCTTTTATGATCAATCGTGCAGTGGACAGTTATTAGGTCATGATGACGACACTTTTGTTGCATTAAGTACTTAAAATACCACCTTTTGCCATCGGCTACTGGAGTTCACTCAGGATCAAGACCAATGCAGCTTCCTCCGGGTTCAGAATCTTCAGAGATTATCCCATAAATACAAACACTGATTTTAGCTCTTTATAATATTAGGTATAGAAGTGCAGATTTGTTTGCGATGTCCCATCACGGCAATTACTCGTAGGTACTTCATGAGGTTGAAAGTTTATCACACGGTTTTTTGTGGATGTGGTAGATAACTTTTAGGGGTATTTAACAAGGCCAAGGTTGCTTGAATCCAGTTTGTATTTGAATTAAAAGATACGGCACAAACTTTTTTTTTTTTTTTTTTTGTCGTGGTAAAATCATCAAATGAGTCCTCCCACCCCGGGCAGGGCGGGAGGGACTGTCAGACTTGTACTGACTAAATTCCACGGTGTCCTTCAGTAGCCCTTTATGTCCCGGGGTCACGGTAATGATATAAGTCCCGCGACCCCGGCAGGCTTTGGCCCTCTAGAGAGGGGGCCCCGTCATTATGCTAAAGAAAGAAAAGAAATTTATTGGGACACACAGGACAGAACAAACAAAATTATGCTGACGCTCTTTGAGGCGCGCGTGGAACACAACGCGCCGTCGACCCGGGCATGGTCCATGGTCGGGCTGCGAGTTGCCCTTTACTCGCCGCCCGCATGCCCGGGCCTACGGTGGCCGGAGATCGTCTTGCGACGTCCGTCGCCGTGGGCGTCCACCACCGCGGGTGGGGCGGAGGGAGGACATTGTCCTCTCTCTCACGCGGCCCGCCTCCTCCTTCGCGAGCATTACTGCTTCGCAGAAGGAGGCGAGCGCTTCCCACTCCGTCTCGCCCCGCAGCATGGTCGCAACCAATGCCGGGCGCGAGAGGTCTCCGCCTAACGGCACTAACTTGTGTTTTTTATTTATACTCGGAAATGTTTTCGAATGTGTTTGCTTTTTAGATTATTTCTTAGGTAAATGCTTGTTTTTTGTGTTTGTTTTTCAAGTTAGGATTTTATTAACGATGTTCTTCTGCTTTGGAAATGCGAAAATGTTTTGTCAGATTTCCTGAGAAATTAAAAAGTTGGTCATCAAACTTAGCATGTTTTTTTTATAAATAGTTTCGTATGGGGCTTTTTCTTTGTTGGGCCGGTGAGCTAACCATTGCTCACCGTCCGCCAGCCTTTGTCTATGGTGACCGGAAATAGCTCCGTGACCCCCGACGCCGGACGTCTCAGTGTTGGCTAGGGTGTGAGGACGAGAATTGCTTCCCCGTCACGCGTTCTTCCTCCTCTGCTCTCATAACTGCTTTGCTGGAGGAGAATGCATCCCATGTATCCCCTGCTCCGTACTATGACCTGCACTAGGACAGTACGCGAGAAGCCGCTGGCCTTGAAAAGACAGCGATAGTACCCAAGTGGGGCAGACATCTACAGTCTCCTCTAGGCTCACACAAAAGTGACATCCGTGCGCACTGTCCCTCCGAATCCGAACCATGATCCTCTTAGGCTGCAAAGTCGTAGAAGCGTTTCTTTTCAGTCCCATTAAACGCCCTCTGGACGCGCAAGAAATAGCTCCCCAATTTGCATATTATTGCTCTAATCTCTAGTTTAAGACTGTGTAACATGTTCCTTGTCTCTCATCGACATAAAATCTTGTGACATCATGTGCAATATAATTTCTACACGTGCTGCCGAAACTCATAAACTGCATTTGTTAAAATGATTCACTCACACGTTTTGGCTGCATTTCAATCCGAAGCCTTTAGTTAGTAGTTAAACCGACCATTAATGTCGTGTACCAAAGCTAGATGGCGTGACTCACGTTGGAACAAAGACAGATAGTATATTGTTTTAACGACTGCTAACTAGCTATTGATAGCCTCCTGATAAGTTTTTTATCGTAGTCGGAAGTTAGCGGTATGATAACACCTGTAAATTGAAAAAAAAAATATGTCAGAATGGTAAACCCCCTTTTTTTAGCGCGTGGTAAAATCATCAGTCCCGCGACCCCGGCTGCTTTGGCCCTTTACGGGTCTAAGTAAGATTGCTGACAGCTCGTAGAGGCGCGTGTGGAACAAGACGCGCCGTCGACCCGGGCATGGTCCATTATAGGCATGGCACCCATTATTTGCCGTCCGCATGCCCGCGCCTATACGGTGGAAAATCACCTCACAACGTCCGTTGCGTGGACGTCTCCCGTCGCGGCTTGGTCGTGAGGTGGAGGTGCTCCCTCACGCATTCCACCTCCTCTTTCGTTAGCATGAATGCTACACAAAAAGAATTAACTGCTTCCTATTCCGTCTCGCCAGGCCATGCTGCGGTCAGCATGGCCTCGACCAATGCCGGGCGTGACAGTTCGTCGCCGTGTCCTCCGGGTGATACTTGCAGTAGCGAAACACAAGCATTTCTTCATGCCCAATCCGACACAGGAGCCTCCGAATCATCCGTATCCGGTGAGGACCTGCGTCAGGCGGAAGGGGAGGATGCCGTGGCGCCTTCCAGCCACTCATCGCGGCGTGCCCAATGGTAAACCTCCTTCTGTAATCAATTTGAATGTTTTTGAAAAGTACATTATAGAAATATTTCGGTACAACCCATTACCGGCGGCTTCACTAGATAGATGGGGATGCTACATCCTTTAAGTTCGTGGCCACATCTAGCCCGGCATTAAAATTCATCTTAAAATCTGACCAGTGGTTTAGGCGTGATAGCGTTTGAGACAAACTCATTTTCGCATTGATAATATGAGTAATAAAAAATTATAGACTTTAAAACCTTTAGTATAACAGTCATATTATGGCCAAGATTTGATTAGGGTCAGCAAGAAACATTCAGAAACAATACCCTATTGAACTAAAGATTACTCGCGTGCAAACAGAATTAGTCAACCTACACCAAATGTAGTAGAACTGAATAAAAAGATCAATTCAATTAAAATTACTTTAAACTTTAAAGCTAACACAATAAGGAAGTTCGCTGGGCTATAAAATCTAAAACAATATTTTGCATACCTACATAATTTTCCACCAACATTATCAGTCCCAAACTCCAAACTTTTCAAGGCCTTTCACAATCCGCCTCCAATTTCAACGTCTAAGAATAGCCAACCCTTTCCGAGGTTAAAAATACTTTTCCTTATATTCTACATGCAATAAATAACATTCCTCAACCGCTAAAAAAAGGTCTACAATTTTTATATTACGAAGCTAGCAACACGAGGAAAAAAGATTGATCTCGACAATTGCAACACTTGAATCATTTCATGATTAAAGTGCGGTGGAAATGCAATCTAGGTCCAGTCGTGTAGTAGCGTGCATCCCAGTTCATTGATTGACCTTAATCTGAGTCAATATTGTTGTAGTTATGCCTATTGTACTGGGAAGTGTAATTCAATTTTATGTAAGTACGTTTCCATTGAATTTACCTTGTTCTCTCTACAACCTTTTACAACCCTACGCTGAGTGTAGGTCTCTTCCAAATTTTCCCACCTTGGCTGTTTGGTGTCCTAGCTATCCAGTTAAAATGATTCACTCAACTCTTCCAGCCACTTTAATGAGATCGTCTGTCTATACAATGTCGATTCAGTCGGTTGTATTCCTACACTTATCTGTCCCATTTGTGGCGACATCTTCGTTTTACTTCCTTGCATTTCATCTGCTTATTAAATTAGTCGACCCAGAATTGGTCTTGGTTTGTCACCTTCAATTGCGTCAATCAGTTTCTATAATAAACAAACAACTCTCTCAAGTGCATATTTGCTAAAACTATGGATTTATGCTTGATTCGCATTCTCATATTACCTTCAAAGATTTGTCAAAGAGGTTTAACCAAATACCAATGTAACAAGAGTTTTGGCTGTAAGCAATGTAACTTTGTCAATTATCTATCTGTAGAATGTAATTAAGGATTCTAAGTAGTGTTACCTTCAATATGAATTATAGATGTCTATTAGCGAGATTTAGTATTTGTTAGGCTTCGCACTTCGTGTACTTAGACGACTGTTTAATTGTTGCTTGAGTGTGTTTCAAAAAGTGTGGTGAATTTTAAGTTGAGTATTTTGTTTTCTACATGTGTAGTAGGGTTGAGAAAATATACGAAAATCTTACAGTTTGTCAAGAATCCAAGAGTCCATAAGTTCACGTTCTACTCAGTATGTGACATAATCTTCTTCGCACGTTAGCCACGCGCTGTAGAAACTTTGAACTTGATAACGTCGCACTGCTCCGAAGTCCAGCACCTGAAACAGTCAGCCCGTCATGTAAATAAACTTGATCCCACACTATTACGTATGTCAATCAGGGATGTAAAATAATCCTGATTTGATAAAAGTTAATGGGAATACATAAAATGAAAATAAAAAATACTGGCCTTAGCTTGCCTTTGTAATGTTGTCTTATTATTTGATTAAATGATAACAAAATAAAACGCAACACAAAACCTCGACTTGGAAAAAATTGCGTCGAAACAATATCAATAGATCACATAACAAGGAAACGGCGAATCATCAAACTAGTACTCACATCGTTATTACATTCGTGAGAAGTTTCTGCCCTGCTATCGGCCGCTGCGAGCGTGTGCATTATAATCCAGCTATGTAACGTGCACCGTGACGTAATACAGTACGGTGAAAACGAGAGTGTTCGGCGCCGCCATGCGAAAATACGCCTTATGTCGGCTAAGATCCATTCAGGTGGCGCGGCCGTGACAATGCGCGCGACTGCCGGCGCGGGGCGCGGGACGCGCCGCAAAAGTGGGTCGCTCGCGACGTGTACAGTCAAGTTCAAGGCCACACACGGAGGCAATGGGGCGCCGATCGCCCCTAGATGGCGTTGCGCGAATCGTTCGAACATTTGAAAATTTTGCGAGCCCGGGGGTGGGGTGCGGGGCGCGGGTCTGAGCTGCGGGAACGAATTTTCGGTGCAACACACACTACACGACGCTGCACTCGTGTACCGAACGTCGCCACGCGCAGTACTTTCGCGCAGCACTAGATCCAGACTTCTAAGCTAACCTCGACATACAATAACAAGCCGACATGGACTGGATGGAGATGGAGGATGTGGTGCGTACATTTAACACTTTATTTTCTTTCCTATAAATTGTTTACCGGCCATTATTAATCTGAAAATGTACCGGAATTTTTGTAAACTGAATTTCGCCTTGACCTAGGCTAACATTTTATCAACAGCTACACGCCGGGCTGCCGAATATTTATCGTTCTGGTATTATGTTTCCTCATGTTGATAGGTTTTGAATGTTTTTAATACCACTACTACCACTTGAAAGCTAATAATGGGTCTAACGATCAGTCTAAGTGTACACATTTTTTCAGATTAAATGAAATCAATTTAAATGTTTTGAACATTCAAAATATTGCAGTGATTTAGTAAAATTGTGTCTGGTGCATATATTAGCTTAAACGTATGTGTATAACAATCATACATAATTTTCACTGAAATTAAGTTAAACGAGCAAAGTTTAAAAGTGTAATAATTGTCACCAATGAAAGGATAATTAATGACAAATCGAAATTCATGTCCAAAATTCACACAGAATTTTGTTGGAAAAAACTAAACTTGTGTAATATTTTCTAATGCATTATTATGCTTAACCCTACGCCTACTACGTATAGTAACTACTTGAAAGTTCCAAAATTCGATAGGCTCGGGTCAAAACAGCTCAACACGTAGACCGCGGTGTGCCCGACCTGCCCCAACCCGTGATCGATCGCGCCGCCTACCATTACCCGCCTCTAACAGTTGTGCCTTGTGCGTAGCGTCTATTTTCTCAACGCTAGAAAAAAATTCATCGCACGTTCTAACTCTACTCAAAGCTCCGATGCCTTTTGATTCATCTGATGATGACTTATGGTTAATGTTTCATCTTACCCTTTATTATCTAAGCTGATTAATATAGGTATTTTTTTATAATTACCTTTTTTTTTCTTCAAGGAAAAGCAAGCAAAATTGATGGTTCTGACGTAAAATTTTACAAGCACTTAAAACCGACGAAGTCACGCAAAATTGTCATATCTTATTAATGGTCTTTAAAAGTATTAAGAGCCGTTAGCAAATCTTTCAAATGTTTTCCCTTTGCTCTTTGATCTTGGATTTGATCAATGTGCTAAGAAAGTACAGGAAAAGATTAAATGTTGTCTATTTTTTCTCTTGTTGAATAATCCTGTTCGGGTTGATACGGAGGCTCGTTTTTATCGCGAGAACGTATAATGGCTTCTTTGATGCGCTCTGTATTATTAATAGTCCCTGAGTTATATCAATAAGTTTCTTTGTTTGTGTGTTCATTTTGCCGTCTCAAGTTTAGGTCTACCGTATTGCCATTTGAAGTTTTAGGTCCAGGTTTCGTTTTGATGTCTTTCTCGTGTCTTGATCCATTTTCTTTACCACGTCTTGTCTCAAAAGACCAGAAAATGACGTAACTTTTCCACGAATATTTCCGGCTGTAAAGAAAGGGTTATGTTTTATAAATATTATGATCACATTTTTTGTGAGACAAAAGAAAGTAGTGTGTATACTTTTGTAGCGATTACTCTATCTAATCATTTTTGTGGCAACGTGATGCAAACGTTGATGATATAACGCGGCCTTGACTGGACTTATCGACTCAATCTTTCCATGCACTGACACATATTTTTAGCTCCACTACGTCCTGTACGAAATAATCAGGTACTAAGAGATTGTTTTATAAAAAAAAATACAGCTATCCCTTCTGATTTTCTAATTGTATCATTTTCTTCTTCAGAACTGTCTTGTGAAGTTTCGTTTCATCCTTCACGATATTTTATTCTAAGCAATTTTGTCAGTAATTTTTTTCTTCGTTTTGTTGCCATGGTCTTCACTTAATACTACACGAGCACGAAGCAATAATTACGATAACAGGCCGTAACATTTTTTTTATCACGCGGTGTGACCATTGGTCGCCTTGCAGTTATGACGAATATTCCAAGGCATGCAAATAAAATCCAATCTACCGTTAAAAAAATCTACCATCCACGGCATCTTTAAGCAGATAAAAAGTTTTTCCCCAAATGTGATGCACTGTTAGTGCTTCCATCATATTCAGGTTTTGTATAAGTAGTTGATTAGTCCAGTTGTGGCTTTATTTGCATTCGCATATCTTTAATTAATTGCAGATGATACTTTGATATCAACCGACCTTAGGTTACAAGACTAGTGGTCATGGGCAGGGCAGTTTTCATAGATAATAAAATAATTAGATTATGTTAATGCTTCCGCGATCAATTTCGTTTATATTTGTTTACCGAAGCTGGAATAATTGGAAACTCTCCACAGACCCTTCGTGTATGATCTATTTGATTTGTTTTAAAATTACCACTTCTAGCTTGCCTTAACGACAGTTACATAATATCATATCAGACTGCAGATTGTTAGTCACGCAATTTACATAGATCTGCGATCAAATTTGAGTAACGACTAATGCGTCGGGCTATGGAAAAAAAAAAACGTGATGTCTATCGTCACCTTTAGGAGATGTTTTCACGTCTAGTCTAGATCGATAGATGTACGCGCCAGTGTTGTTTTTGTTGTACTAAGATTTAATACTAACGCAGCGGCACACACCGTAGATAAAAAGCTGGCGGAATGCGATATGCAACGTTAAAAATACTCGATTATCGCGTCTCGGCGGCAACCACAGTCCCTGTACCAAAAGACCAAAAAGTAATGACACCAACCAAATATTTCATAATTGTTGCAGTTCGGTTACTATTGCTGCTCCACTTAGAAGCTCCGAAGTAGAAGGCTTCTCAGGGCTAGCAATATGCGTGTAGCTAAGCAATGTTTTCGGTGCATTCGAATAATTGACTATGGGTGGAGTGAGGGGGGCTCGAGCGGGAGATTTGGCTGTTGGCCTTGACAATGAACCGGCGGCGCGCACACAAGTGCTATTTTATTTGTATTTGAAATACACGCACACACACACAATTAGGAGCTGTTCCACGAATTGCCTCCTCCCACACAATTAAATATTAGGGCTGTCTTAGGTAAATGATTAATGCATGTTCAGTGCACAGGAAGTCTGATCAGGAATTGAACAAAAACCTGAGAGATCGTTTTTGTGATGATGTTAAAACTGAACAACGATTAAATTAAAAAGATAAATCTGTTTCGATTAAACTAAAAAAAAATGCAATGCGCTCTATCTTTAGTTTGACAATGAAATTATTAATTCGTACCCAAGGCTAAAAACATAATAGCATAGCCTTGTCAATTGCCAGTTGACCGAAATAATAATGGATGAGAAAGGATTCATACGGATTCTGTCAGGGATCACAGTGTCCAATATATTTCTACAAGTGTAGCGTTTAATATGTCATCTACTTTGGTGGAGCCAGCCCTATCTCCAAAAAAGCTAACAAATTCTGTCTGGCCCGGCGCGCCGTCGCCTCGTGCCTGCCCTAAGACAACCTATACACAGACAGCCTAGGGCCCGACGGGATGTTCAGCGATAATGCCAAAAGATTCCCCACTAACGAGTCCTGAGTCTGGCTTGTCTTGCTTTACTGTTCATGCCCGTACAGCCTTTTGTTTGCGTATGCAATTCGGGCTTTTGGTAATGTTAGCATTGCCAAATTTAACTTACGCCTATAGTAACAACATCTAGAATGATCGATCTGGTATAAAGAAAATGCATTCTATGCATGCAAGGGAAGTTTTATAAAAATAATAATAGATAAGTACTAGATATTGGTGACGATAAAGTATCTGATAAAAAAGTAGATTCTGTAAAATAATTAGGTAATTGGATTTATATAATTGTCGAAAGTCAGAGTTGGCAACAAATCCAAGGCTACCTGTCTCGTATTGAGCTAGACGATAATATTTGTATATCCTACAGGTACAAATTATTATGTATGTACCTACGAAGGTATACGTATACCTACATCTATGCTCACGTTTTTGTCTGTCTGCATTGCCTTTTGTCTATGACATCATTAAAACTACAGCCTCATTTAACTGTTTCTTTTGTTTGACGTTTAACTGATCTAGCTTCAGTTTTTTGTTAATTAGGATTCCTGGGCGTGTGTTCTTTGTTTTTAGGTTGGTTTTGTTCCTTTACGTTTTATAGATTACACACATTTGTGGAGTCTTCAGATTTTGGATTGAGTTTCATTATGTAAATTATTTGAATCTCAATTCAGGTTGTCTCTGGTTTTAATAACATAATAAATAATTGAATCATTAGAAAGACACGTGGTGTCATATATTAATATAAAACTGTTTTTATTGTTTTCCCCGGGAACAGTATTTTATTCGGAATTAAAGATACTCTATGTCCTGGCAACGACTTATATGCAAACAGGATAATCGGGTGGTGGTTTACTCGTGAAAAGGTAACTATCAAAATTACTTTCGCATTTATTTGTAATATTAGTCAGGAAGTTAGAATTAGGATTATTGGTTGCAGGTATCCTTGGCTTAGTCAGTATCTACAGCAGCTTTACAATTTATCCAGCGGTTTCACTTTTAATCCTTACTTGAAACTTCTGAGACCTGTAAAAAAATCTACAGTTTGATTTAGGTCGATGATTTGATTACTGATTCGTTTTGATTTCCTGTTAAGTAATTTTATCGTGATTGATGGTTACGGACGATGATTTAAATAAATCAGTTTTAGCTGCTTGAAAATTAAAACGGTATCCATTGAGCGTGTCTAATTGGGATTGCCTTGAAAACTGTACTTTAGACACGTGTATGGACTGACGATTATGCTAGGTTAGTTTTCAATGACCGGCCTAATTTTTAGAGATACATTAGCCGCGCATCTCACTCGCGTGGTTATAACATATTCAAATGTAGGTATGCTATTATTTTATTTTATTAAATTTCGTAATATTTTAAAAGCATCGTTCGCGTCGGTTTGATCTTAAGATTTTAAAGTTTTGCTTTTACTTCAGTCGTGCCCTAATTGTTTATTTATTTTCATTTGCATTTGACAATCCTAGGTTTCAATCATTATAACTCCACAAATCTACAATTCTTATAAAATCCTCACGAATAGCGGTCATAAAAAAAGCTTACGTACTCGTAACTGTAGGTACCTATATCTGGATGATTGATTACCTGTGAATTATGAAATTTAATGAAAATATTGGCTCTCTCTTGAATTGCCAGAACGAACATGTCAAGTAGGTATTTATTGGTGGTACAGTCTTCGATATAAAAGTTTTCAGTATTTGGTAGGTCAGTATTTTAATGTTTAGGTATTTTTTTGGTGTGTTTTTTGAAAATATTGGTAGGTACAAAGTACATATTTCTGTAGAATTAATTCTTGATGTATTGTTATGAATGACACACCTTGCTTTTTTAAATATTTTAGATATTTATTTGAATACACATTAAGCCTCCTGCAGACACACGCGATTAATCGCGCTGCGACAACGACCCAAGCTTATTTCCACTCTAAAAATGCTGCGAATGGACCGCGACATGTCGCCCCGCGCGATTAATGGTGTGTGTCTGCAGGAGGCTTTATCACGATTTGAATGTTCCTAGTACGTTTTTTTTTACAATTATTGTCTCGTAATTAAACTAATTCGAATGTTAGTAATTTACGCTGCAAAACAAGCGATAAACATTATTTACAATAATCAAAGTAATAAAGTTAACACATAGTTATTCATAAAGAAGTAACTGAGTTGTTGCGTAAGATTACGGAATTATTTAAAGGGTAACGCCGCAACTCTTTGAGCTTTTGTAAAACTGCATGTTTACATACAACCCACAATTACTAAATTATCTTTGTTTGTTGCCTTTAAAAAGGTCTTATTATGTTCGATAACGTTGAAAACAGCGATTGCGCGTTCGACCAATGACCGTCGCCGTCCCTTGGCAGCGCTTCAGGAAAATTAACGTTCTGCCTTTATTCGTCCGTTTAGTACGTGAAGGGACCAATCTGAGAGGCGGTTAGCACGTGGCGAGTCGTCGGGCGGCGCATGCGTGGATCGTGAACATTGGTGGGGTGGCGAGGCGTGGCCTGCGTGTACGCACAGTGCGTGCGAGTCGCTCAGCGCGCATCAAGCTTTTCCTCCATTGCGCTCCACAAAATACGTCCTATTTTAAATAAAACGTACAAAGTGCGTTGAAGTCTAATGTTTGATGTTTGTGCTGTGATTATTTTTAATGCATTAAAAATGTGTGCTGTAGAAGATGCTTGGTTGTTCTCCAATATAGCCACTACGTTGGATATGATCGAATCTTCTCACAATGTGAGTACTGACCCGCACGAGTTTGGGAGGTGCATTGCGTTGTATGGATGAATCATTAGTGTTATTGAGAAAACGCGGGTTTTGGGCGTTAACGTGTTTTTGTTTGTTTGTGCGATAAATCACTATGTAAAGTTTGTGATGTATCAGCAGTTGATTGAACTTAAGTGGCCATGTTGGAAGTACCTGTCTTAGAAGTAGCTACTTAAGTATTTTTTTTAGCTATAAAATCATTTGTGTTTACGATTATTTTCAAACCTATTTGTTATATACCTATATGTTTGGCAAAACATACGTATTTAAAGTACTTACCTACTCGAACAAAAATAGTAATTCTTAACTTGCTAGATAATGAGAAAGTTGCAAAAATCTACGTTTTCAGTGGTTAATCTTTGACCTATTAATTGGAATAAAACACTGACGACAAATAAACATAATTACGAATGTCTTAACACGTGACGTTTCCCTGATAAGAATAGTTGTTTATACTTGATACCAACTAGATACAATGTTCGTTAATACAGAAATAGATAAATAGTAATTCACAACAGGCCGTATTATGACATGCTTCAATAACAATGTAACATTGACAGCAAAAAGGCCCTAATTTGCATCGGTAAACTCTGTGGTCAAAGCTGTCAAACGCCTCAGGTAAATGCAAAATGATACACGTCTGAAATATGACGTTGAAAAAAATAAACCCAATTTTTCTAAATTAGAATTTAAATAGATGAATGTCCAAAATTTTTGGATCCTAAGAACAAAATATTCCAAAACTTGCCCTTGCCAAATCAAATTCTGACAGTTTTGACGTCCCCAATTTTCGGACCGAAGCATCTAAAAATCTTTTGAACACTTAATTTCAATATGAAGTGGGTTCGGAAGTATAATATGAATTTGCAAGTATAAAAGTGTTTATATCATACATACATCACGAGTATTCACGAGATAGACGATAATAAATGAAACTGCATTTTGTTTGCCATTTCAATGTCATTTGGGCGTTGAACTGCATTCAGTACCTACATTTTTACCTACTTGTTGCACTTTTTGTCTAAATATTCCGGTTGTAAGATTACCAAGACAGATAGTTTTGTATTATCTAGATATTCCACCACGCAGTGTTTTTGTATATTTGAATTAGATTTGTTTTTGTGTAAGTACCTACTTGACTAGCCTTCTGGTTTTTGTTGCTGATGCAGATATAGGGCTAATAGAATATTTAAGCAGGAAGTCCAATCTTAATAACTTTATTAAATCATAAACTTACTAATTCACCTCAATCTCAACTTAAATAATGAGAAGGTAATTAATGTTTTGTCTTAAGTCCCTAATTTAAATATTTATTAAATACTAGATCATGCTTATTACAATTAGAAACACCTTCGTTTGAATTCATTATTGGCTCCATTTTAATTCTGATACTTGAGATAATAGCTTTTCATTTTCTTTCTTGTCTGTATTTCTACTCCTTTCACAACGTTTATGAAATTTTTCAGTATTGACGTCACACCTAATTCGCAACAGAATCCATGGCATTATCAATGTTATAGATTCCATAGTGCCTGCGATATCCCATAAAATTGTTGTATTTATGTGATAAAGATTGAGCAATCTTTAAATTTTCTTCTTAACTGCATTTCGTGTTTCCACGGCCTTCAGTTTTCTTTAATTTCGATTTCTAAGTATGTAATTCTTTATTGTCGCATTTCTATTCCATGGAATTTGCGACGTAACATTATAAAACGAAGCAGTGATGTCAAGTCTGTCCTACGCAATACGAGACGTTTTAAATTTCTTTCAGTATTTGTTTGATATTTTTAAATATTTCGGTTTCCTTCATTGAAAATGTGTGGATCCTGCTTCACTAAATTTACGCTGTAGTATAATTAAATGATACTCAAGCAATTATGACAGTTTTGTCCCAGACACGCCAGTTATTTTGTTATGTCAAAATTCGTTGGGCTCTTGGGCAAGCATTGCTTTGTTTTTCTGATATTTATGTTCTGAGTTTCGTTTAACAGTCTTTTTGAAACGATTGCAAAGTGTTTCGTCTCTGTGATATCTGTTCTACTCAGTTTGCGACTTAGCAATATCATTTATAATCGATGCAGTAGTGTCTATTTCTTATCTTTATTTGGTCATTTAAAATCATTCGCAGCTTGTCTCACTGAAATATGGGTGCTGACCTACTCAGTTTGAAACGTTATTTTATAAAATGATACCGATGCAATAATGTCAGAGTCTTCTCAGGCAATGACAGTTCATAGGACGTCATTATTCATTGCCTAGCTGATGATTCATCAGTACAAGTGTCTCTCACATAAATTAATGCACAACTTGAGATAAATGATGGTCTCAAGTTTAATATTACAAATGTAACTGAGGATTATAATGTTTTCAACAAGAGAATGAAATATGGCCATAATGATTTAAGTAATTTGTTAACAACGATATCGTGAGACCTTTTAGTACCTATGAGGTGAAATTCTGCAAATTATGAATTGAAATTCTTTTTTGAGGATTGAATATTGTTTGCCCAAAACGACAAAACCACCTACTTTGCAGTAAGCTGTCTCTATTTTGTTCTATTTGGCTGTTTATTAAATATGGAGGATGATTTGTGTATCTTTGAGTCTTTGGTCGGTTCTCGAAACAAACCTACGAATCTAAAAAATATTGTGTTAGCAAAACCAATGTCCGATATGCTCAACATTCAATTATTATGTCTTTTAGCCCACGTGCATGAGTCTGGAGTTATTGTGGAAAATTGTCTTAAAACACATCCAACTCTCACTTTCTATAAAATCATTTTAAAAGAATTCTATTCCATAATTTTGTCAGATTTCTGTATTGGTGTATTTGGAACCCAATACGAGGTATTTCTTTAGCGTGAAAAGCCCAGGATCCGTTGTCTGGACTGTTTTCCCAAGAAGTAAAGAGCTCATAAATGCGTTGAAAGCTTTCTTCCAAAATGGACGTATCTCGAGAGATTAACCAGAAATATATTGTGTCGTTTTGTTGTTATTTGCGTCACACGCTGCATTGTTTACCCGAACCATGTTGGTCACAAAATAAATCTTGAAAACGCATTGCGTCATTTTATGTAACAGTGCGACGAGCTTTGAATTATTTAATAACAACGGTGTTTGACCGTCCTGTCCAATAACGCAGGATTCCCAAATCGGGGACTAAACTTGCGTCTACTTGGTGAAAAAAACGATGTTTGTTGGAGCTGATACGCATTGCGCCCACGCTGAGTCGCTGAACATTCTGGTCTAGTGAATTTGTGTAGTCAAAGTAGTGGTGCGGATGAGGCGTCGTTTTTCCGCGGGCTGAGCGGCGCGGGCAGGCGCCGGTGCCGTGCCGTAGGTCGGGCATAGTGTCGACGTCCGCGCAATGTCACCCCGCGCCGAGATATTCGGCCCCCACCCCGCCCGCTCCCTCACCCTACCTCGCCTTGTTCGCATCATTTCCGATCCGCAATTTTGTGGCCGCTCTGGTTTTGGTTCGCTTTTTGCAAGTTCCTCAAGCTGGATGGAATCTGCTTCGAGTTTGATCTTTTAAACGCTACCATTTCGGGATTTTCTGGAATTGATTTTGGATAAAATTTTGGACTCTTAATTGTTTTGGGCATATGGGTGATTTTGACTATTTCTGAAAAAATCCTTAACCATAGACTCCTGTTGGGGTAGGTCGTGGTTATATGTATAATGGCCACGCGGCGTCGGCAGGTGCTGGCAAATCTTGCGATCGTCCGCGTGATATTGGGCGATGTCGGTCGTCGACCCCTCGCTATCTGCGTTATTTAGCCCGGCTCAATGTCGACGCAATGTCGAAACTCACTCGAGTTCACAGACCGAGGCGCGAGACGCGTTCCTCACCCAACTGTGTTGTTCGACCGAATTTTTATAGACACTTATACACACACTGTAGATAGAATCGATTCTAGGTATTTCTGTTCTAATAATATACTTTTATACGTAAACATCGTAATTACATACACATACTGCGTTAAATTATCTATTGGGGCAACATGTCTAGTTGTCTACGTGAAAATATTGTAATTATAGTTATTACAATTCCACCTTCGGTAATGACTTTTTTTAATGGAAAATCATCGTAAAATGGAACATAGGTAACGAAAAGTAAACCTCTGGAATTTCATCACGTTCCTACAGCTAGTCAAGAGTGCTTTGGCACCGTGATGGCTGTAGCTGTATACCTAGATGACATAAGCCGATGCGTATGCTTCCAGACTTCGTTCACAGCTAGACTTATCATGTGCTAAGCGACACCCCATAGCATGGCATAGTATACCGTTGCTCGCACTTGGTCTGGGCTGTGGGTCGCGGCGACCTCGGGCGCGCGGAAACCGCGCCGCGGTCAAGGCCGATGTCTAGACGCACCCCCCGCCCGCACATCCCCGCCCCTGCAACCTCCTCCCCACCCTACCGATCCTGACTACACCTTCATACTACCTATTTATGCCTCCACTCCCGAATTTGCCTGGGCAAAGCTTCACAGCTCACTGAATCCTGACCTGCCTAAACATAATATACTATCTGTTACAATGGTTACACAAATCTCCGCTTGAGATAGGTTATGATTAGATACAGTCATGCAGCATTATAATGACGAATTCCAAATTTGAATATCTATAAAAACATGTCGTGTTTATGTTTTCAGCTAGTTTTTTTTTACTGGCTTGACTCCAAACTATTATTGGGCATAGTTTTATTTCTTTTTTGTTGGAATATTTTATGATTGCGATAGAAGTCGTATATTAAAAAAAAATGATTTCACCAGGGGATGTATAATTAACATTTTTAGGCCTTCAGGCCTTCAGGATACAGTAGGATATAATGCGTCATGAACCTTTGGAAAACCCATAGCTATTATGTAGGTAGCAGAAAAGTGGTTTAGAAATTTATAGATGTGAAGCCTGCCAAATCATAAAGCCAGCAATAAAATTTCTTGAAGGCATTGATTTGCTTTCAAAGAAATTCCAGAAATGAAATGAAGAGAATACTCAGAGTTTTAGATCTAAATAAAGTTCCGCTTGGCCTTGGTCTTGAAATTTTTATTAATGCGGCGGAAAAACGCTCGAGTGATGTAATCAGCTCGAGCCAACACTGGCCAGTGTTTATTCTAAAGTTAGACTGCCGAAATAAGTACCTATATTAAAACTAGAGAAACAAGCAACTATGCATATTAATTTATTTATGTCTTTTGTATTATACAGTAGTGATCTAATGACTTACATTTGAACCCGGTCTGAACTCTCCGGGTGAAGGGTAAGGAAAGACATGGCCCAGTTTTTTGTGTAGAGCAAATGTGGGGCCCGCACTTTTCGTGCGGGGGCTTCTATCCTTAGATCAATAATGTTCCTTGAATCGAAAATGTACAAAGTTATGAGGTTTTCCAAATCTAATATATTATTCTCAAAAGAAACGTGAAAAGATTCACCTGCCAATCATTTTCTTTTCTACATTTAGAGGTTCAATCCAGACTGAACTGATGTAGAATATTCATGAAGAATGTGTTCTGTTTTATTTTTTGTGTGACATACACTTGAAGCTTGGTATAGTTTCCAGAGCTACAACAAAGACATCATTGTAGGCCGAGGATGCATCTGTGTAAACGTGATCATTTACTTACACAACTACATGTATACCGTGAACGATTTCGTGTGTGTTCAGCATTTTTATCACAATGACACTGTAGAATGCGTTAGCGCACTTATCAAGTGTTAAAATATGATATGATAACGCATGGAAAAGTACTACCACACACAGCGAGTACATTCAATTCTATGTTGAGGTAGGTCCGGGTCGCCGAAGAGTTGCCGACATGCTGTCCAAAACGTTTTTGTATGACTCTATGAGCGCGTGACGTAACGTCACAAGATTAGATACAGACTTTGAAGCTATTTATCGCTAACGTTTTTCTGATTTCATATTATCTTTCTAGCTCATTGGACTTTAAAATAGGTTGGACAGGTTAGTTTTTCTCATGAAAACGTGATCTCGTTTGGGCGTCGAGGTGGTCAAATAGAATTATTATTTTTAGGTAGATGATTTGTTGACGAGTTTTTGGTAATTGTTGGGTCTGTCTGTAGCCGTAAGACTTTCAGTGTTCAAATATCGGCACTAATTAAGCAAGATGTGTCTTTTTTTACTCAAGCTGTTGGATAATTCTTTTTATTTATAATCTTTTGTGTTATACATAATCGTGCATAACAATGGCTGAAACACGAGTGTTTTTGCTTAGTTTTATCGGTGTCTGTAATGTGTTTCTGTTGAGCCCGGGGATTTAGGAGTGTGAGGTTGCCGGTGCCCCAATTGTAAGACGGTATTGGGCCTGCCTCAACGTTGGCGTAGTTACGAAAAACGGTTTGGCGGTCATGCGCCCGCCTGCTCTATTCGAAATGACGCTTATCTAGAAGGTGAGACCACGGACGCACGGTCGCTGAACTCGACCGCTTATTATGAATACCTACCTATTTTGTGCCAACACATAAATAGTATTGTGGCGCAGTAAGGAATCAGGTGTTTTTCTAATAGAACTTTTTTTTTCATTTTATTGTTATACTAATTTTGTCATTATCGCCGCAATGCTGCTGTGATGTTATGAAATTTTCGCATGCAATTGTGGATTTTTGAGGTTGCATTTCAAGACTTTCCTGCTTGATTTGTTCAGTGTTTTACCCGGATCTTGAGTCTTTGAACACACATACACGTCATGCTGCAATAGAAGGTTTTTCCGTCTACATGCGTTGGGCGCCATTTCAGGGATCAAGGAATTTCAACATTACTGATTATTATAGTAGCATGCTTCGTACAGGGGGCCTAAAAAGGGCCACTTTAGCGAAATCGTATGAATTGTATTAAAATTCCTAAAATAGTCTTAGATAGACAATTTGTTTTAAATCAGTATTTTTTTTTTCATGTTTGGTAAGGTAACCATGTTAACCGCGACCAATTTATGACTTCCAAATTCATATTATGATTCTGCTAAAGTAGCACGCTGATAGGTACATACGCTTCTAATATAATCTACCGCCTACGCTTTTAGGAGTACTATTTAAGGCCTAAAGCCTGGAGGTGTTGAATATCGATTTGAAATGTTTGCTTTAAGTTTTTGGGCCCGCAACCCAGTTATTATCGTCAATCATCCTTGTTTAAGTCTAGTCAACTAATCTTATGACATTATGGAGATGGTCTGTTTCTAGAATTATTGTCATTGGTTTTTTGCCCAGAACCGGTTTTAAATTCATTTTCTATGTTGTTCTTAAATAAAACAAAAGCTTTAGGTGTAATATAGTGATATAAATATACATATAAAAATATTTAA
Source organism: Agrotis exclamationis (assembly GCA_950005045.1). Taxonomy (NCBI): domain Eukaryota; kingdom Metazoa; phylum Arthropoda; class Insecta; order Lepidoptera; family Noctuidae; genus Agrotis; species Agrotis exclamationis. The sequence continues at coordinate 17,048,581 of OX465436.1, forward strand.
TAGTGATCGAAATTTAAACGTAATTATTATAAATTTTAAGGAAAGAATAAAGATAAATTTTAACTCTGCCTTTCATACTGCTCAGTACACGAAATTTTCGTAAGAAATCTGCTTATTTTCTTAAAAGAACGTTCTAGACGCTTCTTGTCAAACGCGGAATGACAAGGGTTGACCCAGGGGAAGAATATTTTTGTCTTTGGATGGATAGCTCCAGTAGTTCGTGAAATCAACAAAAGGTTAACTTGAACACTTCCACTATAATTCTGACAGTTTGTTTTTCTTGTTCATTGCATCATGTCACTATCTTTTATTTACTTTCGGTGCATGTATTAAGCCTTTATTGTCTATGCCCAACTGTGAGTTGAGATAAGTTGAGTTCATTGATTGATAGTTAATTAAGCAAAAATACAAAACAATGTTTGCTATCTCTTTTCCCTAAGTTTATCAAAAGTTTAACCGAAAAACAAAATAGATAATTATGGGTTACTAATGGTGCGCTCCGGCTTTGCACTAGTTAAATTTTCGACTTAACCGGTCGATTTTCCGAAAACTTTTTTACATCCGAACCTTGTCTTGTTAACCGACTTCAAAAAAAGGAGGAGGTTCTCAATTCGTCGGAATCTTTTTTTTTTTTTTATGTATGTTCCCCGATTTCTCGAAGACGCCTGGACCGATTTGGAAAATTTTTCTTTGGTTTGAAAGGGTATACTTTCCAATTGGTCCCATGATCATCAGGTCAGGATCTGATGATGGAATCCCAGGGAAATCGAGGGCAACCTTCAAATTTTATAGGCACATAGTACCATTTTCATATATTTTCTAAATGTGTTCAAGTATTTGCATCTGATAATCATCATCTCAGATGGATGAGCTGATGATGGAAGGTACAACTCCTCAACGGCTTGGAGTAGGCATCGACTGATTTAGTTTGTTTTCGCATATCTCTAGAACTACAAGTCCGATTTAAGTAATTCTTTTTTTGTTGTACTAAGTATTGTTTAACTTACGGAATACTGCAAGTTTCATCAAAATCGGTTCAGTAGTTTTTGAGATAGGAAATTTTATTAGCTTATTGTGCACTTGAGCGATGTTGTTACAGGTGCTACAGATTACAAAATTTTAGTGCACATACATGTAAGAGAATGATTTATTTGACAAGAATTTGAGTTGAATATTTAAACTAAAAAGAGTAAAATAAAAAACTTTTTCAAAAAAAATGTAACCGCCTTCAAAAACAACCACAAAAAAGGGTAAAATAACCTACAAAATAACTTTTCTTTCAGAAGTCGGTGGCAAAAAAAAACAATGAAATGAAAAAAAAATAAAGGCACCGACTTCTGAAAGAAAAGTTATTTTGTAGGTTATTTTACCCTTTTTTGTGGTCGTTTTTGAAGGCGGTTACATTTTTTTTGAAAAAGTTTTTTTAGACATAAAAAACACAAAAAAAAAAATACAATTTGGTGCAATCGTTCGGAATTTTTGCCCGTACAGACAGACTAATCGACTTTGTTTTATTCTAAGTAAAGATTTGCGCCTAGTTGTGCCTGTCAACGCTTTTCTAACAGCAATGACTTGCTTTTAGACTAGACTGAGTCACGCTTTACTGACCTACCCTAGGCTAAAGTGTGTAGTCAAAACAGACTTTTTGTTAAGCAAGCTGTTGAGTTAATGGCAATGTTTATGTATTGTGCTTACATAAATATAAAAATAATTACTTTACCGTCTGCGACTCAATTTATTCTATGAGTTATTTGAATTTGAATTAGGATAACAGAAATACCTAATGCTTTTAGTTTGTGTACAATACCTGTTCAGAGTTTTTTAATCCTGATTAATCGACGGCATCTTTGGGTTTTTTCTTGATTTTACCAGTTTTCCTATTAAAGAATAAATGAAAATGTTAAATTTTAAGATTATTTTCTCTTTTGAATGAGGTATATTTACAATTAAGTATTCAAATCTTTCTTTCAAACTTTTGTTGTTTTATGCAAATTTTTAAACGGGCGTTTATTAAACAAATAAAGGCAGCCATTTTGTTTTTCCACGCCCAACCACGTGGTTTGACACGAGGTCTGGGCTTTATATTATGTGGGTTTAGTTACCTGTTTTTAAAATGGCTGAAGTCATGTAGAATTTTAACCTGTACATTATTATAAAATTATTATTCGTTCTCATGTTGTACTTGTAGCACCTGCTTGCTTAGTTTTCTTAATTAGATGGATTAGTTTAGAGTTTCGTGTAGCCTGTTTGATGGAAGTTAGCAACTTCGCACCATAAATTATAAGAAACTTTAATATGACTGGCGAAATGAGAATCTTCTTTATTGCTTGCTGCCCTTAAACATGAAAACCGTTAAGGTTTACAGTTTTACTTTTTAATACAAAGTGGTAGAGTTTAAAATTCTGTAACTTTCTGTCTAAGAAACATTTTTATATGAATCATTTCAGAGATATAAAAACTTTGTAGGCCATTAAGTAACAGACTTTATGATGATTCCATCTCCCCAAGTCCTTACAACCCAGACTTCTTCATTAAAAAAAAAATCTGTTTATGTATCCAACAATTTTTAACCATTATTAATTATTATTTAGCACATTTTTGAACGATTTCTTGAAAAAACCATTTAGTCTGTTAGGTTAGGCTTTGTAAAACAGCAGTTATGGTTCACCAATGCTGAATCCTTTAGGCACGAAATGATTAGAAAGTATTGTCCTAGACGTTATCACATCAACCTACCTCAACCCGTTAGTTTTTCTTTAATACATTTTCAAGTTTATCACGAAAGAAGAAGGTTCATGTTCGATTGGGAATATTTCACAGATTGGGGTAGGTGTTGCCAGTAAAATAAAACATTAGCTCTACTCTTGGACTAGGTCGTGCGCAAAGGATGTTCACAGAATAATTTGTTGGTATTTGAAGGCGTTTTGAAGGTGGATCTGCTAAACCTATTGTCTTTATAGAGTTTTATTCAAGTCACATTTAATATGAAGGAGGATGTCGTTGATGTTTTTAACTTTACTGAAGTTGAATTTCAAGTATCTATTTATTATTTAACTCCCGAAGCAAAAAGAGGAGTGGAGAGGAGTGGCTTTTTAGCTCCCAAATGAATAGACTGATTCTAATGCGGTTTTTGTTTGAAAGCTGATCGTCAAGATAGTTTTTAACTAAAATTTATGGTGCTTCATCGGGTTACTTGATTTTTTTAAACTTTGTTTTATAATAATTATCTTGTTGTACAGCGGTATTCTGGGCATAATCCGGATTTTTTACAGCCTGCTCTGTCCTATTCCCGGGAAAAGGCTTTCCTACACTTTTTCCAGTTCTCGTGAACCCGATATTCCGGCTAATTCATTTATTTGGAAGGTTTACTTCGTCTAGGTTAACTTAAATAAATAAAAAAAAAACTCAGATCACGGAAACATTTTTCCTTATGGCTAGGTTTACTCCCCGTAATTTATAAAAAACCTTATCAGGGCCCTGATTAGTAAAGCTCCAATGAATGAATCCGAATTTCAGGACAACTTTTGTGATTGATTGAAATATCAACAGCCAATAAATGGACTGTTATTGCAGGCAAAAGATTAGATCTAATCAAGGCTCAATGCTTCTATTTCTGTTTGTGAAAACTACGTTATTGTTCAAACTCTATTTTTGTAAAATTTTCAGTAAGCGCACTTGTACCAGCGAAAGTCGAAACGAGCTATTTACTTGATTTATGATTCCTGAAAGCATCAACAGAACAGTCGCTGGCTTAAATTCTTTTACAGTATTTTTGGTAGTGTTCACTTCTTGAATTCCTCAGGAATATAAATGGCTATGCGTTCTGTCCAAAAAAATGTTTCTTTCAAATCTGTATCTTCTCAAATTCTCAATAGATCATCCATGAAGGTACCATTTTTAACCTCTCTGTTTTCTGCAATTTCTGGCCCTATTTGCCCCATTTGAAGTTGCATTATGTGACCTATATTCTGTTCAAGTCTATCATGCATATTTAACAAAATATTATATTCAGACGTACCAACAACAATGCAGATATTGAAAACAGACGTTTAATTAGTAATGCATGAGTAGGTACTAGATATAGGTAGTCACCTACTTACGTTGCATCACGATCATTATCGCATGCACAGAGCAATGTCAAGAGTACGTTGAACCCCACAACTTGCATCCTTGAATTCTTTTTTGCACTTACTTATCTTTCATAGATAATTTTGTTTTTTCAATACTCTCTGTTTAAATAAAGATAGACGATGTTTTTCACGTGTACGCTCATTCCGCGAACGAATGTGTAACGCCGCCATTTTTTTTTTCTTTTATATGGAACGGAACGGTACTGAAATAGCCGTTGTATCGTTGATTATTATTTTAGGCAACATTAGTTGTGGCCTGATTTAGCTTTCAAATGTAGATAGAATGATGACGTTTGCTTAGAAATTGACGTAATATGATAAACGATTTTATCACAAATGTCTAAGAAAGGAAGTTGTGTAGGTCAGGAATCGGGGCGGCACGCGGCACGTACCCCGCGTATCAAAGATTAGCGTATCACGGTATCAATAAGTAAGATATAATATTGAGGGAAAGTTTGATTAATTAAACCAAACTTTATCAAAATAAAAACATTTTCGTTTGCTGCTTCTAAATTGGGGGATAAGGGTGCTCCCACATTTGTCGACGCGGAATCGTCTTAAGCCGGTCGAAAAAACCTTTATGTCAACGGCTCGCGTCGTCCGAGCCGAGCCACTGCGAATGGTATTAGTAACACCCTTATTACGTTTACATAAAGTTTTTTTTCGACCGGCTTAAGCCGATTCCGCGTCGATAAATGTGGGACCACCCTTATACTCCAAAATCATGAACCTTTTAGTATTGCCTGCCATATCTTAGGGATAAAGATAATCATAAGCCTGGAATCATATTAATGTACTTAGACCCAGTCTCTCTTTTATCCGCCATTTTGAATAATGTACTATATCGCTTCGTATTACTTAATACTTCCAGACATCTTTACAATGTCACACGACCCAGTCTAGTCTACATATTGAAGTATTTTAATACCTAGGCACTAAGGTGTTTATTCACGCAAATTAATACGTATTGAACAGAACTTTTCCAAGGCATTTACACTTTGAATATAAAACCAAATTCGAAGGTCCCGAAATTGCACAATTGTAGGTATAATAATGTAATGTCTGTTTCTGGTCATGTTGAATAGTTTATGATTCTTATTTAATTGCATTGGAAGTGCATTTTATAAGCCTAGAGTATCCTCTTTAGTGAAAAACGCAGGTATCGTGTTCCCTATTCAGTCTATTTGCTCCTTGCTGAGCGTCGTAATGTGCCCGAAATTTTTTCGACCCCCGTTTGCGACGATTTTGGCATTTGGTAGTGTGTCGGACATCTTGGTGTTTTGTTCGTGGAGAAATGTTGGCTATTTGCTGATTGGGTAATGTTTTTATCACAGCATAGGGCTACACATAATATTTTACCAATAGTTTATTCCTGGGATACGTAGATACAAGAGACACATAGATCCAATTTTTTGGAGATCCCAAAATACGAAATTCTAGTTCCAATTCCGAATCACATAACATACATAATTCTTATTTTACATCCTTGAATTTAAGATAATGAACCTCATAAAAACACGTATGTTTTGGTTACAACACTCATGACCTGCGATACCCAATTTGAAATTGTTCTGGCGTCTGATAAGTTTGATTGCAATTATTATCTGTTTGGGCATATTATTTATGTCTTTCTTTATTTATATATCTTGTTTTATTTGTCACGTCGGGAATCTAATGTGGTAACCTGTTTGTATGATTACAATATTACATATTTGTAGTTAGGTCTGTGTGTTTCGTCTGCGGCGTAGTCAACACATCATTATGTTAGCGTTTGGTATTTTTGCCAGTATGTTGTCTGGTGATTCTTGTACTTGTTTATTTTCCTTTTCTTTTTGGTTATAAATAATCTTATCTACGATGTTTAGTTTTAGGAGTCTTATGACTCATGTCACTCTGAAGATAACGTGCTTTAATGCCTTTTCCAATTCTCTCTCTTTCTCATATCGCTTATTACCTACATTCTCATTTATTAATAGAGTTTTTGTCCTTTTCTCACCTTCAGGCTTCATACTATCTGGGACCTCCAAATATTCCCAAATCATTAGCATGAATGATTTTATTGACCGTTTCCGTTCCATTCTACCTTGCACCATTGAATTGATTGAAGGATTTTCTTGAATGACAAAATGCCAACAGCCTGGTCATCTTAATTATATTGTTTGGGTCTGTCCACATGTTTGCAATCAAAGAGAATTTAAAAAAATAAAACACGACGGTTATCTGCCAGAAGAGTACTTCAACCTCTACAAAACATTAATCAGAAATTACTTTTTTTCTTAATTAATCGTATAAATCATGTGCGATCAAAATAAGTTTTTCTAAGGTGCAAATTAGGTACTTTACGATTCATGACTGATACGTATTTTTGTTCAATGTGATACAGACCTGACCTATCTCAACAAGACCTTGAGACCAACTATAATAGATACACATGACGTCAGCGTTTGGTGTATAGCGTTACAAATATTGCAAAAAAAAAACAGGATGTAAAGAAGTTTTCGCATGACAAATTACTTTGGGATGTGGTAAAGAATTAAACCGGCATAGTGGTGGATATTATTGTAACAATTTATTAGGTGAAATAGTATACATTTCACCTTATAAAATATTAGTTTGAGGATTTTTTTATCGTGGTAAAATCATCAAATGGCAGGCATATCATCACCCAGTGTGGTATGAGAGAGATTGGCAGACTTGTACTAAGGGTCACGGTTACATGATGAGACATGCGTCTGAATTTTGAGGGTGAAATTGTACATTGTTGTTACGCCCAGCGAAATGGGCCACGGGTCAACTAGTTAATATTGAAAGATGACCTATTGAATTGAAATCTGCTTTGTAATCTCAAGATTAATGGTGTTCATGAATTTGCAAATAATGTTTTAGTCTCAATCTAAGCCCGAAAGATGTGGTCTAACACGAAATTCTAATAACTCTAATCAATTACATGGACCCAGAGTCCTAATTTTGGTTAGCTCGTCTGAAACTACGTCAACTGTTAATAATGCTATTGTGTTCATCAAATGTAACCTGGTGAGTGGTGACCCTTATTTGTGCTACTGACGCTCCTAGTTTCACTTTGCAAACTCAACTAATTTGGCTAAGTTTAAAAGTAATTACGGCTTTAAAGGTTTCGTGTGTTTGCGAAGTTCTGCTTTTTATGCCTGTTGGACTTCTCAGTGTCCTGGGAGACTAAAAAGAATGGAAGAGGAAAAAATATTTTTTATTTCGCTCGTCGTATCCGTTTGTGCGTCGATGTCCCTAACACCCTGTATATTGTAACATCTCTCAACACCAAGTTTACAAATAAAAGATTCTTATTATTATTTCATATTGTTCCAGGTGCAACTGATGTCTGCGGTGAGCGGTGAGCCGATGTTGCGCCGCGTCAAGCAGGAGACAGATCCGCCGCCTCAGTACTCGCCGCCCGAGCCTCAGCCGCCGCACCCGCAGCCTCTACATCCACGGACCATGCCCATGATGCAGCCAGAGGTATGTGGAAATCTCAAACTCAAAATATATTTATCCTGTGAGTTTTAGTGTTTATTACGGGATGATTTTGCCGTTTAGCAATGAAAGACATCGTGGGGAGATTTGGCATGCCCCAGATTTTTTTGCTTCATCCAAGTTTCTGCTATTATAAAATGCTCAATAAATCGGTTCAATAAAAAAAATGCCCTCGCGTTAAGAATTTCTCCCGTCTTTTAGGGTGCGTTCATGATAAACGTTTCACACTGGTTATTCTTTTTCCTGTTTACATTTTAAATCTGTGCACCCCCTTTAAATCACCCTAAGTCGCCCAAGTGGGGCGCGCTCCCGTTGGTTGGGAATTCCTGTCCTAGAATGAAAAATTCTAAGAACACACAAAAGAAAGCTAATTAAGGTGACACTTTACGAAAAAAGGCCTTTGGAAGAAGGGGTTTTATGAAAAAACCACTGCATAAATCAATTTCAAATAAAAATTATTAAATTCTTCGATAAATGTGCCGTGTCGGTACAAGCTTCGTTTTGGAACTTTGATGCTTCTTTAATTTCTAATTTACGCCCAAAGTTGTGTTAAAATTAGCAATAAAAACGAATCTTTAAAAGCTCATAATCATAACTTTTTAATGGCTTCTTATTTTACAATTCTGCTTCCGTACAGACAAAATTAATAATGAGACAAAATGATATCATGTTTAACTTTGGATGTACATTGTCACATAGTGGAGTAAAACCCCCCCGAAGTTTGTCTGTTGACTAGTGTCGCCTTAAGAGTTGAGTCCCAACAGTTCCCATAAGTTGTTATTTTTACATGCGTTTTATGCTTATTACATTAACCTATTGCCATGACCTATACCACGACCTAATTAATTTATCATCTAGTTGGGAATGCCTTTTGCTCGGCATAAAACTTCAAAGATTTAGAACCAAACTGACAGACAGTTCCAATCTTAACTGACGGTTTGTACTGAAAGATTTTCAGATTTTCGCCTTTAACGTTGTTTACTTACCTCTAAGTTAAAAGGGCAGACGTGGGAGGACTACTTAAGATCTCATTTTACTTTTTATCGAATTTTAAACGACCTAATTCTCGGGATTGGTATAACTTCATGATATTGATCAATTCTATTTCTGATCGCATTATGAGTTACACAAGCAGTAATTGGATTGCCATAAGTATACATATTTCTTAGAGCCGTCTAGGCGTCTGGCGAACGTTTCTTTTGATATAATTTTATTAAGTAATATTTTCTGTTTATGGCATGTTTTCTTTTTCTAGAAATTATTACTTACACTTCTTTACCTATAGCTATTCAAAGGCTGGAAATTTTGGAAAAAAATAAATTGATATTACATTTTAAAGTATTGATTCCGTACTTGTAGTAATTTGTATAACCTTCTTCTTCCTGCCCTTATCCCATTCTACTTGGGGTCGGCGCAACACGTTTTCTTCTTCCATTCTCCCCTATCAGACGTCACAGTATCATTTACTCTTTTTTCTTTCATATCATTCCTTAGACAATCCATCCATCTTTTCTTTGGCCTTCCTCTTCCTCGCCATCCATCAACATTCATACTCATCACTCTCTTAGTCACATGGGTGTCATCCCTCCTCATCACATGTCCATACCAAGATAGACGATTCCCTTTCATTTTTTCTGTAACAGGCGCCACTTTCAAACTTCTTGTAAGTAATTTGTATAACCAGTAATTGCAAAGGAGTAATGTTGAGAGGTTAGAAGGTTAGATATAGGCAGTTGTTCCATTTCATGTAAACTGATGTTATTCAGCTTTATCCGGCTGCCATATGCTCTAAGTATGACCACATATTTCTGGTACACTGTGTACAATTACATCATAATCAAACTATAATATTCCCACTGCTGGGACACAGATATCCTCTCTGTAAGAAGGAGTGCGCTGTGATCCACCACGTGGGCCCTGTGCGGGTTGGTAGATGCCCCATGTCTTCGAGTCTTTGGTACTAGGACATGCCAGTTTCATCACTAATTTTTCCTTCACCATTTCGACACTGCATACTAGTGTATTGACCCTTATTCACTTTTTAAACCGACTTCAAAAAAGGAGGAGGTTCTCAATTCGTCGGAATCTTTTTTTTTATTTATGTTCCCCGATTTCTCGAAGACGCCCGGACCGATTTGGAAAATTTTTCTTTTGTTTGAAAGGGTATACTTCCCAAGCGGTCCCATGATCCTCAGGTCAGGATCTGATGATGGAAATCGAGGGCAACCTTCAAATTTTATAGGTACATAGTACCATTTTCATATATTTTCTGAAGTTGTTCAAGTATTTGAATCTGATAATCATCATCTCAGGTGGATGAGCTGATGATGGAAGGTACAACTCCTCAACGGCTTGGAGTAGGCATCGACTGATTTAGTTTGTGTTCGCATATCTCCGGAACTACAAGTCCGATTTAAGTAATTCTTTTTTGTTGTACTAAGTATTGTTTAACTTACGGAATACTGCAAGTTTCATCAAAATCGGTTCAGTAGTTTTTGAGATAGGGAATTCTATTAGCTTATTGTGCACTTGAGCGATGTTGTTACCAGTGCTACGGATTACAAAATTTTAGTGCACTTGTAAGAGAATGATTTATTTGACAAGAATTTGGGTTGAATATTTAAAGAAAAACGAGTAAAATTAAAAAAAAATAAAAAAATGCAACCGCCTTCAAAAACAACCACAAAAAAGGGTAAAATAACCTACAAAATAACTTTTCTTTCAGAAGTCGGTGGCAAAAAAGACAATAAAATGATTAAAAATAAAGGCACCGACTTCTGAAAGAATTATTAGTTATTTTGAAGGTTCTTTTACTATTTTTTGTGGCTGTTTTTGAAGGTGGTTACATTTTTAGGGTTCCGTAGCCAAATGGCAAAAACGGAACCCTTATAGATTCGTCATGTCTGTCTGTCTGTCTGTCTGTCTGTCCGTGTATGTCACAGCCACTTTTTGTCGAAAGTATAAGAGCTATGCTGTTGAAACTTGGTAGAAAGATGTATTATGTGAACCGCATTAGGATTTTCACACAAAAATCAAAACAAAACAAATTTTGGGGGTGCCCCCCATACTTAGAATTGAAACTCAAAAAAAAATTTTTCACCAAACCCATACGTGTAGGGTATCTATGAATAGGTCTTTAAAAATGATATTGAGGTTACTAACATCATTTTTTTCTAAACTGAACAGTTTGCGCGAGAGGCACTTCCAAAGTGGTAAAAAGTGTGTCCCCCCCCCCGTAACTTCTAAAATAAGAGAATGATAAAACTAAAAAAAAAATATAATGTAGACCTCAACCAAAACTACCAACGAAAATTGTTTTGGATGAGATACAGTTAGCAGTTTTTGAGATATAGTACATTTTCAAAAACCGCAAATATAACTTTGCCATTCATACAAATACTATGAAAAACAAAGTTATTTTCATTGTTTGTGTATATTACTTACTAATCTCAATATAATTATATCTCTAATCTATGCTTGCTGCTACGGAACCCTTCATGAGCGAGTCCAACTCGCACTTGGCCGGTTTTTTTGAAAAAGTTTTTATAATACCAAGTCAAATTGATTTTGGAATCAGTCTTGTCATTGGGCCAGTACTAATTTACAGCGTGTAATTGATATTTTATTCCGAATAAAAGAAAAAGCAAAATTATTCCACATAATAAAAAATAGGTGACTGGCCGCAAAACAAAACAATGATCATTACGAGTCATTTTAAAAAATTGAACGCACTCTGTCGGCAAAAAATGTTCCCTTCGTTTTTCTCGCATCACTCTCGTTAATCATTTTGTTCGTAAGTTTTTTTAGTAGCACTTTATTTAAATGGCTTAAAAGATGAATAATAATAATCATTATGCAATTAATACTGTTTAATGAGACTTTATTAGATGAGACATACTAAACTTGTACTAGCCTTTAATGCACCCAGTGCGCGCCCTGGTCGCGTTATGCCAAACTGTATACTGAATTACTGACCTGAACTACGTCGTGCTCGTTGAAATCACAAACATATTGGAGCAAAGTACATACGAGCTCAGAGCATTCTTAGATAGTATGCAGTTTGCTCGCTTGTATGTAAAGCAAACTGTGACACGCGAATATCGCGAGTATTGATTGATTATTATTTTTTACGGCCCCGGAAAAATATTTTTCGAGACATTTTAAAGAAAAATGGCTCGACAGAGACCTGCTTCGCGGGGCCGCCACCTTGATAAGTAGTAATCAGTTATTTGACCTAGGAATGCAAGAGCGAGAGAAGCGAGCTCGGGACTTTAGGGCACCCTGACACGGACAGGTTAGGTTAGAAGGAGGATGGCGGGGTCTGGAAGACCCCGCCATCCCCTTCGTGACTGCTGCTGGACGTCTGGATTCGTATGTATTTTGCTCTAGTATTTTAGAGCAAAATGTATTTTGATTCAGACACTCCCTGAATAGGTTTACAGTTTGCTCTTCAACTACAAAGGCAAACTGCGATCGAACTCAGAGCAACCCCGGTCTGGGTCAGTATACAGTTTGGCAATACGCGCCCTGGTCTGGCCAATTCTGCGCCTCTCTAGGGTCTGTGCGCTGTGCCTGGTCAACGTTGGCATACCCCTATTCAAGGCACTGCGTATAATACATTGATAGACCTTTATAGGTTTTGAATTTATAACGATTTGATGACTTTGACAGTTGAAGCAATGTTGCAATGGCACAATATTAAAAATAGAACACAAAATCAAACATGCAAACTCCTTAAACTAATCCCTTTAAAAAACCTTTTAATTCACAACAGTTCTTTCATCTTTACCAGTTGGACCTCGAGAGTAAGGAGGACGTTAAATTTTGCGTGTCTCCCGGAGATGGAACAATTGTTGGTAACACAAGTCCTGAGCAGCAGCATTGTTCATCGACCACAGCCGCCGCAGCCAGTGGCGCGAGGGATGATGAAGCACCCAGGAGGGTCTGCCTGGTGTGCGGAGACACCGCCTCAGGGTTCCACTATGGAGTCGCCAGTTGTGAGGCCTGTAAGGCGTTTTTCAAGAGGACTATACAGGTCAGTAGGAAGGTGATAAACATTTTTTGTTATTATTTTCATGAACTAACACTCTCATGGATTTCATCATTTCATGTTACATTATCGTACCTACAGCTTTTCATATGAAACATTGGACTGTCAATTCATATATTCAAATTATCCATCTTTTCTGGCTTTACTGACTGAACTGATTCGAAAATCGAACAAATGAGGTTAGATACCTCATTTGTTCGATTTTCCAATCAGTTTAAACTGTATCCTGAGCACGAGTTTTCACTCGTTTACTTTACAGCGTTTTTCCAGTATTTACAGCGTTTCTTGTATGGAAAAATGGAACAGCGCCGCTGGTGTACGAAGAAGGAACTAATTTTTTCCTTGAAAATTGTCAATTTTAAGTTATCAAAGTTCCAGTTTACTTTACGTCTCAAATACTGAAAACTCGTGCTCAGGGTACTGGTTTGAAAGCTTTAACTTTGCGGACGATGCGACTCGCCTTTGTTCAACACTGCTTACCACTTATTGTGTATAATTATTTAAGTTTATTTACTTGAGACGATACCCACGCATTATCTGTAACTGGGTCCTAAAAAAAACTGTGCAGGGACTTGGCTATTTCAAAGAGGGCGATTCGGAATAGCATTAGATACTAAAATACTTTGAAAACTTCGTTAGTATACTTCTATTTTGGATCGCAGCCAATTTTTTATTATATTTCTAGATACTAGTCATTGTTGTCTAAATTCTGGGACCTAGGGTAACTAGATTTATATTAGTGCTAGCAGTTTTATCCAAGCCTATAAGTTTTTTTTGGGGTTTATAAAAAATATCAAATGAGTGAGCCCACTGTAGAGCGGAAGGGACTGTCTGTTTGACTGTTTTTTTATTGGATAAACAGTGCAAAGATATGCGATAGCAGCCATCGCAGTTGATTTGCTGAAAGTTCCCTGGTATTCTCTCCGATCAGCAGATCTGTATCTGATTATCATGGGACCTCCTAGCAAGTATACCTTTTCAAATAAAATATGATATTTCAAAACATATCTAGGCGTGATAAAACATAATTAAAAGAAAAAAAAGGCTTTTATTCATCTTGAAAGCCTAGTGCTACTTAAACAATACGAGAAATTTCAAGTTTGAAATGATTTCAGTCTGTAGGCCGAAGTTTTAGTTTTCAGTAAATACACAAATCTGTCTAATTCTCATAGTTGTGGAGTTCTGTGTCAATATACAAATCTGAGTAAGTCACTAACGCTATTTAATAGCCTTAATTTATGAGGCTTCTAATTTTTTGGGATTTTGAGTTTTTTTTTAGTAGTTGTCTATCATTATACTTTTGTTTTTAAATGTTTAAAGAAAATACGCTAAAACTATATTATTTAAAGACTAAAATAAAATAATAATACAAATTCTAAAATCAGTTTAGAACATGGAAACATTTACAAGTAACAAAACCGGCCAAGTGCGAGTTGGACTCGCCCATGAAGGGTTCCGTAGCAGCAAGCATAGATTAGAGATATAATTATATTGAGATTAGTAAGTAATATACACAAACAATAAAAATAACTTTGTTTTTCATAGTATTTGTATGAATGGCAAAGTTATATTTGCGGTTTTTGAAAATGTACTATATCTCAAAAACTGCTAACTGTATCTCATCCAAACCAATTTTCGTTGGTAGTTTTGGTTGAGGTCTACATTATATATTTTTTTTAGTTTTATCATTCTCTTATTTTAGAAGTTACGGGGGGGGGACACACTTTTTACCACTTTGGAAGTGTCTCTCGCGCAAACTGTTCAGTTTAGAAAAAAATGATGTTAGTAACCTCAATATCATTTTTAAAGACCTATTCATAGATACCCCACACGTATGGGTTTGGTGAAAAAATTTTTTTTGAGTTTCAATTCTAAGTATGGGGGGCACCCCCAAAATTTGTTTTGTTTTGATTTTTGTGTGAAAATCCTAATGCGGTTCACATAATACATCTTTCTACCAAGTTTCAACAGGATAGCTCTTATACTTTCGACAAAAAGTGGCTGTGACATACACGGACAGACAGACAGACATGACGAATCTATAAGGGTTCCGTTTTTGCCATTTGGCTACGGAACCCTAAAAAAAGGAATTTAAACGTTGCCCCACACTAGTTAATGTCATGTAAATATAAAAGGTGGTTAATTTTTTTGTGGATTTCACTAACATGACTCCTAAATGTCTGCATAAATAAGTATTGTTGCAGTCTCTACATTGAAAGTAGGTAAAGCTTACGTATTCACATGCTTAACTAAACATGTTTCATGTAGGTATTTAAAAACCGATTCTTGCCAAGTGGAACGTGTGCCAGCGTCTGAAATCGAATGCTTTTTCACATTTTGCGATAGATTTTTCCGATAGAGAGAGATATAGAATTTTCTGATACACTGACTCACATTTTATCGCCTGCTTCTTATGTCATTTTCGGCTACCTGTAAAATTGATAGAAACTTCAAATCATGATTGAGAAAAATATAAAACGCTAAACTCGCGCTTATGGTGTGGAGTTGCGGATACCAGCCCGTTATACAATACAATACCTTGATTGAGAATAATACACTCGCGAGCAAAGATAATAGCGGCCATACACCATACTGCCTATCGTACAATCGGCATGACGATCGATTTGATCAAATTGGCAGTTCGTCCATATACACCATACACCATACTGCCTATCGTCCAATCGGCATGACGATCGATTTGATCAAACTTCAAATCGGCAGCAGTGATGCCAGCTTAGCAACTTTATAGCTAGATCTAGCTATTATTCGGTGACCGACAGCTACAATTTTATAAAAGTTGTGGCTTAACTTTTTAGCTACTGTTTTACCGACTTGTTTTTTTACCGGTCTATCCCACTGGTGGGAATCAGTTGGTAATACAAGTGAAGGTCGGAAAACATTTGCTTATCGTTAAGCAAATGTTTTCCGACCTTCAAGCGATTTTCGACCTTATTGACATTTATGCAAACACCGGATTTTAATGAAGGAGCAATGTTAGCTAACGAGAATGTGAGAAAAAACAAACTAAATTTTAAATGTCAATAAGGTCGAAAATCGCTTGAACCAGTTTTTTCCACTCCACTCCACTGTAAAAAGTGTCGTGACAATTTTTTCCGCCTAGCCCCCTTTCGCAACGCGCCATAAGGAACTTCGTTCCAAAAAAATAAACGTTTCGAATTGAGAACCTCCTCCTTTTTTTTACGTCGGTTAAAAAGTAGCTACCGAATATTAGCTAGATCTAGCTATAAAGTTGCTAAGTTGGTATCACTGCTGCCGATTTGAAGTTTGATCATTCCGATTTGATCAAATCGATTTGATCAAATCGATTTGATCAAATCGATTTGATCAAATCGGCATGATCATGCCAATTTGATGGATTCCACGCCCACACACGGTCAAATCTAACTGATCAAATTGGCAGCGTCATGCCGATTGTACGATAGGCAGTATGGTGTATGGCCGCTATTAGGAATCACTTATTCCGATTCCACGCGATCTTGAGTACTTTATAACTAGTTAAGAATAATAAAATGGTATTATGTTAAAGGTTTAACCGTTAACTTTGAATTGATACCAAAATATCATTCAAATCACGGCATTATTTAATGAGCTTTCCCGGATCAATTCCAAGTGATTCCATACTTTTGCTCGCGAGTGTAGTTAGTATTAAAAATTTACGAAACTGCCCCGAAAATGTAAACACACACTTGATGTTCTTGAGAGCGTGTACGCTGAACGTTCCTTATTTTTAGAAATGACTGAACCTATTTTAATGAAACTTCACACATTTACTTAGCTTAGTCTAAAAAAATATCAGAGAACATTTTTGGAAAATAGTGTTACAGCTAAATTAGACTTATAATGATCCCTAGAAGTAGAGATTGCCAATAATTTTTGATTTTTAAATTAGACATTCGATCTTAGAAATATATCCCGCTGCGTATCTAGTTTTATTAATATTGATTCAGTAATTTTGTAACTATTAAAAATAAACTTGTAAATTAAAACTTGCAAATTTTTGGACTAGAAAGTTTGTATGGAATATTGTTCGACATACGCACTCTTTAAGTCTTTCTGAGAAATTTAGCATTGAATAGCCATTTAACAAATTTATAACGGCAAAAGTGTGCCAAAACTTATGCTCCACAATTTCATGTACCAGGGCAACATAGAATACACATGTCCCGCCTCAAACGAGTGCGAGATAAACAAGCGACGGCGGAAGGCGTGCCAAGCGTGCCGGTTCCGAAAGTGTCTGCGCACGGGCATGCTGCGGGAGGGGGTGCGGCTGGACCGCGTGCGGGGGGGGAGGCAGAAGTACAGGAGAGCGCCTGATGCACCGGCGCTGGCGCAGCCCAGGCCACAGCTTGATGATATCAAGGTATACAGTCTCATGTAATAAGCATATTATGTGTGTTTTTCTCGATGGATTTCGACTTCTTAGCTTTTTGCCTAGTTATGTTGGTCTTACCTGATGATGAATAGGTACTAGTTTTTTACATGAGCGATTGTAATCTGACGTCCAGAACCCAGTTAATACGATTAATAATTGTTAATTTATGTTTGTAAACGCAAGAATTACATAGCAGAACTTATTGGAAATATAAAATGCTCTACAATGGGATCAAACTTTATAGCTTTACAATGGTATTATCATTCGTTCGGTTTTCTCCAAGTTTTTAGATTTTTAACATCCAAAGAAGGGTCGTTGCTATTTGAACGGACTTACAAAAAAAAACCTACTGAAAACATTTGAAGAAAAATCAGGTTTTCATTAATTTAAGAAGTAACAACATGATTGAAGTCTCATCAATAAAATAAAACAGCAAATTCAATAAAAAATCAAACTAGCATTTTTCCCATCCTCTTTTCAGGTCTTAGAAGCCTTAAATTCTTACGAGCCAGAACTGCTGACATGTTCAGCTCCCCCGGCCGGCGTCACCGAGCCCGCAGCCAGGACTCTCGCCATGTTAGCTGACCTATACGACAGGGAACTAGTTGGAGTCATCGGCTGGGCCAAGCAGATCCCCGGCTTCTCTGAACTACAGTTAAATGATCAGGTAAGAGGAACCCAGAACGCGAGTAGCCAGAGATTAGTATTTCCATGATATATGGTCGTAGTAACAAAAATACCGCTTCGGTGTGCTTGAGGCTACTGCATCGACAATTTCTACTTTATTACCATGAAGTTAATGTATAATTCTTTATCTACTATCGTGCTATTAATCCTCTTTAAAAGAACCTATAACAATTAGCTTATTGCCAACATTAAAACACTCAATGATATTATGATCATTATATCATCCAAACGCGTGATATTATGAATTTCAAAAAAAGAACATTCTCATGCAATGACATTTTCACCACCAGATCGCTAAAATTTTTAAAATAAATTGTAGTCTAATTCGTAATTTCGGATTCTCGTCTTATCGTGTTATTTCCCGCCATTTTTTCACTCGAATATTGGAAATCGCAAACAAACAATTACTGTGTGCGTTGTTTACAAAAATGAGTGATTTTAGCTTTGATGACACACCACCAGATATTTCTAAAGCAGCAAAGGAAATTTTTAACAAATTGTTACCGGAAAAAGTTTGTTTATTTTACATGCTTCGCAATTAGACTTTTCTTGAATTTACATAGTTCTTACAACACTGTACAACACCCTATGGTATGAGAATCTTTTATAGAGGATTCACATCATGATTGTAAATAAAGTCTTGTATGCAACTGTTATAATTAGGTATTAAAACACTCATGTGATACTATTATCACCCACATTCGTGTTTTAATACCCCTGATTATACAACAGTTGCATAAATAACTATTTTATCACCTGAAATCCTCAGCCGTGCCGATCACGATAGTGGGCTCCGGGCCTAAGACGTCATGGTAGGCCAACAGGTTGGTCGCTGTAAAAATAATTTGGGCAAATGGGGTATACTCTGACAGGGCGTCTCTTGGAGGGCCAAAGCCTGCCGGGTTCGCGGGACTGTCTTATTAGGTAAATGTGAGCCTGGAACGTACAGGGTTATTGAAGGATCGTCGTCGTGGATTTCAGTCAGTACAAGTCTGACAGTCCCTCCCGTTTTGCCCTGGGTTGGAGGACTAATTTGATGATTTTACCAACAATATAAATATGGTTACCCCATTTTTTTTTTACTAGACCCATCTCAAAAACAATGCTAGTGTGGAACTTCTCTGCAGGATATGTCTCACCTCCTTTCCTGCCCTAATTCCAGAATTGATTTGAAAAGAGGCAAAAAAGAACTTCTATCATACGGGAAACTAGTGGAAACAAACCTATATTTTAGCCTTCTTTATCCAAAAACCATTTCATTTCAAATTTCTTACGAGACAAAATTCAAATTCAAATTACACCAGTAACAACATAGAAGCCACACTCATATTTTTATTATTACTACTAGCATTTTAAACAGTTAAGAACGAACCTTGAAATAAAAAAAAAAGCACCATTACCAGACTGGCCCTCGACACGCCAAATAAAAGCGAAATGAAATAAAGTCCCGTACACAAGAAAAAAAAGTAGAACATTCGGATTTTAAATTTAATATCATAGACAACTATAATTATGACAAAAAACTACATAGTCTGCAAAAGTCTAGTCTATGGCCTTGATGCAGTAATAAATTAATGGATGCATAAATTCTTAGCACGTGGAAGTTAGTTTTTTAGATGATTCGGGACTTGTAGTCTATTGTCTGTCTGCGTATGTGTGTTTCTGTGAATAAATTTAAGTGTATATGTGTGTGACTCAGTCAAGGTTTTTAATGTTGGTGTGGGTCAGTCTCGATGCATTTTGTGAAAGATTGGATTTATTTTACATTTATTGGCGCATTCTTGAAGTAGGTAGAGATTTCAACTATACGTTAAGTTACATGACATAAATTTATATTCGCGTCTCGTGGTGAGGATTGACAAGTTGGGTCGCAGGACAGTCAGTAAAGGCACAATCTCCGAAATAAAACGGAAAAAAACCGACAGGTTTGCAATTCGGCGTTAATGTTGTCATCGCGTTTTCAACGTTTGGCGCACTGGTTGAGTGATCGACTGCTGCGCAGCGTGTTACGGGTTCGATACCCGCACGGAACAAATATTTGTATGACCTGCAAGTAGTTGTTCCGGGTCTGGGTGTTTGTGTATGTAACGTTTAAAAAAATATTCAAGGCTCTGGAGCTTTGAATCGACCAGAGCATCGTGTATCGAGTTGGTATTTGGCAGACCCGTTCCAGAGGTCTCAAACTTTTATCATTTATTAGTTAGATTGAACAGATTATGCAAATGTAATACTAGACTGCATTAATTTATTAACTAGATAATAATTTCCTGTTAAATACGAGTTTTTATCAAACGTTGTATACAAACAGTGGGTGGTATTATCGAAACCGGTTCAACAGTTTTGGTGTTACAGCATTACAGTATTATTCGATGATAAAAATAAATATTTGTAGTTAGTTTGCAGTTGCGGAAATGCGTTAGCATGCGTAAAATTGTATCTTTCAGACACACTCAAAAAAAAAAAACAATGACGTAATAAAACATCAAAAATTATGGATCATCAAAATTTGACCTTTATCGGGATTTAGCTAAAATCGGTAACAGTATTATTTAAAGTCCGTTTAAAAAACACAATCGGATAAAATTCTAATTTAATATTTTTTGACGGTTACTTTTTAGAGTAGAGCTTATTATGTTAAATTCTTTATAATACCTAATGCAGATTTCCTACCGTGTGTAATAATGGTATCCCACGGGGTCGTACTATCAATTAAAACGTATCATAAATTATCCAAAATCTGATCATGGTATCCGTGTTTGATAAATTAAAAAATAAATATCCTTGACAATACAGACAGTAACTTTTTTATTTATTTTTAAATATAGGTACATTATTTTTATTATGCATTCATTAATTTGATTCAGAGTTGAGTTCAGCAGTCGCCCTTACGACAGCTAAACCAACAAGGCAGCAACAGTTGATTATTGTGTTGTCTAAATTTAGATTGATAAGACATGTGATATGAACCTTATCTCTACCTAGGGGAATCCCTTAAGTCCAGGGGCGTAGCTACCGCCGTGTCTGCCATATCAATTATACGGGGCCCCCGAGCCACAGGGGCCCCCAACGTGCGTAAATAATAAAAACTTAATGATTTATATATTACAGTTATATTTTACAGTTATTTACTTTTACACAATTTATTTGTCTAATCTATTTCTGGTGTTTTTATTATTATTATTTATATGTAATACTGTTTTAAGCGCGAGATTGTCTATAAGAAATCCCGAGAAGATCCATATTAATATCAACATTTCGATGCAAGTATTAAAATAACTCAAACTGCGATTCCGACGACTGGACTGATCAGTCGAAACTTGAATTTTTTTGATGACCTTTGTCCAAATTTTTGCTTATATTTAGATATAGTGAAATGCATTTTTTTTTCTTGAGTGATAAATCTTTACCCTACTAAAGGGCCCCTAAACAAATTTTTATACGGGGCCCCGCCAAGGCACGCTACGCCTCTGCTTAAGTCTATGTGATAACGCTGAAACGGAGTATTGCTCATATGAAATATACTTTATTTTTAACAATGATATTATTATGCATTCAGTTTGTGCATAAAATAAATAAATTAGAACTGAAAATAAAATTTATTGTTTTTGCAAAACCACCAAGTTACCAGGCAGAATCTGTATACTTTTCCTCTACTTTAAAATTCTTATTAAATTTGAAAACACGTCTCGAATTTTAAATTAGTTCATCTTTGAGGTAAAAAAACTAGTCTAAATTACGTAAAAAATTCAGATGGTCTATATAAATTAATAATTACATACAATTTACCAGTGCAGTATTTTTTAATCAGATGGGATAATATTTTGTAAAATATAAATGAAAAGTAATAATATATTATGGAACATTCTTGTTCTATGATATTAAAAAAAATATCCAATACACAATACCTGAAGAAAAAATATTCAAATGCTTGTAAACACACCCAATGTTAAATTACAATTAATAAAAAAAACGTGTGGCACTCGGTGACTGCGGCGGTAAAGCTATTGCATAGCATTTTTTATCAACTTATGCAATTATAATTATTTATTTATTAATTATACCTATTTATTACTGTACTAATAAGGGTATGGTCAGCCACGTCAATCAAGTGAAAGTCTCCCGAACTGAAACGACGTTAGACGATGCGTGCTGTCAGATGTGGTCAGGAACTTTCCTTAGGATTTTTCGTTACGTTTTTCGCGCGCGCCGAGCTCAGAGCCTGCGATAAAAGCTATGCAATAGCTTAAAAAAATGGTAATTTGTGAACAGCACTGTGGGCTACATTATTATTTAAGTTAATATGTTGTTATTTCACATAGTGTAGCTGTTTGTTGTACCTATGTCACTACATAGTATGAAACAAAGTCGCCTAAACTGTCTGTCCCTATGTATGCCTAGATCTTTAAAACTACGCAACGGGGAGCAGTGGTGGCCCAGTGGTATCGGTCCCGACTTACGAGTTGTAGGTCGTGGGTTCGAACCCCGTCAGGCGCAGGCTTTGTGTAATTTATTTCATCACCACTGTTCTCAAAACGGTGAAGGAAAACATCGTGAGGAAACCGGCCTGTCCTAGAAACAAAAATTCGAAAATATGTGACATCTACCAACCCGCACTGGGCCCGCGTGGTGGATTATGGCCCACTCCCTCTCACAGAGAGGAGGCCTGTGTCCCAACAGTGGGAACATTTATAGGCTGATGATGATGATGAACGGGATTTTTGCTGTTTTTTTTAATAGACAGAGTGATTCAAGAGGAAGGTTTATATTTATGTATATAACATGCATAATATAGTAGAGATTGCACCCGTGTGGAGCCGGGGCGGGTTTTTCGTAATAAAATAAAATAACCGTGTCTCCTCTGTCCACAGATGCGTCTCCTCCAAAGCACATGGGCTGAGATGCTATCCCTCATGTTAGCGTACCGCTCCATGTCGGGCGGCAGTCCGCTCCGTCTGCGCTTCGCCACAGACCTCGCGCTCGACGAGCAACAGGCCAGGGAAATTGGGGCACATGACTTATTTACACAGGTACTTTATGGTTGAGATTTTTAGAGTGAATTTAGATTTAGTTAGTAATAGTACTTACGGTTTTTGATTTAGGAAATTCGACCTATTGATTACGCAGATATGGATGAGATTTGTAAATCGAACTGAGGCCGAAATAAGTAGTCCAACCTAAGCCATAGCCAAGCCTAAGTCAATGCTTGGGGACGTCAAATGTCAATAATTTCCATGGAAATTACTGACATTTTAATAATTTCCATGGAAATTACTGACATTTGACGTAGCCAAGCTGTTAGCGACGAATAATAATCGCATCAAGCAATTATGTAAATATGTAGTAATTAGAAAGATTAGGCTAGTTTGAGCAATAAAACTATTGTTATTATATTTAATAAGGATTGGGTAAATGTAGAAATGTGCATTTTATAAGTACCTTCAAATATATTGATAATTTGTTTTGTTTTTTATTTTTCCCACCTGGTGTCTCTGCTGATGCCACAAAGTAAACCCATAGTAGGGTAAACATAAAAATGCACATTTTACATACACCGTCAAGTAAGTTGAGAAACTGTGTTGTCCCGAAAAAGTAAGCAAAGTGATAGGTAGACGTAAAAAGTGTAAATTTTACAAATACCCTCAAAAACAGTGATAAATAATTGTAATTCCAATTTTTGGCACTTGGTGTCTCTGCCTGTAGGTTGATGCAAAATTGGTTTTTTGTCATTTTTTGGGTCTAAAATTAAGGTTTTTATAAGGTTTTTATGTAATTAGATAGAATAAGTTAACCCCTAGGCTATAAGACAAATTGTAAAGCAAAAGGGGAAGGTTTACCATAGAAAACTGCCAAATTAAGGTTCCCCATACAAAGTCGCATTAGTGCCGTGTGCAAAAATGGATTGCTCTGATTGGCTAAAGGAAAAAATATTAGGGTCGTGTGCAAATTTTAAGGGTTCTGATTGGTCAGAGCTCTCTATAAAAAAGGGGTAGTTTTCTATGGCATTCATTCCGAAAACCAGCAGTATTATAATAAACAAGAAGTAAGAAAGTACTCCGGAGTCTTATTAGCGCCGAACCTACTTGAAGCCTTCAGTATCTACCGCCAGCGATCCTACAAGTGCAATAGTCTATAGTGGTCCTTCGAGAAGCCGGATCGGGTTCAAGAAAACTGAAGATGCCTTCTACAAGATCAGGATCAGTGCAGTCCAAGGCTACGGGAGAAAGTACTTCGTCGGTCGACGGGAGTGCAAGCACGCCAAGTGAAACTACAAGCGAGGCGACTACGAGCGCGTCAATTACAAGTCGGTCAACGCTCACTAGAAGATCGCCGCCGCCTAGCGTACGAGCCCACCAGTCGTCCATTCGTCAGCAGAATACTGCCGGGAGGGAATCAGCATCGGGGGGAGCGACTCGCACCGCGCCCCTAGCCAGCACCGTGGAAGAGCAAGTTGAAGCGTCTGATCCCGCACGCCGAGAAGAAAGCCACAACACTACGCGGCAGAACCCAGATAGAAGTGTTGCTGTGAAGTTACGTCGAGATGAAGGAAGTGTACCGACGTCAATAGATGGGAGTCTGCAGCAGCCTCGCCCTAAGAAGCCGACCCGCGAAATAGACACGCAGTCCGTCCGCTCGTCGCATAGGAAGAGAGCAGAAGCGCAAGCAAAGTTAACAGTGGCACTAAGGGAATTGGAATTGGCAGAAGCGCGATCAAGAGTGGCTCAGGCTGAACTAGAACTAGCAACAGCAGAGTCAGAAGAAGAAGATGGTGCCGGAGAAGAGATGTACGAGCAAACTCAAGAAGTCGAGAGGTGGTTCATCCAATCTGGGGTCAAGCCTAGCAATGATAGTAGGCCAACTGAAGAAAAGAAGAGTGACATCCACGAGTTAGCCCAAGTCATCGTCAAGCTGTCAGAGAAGTCACGTGACGTCGCAACGCCGAAGCACTTCGAGCTCCCTCACTTCAGCGGGTCCTGTGAAGAATGGTTGCCGTTCAAGAGATCATATGAAGACGGGGCTGCCTCCTTCAGCGACGCACAGAACTTAGCGCGCCTCAGAAGAGCAATTCAAGGTGCAGCCAGAGAAGCCGTCCAGAGCCTACTGTTTACAGCTGAAGATCCACGCGAAGTACTCAAGGGATTAGAAGCCAGATTCGGAAGACCTGGGGCATTGGCACTGGCAGAACTAGAGAAGATGAAGAACCTGCCAAAGGTGGGCGAGAACCCAAGCGACATATGTGTGTTCGCAAGCAGAGTGAAGAACGCCGTCCAAACCATCAAGGCATTGAAGAAGTCGCAGTACCTCAGTTCTCCTGAAACATTGAAGGCCATAGTAGACAAGATGCCACCATCAATGAAATTCCGATGGTTCGCCTATCATAGAACCAGAAGGGAGGAAGAAATTCAAGAGTTGCTACTCATCGAAGCGTTTCTAGAAATAGAAAGCGACATGTGCGGGGACTTTGCTCCACCTGAAGTGTTTTCGGAGCAAAAGAAAGGGTCAAGAAAACCTGTACATACAGTGCAAGAAGTGTCTCAAGAAAAATATAAGAAGTCATGTCCGATCTGTGAAGAAGAGCATTTTGTGATAGAATGCAAGAAGTTTAAAGAAGCTAACATAGATGAAAAATGGGGCATTATCAAGAAGGCTAGACTATGCTTCAAGTGTCTTCGGTTCAAGCACTCAAGAATCAACTGCAAAGCTCCAGTCTGCAAGAAGTGTGGAAGATGGCATCATACTATCCTGCACTCTGAAAAACCACCAGAGTCAGCAGAAAAGAAAGAAGACAAGGAAAGCGCATCAGAAGAGACAGTCGCCTCGATCCACAACAGCAAAGGGGAAGAGAAAATTTATTTGAAGATGATTCCAGTGGATCTCTACGGACCGAAAGGCCACGCTCGTGTGCTGGCACTGCTAGATGAAGGCTCAACAGTCACACTCTTGGACGCATCAATAGCCAAGAAGATCGGAGCCGAGGGAAATAAAGAAACCCTCGCAATCGAAACAGTCGGCGGGAAAGTTATAAAGAAAGATAGTTCACAGAAGATCCAGTTGAAGATAAAAGGGGCTCATAGAAGAGACAAGAGGCCAATCATAGCAAGAACCATCGACGACCTGAAGCTTTCAGAGCAAAGTATAAGCAAGAACACGGTGAAGAATTGTCAGCATCTGAAGGCAATTGAAGAGCAACTTCTCTACGTCACAGAAAGACCCAAGCTGTTGATTGGTCAAGACAACTGGGGACTCATAGTTACAAGAAGACTGAAGAAAGGCAAGCCAGCCGATCCCGTGGCTTCTCTCACTAGCCTCGGGTGGGTGCTGCATGGATGTGAATCAGGGACGAATGCCATTGTAAACTTCATTCACCATGGCAAGTCTACAGTCGAAGAAGTCGAAGAGCAGAATTTAGAAGAGTTAGTAAGAGAGCACTTCCAGTTAGAATCGCTTGGGGTCCAGAATCGCTTGCCAACTAATGACAGCGATAGAAGAGCACTAGAAACCCTCGAGAAGACTACGAAGAGACTAGCCAGCGGTCGATTCGAGACAGGGCTCTTGTGGAAGAAAGAAGACGAGACCCTACCCAACAACTACAGGCAAGCACTCCGTCGCCTAGTCAATATTGAAAAGAAGTTGGATCAAGATGAAGAAATCAAAGAGTCCTATGAGAAGCAGATCCAAAGCTTGATTGAAAAGGGATACGCAGAGAAGGTTACAGAAACTGCGAATAAAAGAAGATTATTTTACTTACCACACTTTGCCGTCGTGCACCCAGTCAAGAAGAAGCCAAGAATAGTCTTCGACGCAGCTGCCAAGTATGAAGGAAAGAGCCTCAATGACGCCTTGTTATCGGGGCCAGACTTGTTGCAATCATTGTTCGGCGTGTTGCTGCGCTTCAGGGAAGGGCCAGTGGCTGTCATGGCTGATATCCAAGATATGTTTCTTCGAATCAAAGTAAGAGAGAGCGACCGAGATAGCCTCCGATTCCTGTGGCGTGGAAGTCAAAGAACGGGCAAGCCTGAAGAGTTTCGAATGTCTTCAATCATCTTCGGAGCAGCATCATCACCGGCAACAGCAATATATGTGATGAATAAGAACGCAGAAGACTTTAAGAAGACTCATCCTGAAGCGGTGAAAGCAATAGAAAGAAATCATTACATGGATGACTATCTTCAGAGTTTTACAACTACAGCTGAAGCAAAGAAGATATCAAAAGAAGTAAAGGAAATTCACGCAGTGGCAAGCTTCCATTTGAAAGGCTGGGCCAGCAACGACGCGAAGGTTCTGTCAGAAGTAGAAGATACTAATAAAGAAGACTCCCTACAACTGACGAAAGAAGAGAAGACACTGGGGCTAAGATGGCTGGTGAAGGAGGACGCGCTAGCGTTCAATGTTGGTCTGCGCAATACATCGCAAGACCTACTAGAAGGAAGAAGAACTCCGACGAAGAGAGAAGTTACAAGCGCCGTAATGTCAACCTTTGATCCTATGGGCTTCGCGACGCCAGTCTTAATACAAGGAAAGAAATTAATTCAAGACATTTGGCGTACAAAAATTGGCTGGGATGAAATAATCAATGAAAACCAGAAAGAGACCTGGTTGAAGTACCTAGAAGAGGTGTCGGCGCTGATGAGACTTCGGATACCAAGATGCTTTTCACCCCGCAGTAGAAAAGGGCAACTGCACACATTCACCGACGCAAGTAAAGAAGCATACGCAGCGGTAGTCTACTGGAGGACGGTTGAACCTGGCGATAAGATTCACATCTCCATGATCGCCGGCAAAGCAAGAGTGACACCAACAAAACCAGTGTCAATTCCAAGGCTAGAACTACAAGCAGCCTTGCTTGGCACCAGGTTGGCAACCACAATAGAAAAAGAGATGGAACTTGAGGCAACAACCCGCACCTACTGGACGGACTCCAGCACAGTACTTCAGTGGATCAAGGCAGAACCAAGAAGGTTTAAAACCTTTGTGGCCAACCGATTGGCAGAGATCGAGGAGCAGACCAAGCCCGAAGACTGGAGATGGGTACCTACTAAAGAAAACCCAGCAGACGACGCCACGAGGGGAACCCCGACTGAATTCGATTACAACGCAAGGTGGTTTCAAGGGCCGTCATTTCTCCGTCAACCAGAAGAAGAGTGGCCATACAAAGACTTTAAACCAGAGGGTACTATGTTGGAAGAAAAGAACAAGCAAAGAGTGACGGCGATAAAGGCTGAGGAGGTCTTACTCAACCTGGAGAGGTTCTCGAGCTGGGAGCGACTGCTGCGCGTGACGGCCAGAGTGGTTGCTTTCGCATGCCTCTTATTGAAGAAGACCCGTAAAGCAACCAACGCCGCCGTCCGTCAGAAGGAAGAGCCCTGGAGACCCCATAGAAGATCCCAGAAGAAGAAGACACAAATCGCCAAACTACCAGTCAGCAAAGAGAAGAAGAGGTTGTACCTGCCGCTAGAAGACGAACACTTAAGAAAAGCAGAAGAAATATTAATGAAAATAAGTCAGAATGACAGTTTCAAGTCAGATATAAGGAATTTAAAGGAAAAGAAGCCCTTGGAAAACGCAAGTCGGCTTAAGAAAATCGACGTCTACCTAAATGACGCCGATATCATTAAATTAAGAAGCAGAACAATGAAGTTTCAAGGCGAAGAAAGAAGAAAAATGAATCCTATCATACTAGATGGGAAACAGAAAATCACGCGTCTCATCATACAACACTATCACGAGAAGTTTCTTCACGGGAACACTGCCACAGTAATGAACGAGCTACGTCAGAAATATTGGATTCTAAGTTTAAGAGCGACCTTAAAGGCGGTTGCCCACAGCTGTCAGCGATGCAAGACAAAGAAGAGTTTGCCAGAAGTGCCCCCGACAGGAGACCTACCAAGCGAGAGACTGCAACATCATCAGTTCCCGTTCGCTTGCACTGCCGTTGATTACTTTGGGCCGATGCAGGTCACTATAGGGAGGAGAGTCGAGAAGCGCTGGGGGGCGCTATTTACTTGTCTTACAACCAGAGCCATTCACTTGGAGTTGGTACCCTCTCTCAGTACCAGCTCAATGATAATGGCACTTCGACGAATGGCAGCAAGAAGAGGAACCCCAAAAACCATATTCAGCGACAACGGAACCAATTTCGTTGGGGCAAGCAAGGAGCTAGAAGAGGCTGCGCAAGAAAGGGGCATCAAGTGGAAATTTATTCCCCCGGGGAGCCCAAACATGGGGGGCGCCTGGGAAAGACTCGTGCGAACAGTCAAGACTGCGCTGGCGGCAGTGCTCAACGAGAGAAACCCACCTGAAGAAGTACTTCATACTCTTATGACTGAGGTCGAACACATAGTAAACTCCAGACCCCTAACCCCAATCAGTATGGAGCCAGAAGATGAAGAAAGTCTGACACCAAACCACTTTCTACTGGGAAGATCGTGTGGAGCAATGGCGCCGGGAGAATTCGACGACACAGAGTTGATTGGGAAGCCAAGCTGGAAAACTACCCAAAGGCTTGCTGACCACTTCTGGAAGAGATGGATCAACGAGTACCTACCGCTCTTGATGCCAAGGGCAATCAAAGGGAGGCAGACAACCGACCCGAGGGAAGGAGACATCGTGTTAATAGTCGACGCATCGCTACCCAGAAACTCATGGCCTCGAGGGGAAGTTATCAAGGCGTACCCTGGGCCAGATGGAAGAACCAGAGTGCTGGACGTGAGGACATCAGGCGGAGTGCTTCGGCGACCTACACGACGGGTCATCGTGCTAGTCCCCGCGGCTTCGTCGCTTCAAGAGGATGATGTGCTGCGCACCGTGGGGGAGAATGTTAGCGACGAATAATAATCGCATCAAGCAATTATGTAAATATGTAGTAATTAGAAAGATTAGGCTAGTTTGAGCAATTAAACTATTGTTATTATATTTAATAAGGATTGGGTAAATGTAGAAATGTGCATTTTATAAGTACCTTCAAATATATTGATAATTTGTTTTGTTTTTTATTTTTCCCACCTGGTGTCTCTGCTGATGCCACAAAGTAAACCCATAGTAGGGTAAACATAAAAATGCACATTTTACATACACCGTCAAGTAAGTTGAGAAACTGTGTTGTCCCGAAAAAGTAAGCAAAGTGATAGGTAGACGTAAAAAGTGTAAATTTTACAAATACCCTCAAAAACAGTGATAAATAATTGTAATTCCAATTTTTGGCACTTGGTGTCTCTGCCTGTAGGTTGATGCAAAATTGGTTTTTTGTCATTTTTTGGGTCTAAAATTAAGGTTTTTATAAGGTTTTTATGTAATTAGATAGAATAAGTTAACCCCTAGGCTATAAGACAAATTGTAAAGCAAAAGGGGAAGGTTTACCATAGAAAACTGCCAAATTAAGGTTCCCCATACAAAGTCGCATTAGTGCCGTGTGCAAAAATGGATTGCTCTGATTGGCTAAAGGAAAAAATATTAGGGTCGTGTGCAAATTTTAAGGGTTCTGATTGGTCAGAGCTCTCTATAAAAAAGGGGTAGTTTTCTATGGCATTCATTCCGAAAACCAGCAGTATTATAATAAACAAGAAGTAAGAAAGTACTCCGGAGTCTTATTAGCGCCGAACCTACTTGAAGCCTTCAGTATCTACCGCCAGCGATCCTACAAGTGCAATAGTCTATACAAGCACTGATTTTGGCTTAGGCACGACTATTTATTTCGGCCTTAGATTTAGTTCAGTCGCGATTTATGCAGAAATAAACCTTATAGTTGAGCATTTTCCTACAAGCGACTTTAATGAAGCGTGTCATAGTAATCGAGGGAGTTTGGACCACAAATGATTATTTTGGTATAATTATACCAAGCCGGGGAGTTTAGGACGCTTAAGATTTCTTTACGTAGTTACAGTTTTTGATTTAGGAAATTCAAATTACAGGGTGAGGAGATATGAGTGAGATTTGTAAAGCGAATCTTGATTTAGTTTAGTTCCGATTTATTCCCATATGAACTTTACAGAAACTTATGTTTAAAGTTTGTGACATATCCCTATAAGCGGTTGTAATGAAGCATAATATAAAAAGTGACTTTAGGTTTAGCTAAGTCGGTTCAGGGAGAAGAACTGTTCTTGCATAATATTTGTTCTGTGCGGGAATCGAACAGGCGACTTACATCGCAGCAGTCGATCACACGGCCACTGCGCCTACTGTGCCAACACCTCAGTCTCAAGGAAATTTAATTTGAATGTTTGTTGAATATAATTCCGATTAGCAACAGACAACGTTTATGCTTGTTTGGTTTAAATTAACTTAAATTTAATTGTTTACTATTTCCCGAAAAGATTTTATCAAAAACTTAATTTTCTGGTGACTTGGCAATACCGCCCATATTTCGCAAATGAATGATTTTAAATGCTTCCGCTATTGTCTAAAAACTAAATTAAAGAATTAATTGGAACATGTAAATTAATGGGTCTATCTTGAGGGATCATGATGGCCCTGAGATAACCCACTTTTTGTAACTATTGTCACACTCCAGAGCAAGGTTTTTAGGCAATGGTGGAAGTTAATCATTGGGTACCAAGTCACTGGAAAATTAAGTTCTAGATAAAATCTAAAAATATGGGGGAGGTGCAGTAATGGGACATTACTATTAAAGAAACGGAACGTAAAGGGCTAATGAAGGACA
Organism: Agrotis exclamationis; assembly: GCA_950005045.1. NCBI lineage: Eukaryota > Metazoa > Arthropoda > Insecta > Lepidoptera > Noctuidae > Agrotis > Agrotis exclamationis. Next base: position 17,080,002 of record OX465436.1, read on the forward strand.
CCGTGGATTTTAGTCAGTACAAGTCTGACAGTCCCTCCCGCTCTGCCCTGGGTGGACTCATTTGATGATTTTACCACGCAAAAAAAAAAGTGTTCACAGAACTCGATATGGAATTGTGTGTACGTCCTTATGACAATGCACACGGACATTCTTCGTTTGAAACATTGGTGAGCGATAGCGCATCTACTCACTGGCGACATCTTTTGTTTAATTATAAAAATTCCAGAAACCGTTTCATATTGGCAGCGTCTTTATGTCATAGTAGTGAGGTGGATTTTTGCATCGCGTTGCGGCATCAGCAAGTTCCCTAACGGTCAGTTCACACCGAGACGCGACGCGGCGCGACGTGACGTAACGATACTGCAAATGTGTATCTTATCGTGTAGTAAATAAAGTTAGATTTTGAGTCGCCAATAAAATGCAGCGCGGTGCCGCGCTGGGTTCTGACAGGTGTATCTTTTCGTGTAGGAAATAGAATTAGATTTTGAATAGCTCTATTGATATGTGCGCGCAGCGTCACGTCTCGGTCTGAGCTGACCGTATGTGTAAGAAAAGCGTGCATGACGTCACAGCTTCATCCTTATCTTTGTGTCTTATTAATAATATTTTATTTTGATCCCCAGATAGCCGGCGTGGCCAAGCGGTTAGAACGTGCGGCCGCTTTACGCGAGGAGTGCTATCTGATGAAAGCGCTCGCTCTCGCCAACTCGGAAGCAAGGATCGATGAGCACGCAGCGCTGCGGCGCTTCAGGGATTCTATACTCGCAGCGCTTAATGATGCTGTCTCCGCTTTAAGGTGAGCTTAAACTTTTCTTGTATTTTGTGTGCGAGTAAAAATGTATTGTATACAGTGGCGGATTTACCAATAGGCTAAGTAGGCTGGAGCCTAGGGCGGCAGATTTAGAGGGGCGGCAAATTTAGCCCAAATAGTAAAAAAAAAAACAAAAAAAAATACTTAATAAAAAAAATCTCGCAAAAAGATAATGTAAAACTTATTTGATCTAATTGTCACCGTTAACCGGATTGTTAACATGTTATTTAATAGAAATTGTTCGTATTGTTTTAAACTGTAAGTGCAACAAAAAACATTAAACAAAAACAACGTTTACCGACTACACATTATTTTGTGTAAGCTGTGTTCATATGGTGTATGTAGGTATTTTTAAGGCATGCCTTTCCCCGCCTTATGATTAGTACATGCTGCTGTTTTTAGGTCAACAATATACTTGTCACTACATAGCGGGTTGCATACAAGCTTTTTAACAAAAAAATTAAACCGACGAAACATCGAACTGAAAAGAATAAAATAAATTTTGAGGCGGCGCCAAACAAACATGTAAATTGATTATTTGGAATGAAGAAAAAACTTTTGAAAAAAAAAATTTAACCGCCTTCAAAAACAACCACAAAAAAGGGTAAAATAACCTACAAAATAACTTTTCTTTTGGAAGTAGGTGGCTTTGTTTTTTTTATTTCGTTGTCTTTTATGCCACCGACTTCCGAAAGAGAAGTTATTTTGTAGGTTATTTTACCCTTTTTTGTGGTTGTTTTTGAAGGCGGTTAAATTTTTTTTTTTAAAGTTTTTTATTTTACTCTTTTTAGTTTAAATATTCAACCCAAATTCTTGTCAAATACATCATTTCTTACATGTGCACTAGAATTTGGTAATCCTTAGCACTGGTATTAACATCGCTCATGTACACAATAAGCTAATAAAATTCCCTATCAAAAACTGCTGAACCGATTTTGATGAAACTTGCAGTGTTCCCTAAAGTGAAGTATTCCTCGTACAACAAAAAAAGAATTTTGAAAATCGGTCCACAATTGGCGGAGTAATCGCGTAACAAACACTCAAAAAAGTAAAAATCATCACACCATCCATCAATAAAAATGCTCACAAAATAAAAAGTACTGAACCAAATTGGATGAAATTTTTATGGGGCCAAACTGCAAGTATACTGCGTCGAACAAAAAAGAATAACAGTAATCGGACCAGAAACCTCGGAGTAATCGGTGTACATACATAAAAAAAAAAAACATACCGACCGAATTGAGAACCTCCTCCTTTTTTGAAGTCGGTTAAAAAGTTGTGGCTAGGTTGATCTTCGTTCATTGTTTCTTTGGCGCCGCGGCAAAATTTATTTTATGCTTTTCAGTTCGATGTTTCGTTGGTTTAATTTTTTTGTTAAAAAGCTTTGATTTTTAGCTTTTCGTTTTAATACCATTCTTAGAGTGTCTTACACATCATGAAAAACCTGTCTTCACTTTTAAAATTGTCAACGTAACCGCCACAGTAACTATTGCATTAACAGTTAAGGACCTCTTGGAACTGAAGTCTGCACTCTCAGATTGTCGACGACTGTCAAATCCCAGCTATGTCTAAAGTTCTCATCATGATGAATGAAATAAGCCTAAATACGATATAGTTGCTGTTAACTGTTGAGGATTTCTTGCTATTGCCTTCCGTCTCCATCCTCAAACCCTCAATGACAATATTATAGCCCAGCTAGATCTAAAGTTCTCATCAAGACTAGTGAAATGAGCCCAAACACGATAAAGATGCTGTTAATTTTTTAGGACCTCTTGCCTTTGCCTTTTGCTTCCATCTTCAGACCCTGGATGCCGATGATAAGGTCTAAAGTTGTCATCAAGATGAGTGAAATGAGCCCAAACGCGAAATAGCTTGTGTTAACTGTTGAGTACCTCTTGGAACTGACTTCACAACATAACCAGGATCTGGAGTTGATCTGATGATAGGGACGACATCATTTTATCTTCTCCAGATCTCTCCTATATAGTATTGTCCTCAGAACTACATAATGTTAACTTTATTTCAGCAGAATCGACTCACAACAGAAAATTCTATCCTTTTTTACTCATGGAGGACGACTTTACTTTTGAAATTTAAATGGGACCAACTTTGAGTTATACTGTTTCTAATAAAAAAAGATTTTTTTAAATCGGACCATGCTAGGAAAAGCTATGCGTTATTATATACATAAAAAATATACATGTTAAATTGAGAACCTCCTCCTTTGTTTTCGTCGGTTAAAAAATAATCTAAGTAGTAACTGACAGAAATATCACCTAGTTTACAATCATACTATCATTCTCATCTCATAATGACGGGAAAAAGCCGATGTAATGAGGACGATAGAACACAAATCATAAAGTTGCAATTTCTGAATAAATGTAATTAGTATGATTGTGAACTAAACTAACGTATTGAATTTCAAAAGTCAGTAGGGGCGGCAAAAAAATAATAGCCTACTAGCGGCAAATTTGTAAATCCGCCACTGATTGTATACAAATCATGGCGATTTTTTTTACACCAATCCAGATTCGATATTTTAGTTGGTTCGATTCTAGGGGTTTTTAGTTAATACTAGTTTGACAGACCCTTCAGGGCTGGGGTTTTGCAATTAACAACCAAATGTATCTTCACCATCAGCCTATAAATGTTCCCACTGCTGGGACACAGGCCTCCTCTCTGTGAGATGGAGTGGGCCATAATCCACCACGCGGGCCCAGTGCGGATTGGTAAATGTCACATGTCTTCGAAATTTTGCTTCTAGGACATGCCAGTTTCCTCACGATGTTTTCCTTCACCGTTTTGAGAGCAGTGGTGTTGAAATAAATTCGCTCCGTCTGCGTTTTACGTCTTTTTGTGTGGCCTTATAATGCGGAAAATTAGGGATTTTTCTACACTGTGTTAAAAATAAGTAGTAACAACGTTAATTTTGGGAGATTTTGAATGAAAAATAGTATAAATCCAGTATAGTATAACGTAATAATCCATAGCGATGTGGTGTGCAGGCCGTACAACGGCAACGCAGCGCTACAACAGCTGCTGTTAGTGCTGCCAGCGCTGCGACACGCCGACGTGGCCGTACGGCGGTTCTGGGCCGGCGTGCACCGCGAGAGACGTGCGCCCATGAACAAGCTCTTCATTGAGATGCTGGAGGCTTGTCTGCGATAAGGTAACTACTGATTTTTACATAGAAAATATAAAATAACACATATTTGAAGGTCATACATCTGCTTCTGTATTGGCAAATATTCACCGTCTTACCACAAGAAAGATAAACATCTGGTGAACACTTGTCTTAAAAAAACTGTCAACGACATTTCACATTGATATAAGGGTCGTTTTGCAGTTTTGTTAGACGAGCATTCAACAGCTGATGTTTATCTTTCTTGTGGTAAGGCGGTCAGTCTTTCAGAATTCAATTCGCAAAGTGTTTGCTGTTACACATCGCCCCATACTTTCTCTAATATTTTTACTATTACTTTTTACATCTAGTACTTTTGATAAAAATAAAATTTAAAGTATGCCAGACCCTGAACAACTACTTGTAGGTCATACAAATATTTTTTTACGTGAGGTAATGGAACCCGTGACACGCAGCATAGCAGTCATCGCTCAGATTCTACGCCAATCAAGCCGTCAAAAGTTGTCGCTCGCTCGCTTTTAATATGACAAAAAACATAGACTTTCCGAATCGTAATCTTAGAACTACAATTTATGGATTTGGCCTGACTGTCCAGTAGAATATCAAAAATAAGTTGAGAGTATGGCCTTCTAAAGCAACGCCTTCTAGCATCCCTATTCACACCTAGCTTGTAACCCTCTCAACCAAACCATACAAGCATACTTTCTTTTGTTACTCCATCTTATTTAAACAGTTGTCATGTTACACCGTTCCTGAATTTATGATTAAGTTTTTACGACATTTTTAATTGTAACGTCCTGTCTCTTTTCTGCCCCAGGCCAGTTGGAACACAAAGGAGGTGTATGTATACAGTTTCCTCTCGGGATGTCAATATTTTCGTTTCTTCACCTTCGGCGGGCGACGCGTCCCCGCGCCAAATGTACAAAACGATGGACGGATCTAGTACAAAACTTGTTACTATTTTGTATAATATTAAAAAATATATCTAGTTTTACTGTGGAAGTTTCGAGATAATTGTATGGTCGAGGAAACTATCCTTGGACTGACGCGGGCTGGTAGCCACTTAGTATTTTTGTGACCTGAAACGTCATTAGTTCTCTCTTGAACAGAGTTGTAGTACCAGCTTTAAAGCTTTTTTGTTTTTTCTAAATTTCGTGGCTTGCGACGTGCCCTCAGTGCGGTGTTGAAGGTATTTTTTCCCCGACCGTATGAACTCTGTATGTCTCGGTGAATGCGGGGGCCGTATTCGGCGCATTTATCATTAAAAATAACATTGTTTTTATTCTGTTTATTTTAAATGCTAAGGGGGACGTCGAATGTACTGCGACGTGAAAAAAAAAACGCGCTAGTGGACCTAAAATATTTGTAATTAAATCAATGTATCGCTACGATATCAAATGGATTTCTTGTAATCTTACTAGAATTTCGTAAAGTACAAATATATACTTAGATAAGTTTTACACCTGTTTTCACAACAAATTATTTTTACGTAGATTGTTGCTAAATATAGTTTTGAAAAATATAAAAAAAAAAATATTCTAAGGAGTATGAAAACTTGGGTCGAAAAAGTTTGAGACAAAAAGAGTTCTTATTTCTAAAGAATCTGGTCGCAGTGCAACAACGCTCCCCCATTCTAAATGTACAACTGTTTTATAAAAAAATAAAGAACATAATTATAAAAATAGAATTTATTTAAAAATACAGATTGTGTAGCAATATTTACTATATAAAGGTTATAAATGTATTTCTAGAGCTGTTCCACTAACAAAAATATATATTTTAACAGTAATTGTGAAACTATTAGTTGTGTAGATTGTAATACCAGTAAATGTCTGATCCATTTGTCGACAATACCCGGCTTGCAAACAGGAGGACTCCTATGTTAGGGTCGGCATTAAACAAAAGAGCCGGACGGTAAATTGTGTCTTATGCCGAACTGATTCAATCAGATTTCATTGCGTCAAGAAGACTGCCGGTCGACACAAGCTAAAAATGATAGTAATTGATAGGGGTTGGCTTTATTATACCGCAGCCAAATGCCGAACGGAATATGACGACCCGAACATTTGTCGAACAAACCTTAATCTGTTCGGGTATAGTCGATAACTTAGATAATTAGTAGCAACCCCGATATTGGATGGATGTATTTTTAAACGCGTTTAAAAGTAGAAATCGTATATAAATATATCTTTAAACCTAGTTATAATTAACGAGGAATTAGTGCCCGAACCGCAGTTAAAAATATTTTCAACTAATGCAACGTAATATTACTATAGTGTTATTTCAGAGAACAGAATAGGTAGAGAATACAATTTTCCTAAATTTTAAAGATGTAAGTAAGATCCGTAAAAATGAAATGGGGCTCCATCGACATAGCTTAATTTTCTTTATCGAAATAATCGCAGTAAAGAACTTTCACAACAACCTATGTCGCAATAATAAATTACTACGTAATTTTCGCAGTAATAAACTTCGCAATTATGTTTTATACTTCCTTAAATTTTAGAAAAATATACTGTACCTATTTAGATCTCTGATTTATAATGTTGGAGTTTGTTTCTGTCAAAAACTGTTGTCGTGATTGTAACATATCTGTAGGTAGTTAGTATAATGTACAAAGTACAAGGAACAATACTCTTCTGGACTTCTAAAAATACCCTTATTCATGAAAAACATATATGTGTATGCTCTTATGATATTTATTTAGTGATGATACTTTAGAGAGATTGGCTCTGTTATATTACCTCATATAATTATAAATAAACTTACAAGTATAGCGGCCATAAATAATGTACATCGTTCTTTAGTGAAAGGCTAGTTTCAGCTTCACGAAGCATTAACTAATGACAAAAAATGACGAATCAGCGACAAACGTCGCCTAGTGTGTTTTTATGTCTATGGTCGATAGAGAATAGAGTATTGATTTCGCGCCATCATTCATAACCTTTTGACGTGGCGCCAGTGTCTATGTCACATCAAATTGTCAGGAGCGGTGGCGGAATTTAGAGGAGATTATCCGTGGACAACTTTCTATCCCTACGCTACAAGATTTCTAACCTCAAAGAGCTATTACTCACGAGTTCATTGCTAAATAAATAATATACACTATCTGTAAATAAACAGAGCTTTTTAGCTGTAGGATTTTGATATTTATGAATAAGGGAATAAGATAGAAAATACAGAAACAACCTCCATATTAAACACTATAGTAAATACTTAAATGTAACATCACAGAATCGTATTAAGTACCTAAAAATATTGATTTGTAAATAGAATTAATATTAAAGTAAATAGTGAAACAGATAATATCGAATACCTCAATACCTGTTACCATGGACGGATGACTATAAATATGTAACTGTTATAAATGTAAATAAGTACATAATGTACACTTGTACAGCGGTGAGATTGATGCCAGCGCCTCTGTTGGTGAAACTTGGAACTAGCAATGGGGATATTTTGAAATGCAAGAAAGCCTATGAAACAAAGCCCGATTTCTGTAAAATTGTAATTTAATGCAAAAATAAACTTCTTAGGGCCAGTTTTTGATCAATGGTTATGTAAACTATTAGTTAAAATGCTTTAAATAATATTTAACCATTTTAAAAGAAAATGTAAAGAATTTTGCGTGCAAACAATTGAACATTACATACTTATTTGCTAGTTCGATTTCAACAATATTCTGGTATGAATCTGACCGTTGTCAAATACAAATAATGTGTGAACATTTAATGCGAAAACGACTAAAATAAGAATTTACTTGTATAAAAATGTTGTGCGACGAAAATCTATTCAAAATTGCACCCTATATGGTACATAGTTCGATTGATTTTGTAAAATTGTAAAAAGGATAATTTTACTAATAACAAGGTTGTTGTGTCTGGTGCATTTTTGTTGTGATTTTGCTCAAAATCTGAGTCGAAAATTATTCGCATTCTTACCAGGACTAGTGATTTTATTTACTGGCAACACTTATGGGCATAATATCCATATTCATTAGATTTTCGTGTACAAAGAAAAAGTAGAAAAATCTGTATGTGATATATTTTCCTCATTATTGCAGATTTAATAGGCGAAAATGAATGATATGGTAACCCTAAGGAAGCTTGCCGATGACGCGATACGGTCCATTCGACCGATTTCAACTACAAGTGAAAAAATCCTTACCACTACGACATATGACATAAAACGTGCGGTTACAGGTAGATGAAAAACAATACATGCTCGCCACGACGACGTAAGTCAGTCGAATTGCATCATTATATCGTAGTAGCAAGGACGATTTTCATTTTTAGTTAGTAGAAATTGCAAATCGCATGAATCGCGCCATGAACAAGATCCCTAAATAGGCGCGGGAGTCGAATGCAGTATGGGAACTGCGCAAGCGCACGATATATGTAAGGACAGGGCTCGAGAGGTACTGAGAGATGCTAGGAGCATTCCAAGTCCAAGCTGCATTCGCTCGCCTTTTGTAACCGCAACGTCAGCAAAAATATAATGGATTCGCAGTTTATTTAATTTGTTTTTGTTTATCGTTTAAGTAGCTTTTACGTTTTAAATGATGTGTTTGAACAAGCTTAAGGTTGTTTAAACGCAAATTACCGAACAACGGTATTTTAGTGTCAAAATGTAAGGTAGTAGGGTCAACTTTCAAAATGATATTTGTTGTAACATAGTTACAAAAATGAATTGTAAAAAATCAATGTGATTGCTCTAGGATTAGGTATAAGCAAATAATTTTGAAAGTTGCCAGGTTTTTGGGCCCGGAAAAATTAATGTTACTTAGTATAATTTGGCTGAGAAATATTCCTGTCTTTGTCGTACAACTGTCTAAATACAAGCGCAAGATAGAGACGGAAACATCTCTTAGCTAAACCATGGTAAGTTTTATTAATCCAGGCCACAGACTCGAGTATCACAGAATAAAAAAAAAAAACGTATCGACAGTGAAAATTCGAAATGTCCTAACAAACGTGACCGTGTCATTTGAATTTCAACTTTCAACGTTAAGCTGTAAGTTCAAAATTGAAGCGCTCAGACAGTTAAAATTTTCTCCGTCGGTATTAAATTCCAAGTGAGTTTACACGTTCTGTTGTAGTTATTCTTATGTTAAGAATATTTACTTTATTAAATAAGTGTTTAATGGCGTAACCGGTGGTAGTTCGGAGCGAAGCTGTGACGTGTGACTGTGCCAGATTATTTATTAAGTTTTTAATTATTATTGTCGTTATTATATTGATCTGCGATTACTGATGTATACTGTTAGGGATAATGTGATAGTTTGGTTATAGTCTGTATGTTGGGTGGTTATTTCAAAATGAATAATAGTTTACAAATTGAGGGCGATTTTTACCAAGGAAAATTGATCACGAGCGGCGCATCTTAAACGCCTTCAAGAGCTGTCTGTGGCATTTTTTAGCGCAACGATGAGAATATTTTTATTTTATTTTGAAATTGGCTCTTGACTCTATTCTAAGTCAACGGTGAGCCTACGCAGAAGAAGCCTGGTGCCTACAATGACATATTATAGCAAGAGTAATAAATTACAGTGTGGGAACAAGGTGGCACTAGACGACTTGTATACCTCTGTCTCTTTCCCACACAGTACCCATACCATGAGTTGTCATTACGATACTCGATCATCGATATCGACCGCGTTTGGCGCTCTCATTGGCCCGCTCCAAGGTTGTATGAACTCTCAACCAATGAGAGCGCCAAACGCGGTCGATGCGTATGATTGAGTATCGTAATGACAACTCATGGTAGAGGCTCTGGAATTACGATCGCTTTAAGATGTCATGGTAGGCCACTAACTTTATATTTATAGAGTTTCACGCGTTCGGAAACATAGGCGCAATCTAAATTAAGTTGACCACAACTTGTGCTGTCCAGCCACTTAATTTCGATGAAATATTGAAACAGACGGCTCTTGAACGCAGTTTAGATGTGCGGTATCGAGTTCAATTTCATCAGTGTAACTCGACTTAAACCTTTTTTAAACATTTGAATTAATTGGTGAGTTAGGAAACCTATTCACGTATTTTCCTGAACTAGCATTTTTCTTTTCAACTGATTGGCAGCTTTTTACCCACTTGCATACAGACTGAAACCTCAAGTTTTGTTGATAAATCAAATGTCAAAAGATTTTTTAATCGCCTTTTATAAAATTTTACTTTGTATAAACGAACTGATTGGACTTGAAATATAAATTGAATTTCTATATTGTAGAACCTTTTTAGTAGGTGGAGTTGGTGATATGAATGTCTGTTTTCACTAATACTAAGCGATTCTTAAATCCATGACTAAATGGTCCATGGTAAAGTTTCCATACGTATTTAGGCAATTTTTTACGTGTCGCTTAGTCTTAGTGAAAACAGGCAGTAATCTCAGATCAAATTAGAGAGCCCTAGGTAAAACCAATATAATACCCGTGTCTTAAATTTTGTATTTAATGAATTCGTACCTTATTTCTTTACATAATGTTATTAATGTGAACCGGTCCCGGATATAAAAATAAAAAATATATAAAGTGGTGACATTTTATTTTTGTATTTTTATTTTGTTTGATCCATAACGTCCTTATGTTAGTGCTCAACAGATATACTTGCAGCCTCTAGGCAGACAAAAACCGACCTCTCTTGTGTAAGGCCTAGAAAGAGTCGCGGTACTGTCTTATCAGGTTACTGTGACCCTGGAACGTGAAGGGCTATTAAAGAAACACTGAACATCGTGGATTTCCCGTGCTCGCAACTATTTTCTCCAACTCGGTGGAGCACCAGTGGTAGACGCCCACGGCGACAGACGTCGGCAGACGATCTCCGGCCACCGTAGGCGCGGGCATGCGGGCGGCGAGTAAAGGGCGACTCGCTGTCCGACCATGGACCATGCCCGGGTCGACGGCGTGTTGTGTTTCACGCGCGCCTCAAAGAGTGTCAGCATTGTGAGCCCCCCTCTAGAGGGCCAAAGCCTGCCGGGGTCGCGGGACTTATCTCATTACCGTGACCCCGGAACGTAAAGGGCTATTGAAGGACACGTGGATTTTAGTACGAGTCTGACAGTCCCTCCCGCCCTACCCTAGGTGGAAGGACTCATTATGATTTTACCACGTGAAAAAAAAAACTGTGGAGCACGGGACCTACCCGCAACGGTATGGTCCGAGCTCCAACTAATGATCGGTACAGTCAAGTAATTCAGAAAATACACAGTTCAATATTGTGGCGCAATTTCATTAGTTGTTAGGGCCCGGATTAGGGTGCGAGAGATTTCTGGAACGCATGCCACATGGCCCGCATTCGGGGAACCGTTTTCATTAGTCGATAGCCCGCGTGCGGGGTAGGAAAACCTCCATGTTCGTCGCTATTTATTTACAAGAGTGGCAGACCCGCAAGCTGTATATCGACCGATGAATTTCATTGGTCGATATCACGGTCGGTATAAAGCAAGCGGGGAATCACTGCAGATGGTGTAACGAACACGTATCGACTTAAAACTTGTTTGTTGTTGTTTTCTCGCCTGCGAGGACTCCCCGCCCCAGCTAGTAGTCAATAAAATGTAAGCATAATCTATAAGTACCTTATTAAGATTTTCTAAAGTTAGAACTCAATGTGAAATCTAAACCAAGTACCTACTAGGAGAACGTCGTGCCGAAATTGAATTAGGGATCTGAACAAAATGTAATAGGAGAACAGGATCATGAAAGGCGTTCATGCTCCCGAAGACCGGTCTTGAATACTAAAAATGTCTTTCGGTGAATAATGAATGGCCAAAAAAGTACAAGGACTGCATAAATTCACTGTGGTATTTTCATTTTATTAACAGTTCTGTTCCTACATACAAGTTCTGAGCAGAATATATTCATGGTAAAAGTACTAGGTTTGCATGAAATTAAGGCGGCATTATTTAAATAACTAAATTAAGGTATTTCAGTATACAGGTATTTCACAGTGTGAACTGTATTTTTTGTAGAAATAGTGTGACTGTGAATCACACTAATATAAAATACCAGACATTAACGAGGTTTTCGCCCTGTGCCTTTGCCCCACGCTTGGAATTTCTTCTAAATCTAGGGTGTGTTTTCAAACATTTGAACTCACAAACACAAATACCCTGACCCGGAAACGTCCGGGAATCGAACCCACGACATCATTCACCAGACAATCAGATAAGGAAAATCATTTGGGCGCCCTCATATGATTGCTCCGTGCTTCACCTGTGTGGAGCACGGAGACTATAAAAAAGACGAGAGAAGAGAAAGCAAGTTTTTGTTTCACTGTACAATAACGTCATCAGTTGGAGCACGGGACTCAAATTCAAATTGATAGTCTCCGTGCTCCACCGTGTTGGAGAAACTAGGTGGGGCACGGGTCCGTCACCGATTTTAGTACGAAAGAGTCTGACAGTCCCCCCTGGAGGAGCTCGTGGCTAAATAATTACAGCCGCACAGGCCGACCTTCCGGGTTAAGCCGCGCTTGCCGAGGTTGGTCTGTGGATGGGTGACCATCTGTCATAGCAAGATTACTCCGTGCCTCGGAAAGCACGTAAAGCCGTTGTTCCCGGCTATCATTTGTAGATCTTTGACAGTCGTTACCTGTTAGTCAGAAGCTCGCAAGTCTTACAACCAGTCTTACCATGGAGTATCGTATTGCCCAGTTACTGGGTTGTGGAGGTCCGATAGGCAGTCGCTCCATGTAAAATACTGATATTCAGCTGCATCTGGTTCGACTGGAAGCCGACCCCAATACACCGTGACTTTTTAGTCGTCTTACAAAAGTGGTCCACTTAATGTATCCGACCTATAGAGGTATTATACGAGACGAATTTGTTTTTTTTAATTGTTAATAATATTTTTTATTATTAAAAAATAGGTACATTAGAAATGTGAAACACCCTGTTAAAATGTTTACGTATCAAGCTGTAGAGTAAACCTACCCTGCGGAATAGTCAGGCAGATCATTCCATTTCCATTTTCTATGAGACAAGGGTGTTTCTAACTACGCCTTGCGTCATTCTTAATAACGAATTAAAATTTTATTTTTAAATTTTTCAAATCTCTTAAATACCATTTTTTATTATAAACGTGTTCTAGTCATTGGATACATGAACTGGGCTGCCCTTGTAAGACGACTAAAAAGTCACGGTGTATAGTTGGGAAAAGGCTAGGCAGATGGAAAAAGGCCTAGAAAGACCTACACGGACCTTAATCGTGAGGTATTCTAGAAAGATCGAGTGTGTAGTACGGAAAATCAAATAACAAATTTTATTTCGATATTTTATTATGTAAGAAAATTTAATATTATATTTACAATGTCTTTTCCGTTCAGTATATCATACTATTGCGAATTGTTCGTACAGCAATTCTCTTACTTTGAAATACTCTTCGGATAAGACTCCTTCCAACGCTACGCGACCGCTGTCCAACTGAAATAGAAAAGGAGAATAATCACTACATATTATAAAGCAAAGTCGCTTCCCGCTGTCTGTCATAAAAGAGGAAGGTTTAAATGTTAATAACACGCATAATATAGTAGAGATTGCACCCGTGCGGAGATGGGGCGGATCGCTAGTTATATAAATACCGGCACGGTTCTTGAGCGCTCGGCGTAAGAGTGGGGATCGCTTTGCGCATCGACACTTGTCGACAAATGAAACGCACAAAACAACGAATCCCGAGTGGCGGCTATGACGCGTTGCGCTACGACACGCTACGCGGGCCAATTACTACACTTTCCCCGCCCCTGTTCCTCACTTCATCTACCAAAGAGACCTAATAACTCACTTCTGCGCAGGTGAAGGTCAGCGCTCAAGATCCATGCCGTAACTGTACATAATTTCACTTCAAATGAGGCCTCTCGTTCCCGCCCAGAGAGAGCGGAAGGAATTGTCTGACGCTTGCTGATTAAAAATCGAACCAGTTCTTTGTTGCCTTTAGCGTTCCAGTTCCAAGATGTCCTGCTCAGTCCCGCGACCCGAATACGTTCATATTATCTCGGCGAATAGTAAGCGTCCAACCCGCAGTTCGGTCAGTTGCACCGATTTAATGAACGATGCAGCGCATGTAGGAATTTAGTTCGTATGTGGTGTTGTAGATATCAAAGACAGGGTCTAAAATCTACACACCCTGTTGTTATGCCGCGTATAGCCCGAGCCACCGAGGACCAATGAATTGGGTCCTGCTGGCCTTCGTTGGTCCTGTATGGACGGCTTACCGAACGCAAAAGATCGCTCGTTATATCCGAAGCGTGGCGGTAACATCAAAGGAATTGAATCATTCGATCGGACTCTGTGTGGACTGTCAGAAAAGGCTTTCGTTAGCCTACACCAGGCTAAGCGGCATTATAACTCCTTATAGGAGCTTATACTCATGACGCGACGCGACTCGTGCGATATCGACTCGCACTTATTTGCTAATGGAGCGATGCGATGCAATTCGACCGTGAACTACAAAAAATTTACCTTACTACGACATAAAGGCGCTGCAAATAAAATTCAAAAGATGTTGACAGTGAAGAGTAGTTGCGCAATCGAATTACGAACAGAGATTCATGTGTATAGCATGTACATGCAATACAGATATCGAACAGATTTGTGAGCAATATCGTCAATTCTTGCGACTCCATTAGCAAACACTAGTGATTGTTCATACATTTTGTTCAGTCGGACGTTTGTGTGATATCTGACCGACATCCTCAATCCATGCAATAGGCTATTTGACGAAAAAAAAAAACTTTAATCCGTCAGTAAGATTATCAAAAAATATTCGCCTCGTATTTTTCTTTTTGTACGACTGCCAAAATTGACGGAGATAGAACGCTTTCAAAATTGGCAATACGCCACAATTTAGTACAATTTCTACTGAATTCTGACGTCACCAGCCCCCACTCTCGAGTTTCGATGCGTTATATCTTGGTAAATGTTCATTGAATTTACAAAAGAAAAAAAACGTGTCAGTTATTTCTCAAAACTCTAAATGCCGGACTAATTAGATTTGTGATATATTAATACTGTAAAATAGCGTATTCTGTATCGCGTCACGTCGTTACATCTAAATGTTCAACCCCGAAAAAAAAGAAGCTAGAATTGTTGTTATACTAACCCGACGAATAGCAAGCGTGCCGTTACAACACTCGAGTGCTCCAGCTGTGAACTCAGTACTAAGTCCGATCTTGTTGAGAGCGGCGCGCAGCTCCGACAGTCGCACGGAGTTGATGAAGGAGGCCGCGTGAGCGCCGCCCGGGGCTGACTCCAGGCACATTGATACGTCCGATGTGGCTTCTTCTGTGGGGGGAAGGGAGGGAATGGGTTTTATTTTTTTGAATTGATGTAAAACTGATACTGAAAACTAGATTATAGTACAGCTTTTTGGTAGAATAACTAATGTAATTGCGTGTCTCATCGTAATGTCTTTACAATTTAGTCAGAAAAGGTAGGTAGATGAGTTTAATGTACGCCAAGAGCGGTGGGCTTTTTTTTCGTGGTAAAATCATCAAATAAGTCCTCCCACACAGGGCGCGGGTGACTGTCAGACTCGTAGACTAAAATCCACGGTGATCCTTCAATAGCCCTTTACGTTCCACGGTCACGGTTACCTCATGAGGCAGTCTCGAGACCCCAGCAGGCCTTGTCAGATTGCTGACAGCTCTTTGAGACGCGCGTGAAACACGACGGGCCGAAAGGATCGTTTAGTTTCAATTTAAAATGACATTGGTAAGTTTTCTCTCTTTTTCTCTTTGTAAATCCATATAGATTAACTTAACCGCACGCCTTTTTGAAGGCACCCTAAAGCTAAGCGCGCACTACGAAAAAAACTTTAAGTCAGTGGCAATAGTCAATGAAATAAAAAACTAAGCCACCAACTTCCGAAAGAAAAGTTATTTTTAACTTTTTTGTGTTTGATTTGAAGTCGGTTCTTTTTTTAAAAAGTTTTTATTTTACCCTTTTTTTAGTTCAGATATTTAACAAAAATCTTAGTATAAACGGCGTCTTTAGAAATCTTTAATCCAAGTCAGCAACAAAAATGGATCTATGCGGTCAACGTCACGAGATATCCATGATTGTTATAATTATACTAAAACCTTCCCTAGAATGTAACAAATACTTTTGTGAAAACCGCATCTAAATCGGTTCAGCCAAACGCGAGATAATAGCGACCAAACGTACAATCGACTTTGAAAATCTACAACCCATGTAGGCAAAAAACTTCCTATCTGAAAAACTACTGAACCGATTTTGACGAAACTTGCAGTGTACCCTAAGTTGGACAATACCTAGTACAACAAAACTTATAGTTCCGGAGATATGCGAACACAAAACATAAAAACATACATACATACACTTTTTAAATTTGGCATATTTGTTCAGACGCTGATATAGACTAACATTATATGAAAACTGGGCAATTCTGAAATATTTAATACATTTATGGGTCGAATTGATAACCTCCTTTTTTTGAAGTCGGTAAAAAATTGTTGTGGAATAAAACACCAATCTGTGCACAACGGAAATGTACTACACAATCTGCGCAAATAAATCGTTTGTGATTTCACGAACTAGTAAGTTAGCAATTTCATTTCGCAATATAAAACCGCGACGATTAAATTACGCATTGCGCACATAGCCTAAGCGTTTCTTAGTTAAATCGGAAACCACATACCTGTAGAGGAAGTATTCTCCCGCTGACTAGCTCGTGGCTGTACGACAGCAGACAACCAAGCTAGCTCCGTGTCACCTGCAGAGCGCCACACTAGACCAGACATTAGACTGTCTGTCAATTTTACCTGAAAAATACAAACATTAACCGTGACCCCGGAACGTAAAAGGCTATTAAAGGACACCGTGGATTGTAGTCAGTACAAGTCTGACAGTCCCTCCCGCCCTGCCCTGGGTGGGAGGGATTACGTAAAATATATTTGCTATTACGCTTTTATTTAAGTGTCACGAGAGAAAAAGACTCCACAAAAAATACATACTTTAGTTTGCGAATCGTTGCTTAACGGTCAGCTCAGACCGAGACGTGACGTTGCGCGCACATATCAATAGAGCTATTCAAAATCTAACTCTATTAGCAGTATCGTTGCGTCACGTCGCGCCGCGTCGCGTCTCGGTGTGAACTGACCGTAAAGCTACCTGTTAAGTTTTACAAGCCAATACGACTGTCTATTTACGTACCTGATAGATGTGCGATTCTGTTGTGGCGTCGATGGTGTCGCCAACGTATGGTATGTATACCTTGTCTATGCCTTCAGCCTCGCAGTGTTTCCTGAAAGGTGTGATAACAATAAAAATTTGGAATATTGACAATTGGCCAAAAGCTAGCAGTTCAACTAAGGAGAGTTGCAGACTCCACATTGTGACGTCAGGCGTATTTAATAAACAATTATGTATCGTATGAAAGTAACTCTAACAAGATAATATAGATTATACACACTATTAAAAAATAATTTACACAAAGTTTTTTTATTGCCAAACATTATTTTCAGATAACAGTTGACAGGATAGACAGTCTCCTTCATAATTGAACCGCATAGTAAGGATTTATATGTAAAAGCATAGCACACTCTGCAATTAAACAAATCCTTTTTATAGTAGGTCAGAAACCGACATAGAATTTTACGTGTTCCATATAGCGCATTGATAAGTTTATAACTCTTTTTTTATGAGTAAAATTTACAAGAGCAAGTTGTACCTAAACAATTTAATTTGCAACAAAAATGTCTCCAAATTTATGTGAGACCAACAGATTTGAAGATATTATGTGATAAGGGGACTAATCGTACTATGCTCACTAATTATGCCAACTTCCTAGACCTGTGTCCCAGAACTGGGAATATTATAGGATGCCAGGTCAAACGGAGTGAATAAGGACGCAGGGGTGAATCGGGACAAAACTTTGAAAGGGATTTTAACGGGTAAGTAATATATGATATAACTACAAAATCTCTAATATTTACAAGAGATAACAACTGAATATATAGTTTTATTTGATATAACAATCTTTTAATATAATAAACGATTGACATAATTTTATAATGACTAATTTCTATAATCATAACAATCAATGAATATAAAATCGTTTTGTATACCACTCAAAAGACATGAAATTTATTTGGTCTAATTTTTTTTTCTTCCTGGTATGTAATCTAGCTCTGATGTACCTAGTAATAGTACCACCTACTATGAATGCTCGACGGAGCCCCGCTTCGCGGGGCTCCTTTTTTTGCGTTCAAGGTTTAAAGTAACCTAACACGAAGGAGATGGCGGGGTCTTTCAGACCTCGCCATCCCCTTCGAACCTAACCTGTCCGTGTCGGGGTGCCCCAAGTCCCGAGCTCGCTTCGCTCGCTCTTGCATCCTAGGTCAAATTACTGATTACTACCTGTCATGCTGGCTCGACGGAGCCCCGCTTCGCGGGGCTCCTATTTCTGCGTGCAAGGTTTAAAGTAACCTAACACGAAGGGGATGGCGGGGTCTTTCAGACCCCGCCACCCCCTTCGAACCTAACCTGTCCGTGTCGGGATGTCCCAAGTCCCGAGCTCGCTTCGCTCGCTCTTGGATACTAAATTTTTCTAATAACAATAGCATTCGTGAAGGCAAACAATCAAAGTCCAAAGGATAAGCCAAAGTCATCAAAGAGAATGGTTTAAACGTTAAATTATATGTTTCAAACGTGATCATAATGATTTTCGCTTATATAAACGTTATATCAAATTAAATTATATGAAATGAGTTTTAGAGTAACACAAACATTATGTGTAAAGAAATTATATCAATCGTTGGGTATTTCTCACGTTGATTATATCATGTGAACGTTATTGAAATGAAAATATATCAAATAACTTTATATGAAATGAGACGCACCCGATTTTAACAATAAATTATGATGGTTAGTTGCCAACAGTCTCAAAATAATGTAGTATTATTTAATAAATAAAATGGAGTCGTTGGTAACTTATCATATATTATTAGTTCAATATTGAAACCCTGTTCAGTGCCGGTTTAAGCACTACCAGCGAGATTTCTACGGCGCCCCCTAACTGCAATACAAACCCATATGAAAAAAGGAAAAGGATTTCAATCATTACGTTCGATCAAACAGAATGAAA
Source organism: Agrotis exclamationis (assembly GCA_950005045.1). Classification (NCBI taxonomy): domain Eukaryota; kingdom Metazoa; phylum Arthropoda; class Insecta; order Lepidoptera; family Noctuidae; genus Agrotis; species Agrotis exclamationis. The sequence continues at coordinate 17,099,052 of OX465436.1, forward strand.
AAGTTCAACAAAAGTTTTCATTACAACAATAGGGTAGTTTATCAATTGAATGACGAAAAGCATGTAATTTTGCACAAACGTTCCTTGAATTATGTAAGTTTTGTGTTTTCTTTAGACGGGTTTTGGGTTTATCCCCTAAAAATGGGATGAAAGAAATTGGGAAATTTACGAGAAAGTAGGTCTGCGGCGCCCTTTCGTATTCGGCGCCCTGGGCGGTCGGCTAACCGCGCCTTACCCTAACCCTATTAAAGTTTTGTCCCGATTCACCCCTGCGTCCCTATTCACCCTGTTTGACGGTATATCTTACTTGAGAGTCTGCAGAGCATCATGATTGGCTCTAAGCCCCACTATAGCCCTCGGCTTGGCCTGCGACACGACTCGCAGTAAAGACTCGCCGTCACATCGCCCTTCCAACTCAATGTATTGTATGTTCGCCTTTATGTGTACTTGACGCATCGACGACACACACTTGCTTGGAACTTCTAATATTTCCTCTGAAATGGTACAAAATAGATAGATTTAGTGTAAATGCTTTTATTTTATATTAACCAAATAGGTTAAAAACAAGCCATTGATATACGGGTTGAGCGGTTGACGGCTTCGCTACGAATCGCGGGTTCTATTCCCGTACGGAACAAAATTGTGTATGATCTACAAATAGTTGTCCCAGGTTTGGGTTTTTATTTACATTTGACTTTTTTTTTTGTAAACGAACCCACGATACAGGTGAAATTCCTAGTGTCTGGCGACGTTAAAAAAAATTACCAATTCAGATATCATAAAAATCAACGATAGGATTATGGTTATAATATTAATGGGTGCTGTGTGTGTCATGTCCCAGCATGAAAGCGGGACAAAAATGTCACGTAAACTCAATCAAATGTCAATCGAAAATACAACTTAAACTAGCTAGCATTTTAGTTTAAGCGTAATTAGTATCATAATACGAAAATGAGTTTGTTATGCTTTCAGATTCGGATTGATTTGAGATTCGCTTTGAGGTTATAGGCTACTTTTTTTGTATAAAACTTGGGTGGGTGGGGGTGCCTGCCAGCGAAACCATGGCCTAAATCTAAGGCAAAAATATTGCGACGAAACAACTATTTTCTATTTAAAAATCCATCATATTCACATTTTGTTCAAAGCATAGCATAATACTTACCGGACCCGGCCAGTCCTACAAATATTTTGCACAATTTAAAGAAACATTTGCTTCAAAGATACATAAAATGTTGATAAATACATAAAATAATTTACCGAGTGTCTTTAAAAAGTATGTTTTACCTTCCGGCTCCTGTTTTGGTGGCGGGGCGGGTGGTACATCTCTGATTTCTCCTTCTGCATCTACTATCTCAGCTAATCGGTAGTCTTCCGGCTGGAAAAAAAATAACAGAAAAAATAAAAGTAAAAACTTGCAAGAATTGATGAAACATGAATTTGAAATAGTGGTACCTATTTTCCAAGTTCTTCTTATCTTATCTCACTTCTTACTACTATAAGAAAGTTTGAGAGGATGGACAGATGTTTGTTACTCTTACATTTTGAGCTACTGTGGATACAAAAGTGGATAAATTTGGAAAATACCTACACTCAGCATTGGGTAGGTAAAGTTTGAAGAAAAAACAAAGACAGAGAGAGTGAGAGAGAGGGGAGAGAGAATTAGAGAGAGTGGAGAGAGAGAACGAGAGAGAGGGAAGAAAGACGGAGGAGCGAGTGAAGGAGAATGAGCGAGAGAGAGAAAAAGCGAATATATTATCGGATCGGTGTAATTTATCTATAATATGTATGTATTTAGAAATATATAAGTATGTTTATCAGTTGTCTAGTACCCATAACACAAGCTCTGCTTAGCTTGGGACTAGATGGCGTTGTGTGATAGTTGTGGAATATTATTATATTATATTATACTAGAAATACCTAATAATATTGCCCAAAATGGTAATCAACTCACCTTTATCACCTCTCCAAAATCATCAGCGCGGTACCTCTCCTCGTGGAAAGGGTACATGACGTGGTGTTGCTTGTTGGACAGGGAGAGAGAACGAGAGACAGCGGGGAGATAGAACGAGAGAGAGGGAAGAGAGAGACGGAGGAGCGAGAGAGGGAGAAGGAACGAGAGAGCAAGAGATCCAATATATTGCCACACATAAATTTAGAGAATATCAATATTGCCCATAATGGGAATCAACCAACCTTTATGACCTCTCCATAATCATCAGCGCGGTACCTCTCCTCATGGAAGGGGTACATGGCGTGGTGTCGTTTGTTTGACTTGAAGCAGCCAGCCGCGCGGACGTCGTGTCTCACAGGGATGTCATGCTTGCCCGTCACTACCCACATCTCAAGCTCGCCGTCCGAGTCTGAGTCCGATGATATGCCTGCTGTTTCTTCTCTGGAAAAAATAGATTTTCAAATTGTGTAAATTTTAATTTTGTTAATGGAAAATGAATTACCATCTGAAAATGCTTGCAAAATTAATGTTTTGACAGACTCGAGACTCCAAGCTAAAGTTTCGTTCGAGTCGTTGGTAAGGACAAATTGCGGACCACCTGTAGATTGAAGTATTTGGAGTACTATTATTTCCATGTCTAAGAAAATGGGGTCGAAAAAGAGAAAAAAATGATTTAGGATTCCAATGGCGATGAAGATTTGCTGCAGTTATTTTTCTTGAAAATAATTCACGACTTACTTATCTCTTAAGACCAGGGTTTATAAACAGTGCGTTCTACCTGCCGAAACGTGGACACTCGCTGTAAGACTGATCCATGAATTTGTTCAGCATGCAATGGAGAGAGCAATGCTCGGGGTTTCTCTGGTGGATAGAATTCGTAACGAAGGCTTTCGCCAGAGAACTAAAGTTACTGATTTTGCGAGTAGAATGTGAAGTGGAAGTGGGCCGGCCATGTCTGCAGACGCACGATGGAGCAGATGTGTTAGGAGTGAAGACAGCGTATAGGCAAACGTAGTGTGTGACGCCCTGCTGCAAGATGGATTAACGATTTGAAGAAAGTGGCTGGCAGCGGATGGATGCGGACTGCCCAGGACCGGGATGGTAGGCGTTCTTTGGGGGAGGTTTACGTCCAGTAGTGGACGACAATTGGCTGAAAAGAGAAGAGAGACTTACTTGACAGTGTTGTTAACCTTAACCCTCTGCTGTTGCATGTACTCGTCGAGCTCGGCACCTTCTAGTCGCACGCGCCGGTTCACGGTCAGCTCTATGGTACGGTCGCCGCCTTTCTCTATAAGATCACGGGCTAACGTTCCTGGGGATGTCCTGTTGGGAGAAGAAATAATGTTATTAAAGACACATACTGTACGAGTATGATGGGCTTCATCAATTGGTTATCCCAGTAACGAAAGTAGATGCAAGGGGGTACTGACATCTTGACGTGGACTGTACAAGGGTTCCATTTATGAGTATTAAGACTTTTTTTTCTATTGCACAAAAAAATTTATTTACTATTTTTTTTGTATGTTTCTATTGTTCTGTCGGTATGTGCAATTTTCTTTTTAATTTTTTGTATGTTTTCATTGTACATACAACACACCAATAACTTGTGTGTGGTTTTGTAATTGTAAATTCAAGGTGGCAATAAATAAATAATCATTTTTAAGAAACTAGAAAATTCCCGTGGGTTAAGGATTTTAGAATGAATAAGTTGCTGTTACATTGTCTTGAGTATTAAATATCTAAGCTGGAATCATTTATTTCACATAAAAAAGAACTATTTCCGAAAGTAAATTGGTGAATTGTACTATTTTAATACAATGCTACCTATCCTACATAAGGACATGTCGAATAACTAACCTGGCAGTCAGAACAATAGAATTCTGTGGGTTAGGAGCCCACAACAAGAACAGATCCCTGGCGAAACCTGACTCCAGATCAGGGAAGGAAGCCAGCACCACCTTAGGTCCTGGCGTGCGGCTCACCTCGCCCACAGAGTGACACAGTTGTAAGTGACGGAGAGCGAACGGGTTACTGCGAGCGCCTTCGAACGCGCGAGTTAGCTTGTCGCTCATCCATTCTATCTGTGAAATATAAGTATGTTTTGAGACTGCTCTGCAGTATCACGTATTTATAAAAAATATGTATAACGTAGACAAAAGCCTCATTTGTTTATTCATAAGTACAAAAGATTTTTACAAAAAGATAACACTCATATTCAAAGTCATAACCTCGAAGTGCCTCGAACGATCCTCAAGACTTAGGCTGCTTTTCCACCAGAGATGCGCTAGTGTCCGTTACCCAGGCCAGATGTTGTCGAAAATGGTCATTTGAATCTTATAGATAATTAGTTTTGCGGCTTCTGTAATTGTTGCGCACATTTTTAAATTTGTTGCGTTTATAGTTTTTTAATTATTTCACAAAAACATTTCCTGCTGGGGTAACGTTACCCCAGCCAGACCTTTTTCTTTCTAATGGGAATATTTAAATAAATACTAGCTATAAAATTAGTTGTCTAGATGAAGTAAATGTTGTGCCTTATTTTGTATTTATTCTTTCTTCGGTTGCGAAGTTATTCGAGATTTTGCTGGGGTAACGTTTTTGGTTTTGCTAGATCTTTGAAATGGTTAAGCGGATTCTTATCATATTTTGTACTTGACTTCTTAGGAATCAGTTTAAATTTGTTCTGCAATAAAAAAACCAAAATAATGCATAGCTTAAAGGTTATTTCATTAAATAGAAAAACACTTCAATTGGTCCCAGCACTCTCAATAAGAAGTCTAAAGACTTACTTTAAACGTTATTTTAAAGCTTGTAACTGCCTTCAAATGTATATGAAGTTTCATTAGCATCCTGTAAGTATTTAACAAGTTATGATGATATTCAGTTCTTCACGAGCACGATCTTGATGCGCGCCGTGTTATTTGGCCACTGGATTGGATATATGAACTGAATGTTATGTCAATTATTAGTTTTTTAGTTCAGTTGTATATCAGTAAAATTTCAGCGTAGTACATTGGATAATTAATGAGATAATACGATTAAAGTCATTAGGAAGTGAATGACCGTGGTAACCCGACCAAGTTTAGGTGGTTACGAAAAAGCGAAAACGCAGAACATTACACTATCTTTTGAAATGTTTAGTATAATACACCTTACAATTTCGGTACAGACGCGTACACTGTTAAATAATAATACAATAATATCTGTACTATGAAAACATTATTATTATCTTCCAGTTGCACAAACTTATCGAAAATCACCGATATAATTATGTCGTTCGGTGGGACGTGGGAGGGGTGGGGTGAAGGGGTGTAATATATTGTTTGCATGAATTATGTGATTATGGAGCATGTTTAGTGCGTTATGCACTAAACATGCTCCATAATCACATAATTCATCTTGCAGAGTGCGCGTGCACTTCGGCAGTTCCGTTTCCTGTTTTTGCAAATAATATTTATCGAGTGCGTGAGAGCTATTATATAATAATAAGTGTGGCGAATTACTGCTAATGTGGAGTGCTTCTATTGATGATCATAATTATGGTGCGGGCTGCTTGATGAATTCACGAACAAGGTAAGCTTGCATAATGTAACAACAGAAATAGTAGCAAAATTATTATTAATATGTACCTACATGTTGTTAGGTACTTATCTAAAACTGTATTTTTTTTAAGGCTTAAATATTTGAATTTAGGAACTTACTTATTATTTTCTTTTTTCGTACTTAGTTATTAACTGGACTGGAATTTTCAACAATGATAACGACATATTTATCCTTCGCTATAGTGCCTATAAAACAAAGTCGCTTCCCGTTTGTTTGTCCCTGTTTGCTTAGATCTTTAAAACTACGCAACGGATTCTGAAGCAGTTTTTTTTAATAGATAGATTGATTCAAGTGGAAGGTTTTTGTGTATACATTGTCAACATATGACTAGAAAATTGATTAATGAAATTCATGACTTAACAACCGATTTTTGTCGTTATCAATGTCGGGAGTCGGGACTACCGCAACAGGTAGGTAGCTACTTATTTCCACATACTCCTTGGACACGTAGGCTTTAAGAAATCCATGATTACCTTGTTGCAATACTCGCGTTGATATAAACTCGCAAATAGATGACGATTCGAGTTTCAAATGTGTATCAATCATTACACATTCCAATATGTGTATATTTCAATAAAAACTGTAACTGTGTATACTGAAATTATAGATTTAAATAAAAAATAATAGAAAATTTCAAAAAAGCAAAATTACTATCTGTAATTTTAATCTGTGAGTGTTTTTAAGTATAAGTTCATTAATACTTTAAAAGTTCAATTTAAATGATGATTTTACCTGTCAATAAAAATCTTGTGTACATGTCTGTACTAAATTTGAAACACTATCCTACATATTTTAGAAGGTACCATAATGTTCTGCGTTTTCGCTTTTTCGTAACCACCTAAACTTGGTCGGGTTACCACTGTTATTCACTTCCTAATGACTTTAATCGTATTATCTCATTAATTATCCAATGTACTACGCTGAAATTTTTCTGATATACAACTGAACTAAAAAACTAATAATTGACATAACATTCAGTTCATATATCCAATCCAGTGGCCAAATAACACGGCGCGCATCAAGATCGTGCTCGTGAAGAACTGAATATCATCATAACTTGTTAAATACTTACAGGATACTAATGAAACTTCATATACATTTGAAGGCAGTTACAAGCTTTAAAATAACGTTTAAAGTAAGTCTTTAGACTTCTTATTGAGAGTGCTGGGACCAATTCAAGTGTTTTTCTATTTAATGAAATAACCTTTAAGCTATGCATTATTTTGGTTTTTTTATTGCAGAACAAATTTAAACTGATTCCTAAGAAGTCAAGTACAAAATATGATAAGAATCCGCTTAACCATTTCAAAGATCTAGCAAAACCAAAAACGTTACCCCAGCAAAATCTCGAATAACTTCGCAACCGAAGAAAGAATAAATACAAAATAAGGCACAACATTTACTTCATCTAGACAACTAATTTTATAGCTAGTATTTATTTAAATATTCCCATTAGAAAGAAAAAGGTCTGGCTGGGGTAACGTTACCCCAGCAGGAAATGTTTTTGTGAAATAATTAAAAAACTATAAACGCAACAAATTTAAAAATGTGCGCAACAATTACAGAAGCCGCAAAACTAATTATCTATAAGATTCAAATGACCATTTTCGACAACATCTGGCCTGGGTAACGGACACGATGCGCTATGCTACGTTGCTGCGGATGCGTTTGATATCCACCAATCATATCCACTGGTTTACATAGCACAGCACTGGTGGAAACGGATTCAACTAAGATGTGTTTTTTATATGTAAGGATGCGTGCTATGGCTGCGTGCTGTGGCTGCGTGCTATGGCTGCGTGCTGTAGATGCGTGCTATGGGTCGTTTTCCCTAGTATCGATACATCGCATAGCTCGAGCTGCGCATCTTCATAGCAGACAGTGATAGGACACGCAATATATGTATATTGACTATCTATAATTTTCGACCTTATTGACATTTTTAATTTGGTTTGTTTTTTCTCACATTCTCGTTCGCTAACATTGCTCCTTCATTAAAGTCAGGTGGTTGAATAAATGTCAATAAGGTCGAAAATCGCTTGAAGTTGTTTTTTTTAACTTGCTATCGTTAAGCAATTGAAAAAACAGGTTCAAGCGATTTTCGACCTTATTGACATTTAAAATTTGGTTTGTTTTTTGTCACATTCTCGTTCGCTAACATTGCTCCTTCATTAAATCCGGTGTTTGCATAAATGACAATAAGGTCGAAAATCGCTTGAACCTGTTTTTTTTATTGCTTAACGATAGCAAGTTAAAAAAACAGATTCAAGCCATTTTCGACCTTATTGACATTTAAAATTTGGTTTGTTTTTTCTCACATTCTTGCATTATTCTCATTAAGCATTAAGCAAGTGATTGCCTTAAAGCAACTTTGAACACCACGAGCACATCTTCGTAGCGCAGCTACGCATCTTCATAGCACAGCTACCTTGTGACAGCACATCTTCGTAGCGCAGCTACGCATCTTCATAGCACATCTTACCGCACAGCTACATAGCGTAGCATCAGTGGAAACGGTCACACAGTTTCGTAGCTCAGCTTTTACATCCTCGCAGCACAGCTACATAGCGCATCTCTGGTGGAAAAGCAGCCTTATACGGCTGTGCCTAAGCGCCCTTACTAATGACGCAATTCGGCTGTTTTGTATCGACCAACTAGTAGTGAAAATCATCCTTCATCACCATTATCACATCAGCCGGACGTCCACTGCTGAACATAGGCCTCCCCCATAGATTTCCAATAGGACCGGTTTGAAGCGACTTGCATCCAGCACGATCCTGCGATTCTCATCAGATCTTCTGTCTATCTTGCAGGTGGACGTCCCACGCTGCGAAAAATCATCCTTACGACATAATAATGCAAATCAACTGATTAAGGTGATAAGCAAATTGCCAAAAACACATGAAAATTTGAATTTCGCGGGCTACTACTGAGGAATCACCTTAAGGTGGATGCTCCAGGGTAGCCCGCGAAATTCAAAATTTCTTGGGTTTTTTGCAATTTGCAGGCCATTGCTAGGTTGTATGTTGATTAAAATATTGATCGCGACTGTAAGACGTATGTAGTTACAGAATAATTATCATCAAAATCACCAATACAACCCTCCAAGTTCATAAAGTTGCAGGAACAAAAAAATAACATGTGCGGGACGAGTGATTATAGTGAACAATCGTAAATAATCGTGTATATAGTGAAGTTGTGTATAGTGCAGTGAAGTGCTAATAGTGCAAACAAACTGATAAAGACAGTGACATCTGATAGTTTGATAAGATAGTTCATAGTGTTTTCTTATAAGAATTTGTGCTTATTCGTTATATTTCTTATTAGAACTTATGTTTATATAATAGATTTTCATTTAGTTTCTTATTAGAATCTTATTTTAATAATAAATTGATAGTTTTATAGATTTGTATAAGGAAATGCTCTGTACATAATTGTTCATTATCGATGTATGTAATGTTCAGTTTTTATGTTGAATTTATGTTTTATAGGTAGAAATAAGATAGTAGAATAAGAAAATACACAATTTTTCATATGTTTTAATAGAAAAAGTTAGAGAAAAACGCGAAAATTGTCACGCGGCTCTCTTTACGGTAAAGTTCTGTTGTACTAAAGCTAACTGTGTCGCCCCGCCCCTTTTTTCTGATTGGTTGGCGCCTTTTGTGTTTAATTCTGATTAATTCTGATTGGCTAGAGTTCATGCGCCTTCGTGTATAAATTACGGGTGGTTTTTCGCTAGCGACACAGTCGGCGGGCAGCAGCAGAACAAGAAACAAGAAAGAAGAAAGAAGAAATAAACTTCAAGACATCTTCAAGCCATCAGTGTTTTATTCACCAATCCAGCGTTAGTAAATGTGCCCCGCACATTTAGTGGTCCTGTCGAGTCCGGATTTGTGAAGAATACTGCATGAAGATAGAAGATAGTGCTACAGTGAGAAAAATTTGAAGATAGAAGATAGTGCTACAGTGAAGAAAACTTGAAGAACGTACTTCGTGTTAGTGTCTGCGTGCCATCGACCTTAAATATCAGCTGTCATCATGCCCGTTACGCGATCCGAGGGAAGGGGCCGCAAGCCGTCGAGTGAACAGAAGCCGTCATCGTCCGAGGCCACTCCAGAGACCTCTGCGACCGGTACCAGCACGGAAGTCACATCCGAATCGACACAATCGGGGACTGCCACGGAGAGTTCCGAACAGACCACCACCTCCGCGACGACTGATCCCACCACCGTGACCTCCGCCGCCACCGCTTCGACTGCTGCATCCGTCTCAGCCGCCAGCGCGCGCCCCGCGCCGGCAGCCACCGTCCCCCCCCCCTCAGCCGCCAACGTGCCCTCCACCCCGCAACCCGCCGGCGTCGCCGCACCTTCCGTTACCCCTTCCGCCGCGACGACGCTCACCGCGGGTGCGAAATCGAAACAGCTGATGAAGCCACCCGCCGCTGTCGCATTGAAAGAAAATCGCCGTGATACTGACGCCTCGACTGTGAAGCAACGAGTTGTCAAGAACATCGCCGCCGGTACGTCGAAACCAACCGGCCCACAGACTCTCCGCCCCCCTAGCAAGAAGGGGGGAGGGGGGGGATCGACTTATAGCAAGACGAAACAACAGAAGATCGCCAAAGCAAAGGAAGATTTGCTTCGTCTCCAAGTTGAACTAGCTGCTGCCCGCCTGGCTGCGCTAGAAACCGAGGACACCGATAGGGAAGATGAAGATGAAGAAGAGGAAGGAGCTGAAGATGAAGTCTCCCTCTACTCAGAAGTCAACGCCCGTGTGGACAACTGGTTGGAGAACCAGGTGACTCGCCCCGTCCTAGCCATCGCCAACGAGCCTCACCGCCCTCCACCAGAGCCGACGATCGTCCACGAAGAACCACCGAAGCAAGAAGAGGTTCATCGAACACCGGCGGGAGGTCAAGGGGACCTCGCCCTCCTAGCTGAAGCCATCACTCGGGCTGTCAGCGCCGCCCAGCGACCCAAATTCATCGAGCTACCCTTCTTCAGCGGGTCGCATCAGGAGTGGCTACCCTTCCGCGCCGCCTACTACGAGTCTGAGCCAACGTTCAGCGCCGTCGAGAACATTAATAGGTTAAGAAGAAATTTGAAAGGGAAGGCCAGAGAAGCAGTCGAAGGGTTACTCATCACGAACGCACACCCTTCAGAAGTAATGAAGACTTTGGAGTCAAGATTTGGAAGACCAGAGTCAATCGCTTCCAGTCACAGCCGAGCTCCTCAAGAAAGCCGAAGAGCTCCTGATGCGATCTTCACAAGAAGAGGCCTTCACAGAAGAAATAGAACTTTTGAACAACGGGAAGCCCGTCACCAAGGAAAGCCGCCTACACCAGCTCAGCGTCGAGTCAGTCAACGGCTCACTTCGACTTCGTAGCCGTATCCAAGCGGCCAAAGACGTTGAACAAAACGTCAAGAGCCCGCTAGTCATCGACGGGGAACATCGAACGGTGAAGCTATGGATACTGGCAGTTCATCGGCAGCTACATCACGCCGGCGTCGAGGCAACCATCAACGAGTGTCGCCAACAGTACTGGGTACTAAGATTGCGCCCCATCACGCGCGCAATCCTTCGACGATGCCTCTTCTGCCGCATGAAGACTCAAGCGCCACCATACCCGAGAACCGGGGACCTGCCAGCGTGTCGCCTAGCTCATCACAAGCGACCCTTCACCTTCACTGGGGTCGATTACTTCGGGCCTCTCTCCGTGACCGTCGGACGCACCAGACAGAAGAGATACGTGGCCATCTTCACGTGTCTCACGACGCGAGCCATTCACCTAGAAATCGCAGGCTCGCTCAGCGCCGATTCAGCGGTGATGGCGGTCAGACGCATGATCGCACGACGTGGCTGCCCGGCTGAAATTTGGTCGGACAACGGCACCAACCTAAAGGCTGCCGACAAAGAACTACGACAAGCAATCGACGCAGCGACAGCGGAAGAAGCTGCGAAGAGGACCATCTCCTGGCGCTACATCCCGCCTGGAGCACCGTTCATGGGCGGCGCCTGGGAGCGCATGGTACGCTCCGTAAAGACCGCACTCGCAGCAACACTGCACGAGCGCCACCCTACCGAAGAAGTCCTCGCCACTCTACTAGCTGAGGTAGAGTACACCGTCAACAGTCGCCCGCTGACCCACGTCTCCGTCAGCGCAGAAGATCCCGAGGCCCTGACTCCCAATCACTACCTGCTGGGGGGTCCTGGGCGCGTGCCACAGCCAGGCACATTCGACGAGCAAGACGCCATCTCCCGGTCCAGCTGGCGAGCTGCACAGAGGCTCGCCGACGTCTTCTGGCTCCGCTGGGTGAAGGAGTACCTTCCCGAGCTCCAACACCGGCGGGAGCCCCACGGACGAGGTCAAGAGGTCAAGGTGAATGACCTCGTGCAGATCGTCGACCCGAACCTGCCCCGCAACGTATGGATACGAGGCCGAGTCATCGTGGTGTATCCTGGTCCCGACAGCATCGTGCGGACGGTGGACGTGCAGACCAAGGGAGGTGTCCTGCGCCGGCCAGTGAGGAAGCTGGTGATCCTGCCCCTGCCTACGGACGACGTGCCCGCACCGGAACGAGATGCGACTCAGTCGCACGGCGGGAGTGATGTGCGGGACGAGTGATTATAGTGAACAATCGTAAATAATCGTGTATATAGTGAAGTTGTGTATAGTGCAGTGAAGTGCTAATAGTGCAAACAAACTGATAAAGACAGTGACATCTGATAGTTTGATAAGATAGTTCATAGTGTTTTCTTATAAGAATTTGTGCTTATTCGTTATATTTCTTATTAGAACTTATGTTTATATAATAGATTTTCATTTAGTTTCTTATTAGAATTTTATTTTAATAATAAATTGATAGTTTTATAGATTTGTATAAGGAAATGCTCTGTACATAATTGTTCATTATCGATGTATGTAATGTTCAGTTTTTATGTTGAATTTATGTTTTATAGGTAGAAATAAGATAGTAGAAGATGGGGATTCACTGACGGCTCAGACCTCAAATGTTTATGCAGCGTGACGACCTTATGACTGCATCAGTGATCGGGGTTCGAGTAGCTGAATTTTGGGCCGATCAAAATATATATAAAAGTAGCGACCCGCCACAGCTCCGCACGGGTGTAATCTCTACCATATTATGCATGTTATACATACAAACCTTTCTCTTGAATCACTCTATTAAAAATACCGCTTCAAAATCGGTTACGGAGTTTTAAAGATCTAAGCATACATAGGGACAGACAGCGGGAAGCGACTTTGTTTTATGTGTAATGATGAAAATTTGCCATCGACAAGCTAAGAAGAAGAACGGCAGACTAGTAACTTACTTGAGACTTGGCAAACTCCACAACGTTGTAGCTGACATTGGACAGCAGTAGCAACGAGTAGGCAACAAGCCCAGAGTCCTTGTTACGCCACAGTTGGTCCAACATATGAGCCAGTTCCAACACTCGTCCGGCTGTGTCAGTGCAGACGAGGACACACCCTCCACCACGAAGTGTTGTTAGAATTGTTGCTGGAAGATACAGATGTGTGTTTGCGGGTTTATGAACAACAGGTAAAAAAAAACTTTGCCCTTGGAATTTCTTTTCTGTCCTGGGAGCGTTTACAAAGAATTGAACTTAAAGAGCCTAGAAAATCTATTTGTAGGTAGGACACACAAATATTGGATATGCGTGAATTGAACCCAAGTGGCTAAACTATTGACTGCTATGCTGATTGTGGCTTCAGCAAAGGAGTCACTTGTTCAGCCACTGCATTAACCGTGCCAACCATTGTTGTTTGAAAAGGGAGGATCTATCGGCTGGACTCTCAGATTTAGACTCCATATTACGTTCACACAGAACTTTAATATTGTGGTGTAATTTTATTATCCATATGATAGGAGTGAACAATACGACATCACATTGCCTTTATTGCACAAACAAAAGGTCTATTGGACCATCATTGCATTTGTTATTCAAGTTACAAATTGACAAGCTGAACATTTGTACGCTGCTTACAAAAGAAATCTTAATAAGTACTTACTCATCAACTTCTCATCTCTCAATCTCCGCCTTTGCTGCACATAATCAGCATTCATAGCACCCAACAGCATCAAAGATGGTCTCATAAGCCTCTCAATTTCACATCCATTCAAATGCCGTTCCTTTTTGTGGTTGAAGTCAGGGGCATACACTATGTCTTCTTCGCCCGGTGCTGCAATACGCCATACTGTGCCGCCGAGAGAGTGCCCGGCAGGGAGAGGGGTGATGCGGAGGCCTAGGCCTTTGCCTGAAAACGCCAATGTTTAGTTTATGGTCCTTTATTCATTTTTTTTCCTTATTACATTACTGTATTTTTTGGGGTTTGTAAATTAACAAGAGTCCTACTGTTGAGTTAATGAACTGTTAGAATTGACTGACTAAAAACAAAACCTGTTTCTTTAGTTACGCTTTGCGTTCCAGGGCCAGGTCCAAAATGTGTTTATTGTAATAACTCAAATGAAAAACTTAGCAGATTTCCCACAACAATTAAAAATCTTTTGAATGCCATTACAAAATCTTTGTTGCTAGCAGAAAATATATATTATTCAATTTTGCTAAATTAATATTATGAAGAGAAAATATAATTTACAAATATTTAATTGTTTGTCATGGATAGACTCAAACTTGATGTCCAATTTGTTTAACAGTAAATAGATACATAACTAGTATCGTAATTGAATTTCAATCAAACTTTTTGTTTCTTGTTATTCAAAAATACTGAAAACTCAAAATAATTAAAAAACTAGTAAATATCGCATTTCAAGGTCTAATTGTAAATTAAAAATTGCTCAATCAGTCCAGTAAAGCTCACCTTTCATATCAATACTCTGATTATACTTCAACTGCACAATTCTATCGAACGCAGCATCAACATCGTCCAACGTAAACAGATCAAACTCCGATACATTTCTGTGTGCCTGGTACAAGTCATACATAAACATTTGTCCCATCTTGTATACAGGTAGCGTAGCATATATAGGGCAGTTCAGACCGAGCTTCCCGACTGCGTAAGGTAACGCCCCGAGGTGGATGGGGTCTGAATGTGATATCAGTACTGCGTCTATTGTGTTTATGTGTCTGGAAGAAAAGACAGTATTATTGGATTTGATAGACTTGAAATATGTAGTAGAAGAACTATAAGTGTTAATTTGACTTTGTGATTCTGCCTAATTTATGTGGGGTTTGCCTTTACATAGAAACATCTGACCTTTACAACCCAGTAACTGGATAACAATGTATGTTAATTTGAGTTAATGGTTTTATGGTATGATTTGATTTTTTTAGCCTTATTTTTATTCTCTTTATTCATTTTTTTACCATATTAATTTACTTTTTTAAATATACTTTAAAAAACGTTTTAAAATCTAAAAAATAGTGGCCCCCCAGCATCGGGAACAAGGTCCAAGCTTTGGCCTTATTATTGTTTTATAACTTAATTATTATTTCATTGTTACTGGTGAAGTTGTAGTTTTACCTGAGTTTTCAAAAGCTGTAGGGGAACAGTGTATAAGACGGGGACGTTAATAATTGCGAGGTATAATGGGGACATACACTCTTTAGGCATACTTAACACAACACTAATGTAGAGCAAGCGCCATCAGGACGTCATTTGCAAACGGCCAGACGCAAATGGCGTCCTGTTGGCGCTTGTGCTACGTTAGTTTTGTGTTAAGTTTGCCTTAGGTGTGTGATTTCCCATCATACCTCGTGCCCCCGTCTTATACACTGTTCCCCTAAGACTAAAAATTGGTTTAAGAAAACAATTTCATAGCAGCATTGCTTGCATGGCTTGGAGTCTGGTTCAGTGCAATAGGAATGTTCCTATAAACTTAAGTTATAACCATAACTGGAGAATATTATGGGTGCACTTGGGTCAGACGACCCATTTTACCCTTAGGTCACTCCTACAGGAGAAAATTCGGCGTGATAATAATAAAATCTAATATTTCTTCAGTAAGTTGAAATGACAACATAACCTCAAAGTGTTACCTTTTCAGCTCTTTTATGAAGTCCATATCGAACTTCTCGTCCCATCCACAGTCTAGAAGGAATTTGAACTCGTCTATTTGCAGTACGTAGCATGGTGGTGTCTCATCACCAGCTCCGGAGAGGCAATGAAGCTTGATGATGGAAGTCATTGTGAACCGTTAAGGGCAGTTGGATACCCCTTAGTGTTTAACTAACTAATATGTTGACATAGTTGAATTTAACAGCGGAGCCTGTATAGCATGGGTAAATTTTGCGTTATTTGCTAATTTGTGTAACAAGTAAAATATCTTCTTTTCAGTTTACGCGGCGAACCACAGATAACTAATCTAATATTATATTACCAACACAACGGAATAAAACAACGGTTAAAATGTTGCCATAACCGAGATTAAGCTTGAAAATAATTTTGAAGCTTAATCTCTCGGTTATGAGATCGAGGGGAAGAAACATTGGAAGAATCATTATGATTATTATATAGAATCATATAATTATAATTATTATATGATATAATTATAATTATTCATATAATTATAATTATTATATGATTCTTCCCCTCGGTGCGTGATAATGCAGGTAGGTACGCAGAAAAGCCTGCATCGAGTACCTTGGAAGAGCATCGTACGTGATAGTGTAGACAGGTCTGTCCTAGAGAAAGAGCAGTACTTAGCATGCTCTGTGAGTAGTAGGAACTGGAATCTGGCTTTAAATATCACATAAAAATCTAAAAGCCCCCATTCATACTACCGTAAAACCTGCTAGCTTTGCCAACGGTTGCCGACTTTGCCATAGCCAACTTATGAGGAAAAAAGTGTAGTCACATCTTAATATCAGTTTTTTGTCATGTATGCATGCCTTTATAGTAAAATTTATGAGTTAAATGGCAACACCGAATGAGATTTGGCAACCCAGCTTGTTTATGAGATGTCATTTTCGGCGGTTACTTTTTTCGAATGTTGGTGGCGGTAAACTTAGTGGTCCGGAACTTCTACAAAAACAAACGGGAAGAGCATTGCCTACGTAAGTACATTTTTGATATTATGTTAGCATAATGTTCTTTAGCTTAATAAAAGCTGATTTACTGTGCTACAAGCTACCTGTAGTTCGCAATTGGTATTGGTAAATTCAACAACCCCAATTACAACGTCTGTGATGGTGCCTTTGCCATGTTTTGTTGGAGGTTAGGGCTGCCACAAAATTTCTGAAGAATATTTTAATTAAATTGTCATTGTAAGTAACTACTTATAATATAATAGGTAGGTACCCAGGTATGAAATACACAGTGCATGTGCATAAATTAACGTTGATTTACAAAAAAAATGAAAGACTTTGCTACGTGATGTATATAATAGTTAATTTATACTATTTTTATTTTTTGTTTTATTATGTAAAACTTTTCAAGTTAAGATACTAATTAGAAGTAAAATATGATGGTAGGAAGGCTGATGTTACTATAATTGATTATGTTTTTTTGTACTTTTATTAAATTTTTCCTACTACGAAAACAATTTATTTGACAACCCTAACCCTAACTTCTTTTTACTAAGAAATATTTTGGAAAGGTTGGTGAATTTGCCACCTTCTTAGAGAGTTAAGTTACCAGTGCTAAATAATATAAAGTTTTTACTTTTTTTTTACGGGATGTAGGAAGAGTGCAAATATATAATTTTTTAACCTTCATAAACTCCAATTTATTTTTTTCTTTCATATGGCAAATTTACCAGAAGTGACAGCTGACTTTGCCATATTTGTTTTTATGCTTAAAATATTTTAATTTGCAAAAATGAAATAGATATTTAGTAATAAGATAAATTTTCATAAAATTTACTACATCTAGGTGTAAGTTACTTATTACGTTTTCATACAATTATATTTTTTAAAGCGAATCAAACTTTTTGACACATGAAAAGGTGGCAAAGTAAGCAGGTTTCACGGTAGCGATTTTTTAACGCTTTTTAAGTGCTAGTGCGAATGAGGGCTTATGTACTTACTACCTCAGTCTGTACTGTCGGTGTGATGCTTAGACTATGGAAAAAAGAATGGACTCGGCCTATACAATCTATACAAACAGTAGTTATAGGAATGTGATGTATTTCGACGGCATAGTTACTGACATATCGGCATCTCTTTTTAACTTAAGATGGTAATCATATATAGAAAAGGACAACAGTAGTTTTATCACTACCAAAATTAGCAACATTATCTTGGTGACGTCACAAAATATCTCGCTGTGGCCGGTCGCCATGTTTTGTCACGGCTTTTTAATCTGTGGTCCTAATAAATAGAGTTTCGGTTTGACATTTTCAATTTATCGATAATAATTATATCGACAGGTGAATATTATTTAAACTCGATTTCTTTTTGTGATTTTAGATTGCCAACAGTGGTCTCCACGGTGTCTTTGGCCGCAATTTCGGTTGCATACTACGCCCACAGGAAAAAGCCAGCAACGCACACAGTTTTTATTCGTGATCGCGGCGGTGGCAATTGGGAATAAATGAGATAAACATACCATAGTAAAATTAGTTTTATTATGAACTTAAGTACCTACATGTCATTGTACAAGTAAAAATAAAGAGGATGAGAGGATGATAATTTAATTGCGATAGAATCTATTTATTATCCACGTGCCCTTTTTTTTTTTTTTTTTTTTTTTTTTTTTTTAGCGTGGTAAAATCATCAAATGAGTCCTCCCACCCCGGGCAGGGCGGGAGGGACTGTCAGACTTGTACTGACTAAAATCCACGGTGTCCTTCAATAGCCTTTTATGTTCCGGGGTCACGGTAATGAGATAAGTCCCGCGACCCCGGCAGGCTTTGGCCCTCTTGGGCGGGGCCCCGTCATCGTGCTGACGCTCTTTGAGGCGCGCGTGGAACACAACGCGCCGTCGACCCGGGCATGGTCCATGGTCGGGCGGCGAGTTGCCCTTTACTCGCCGCCCGCATGCCCGCGCCTACGGTGGCCGGAGATCGTCTTGCGACGTCCGACGCCGTGGGCGTCTACCATTGCGGGTGGGGCGGAGGGAGGACGCTGTCCTCTCTCTCTCACGGCCCGCCTCCTCCTTAACGAGCATTACTGCCTCGCAGAAGGAGGCGACCGCTTCCCACTCCGTCTCGCCCCGCAGCATGGCCTCGACCAATGCCGGGCGCGAGAGGTCTCCGCCTATCGCTGCCGTGAGGACACGGCGGTGCTCTGCCCAAGCGGGGCAGTCTTGCACCGTATGCTCTACTGTGTCCTCCGGGCGATCTTCGCAATGGTGACACCCCGGCGTTTCTTCCTTCCCCATCCGACACAGGTACCTCCCGAAACATCCGTGTCCGGTGAGGACCTGCGTCATCCGATAGGTCAGGACGCCGTGACGCCTTTCCAGCCACTCCTCAAAGAGGGGTCTTACCGCCGCGATTGCGGCGTGCCCGAACCTCGGTTGCGACAGTCGTTCCCTCCATACTGCCCTGAGATCGCGCCGGACCTCTTCCCGCCGCGCCTCGACTTGTCGGGGCAGCGGGAATTCTCCCCGGCATCCACGTGCCCTGCCATATAAAATGACACTCTGAGCGAGTGCGTTTTTATTATAGCCCGCATTACCACGTAAATAAAACTGAAGAAAGCTAATAGAAACTCATTTTCGAAAAACACCCTGCAATTCAACTTTTTTTTATTTAATTCTATCGATAATAAAATGCGCGCAGCTCTACGGTAAGCCGCCATCTTTGTGCCAGACACATTAGTAGGTATGCACGTTTTTTTCGTAGGTATTTCATGTCTACTCTTTTCCATAGTCTAAGGTGTGATGGTCGTCTCTTTGTGTCAACAGTTTTGTTATGAGCCTACCATACGCACAAGCTTCACCACGGTTTTGCTCTCCGCAAGCCCGGCCTGCGCATACTTGCCTGTATGTGTGGTTGGGCGTTTAGTGTTCAGTGTTGCCGACACAGTTAAGGATTTACCTAGATAACGCAAGAGCAACTATAATAAACTTGTATAATTTATCTGTAGATGTATGTTTTTTTTAAATTTAGTTCCCATTGACAATAGGTGCGTCCCCACAGAGCGCGCACCCTCGCGATGTATATTCCGCGCGAAGCAGTTCGTTTGGTGTGGACGTACCTATCTCCACGTGTCTCGGGCGAGGCAAGTGACTGCGATGCCGCGGTCGAGCGACCGAGCGCCCGGCCATCCAGCCATCCAGTGTCGGCTTTTGTTTTGCTCGCGTATATTGTTTCGTGGCTCGGTCGAAAAACAATAGACGCGTCCACACAGAGTGAGCAGCCACGCTTGTCAGTTTCCTCGCGCAGCAAATGACTCGCGAGGCTGCGCGCACTGTGTGGACGCACCTAATTTAAATTTAATTATAATGTTTGCATGCCTAATAGGAGGTAGATCATATTTTGAACTGTAACATCTAATGTACTGTACTTGCAATCTACGCAAATAAACGTTTACTTTACTTTAACTACTTCTAGAAAACAACGAATTAAAAAATATTTATCAAAACAAGAATAATTTGAATCGTAATTTTATTAGAATTCGCAAAATATAGTTAATCGACATAGAATCACACACTAAAACAAAATTGTACAATAAATTACTAAAGAATTAATAAATTACTATTTACAAAAATGCACAGTCACTTTTCAAAGTTCGAGTTAAGTTTAAAATAACTCTAGTCCCCGCCTGTGCTTCGTATAGTTTGCACAACGACTTTTCTTTAATTTCTAGTAAGGACTTAAATCTTCCAGGGTATAACTTTATGCCCACATTCACGCCAGCTTTTTTTTTGGGCGTTAAAAAAGTGCTGAGTTTGAAAAAAAAAGGTAAATTTTTACTTAAATGTCACTGCCCAGCACTGAAATTCAAATACAGTTCGAAAAAGAGCGCCACGCTTTTAAAGCGCTGACGTGTGAACAGATAAACGGATATGTTTAAGGCATCGCATCTGTTCTATGTCGGCGCTTTTTCGCCCGAAAAAAGCGCTGGTGCGAATGGCGTCTAAATGATACTAACTGAAAAACAAAATCTGATGGGCAGTTTATAAAATAACGCGGTCACACAGCAAACACGTACAATAAAATATGGACATAATAACGTCCGTTTAAAAGCAACGATTTGGATTCACTTGTTTTAACGGGATTTCACGTACTGTGATGTCACCATGAGTACGAGGTGGATCATCTTCGGCCTCTATGAGTTCGGTAATTTTCTAAAGCCTGATCCGATGCAGGCACATTGGTATTTGTTTAGGCTAAGCAACGATGTTTCTTGATGCCTTTGAAATAATGGGAACTTAGTCGGTTACATTATCACTACTTCGTTGATGAGATCTGGTTTTTTGTAATTCAAGATGTCTGCATTCATTCTTGATGCTATTTCGTAGATAATGATACGGATTTTCTTAAATGGCTTTAAACTGAGTATCGAGCGGAGTAATGTGCTCCGATTCTTCTGTTTTAACTCAAATATTTTCTTGCATGATCGCAGTTAGGTTATATGTATCGTTTTGCTTCCTTGCATTAAAGCGTTGGCGGAAACTGCGACGACAGAATGGTTAAACACGTTCAACCTTTTTTTTTGGGGATGGATCCAGGAACCGTATATGCAGAATTCATTACAAGATTATTTCTTATGGATAGGTATTCTCTTACATGACTTTCAATTGCGGCATCGAGTGAAGTTTCTGTTAGTATAATGTGTCCTGATTTGGTAGGTTTAACAAACACGTTTTCTCCTATATGATCGGAATGAGTTTGACAAAAAGTTTCTTCGCCGACATTGCAACTGGATTCTTTCTTTTCAATGGCACTTATTTTATTTGCATTCCTAATACTTCCAGTGTGCGATGAAGATGATTGAACTACAATCATATTCATCGCACTCTTTTCTATTCTTGGGTTGTCATTCCCACTTCTAAAAGCAAGTTTGGACATAATACTATTTAAACAACCTTTTTTTTCTGTGTTTTTTTTGTCTCTTATGGTTTTTGGGTTTTTCATGGTGTTCTCTACAATACATGTATTAATAGGAACAATTCGGCCAGAACACATACTTCTAAAGGGGATGTTGTCGGCTACGGAATTGTTTTGCGCATCAGGAATAGTTTCTTCGGTTATATTAAGTTCAAAATCATCAGCAGTTACTTTATCAACATTATTATTGCTGTTTTCACATTTAGGAATTGATTTCAGAGTATTGCAATCTTTTTGGGAAAAGGGAAAATCGTCTAATCCGGCTACTCGTCCGAAGCTATAGTTTTTGGGATTATGATCGGCTGGATCATTACTATCGATTATATCCTTAACGAGAACTTTTTCAGAAAAGTTATGCGAAGAAGCAGCTTTAGCAGTAATGGGTTCACATTCCATTATTTTGATGGGAGCGCATTCGCTTATGGTGCGGTCGGTTGCTATGTCCATAATTTCAACTGTTTCTAGTGATTTGTTTGTGTCCATAGATGGGTCATCTATTGTCAAATCCGTTAACGGTTTAACCAAATTATAGACATCACCTATTCTTTTGTTTTCTTCTTTATCGAATACAAGAGAAATAGCAGGAGGAGATTGATGTTGTGGCACTCTGACAGTGTGAGCCCTGGGTTCACCTTCACTTGGAATTGTAATCGCAGGCCCACTAGCTTTTGTAGTTTGTGTTGCTAAAGCCTTCTCCTGTACTCTGACAAGTCTGTCTCTTATCCTGGCTTCTGGAAAGTTAAAAGATTTTTTTTATCTATGTTACTGGAGAAACAAAAATATCTTCTGACATTGAGATGAGACTCACCATTAAGTTTCTTGACAAAGTAGTTAAGAGCTAAACATACGACGAAGAAGCTTACGAAAAACAATGCGTACGCCCACCATTGTAGATTTAAAATCTGAAAATAGATACATAATACAATTTATTATGTACGCCGTATAAATTACAAATATCGCAAGATAAAACATATAACAATTGGCGGTCTTTTTTTTTTTTTAGGTGGTAAAATCATCAAATGAGTCCTCCCGCCCTGGGTGGGGTGGAAGGGACTGTCAGACTCTTACTGACTAAAATCCACCCGTGTTCCTTCGGATGCCGACCCCAGCAGGCATTTGGCCCCATAAGCAGCCCCTTCAGTTTGCTGACAACTCTCCGAAGGCACGCGCGAAACACGACACGACGCGCCACCGACCCGGGCTTGGTCCTTGGTCGGACGGCGAGCTACCCATTACTCACCGTCCGCAAGCCCGCTCCGCCGCTGTGCCCTCTGCTAATCAGAGGGACACGCGTTGGAGCCTCCACACGCTATTCGCATACGGGCAAAGAGACCCCTTAGGCACACAGTGCCTAAGGAAGAGTTTTTGCCCGCAACCCAGGGTGCACCGGCCCGAAAAACTGGTCTTCCCCACGGACGTATCCGAGAGGGAACTCCAGTCCACGGGCGCACGTGGAGGTTTCCTGTCTTAGCACCCCTTTCCTGTCTTAACACCCCATTGGCGGTCTTATCGCCAATAGCGATCTTTTCAAGACTAACTTTGGATGGTTAAGAGAAAGTAAAAAAAAACAATAAAGTAGATAGGCAAAGAAAGGATGAACCGGAAGGGACTGCAAGACTTGTACTGACTAAAATCCACAATGTACCTTCAATAGCCCTTTGCGTTCCTGGGTCATGCGTTACCTGTTTAGACAGTTTCACGACACCTATGTTAAATATATACAAACATAAACTCCAGCCTTCTTCCCACGGAAGTAGGCAGAAACTTCAGAGCGCCACCTGCTACGTCCTGACTTACTCCTTTCGCCTCATCCACATTCATACATCTGGTCATACACGCACGCCTGTTGCCAGTACTAGGCACCCGACCTTTCTGAAGCACTACACTAATAAAGTCAGTGTAGGTCTTCCTATGTTAGATATATCTAAAGATGAATTTTATACAAATACACTAAATATAAAACAAAAATATACAAACGTCCATTTTCTCGTATCAGATCATTATTATTTTTAAATTACATTTGCAGAGGATATTTTGCAAATTCTGACAATCTTTTCTGTCGTAGTGTGATTTCTGTCACATTGTTTTCTTAAAAAAAGATTAATTTATCTTCTATCGTTTGAGGTCTAATTACATAGACACAGAAGATTGTTTTTTTTGCCGGTCCACACTAACAGCATTTCCCGTTTGTTATATACTACATTATTTTTTGTTTATGCGAAACCCGATACACCTGTCTAGTATTTTTGTGTAAAGAATCTATGTACAAAGTTTTAAAACCGTATCATAAAAAATCACAAAGTTATAAGCTTGTATATTACCTGGTTGTCCGTTCAAAAACATGCTTATTTCGCGGTACACCCGCGTAAACCGCGTCTTCTGTGTTATACACTCGTGATAATAGTTTGGCAATAGGTACCTAACCGTACGGTGATTGTATTGTAATTAACTGGTAATAAAATTTTTGACAAAAAATATAACATGGAGTAAAAATTATTGGAATCGAATCGGTTACTGATTCTGAGCAAACTATATTCAGGTTTCGCATAAATACTAAAAATAATGTTGTATAGATGGGACAGTGTGAATGTGCGTGAATGCCAGCATGGCTCACACGTTTGCAGCAAGACAAAACTGGGCCACACTCAAAATATTGTCATAAGTGTATTGCATAGTCTGATTATTACAACATTCCATTTGTCTTCAACAATTTCCTTCGAATCCCTTTTACTAACTTTTGAATACAAACATCTCACGCTGCTCCATTTACTAAACACATGCCTGACAAATAAGCACCAACAATTTTCTCTCTCAATCTTGAGCACAAACTTCTCTCAAGTATTGATCGATTGAAGGAGCGATCAATCAAGACGACGTCTCTTACACTGAAAGCCGAAGCAAAACAAAGTTCTTTGAAGTCGTGACGGCTTTTAAAACGGCATGTATGTAACCTCTTTGTAACATAATCACCTTGGTATCGCTAAGTTTAACTAAGGGGAAACACACGGGTGATGTGATTTAGACGTACGCGCTTGGTTGGGAATATTTAGTGCCCAATAAAAGTTAAAAGTTGTTAAGAAAAAGGTAGAACCGCGAGAATCGCGGGCAACCGATGGATGCAAGTGGCGAATTGTTGTTCGGCGTAGTGGTCTAAGAGGGAGGCCTTTGTTCAACAGTGATCATCTTTATTTAGGCTGATGCTGATGATGAAGAAAAAGTTGAGGGGTCGGCAACACGTAGGCGAAACGTCTGGTGTTGCAAAGTATCTGGAATGAGGTGATCTGTATGAAAACTAAAGTTGTGGATACAGCTCGAAGAATTAGTAAGCTAAAGTGGCGCTGGACTGACGACATCTCTCGTAGGGCAGACATAACCGTGGCAATAGACGTGTTCCTAAGTGGGGACCGCGATGAGGAGATTGCTGGGTGGAGCGACGACTTGCCAAATCAGCTGGCAGGGACTGGATCAGGAAAGCTCACCATTGAAATAAGCGCGGCTGCAGCGCTCACGCAGCGCTGAAACTTAAAGGCGACTGACAGCGACACTAGCGCTCATCCCTGTGACGTCCGATAAGAACTATTTAGTGGACGACAGATTGACAGTTCTTCATACATTTTGGTATTCCCTAATAAACAGCCTCGGTTTTATCTTCTCTGCCGATTTGATCGGTTGATATCAAGGGTTTCTCATCGATGAGGTAGCTGTAGGATCCAGAGGGTCCTGAGGGTTATAGAGAACAGCATAGCTAGACTGGGCCCGGTGATATACATTAGGAGAGCCCTATGTCCAGTACTGGACGAAGACAAGCTGATGATGATCACAATTCGAAGAACAAGTAGTATACAGGATACATTAACAAACCATTTTCAAAAGTATTATAAATATTATTTCAGGGTATCATCTCCTATTTAAATGAAATACTATTGAAGATCTATATTAATATTTCTGAAAATAAGCAATAACTATTCATATTTCAAAGAAAAATTACTGTTTCTCAAAGATTGCGAAAACTAGAACCAGAATTGACGCGCCATGAATAAAATTAGATTTCTAGGAAACCAGGCTTTCAATACAGTCTAGAATTTTAATTTTTAATGTTAAAGAAGCTTTAAATTATTCATTTAAAAGCTTCTTTCATGATCAACGTTCATAATATTTTAGATTCCGATAAATAATTTATTGTTAGCTACGTCAAGTGACAAATAAGTGGAGATTTGATCCTGGAGATTTTAAATAGGATAATCACCGTGGCAACATTGCGAAGGGACGTCGTAGTAGGGAACATGCTGACCTTGAATTCTTAAGACTGGATTTACAAAAAATGGAAAACACAAATTGAGACGGCATGTAAAAAAAACTAAAAAATGTTTGCTATGGGCGAAGAACCAACGGCCACAATTTCGTTATTTTCCCACGTTTTTATACACTCACTTTTCTTCTTTGTTTGTTTGTTTGTTTGTTTATTTGTTTGTTTGTTTGTCGTTCCGGTTGGACTTTTGCAACTCAATTTTCAGGCACTTCCCGATAAGCTAGCAGGCTGAAATTTTGCACACGCTCTAAGTTTTGATGACAATGCATGACTAGCTAAGAAACGTCATAACAAATCCAATATGGCGGCCTCCCCAAGATGGCAGACTGGCTGTTTGAAATCCACCCCTATGATATGGGTATCAAATGAAAGGGTTTACTGTCAGGAATACGAAAATAATAGTCACGTGACTTAAATCCAATATGGCGGACGTCAAAGATGGCAGACAGGCTATTTGAAATGCACCCCTAAGATATGGATATCAAATGAAAGGGTTTGCTGTCAGGAGTACGAAAAAAATGTCACGTGACTTAAGTCCAATATGGCGGACGTCCAAGATGGCAGACTGGCTGTTTGAAATCCATCCCCATGTTATGGGTATCAAATGAAAGGGTTTGCTGTCAGAAATACGAAAAATATAGTCATTTATCTATAATATGTATGTATTTAGAAATATATAAGTATGTTTATCAGTTGTCTAGTACCCATAACACAAGCTCTGCTTAGCTTGGGACTAGATGGCGTTGTGTGATAGTTGTGGAATATTATTATTATTATTATTATTTGACTTAAATCCAATATGGCGGACGTCCAAGATGGCGGACAGGCTTTGAGGCACTTCCCGATAAGCTAGCAGGCTGAAATTTTCAGGGTAGCTTCAAACCCGATGAACAAAAATAAAAAAATTAAAATAATTAATAGATTTTAAAAAATCTAAAAACCCACGTTTTTAAAAGTCCTAAAAATAAGAAAATAACCCTACGGGGCTGAGAGAGGGGCCACTCAAAACGTGGGGGCGTATCTTTGTAAGTTAAACCCACGATCTATTACACGTCATGTAAATATATCCCATAAATAATCCCTTAAATAATATACGCCCCCACGTTTTGAGTGGCCCCTCTCTCAGCCCCGTAGGGTTATTTTCTTATTTTTAGGACATTTAAAAACGTGGGTTTTTAGATTTTTTAAAATTTATAAAAGCTGAAAGTTTTCCTGTGCATGTCTATACAAGAACGACCAGCGACTATAGAGTTTAGGCTGTAGTTACTTTTTTTTTTATCGTGGTAAACCATCAAATGAGTCCTCCCACCCCGGGCAGGGCGGGAGGGACTGTCAGACTTGTACTG
Source organism: Agrotis exclamationis (assembly GCA_950005045.1). Taxonomy (NCBI): domain Eukaryota; kingdom Metazoa; phylum Arthropoda; class Insecta; order Lepidoptera; family Noctuidae; genus Agrotis; species Agrotis exclamationis. Next base: position 17,126,244 of record OX465436.1, read on the forward strand.
ACTAAAATCCACGGTGTCCTTCAATAGCCCTTTATATTCCGGGGTCACGGTAATGAGATATATCCCGCGACCCCGGCAGGCTTTGGCCCTCTAGAGGGGGTCCCGTCATCTTGCTGACGCTCTTTGAGGCGCGCGTGGAACACAACGCGCCGTCGACCCGGGCATGGTCCATGGTCGGGCAGCGAGTTGCCCTTTACTCGCCGCCCGCATGCCTGTGGCTGTAGTTACTGCAGATAACAGGTTGTAAAGGTGTTTAAAATAGTACCCTAATTTTGTTAATGTTTTATATTTTTTCGGGTTCTTTTTAGAAAGGACATTGCTCGTCGTCCATACATAGCTTGCCTAAGATCCAACAGGGAGGTGTATTTACTCTTTGGGTTTTAGATAATGTATATATTCGATTGAACCTAAATTAAAACAACGGACACTTTTGAGAATTCTGAAAAAATCAAAACACTTTCGGATTTTGAGGTTATAATTACGTCAATAAAAACATTCGGTGTAGCAATAACTTAGCATTTATTATTATTATATTATTATGACGTTTTATTGCCACACTGCACTGCTAGGTCAGTCATAATACTCTGAAATACCTACTGTTTCGAAAACAGCTCTGCTGCTATAAGCGAACCAAACTCCAGGAGTCGGCTTGACAGATGTGCGCTTCTTGACATTGAACTCTAGGAGTCAGGAGTCTTATGGATATGAAAGAGTTTTATTTTATTAAAGATTTACTTTTTCATTTTCGTGTGATTATAAAGTAGGTATAGTATTGTACTACTTATATAATAAAATCTCGCTTGTTTACTCCTCCATAATCCGGACGTACATCCAGACTCTCATCGAGGTTGTAACTGAGAATTACGAAAATCTCGATAACATTTTTCGACCCAGGGATCGAACCTAGGATGATATGTAGCAGCAAACAAGAGAAACAGCCTTTGCTAGACTATTTTATAGATAATTAATAGACATCTATTATGATAGGTATTTCATACATTAAAACAAGAATGTTTTGCTTTGGAAAATGTTTATTAATACAGTTTACATCTGTAAATGGTACCACTTGCTGTGAGGTACTGTGGCAAGCTGGGAATAAGCACCGAGCATGTGTATCAGGTGCCCTTGAGTAGTTCGGTAAACTAATTCTTTCAGATCCTTCTGGAACTTGGTTACTTGCAGTAACGGCATCTGCTTGAACAGCTGCTTTAGCTCTTTGGAAGCATCTGTGACAAATCACATCTGATGGTTGAATCTAAAAAAAAAAATGTTGCTGTTACACACTGATATTACACAGAACTTCAATCAGATGGCATAATAATGACATTTATAGGAACATACTAATAAAAGTATTTTACCTCTTGTGGATGAATCCAGCTCTGCACAACAGTTAAGATGTGCTGGTTCTGCTCACTTTGTACAATGGTGTGCCGCAATTGTGCTACGGAGTGACCACATCTTATGCACACATTCTGATGACCTACAAGTACTGCAGAATCGGCTAAGAGCGTTGGTGTATCATTATTGAATATTGTGTGGCATGCATAACATATGTAGTCGCTGGCACTCACCTGAAATATAATCCATTATTTAGTCTTACTTGGATGAGAGGAAGCATTGCTTTATTTTATAAAATGTAAAATGTATTAATAAATAACTGGATATCAAGATAAGAAACACTCACTAAAATGTGTCGCCTCAATCTTGATAAATCAATGCGGCAATTTGCACATCTTAATGCATTGCTGGTGGTTGTAGAAGCCGATGATGAAGTGGATGGTGTTGAATAATGTTTAGCAGCACGATCAGCCCTTTGCCAGCATGGATGATATAATTATGTAATGTGATGCACGAACCTGAAATTAAAAATTCAATTAAAACAAATATTTACTAAATACAATTAGCATAGTAGTTGAGTGACTGGCCACTACTTTACTAGTTGCAGGTTCTATTCTTACATGGTATATTGTTTTATAATTTTTTAACAATTAAGTTTTTTTGTTTGGTTGAACACACTTATTTGAGGAAGTACTGGTTTTAATTTAAAAAATATTTTTGTGTTGGATAGTCCATTTATCAACATAGACTGTATAACATAACATATATAACTATAAGCTATAAAACATAACGCTACTCAGAATGGGAGCCCAGAAGCGGGTATGAAACCTCAGAGAACAGCTAGTATTCTTATATACTGAAGAATATTTGTTGTACCTATGAAACTGCAACTATCAATCATAGCATCAATCTGTTAGGTATGAAAAAATATTGGTTACCTGCACTGGCAAAAGTCTTTCCAAGATAATGTTTCTAATATTCACATGTTGAACAGTGTCTGTCCTCAATGCAATTACTTGATGAGAATGTGCACGATGTGGCAATATTACATGACACAGAGCACATTCTTTCCCAATGTGACTAACATTGGGAGTGCTTGCTGCAGCCCTGGCTTCCGCCCAACATGTTGTACAAATAAGATCGTGAGCTTGAACCTGAAAAAAGTTTGAAATTACTAAACAGTCACCTACCACCACCACTATCACCTGTCATCATAATAATCAACATAATACATAATGCTCACACAGGGCAGCTTACTCTCTGAGAGAGTCATTGATTTAATTATTTTAATACAGTCAGCATGTTTGTTCCAAAAAAGGAATCAGCCGAGAAAAAGAGAGCTTTTACTTACCAAACGGGGAGCAGTCCATTGCTGTGTACAAGGAAGAACTTGCTCATCTTCCAATACCATGGAACCAGAAGCTGATCCGCAGTTAAAAAAGAATACAGAAACGCCTTCTATTTCCATGTTTACTACACAAAGTCCGTTTAATATGCCAGGTCGTTGTTCTAAGTAGGTCCGTATCAGTAAAACTCATGCAGAGGTCGATATTTCAAGAGAAAATCACAGTCCTTTGTTCACGCCAAGTTACTGTTGTTAGATGAAATCGGAAAAGTAAGAAAATGCAAACGAATTCAGTACGCAACCAACGCAAACGCAGATCGAGCACAGAATGCGCGCGCAAAGTGACATTACTACCAAATGTCAAAGTTGTCATCTGTCAATTCATCAACTGTCAGTGTCGATATTATTGCTCGTTTCAAACAGCGCAGAGCGCAGCGCTTTCAATCGAGTTTTTTGATAAGGCTTATATTATGGTTCCGCGACATCATAGAGGACTGTTTGTAACCAAAAATCATTATCGTATATCAAGTGTTGAGAATACTGACGCTAATCTGTGGCAAACTCTTATTAAGAGTGCTGTTACAAAGACTTGGCTGTATGAGATATATTACCTTTGCCTATTAAAAACCTCCAAATTGAACCAAAAAACTATCACCGAGGAGACGGAAGCTAAGGACGGAAGTGAATACTTTTTAAAATGTTTTCGGAATTAAAAAGTGTCCGTTCTATTAAAATATATGTAATGTATATTATTAAAAGAACTAGTAATTATAGTAAATGTTTCATTCGTGCTGGTTCATAGGCCATTTTTAACAATGTCCTTTCGACATCAATTGCCAGACACCCCTAAACTTTAACAAATTATAATTATATTTTCGTTATAGTATAAAGTTATATTTTAAAATTATTTCCTTAGGACCCATTTTTAACCAGTAAAGAATGAATAGCATTTTTAACCGACGAAAAAAAAGGGAGGAGGTTTTAACCGACGAAAAAAAAAGAGGTTCTCAATTAGGCATGTAATTTTTTTAATGTATGACCACGCATAACTTTTTTTAGCGTGGTCCGATTTCAAAAATTATTTTTTTATTAGAAAGAGTATAACTCAAAGTTCCCATTTAAATTTCAACAGTAAAGTCGGCCTCTAAGGGTAAAAAAAAAGGATTTCATTATCAATTATTTTCCTACAGAATTTTCAGTTGTGAGTCGATTCTGTTGAAATGAAGTTAACATATGTAGTTCTGAGGACAATACTATATAGCAGAGATCTGGAGAAGATAAAATGATGAAGATCAACCTAGCTACAACTATTCTTCATTCCAAATAATCAATTTACATGTTTGTTTGGCGCCGCCTCACAATTTATTTTATGCTTTTCAGTTCGATGTTACGTTGGTTTAATTTTTTTGTAAAAAAGGCTTTTTTATCTAATAGTTTACTTAACTACTGATTTTACAACTCGCCCTAAATCGGTATTTAGTATAAGCCAGAACACTTCACGAGCATCTCAGTAAACTCCAATCAAAGACCATCGTAAATCGCTCGTCTCATGTACAACCGCGTACAACACTACATTCCATCAACTAGTAAGTACATACGAGAACACACGCTTTCGCTTGTTAACGATTCTTAACACTCTAGCCTAAATACGTTCGTTACTGTACAATCCTGTTAAATTCGACTAAACTGAACATTTGCGTAGCGTCTGTGGCTTTAGACGTCTTATTTCAATTTGAAGTATATACTCTGTAGTATAAGCTTACATTGATATGTAAATAATTTAATTATTCCAGGTACGTGTGTTGTGGTTGAATATTATGTGTGTTGGTGTTGGTATTGATATTTATAAGTAGAGATAATAATATCGAGTAGTCAGTTCTGTACTTTGCGGAACATGCGTTAGCCATAACCTGCACTTCTGACTCTCTTCTGACCTCTCTGAGGATTGCAGGTTTGATGTTATGAAGAGCCATTATTACCTTCTGTTTCGAAAAATTAACGTTATTTATTAATTAACACTTCATATAGAATAGTGGACTTAACAAGGCATTCCCCAACAGTCAAACCTTTCAAATTTTTAAAATCTATTGAAAATTTAAAAATAAATATGTATTGTAAAATTTTAAAAAAGAAAAATGGCAGAATTGGGATGACGCAGTAAATTTTATAATAACGATTAAGTTTGATATTGGCCAAAAAGCACTTAGTGTAAACGAATTCTGATGTAGGTAAGTGCTTCTATTGGAAACCTATTACAGTTATTGGGAATATGTAAAGTAGGTAGAGGTATGTAAATTTTCTATTATCATATTTTTAGTAACGGCCACCGTGTCCTAACTCGAACGATCGTGACGTTCATTTCTCTTCGATCAATCTGAAAGAATGCTCGCACCGACAGATGGCGCTTTTATATTTTTGAAACGGGTGATAAATATCTTCACCCTAACCAGAGCGATCGAGCTTGCGAATACATGATTGTCAAATCGACTCGACACATATTGCTACATTATCTCTTAATATCTTAAATGTGAAAACCGCACTTGGCGGAACTGCGCGACACGACGCTTTGCTTTGCCATGCAGTTCGGTTGCAGTGCAGTTCCGTTACCGCTTAGCGCTTAGTGCGTCATGTCTCGTATAATTTCATTTAAAGAATATTTTGACGCGTCGTGTCGCGCAGTTCCGCTGCAGTGCAGTTCCGCCTAGTGCGGTTTCACCTTTATTCTCGACCGAGGCACGAAACAATACAAAAGCCGACACTGGATGGCTCGGGCGCTCGGCCGATCGCCCGCGGCAGCGCGCGCGCTTTCCTCGGCCGAGAACGTCCACATTAACTGAGCTGCTTCGCGGCAAATGCCTCGCGAGGCTGCGCGCTCTGCATGGACGCACCTATTGCCGAATGTACAGATACCGGCACGGTTCTTGAGCGATCGGCGTAAGAGTGGGGATCGCTTTGCGCATCGTACACTTATCGACAAATGAAACGCACAATAAAACAAATAAAACGCACAAAACAACAAATCCCGAGTGGCGGCTATGACGCGATACGCTACGGCAAGCTACGCAGGCCAATCACTACACTTTCCCCGCCCCCGTTCCTCACTTCATCTACCAAAGGGACCTAATAACTCACTTTTGCGCAGTTGAAGGTCAGCGCTCAAGATCCATGCCGGTATTTGTACCTACTATATAAGCGCATTACTTCAAAACATCTGCATTTTACTGGCTAATTTCTCTTTCGTTGTATTCGCATTGACCAGGACAAGGTTTGTATAACAGTTTTTTTTTTCTACTTACAGCCTATTTTTTTTCTTTTGTACAAAATTCTATCCGTGCGAAACTGGGGAGTGTCGCTAGTTTATGTACAGTTAGGTTAGGTTAGGTTATAATTACGCCAACGCTAACGTAGATCACGATGTCCCAATATTCGTGCCACCAATCACTTTGATTAGGACGTGGCATAAACAGAAAATGAAAAACAAACATTAAAAGAGTAGACAGGTACTACTTAGCTGTTTTTAATTCAAAGTGATGAAAAATTATTATCACACTTTGCAGGTTCCATTATCTATTGACACATCAACTTTGGTTTGGACTTCACCCTGACTGTACGAAATAAACGCTAAGTGAAACGGACAAACTGGTGCCACGATACAGGAGTTCCTAGTGTGGAGGAACGTATTTTTTTGTGCCGTTATCTATACTCATGTGTAGCATGTCTTCTTGCGAGTAATGGGTGACTTGCCGTCCGATCATGGACCTTGCCCGGGTCGACGGCACGTCAGGTTCCACGCGCGCCTCAAAGAGCTGTCAGCAATATGACGGGGGGCTCCCTTTAGAGGGCCAAAGCCTGCCGGGGTCGCGGGACTTTCTTATCAGGTAACCGATACCTTGGAACCTGAGTGGGACTACTCATATTATTATTATGTTTTACAACGATAAAAACAACATGATTGTCTTCTTCTACCATATTTCTTTATCCCTGGATTTACCGAGCTGTCACACAGCTTTGTCCGCTCAGGGTTTTTTTTTTTTTTTTGCGCGGTAAAATCATCAAATGAGTCCTCCCACCCCGGGCAGGGCGGGAGGGACTGTCAGACTTGTACTGACTAAAATCCACGGTGTCCTTCAATAGCCCGTTATGTCCCGGGGTCACGGTAATGAGATAAGTCCCGCGACCCAGGGTAAAGAAAAATTTTGGACTGTCCCCCCGTATGCAACGATAGGACAAGGAGTTCATAAAGTTCGAAACCTTATTCACTCACACTATGCCTAGAAATAACCCATTCGCCCTTGGCTTAAAGATATTATGGATGGTCAACGATATCAATTACACCCGGACCCATCCACAGGACAAACTAGATAAGTGCGGCTTATCCTTGAAGTACGACCTAAGCGGCTCTAATTATTTTAGCCCCGAGCTACCCCCCACTTTTATTTATATCGTTGCTTATACTACTAAAGGTTGTCTTTCTAAGGCCGCTTTATTTCTATACGTGGCCCTAAGGCCACACTCTTCTAAAATATCAAAGGTTTTTGAAGAAGGTGTTGGTGTAAGACTTCTGAGGTACTCACAACGTGGGATGATGAGTTTTGAAACACGTAATATAAGGCTATCATTTTTAAGTATTTTATACGCTAATTAGCAAAACAGAAACCGCCTTACTACTAAAAGATAAACATCTGTTGAACACTTGTCTGAAAAAAGTGCAGCTGCAAAATGAACCTTGTACCAAAGTGAAATGTCGTTTTGACGTTGACAGTTTTTTGGACAAAGGTTCAACCTCAGGTTCAACAGACGTTTATCTTTCATGTGGTAAGACGGTACATATTTGCAGCAAAATTTTCCTCCATTGTATGGAAAATGCAGCAGATGTTTTTCGTACACAGAAGTTGATGAGGACTTGAGATCTTTCAAAGGACCTTTAATTCTTTGAGGAGGTCGATCGTATTTATTTAATAGATGGCGCCAACATACCCATAGGATGATAAGAGTTGAGTGAAAATTTCACCTTGTTGAGCAAGTCAATCAAATCAAATCAAATCGTTTATTTCAACTAGGCCAATTACAGGCACTGAATTGTCAAAAGACATAAAATAAAACTAGTACAAAAATAGTTATGGCCAGTCACAAGACATAAAAACTGTGAAAGTACCGTAGGTGCTCATCCCAAAGCGTAGATCTCTATGGAGAAGAATGAGCAAGAAACTCCATGGACACTCTTTTTCAATCGCCAAAATTATTACAGAACTTTTGTTACATCATTCATCATCAGATGGTACATTGACACAAGACTGTGATGTCTTAGTTGGTAAGGTGTCTGGTGTACTGACTCACAAGGTCGTAGGTTCAAGTCCTGCTCGCAATTAAATTTTTCTCCAGCTTCTGGGTAATAACACTGTCGGTATTTTCCGGGATAATTCACACATTGCAGTACGTAGTGTAAACTGCAGTGCAGAACTACCTTCCCATGAATTAATTAGGTATTCAACTCATGACATGTCAGCATGTTAGGCGGTGCACACACGTCGCTCAGACGCATACTACACGCAACTCATAGACGCATACTACTCACAGACGCATACTGTGCGAGTTTCAACGTGCTAGAATGCCTCGTCTGTCGCATGCCTATCGAGTATGACCTGCATAATCAATTGATAGTATGTTAACAAGTGATGCAGCTGGTGTGTACGTATGACTAGATGTATGGACGTGGATGAGGCGAGGAGTATGTAAGGGGCATAGCAGCAAGGCCAATTCTGTCTTCATTCATTCTACAAATAATGGATAAAGTTTTTTCTATACAACTTGATTTTGTTGGCCAAGTTTGTCACGACTTTCAGACGAATGAAGAATAGCAACTATATTTCTTTTCTTCTAAATTAAAAACATCACAATACTTAGAACGTTGGAAATCTTTCTACATTTTGTTGTTATGTTTATGTCTTATGCTTCGGGCACGCCGCAATCGTGGCGGTAAGACCCCTCTTTGAGGAGTGGCTGAATAGGAGTCACGGCGTCCTGACCTACCGCATGACGCAGGTCCTCACCGGACACGAAAGTTTCGGGAGGTACCGGTGTCGGATGAGGAGGGAAGAAACGCTTGGGGGTCACCATTGCGAGGATCGCCCGGAGGACACGGTGGAGCCTAAGGTGCGGGACTGCCCCACTTGGGCAGAGCACCACCAAGGTCGAGGCCATGCTGCGGGACGAGACGGAATGGGAAGCGGTCGCCTCCTTCTGCGAAGCAGTTTGCGCAAAGCGATTTCCGGCCACCGTTGGCGCGGGAAGGCTAGTAACGGGTACCTCGCCGTCTGATCACATTTGATCATAAGAGCTATCAGCAATCTGACGGGGGCTAAAGCTTGCCGGGGTCGCGGGACCGTCTTTACACGTAACCGGAAGGCTATTGAAGGATCACCGTGGATTTTTGTCCGTATGAGTCTGACAATCCCTCCCTTTCCCACTGCAAGTGGGAGGACTCATTTTATAATTTTACTTCTATAAAAAAAGGGTAAAATAACCTACAAAATAACTTTTCTTTCAGAAGTCGGTGCCTTTATTTTTTTTTCATTTCATTGTTTTTTTTGCCACCGACTTCTGAAAGAAAAGTTATTTTGTAGGTTATTTTACCCTTTTTTGTGGTTGTTTTTGAAGGCGGTTACATTTTTTTTTTTAAGTTTTTTATTTTACTCTTTTTAGTTTAAATATTCAACTCAAATTCTTGTCAAATAAATCATTCTCTTACATGTATGTGCACTAAAATTTTGTAATCCGTAGCACCGGTAACAACATCGCTCAAGTGCACAATATGCTAATAAAATTCCCTATCTCAAAAACTACTGAACCGATTTTGATGAAACTTGCAGTATTTAAACAATACTTAGTACAACAAAAAAAGAATTACTTAAATCGGACTTGCAGTTCCAGAGATATGCGAACACAAACTAAATCAGTCGATGCCTACTCCAAGCCGTTGAGGAGTTGTACCTTCCATCATCAGCTCATCCACCTGAGATGATGATTATCAGATGCAAATACTTGAACAGATTTAGAAAATATATGAAAATGGTACTATGTGCCTATAAAATTTGAAGGTTGCCCTCGATTTCCCTGGGATTCCATCATCAGATCCTGACCTGATGATCATGGGACCAATTGGAAAGTATACCCTTTCAAACAAAAGAAAAATATTCCAAATCGGTCCAGGCGTCTTCGAGAAATCGGGGAACATACATAAAAAAAAAAAAAAGATTCCGACGAATTGAGAACCTCCTCCTTTTTTTGAAGTCGGTTAAAAAAGGGGTCCACCTTCAAAGTTAAGCAACAGTTATTAGGATGGACTACCATCCATCTCACACTGAAACTCAGTTGTCCGGCAGAACGGAGGTTTAGCTATTGGTACGGGACTGTCTTTGGAGGATACCGTGGCCCTAGAGCGTATAGGGTATGTGAAGGGGGAACACCCAAATACTCCGAAATATTTTATTCCGAATTTCGATATTCCGATTTTCAAAACTCCGAATATCATAATACCTAAAAATTACAATATCTATTATTAAGAATCACGAAATTTATTTAACCGAAAGTCGTATATCCGATTTCTTAGTTTTCCGATTTTCACATATTCGAAAAATGTAATGCTCGATGAGTTCTCATTCCGAAAAACGAAATTCCGATTTTCAATATTCCGAATAAACTGTTTTTTTCGGAATATTGAAAATCGGAATTTCGTTTCTCATTCTACAAAGTCAGTGCCAGAAACGAATTGCTGCAAAACCGGCTCCACGTAGTTTTGTCTACCGTACTCCTAGAGAGTTATTTAAGCCTGTGTAGGCGCGGAGTGGCGAAGCGTATCCTCTGGACTTTGACTGTTTGCATTCAGGATTGTTATTGTTATTAGGAGAACTTAGGATCCATGAGCGAGCAAAGCGAGCTCGGGACTTGGGGCACCCCGACTCGGACAGGTTAGGTTACTTTAAACCTTGCTCATAGAAATAGGAGCCCCGCGTCAATCTACCTTGGTAGGTGGTAGTTAACAAATTGACCATAGATGCAAGAGCGAGCGAAGCGAGCTCGGGACTGGGGGCACCCCGACTCGGACAGGTTAGGTTCGAAGGGGATGGCGGGGTCTGAAAGACCCCGCCGTCCCCTTCGTGTTAGGTTACTTTAAACCTTGCTCACAGAAATAGGAGCCCCGCGAAGCGGGGCTCCGTCAATCTACCTTGGTAGGTGGTAGTCAACAAATTGACCAAGGATGCAAGAGCGAGCGAAGCGAGCTCGGGACTGGGGGCACCCCGACTCGGACAGGTTAGGTTCGAAGGGGATGGCGGGGTCTGAAAGACCCCGCCATCCCCTTCGTGTTAGGTTACTTTAAACCTTGCTAATAGAAATAGGAGCCCCGCGTCAATCTACCTTGGTAGGTGGTAGTTAACAAATTGACCAAGGATGCAAGAGCGAGCGAAGCGAGCTCGGGACTGGGGGCACCCCGACTCGGACAGGTTTGGTTACTTTTAACCTTGCTCACAGAAATAGGAGTCCCGCGAAGCGGGCCTCCGTCAATCTACCTTGGTAGGTGGTAGTCAACAAATTGACCAAGGATGCAAGAGCGAGCGAAGCGAGCTCGGGACTTGGGGCACCCCGACTCGGACAGGTTAGGTTCGAAGGGGATGGCGGGGTCTGAAAGACCCCGCCATCCCCTTCGTGTTAGGTTACTTTAAACCTTGCTCACAGAAATAGGAGCCCCGCGAAGCGGGGCTCCGTCAATCTACCTTGGTAGGTGGTAGTCAACAAATTGACCAAGGATGCAAGAGCGAGCGAAGCGAGCTCGGGACTGGGGGCACCCCGACTCGGACAGGTTAGGTTCGAAGGGGATGGCGGGGTCTGAAAGACCCCGCCATCCCCTTCGTGTTAGGTTACTTTAAACCTTGCTAATAGAAATAGGAGCCCCGCGTCAATCTACCTTGGTAGGTGGTAGTTAACAAATTGACCAAGGATGCAAGAGCGAGCGAAGCGAGCTCGGGACTGGGGGCACCCCGACTCGGACAGGTTTGGTTACTTTTAACCTTGCTCACAGAAATAGGAGCCCCGCGAAGCGGGCCTCCGTCAATCTACCTTGGTAGGTGGTAGTCAACAAATTGACCAAGGATGCAAGAGCGAGCGAAGCGAGCTCGGGACTTGGGGCACCCCGACTCGGACAGGTTAGGTTCGAAGGGGATGGCGGGGTCTGAAAGACCCCGCCATCCCCTTTGTGTTAGGTTACTTTAAACCTTGCTCACAGAAATAGGAGCCCCGCGAAGCGGGGCTCCGTCGATCTACGTTGGTTGGTGGTAGTCAACAAATTGATCAAGGATGCAAGAGCGAGCGAAGCGAGCTCGGAATTGGGGACACCCCGACTCGGACAGGTTAGGTTCGAGTCAGGTTAAACCTTGGCTTTAAACCTTGCTAACAGAAATAAGAGCCCCGCAAAGCGGGCCTCCGTTGAACCACCTTAGTGGTAATATAACTTAGGAATTCAGGATGCGATAGCGAGCAACCCCTTGGGGCACCCCGACTCGGACAGCTTTCGTTCTTCTCACAGGGATTTTTTGTAATATTATGAATGAAAATACGTAACTCAAAAATAAATTATTTTAATTATTAAAAAAAATGTTTTTTTTTTAAACAAATTATTATAATTGAAAAGAAAATATTCTTATTCAAAAGAAATTATTTTATAGAAAAGTTAAGAGGCATTTTGACTAGGTGTTTTAAAAGCATACTTTTCTCTGATAAGCGATTAAATTTTCGGAATTCTAATTATTCGGAACTTTAATAATCGGAATTTTAGCCATCGGAATTCGTGTTTTTGATGTTTCGGAAAATAATTAATTCGGAATTTTTCATATTCGGTCTATTGAAACTCGGTATTTTCAAAATAGTAATTATAAACGTTAGGAATATTGAAATTTCGGAATTATGAAAATATGAGTAATGATCAATCGGAGTTGTTATATTAGGAATTTTGGACCATTCGGAATTATGAAAATCGGAATTTTGAAATTCGTATTTATGAATTTCGGAATAAAGTTTTTCGTATTATCGTAGTGTACCCATGTGAAGGAACAGGGTTCTATTAAGTCAGGAAGAGTCTGAATGTTTCTTTCACTCTACCCAGGGTGGGAGGACTCATAAAACAAAGCTGTTGAAATGTCATTCTCATTTGTAGAGACGACCACTTTAATTGGTATTCGACTGCATCCAGTTATCAACAAATGGAAGTCGAATCCAACATCCGAATCCGACACAATATTCCCGAGCCCAAAACATTCCACCAAACAAAGTCAAAGCCAAGAATCATTCTCAATCAATTCTCAATTCCTATAAGATATATATGCAGGCAATATCACAGGCGGAGCGGGGACGCGCGCATAGTCTGCGCGCCAAATTAACCAATATTGACGACGCAGCCGCGCTCGAACTCCACGTGCTGCCGATATCGCTACGAGCTATGAATGCTCTACGGAGGTCGGAGGTGCTACGAGTTTGATTAGACCACTGTAGGTATTAGTGTCTAAACATACTATGCTGAAGTTACGCGACCGAAGTTCAGCACAATTACGCCTGCAATGCTATTTGAATAAATGACGACACACTATGCCAAAATTACGTCGCGTCATAGCGTACAGCCTAACTTCGGTCGGGCGTAACTTCAGCGGCAACTTATTCTGTGACCACACATTATACGCGACCGAAGTTCGGTTCGATTACCGACGAAGATCCGGGGGCGGGAAGCAGCAGGGAGCCGCCCGCGCCGTATTTCTGCCGCGTAAGCTCGGCACTTATGGTGTGTCATATCAGCCAAATACATCGGAATATGAAATCAGCCGCCGAACAACGGTCGCGTAACTTCGGCATAGTGTGTTTAGACACTTAAAATATTTTTTTTTCTAAGTTTCCGTTGACGGCACGGTTAGGAGCGATTGGACTGCTGCCCTGCGTGTCGTGGGTTCGATTCCCGCACGGAGAAAATATTTGATGATGTACAAGTAGTCGTTTGAGTATGTGAGTTTAAATGTTTGTAAACGCACCCACGACACATGAGCAATTCCTAGGGTGGGCAAATGTTTTTTAAAAGGAAAAATTAAGGTCTTCTAGTATATGCAAGTATGTATTGAATGAAATGACGTTTCCACATCGAGTGCTATGACGATATAAATAAGGGACTGCGCTGATTATGGTGACAAAATAGTGGCGTGGCGACAAATTCTAGCGGCTGGTATGTACTCGTACACATCCGGCTGGGTGACTTATTTCTGTCATTTTAGAGTTACCTAAGTCGCATTTAAAGTCGCGAAAACAATTCTTCGGCTGTTCTGTTTTCAAAAACCACGATAATTTTAAAAGTGGATGAGGTGAAATAAGTTTGTAAGGACCTGGTAAAGTTCTGTCATTTATGTGCCTGGGCGTGTAAAAGACTTTATTTCTGGGATATTTAGCTACGTCTCCAAATAACCAATTTCTTCGTACATTCTCGTGATTTTCAAACTAAACCGGCTAGAACTCCCGCCGAACTTTGCCGCTGCGTTGTCGGTAACTTATTCCATCGGTTGCATATCACTCTATTAAAATACGACAGCAGCCCCTCTTGTTGGATTTATCTATTTAATTTTGAGGTTAGTTTGGTAAATATTTTTGACAGATGACAGCTGTCAAAAGATGTGGTTAAATTATGTTGTTGCTTTGACTGTACAAAGTTAAGCTCTAGTTTGCATTTTTTGCTATGTTTCAAGTTTCAATTAAACTTTGCTTTATTTTTTCTCGTCTTTTTTATCCGATATGTATTAAGTGTCAAAAAATCTGAAAAAAAATTAAAAAAACTTCATGTTGGAAAAGTAGGATAGATGCATTGTAAAAAAACCCTATACAAATAAATAACATACGGAACATCGAACTATTTATTTATTTGTATTTTTAAGGTCAGTGGCAAATACAAAAAACATACATCTAGTGGAACTAGACGAACAGTACGTTACGTAAGCATACTTAACCAAAATGAAAAGTGCTATTTCTAAAATCGTAAACTTTTACGCAGGCGAAGTGGCCGGCCAATTGGCCGGCCACTTCGCGTACTTATGGCGTATTTATGGTGTTAGTTAAATAACTAACACCATAAATACGCCACACAAACTGTAAAATACACCAACATTACCGTTAAAACAATGCTCACACAACAAACTAAATCTCCAAACTCTAAAAGAACATCAAAAGTATATAAAAGGTTGGAGTAGAACTTTCAAATTAATTCCATTTAAAACTTATAACAAGCACACATTCATAACTTGAATATTAGTCGAATGGAGTGCCTTCTCTAGGAAGCCAGGCGTAAAACATACCAGTCTAATTCCAGGACTTTCCGACTCATTACTGTAAAACAAAGAGGCATGCATAAAGAACGTAAAGCAAGAAAGTTTGGTGACGAATGGCTCCAACACTAGCCATTGTGTAAAGACCTTTCGCGCCACTACCACAACCCCCGCGATGGCCTTAAATTGTACAAAGAGAGAGGGGATGTGGAGTTGCCAGTATAGTAGAAATGTTGCCTGCCAGCACGTGGTAGGAACGCAAATGCAGCGCGCCGCGTTCGCAATCAAGGTAAATGTTGCCAGGTGCGTTCGCGGCAGCGGCCCGCGAATTTATAACGGCAACACTGACAACTTGATTTATACGCGGCAAACATTTTCGCGGTATACCAATTGTGAGATATTCCGTTACACGCTCGGTTGCGTTCTAGATGGGCAACTATTTTTCACGTTTTATTGGTTTTCGTACGTTCGTGATGTATTTTATTGATGTGTAGTTTTTTTTGGGTTTCGTGTGACCGTTTGGATTGTAGATGTGTGTTGTTGACATCTTGACACGTAATGAATCCTCCTTGCAGGCCTCGAAGGGACTGGGCTGTAATCCAACACGCGGGCCCAGTGCGGGTTGGAAGATATCACATGTCTTGGAATCTTTGGTTCTAGGAAATTCCGAATTCCTCACGATGTTTTCGTTTAGTGTTTTGAGAGCAGTGGTGATAAAATAAATTACACTAAGATAAAAACAAGGTCGTAAAATTTCTGTTACATAAGATCTTATTAATTTATTCTTAACAATCATTTAAGTGTAGATACAAAATGAATATTAAAAAGAAAAAGACAAAGGCTAACTAAAACGGCTTACAAAGCAAAGTTTCAATTTCACAATAGTTCTGACACAATAATGGATTGATCGAGAAAACTGAGACAAATCGATATTTAAACGATCATTCGTTTTAATTTGTCTCTGTTCAGTAAAGATTGATAGTTTGCTGGTCGGTTTCCGATACAATCGTGAGTTGTAAATGGGTTTTTATGGAGGAACTGAGGTAATTGCTGTATTATCTGGATTGTGAAGCAAGCCAGATTTATCAAGGTTCAAACTGTATTCAGTCAATGCAGTTTCGATTGCAGTTGGAAGAAAAATTTTACTGCAGGTTTTTAGTCGATATTTTTAAAGTTTAGATGTTCAAAGGTTTATCCTTTCTCATCATCTGTCTAGCCTTTTCCCAACTATGTTGAGGTCGGCTTCCAGTCAGCCTATCTGTCTGTCTATCCTCCACAATCCAGTAAATGGGTAATTATCACGACACACTTTGGTAAGCGTGGTCAGACTTTCAAGCCTCTAAGTAACAGTAAAAACTTTACTGCCAAACGTTAAAAAATGACAGTCGTGACCAACGGCTTTACAAGTCTCTGAGGCACGGAGGAAACTCGCCATGAGAGATGGTCATACCTATTAATGGAACAACTTGGAAATCGACATGTACGGCTGCTTGTATTATTTAGCCATAAGGTTATACTTTCTCAAACAGTATTAACCCATTCCCTGTCCCATGAATCACATGTGATTCAGGATTATTGTTTAGGTATTGTGTCTGCTGCGCGAACAGTGAAACTGTTAAATCAACAGTCTCGCTTATACAAGTTGTAATGTTACACTGTAGTTCTTCTGTGTGACGATATTTAGGAAAGCTATAAACAGTATAGCATGCCAAGGATGACGAGACTTAAATTCCAGGAAAGAGCAGGAGGTTAAGAGTTCAATACAACTGTAATAATCATAGACGAATCTCGAATCAAAGTAGTACAATGTTTTTGAACAATTTAACGATACGATGTCGTATCGGCAAGAAGTCGTAAACACTAAAAGGTATCACGTGTTAATTAATTTGTATTTCATAAGCAAACGATTGATGATTCGTCAGGAAGTTGGAGAACAAGTGTGATGAATAGTGCCGCAGACTCGCATACGATACGTAGTCGTGGAGCTGTTTATTTATAAGTTATTAGGCTCTTCATAGAAAATCACTAATTTCAAGTCGTTCGTAGAGCGCGTTCCAACCCAGTATTTGGCGACCTTCCTCAAGAAAGAGTATCGGCTGCCGCGGGAGAAGCCCACGGCATTGGACATCGCGAGGCGATTTCCGGCCACCGTAGGCGCGAGCATGCGGACAGCGAGTATTGAGCGACTCGCCGTCTGATCATGGCCCAGGCCAGGGTGAACGCTCCTTCGTGTTCCACGCGCGCCTCAAATAGCTGTCGGTAATATGACGGGGCCCCCTTAGAGGGCCAAAGCGAGTCGGGGTCGCGGGACTGTCTTATCAGGTAACCGTGGCCCCGGAACGTATAAGGGCTATTGAAGGACACCGTGGATTTTAGTCAGTACAAGTCTGAGAGTACCTCCCGTCCTGCCCTGGGTGGGAGGACTCATTCGATAATTTTACCACGTAAAAAAACCCACAAAACCAGGATACTCTCAAAAACTTCGAAACAATGGCTGAAATTCGTACATTATGCGCTTATAAAAACAATATTACCCTGCGTAATGTGGTAACGGAGGCACTCCATAAAATTGGTTTGTTACTGAGTGCCGTGTAATGAGACGTGCTGCAATCTGAAAAATATATGTTAATATTGTGACCTAAGGCTGGGTTTACACTGGTTTTGTAGGTAATTATTCATTTTACGTTCAATTGGTCCTTTCAATGAATTTTTTTTTGTCTTTATTGGAAAGATATTTGATGAAGATATTTGTTTCTTAACAAACTGTTTTTTTTCTAATTAAGAAGTTATATTAAATTCAAAATCATCATTTGAACTCCGAGCCGAAAACACGCCGACTGTGCGGTGTGACGTCACTTTATCAATTTCTATACATCGATAGCACGTGTTCCAACTTTGAAATTGTTATTGTAGAAGCCAGTTGACACAGTCCTAAGGAACTTCTTTGCCATAGTGACGTCACATCCGAGGCGAGCAATGGGGGCGCGTTAGTGTTCACGTCAATTTTGTTCGAATTTTATCACTTTTAAATTGGTCATAATTAATTATTAAAAAATAATTAAGATTTTTTCTCTTCCAAAAATGTTCTTATTTGTGGTGAATTTATTAATTATGAAAAAAAAAATTGTCTAAATTCAAATACCTAATTTCCGCACGGAGTAAAGATTTGTACAATCTACAAGTAGTTGTTCCGGGTTTTTTTTTACGTGGTAAAGTCATCAAATGAGTCCTTCTACCCTTTACTGTCAGACTTGTAGGTACTGATTAAAATCGATAGTGATCCTTTTATAATAGCCCTTTACACGTAACGGTTACCTGATGAGGCAGTCCTGCGACCCAGAAAGTCTCGCGACCCAGTTGTACCGGGTTTGTTTCGGCGTTTGTGTATGTGTTCATAATGTTTTTAACACATCCACAGTATAGGAGAGAAATTCCTAGTGTGGGGCAAACGGTCCAAGCCACCGGTGGATAAAGGGCTCTAGAAAAAGGAATGTTTTAACCACGTAAAAAAAATGGAATCAGTTACAGATTACATCGATTTTCAATCAACCTTCCTACTCAATAAAAAAGCACATTAAAGGAAAATTAATAACAAAATGCCCTCATAGTCTACAAACTATCTTCATGAACAAAATCTCAACTGATAATAAATTATGAAACTCCTTAATACCTGTACCAAGTACGTAGAGGTACATTAAGCGGACGCTGCGGCGCAGACGCTCAACTTTTGTTTACCACCCCGTCGACTTAATCTTGTGGAAGATTGCTAAGCGAGTTTGACTTGGAATTGTCATAGATTAAGAAATCTTTAGAGAGCACAATTGCTTGCAGTATGAGACGTGAGACGAATCGTTTTCTTTTATATATTTTTAATTCTAACTGCGTAGGACTGCGTCCTCCCTCCACAGCAGCCGCAGACGTGGTAGACGCCCACGGCGCCGGACGTCGGCAGACGATCTCCGATCACCGTAGGGGCGGGCATGCGGGCGGCGAGTAATGGGCGACTCGCTGTCCGACCATGGACCATGCCCGGGTCAACGGCGCGTTGTGTTCCACGCGCGCCTCAAAGAGCGTCAGCATGATGACGGGGCCCCCCCTTTAGAGGGCCAAAGCCTGCCGGGGTCGCGGGACTTATCAAGTTACCGTGACCCTGGGTGGGAGGACTCATTTGATGATTTTACTATGCTAAAAAAAAGATTTCCCTCCTGATCCCTTATAGGAGCTCTATAGTCTTGTGCCTCTTTGAGTAAGAGCTTTTGGTACGCGTTCAGGTCGTCTCGCTGGCTCTTTCTTCCTCCAGCATTCTTCTTTTCCATTGTGGGGACATGATAGCGTTACCACTTAGGCTTAAAGGTTGCCCTGTCGTTATAAATGCAGGAGCCCTTTACCTTCTAGTTTCTCTTCTACAGCTTTTTATTCTATGGCACAGGTTGCAGCTAACTTTAAAGTGTTACTGTTATGTTTCTGTGTACGGCATTAATTGAAACTAACATGAAATTAGGCTTGTTATACCTTACGAGTTGTATGTGGTGGGTTCGAACCCAGCCAGACGCGTTACTTCATAAAATTTATATCAATGACTACTACTCACAAAACAGTGAAGGAAAACATCGTGAGGAAACCGGCATGTACTACCAAAAACTCGAAGACATGTGACATCAACCAACACGCACTGAGCCCGCATGGTGGATAATTGCCCACTCCCTTTCTCAAAGAAGCCTGTGCCCCAGCTGTGGGGGATTTTATGAGCTGATATATCCAAGCGGAGTACCTAACTATGAGGACAGTGAATTTGTGTTGCATGTGTCAGTATTTCATACTGAGTGACTGCGCGTGTCGACTGAGCAAGTGCCAAGTGATTTGTCTTTGGTGCGAGTCTTGTTTATGATTGTAGCTAGGAACTAATATTTGCATGATGTGAAGATTGTTGTTCCAAGTGTACATGTAAGATTTGTGATGGTTTAGTGCATGTGTTGTTATTGTTAGGGGCTCCCTTTTCCGCATTTGGACTCGTAGGTGGTCCGTTATGCTTGAGGCGGGACAGTTGGCTATATGAGCCAACCCAGCTCCTTCCAGAAGCTCAGAAGTCTCCTGGGACGTTCACAGGCTTTTTGGAGCGACCTTGGAGTGCCAAGGTTTTGTGCCCGTTGGTTAGCAACGCTCTCGCATTCCAGGATTACGTGGA
Source organism: Agrotis exclamationis (assembly GCA_950005045.1). Lineage (NCBI taxonomy): Eukaryota > Metazoa > Arthropoda > Insecta > Lepidoptera > Noctuidae > Agrotis > Agrotis exclamationis. The sequence continues at coordinate 17,146,456 of OX465436.1, forward strand.
TTGCCGTTTCATCCGCGTTCAGGCAGCCCCTGCACAACGAGCTGTCTGTCGCGTTGATGGTAAACAGATGTTTGTTGAGTGGGCAGTGACCGGTGAGCATACCCACCACAACTTGTAAGTCTGTTCGTTGGAGGCTGAGAAGTCTGCTGGTCAGTCGCGGTATTAGTGCTGGTATCGCCTCTCTAGACTACAGTCGGTTGTAGATGCCCATCTGGCATTATGTTTTGTTTGGGTTTGCAGACGTATCCAGGTCCTGAGTTGACCGGATGGCATTGGCAAAAAGGGTGTGGGGCCGGCCACATCCATACCCGAGCCTCTCTAGTGCATGTGTTTAACATAGAAGAATCTTATTTAAGGGTAAAATATTATACGGAAAGCCGCGAGCATCAAATATTAGTGCTAGTTATTATAGTGGTAAAAGATGGGCTTTCGAAATCATCAATTTTTTGTCGCTAGTATCATTTTTGTCACCTTCATAGATTAGAATTTTAAACGATGGAATACAAATGAAACACATACAGTTGGGACACTTAATACCCTAGAAAGACATACACAGATCCTATTGGGGGTTTTCTTTGGATATGAAGGGGTGTAGTTCTCGCAGTAGACATGCGTGAATGACCGGATGTATATTATGGAAACGTTAAGACGACGAAAGAGATGTACAAGTATCGTAGCAGGCGTTCTAGTGTCTGAACACCCCTTTGGGAAACATTCGTCAGTTTATGAGTGTAATAAGGTCTATTAAAATACTCTCCCGAATCCCGAAAAGAATTTTTCGAAGAATACAAACGTGATGTTAGGTTAAGTAACCCAGTACGTTCCATTTTAATTTCACACTCTTTTATGTTTTTTTAAGCTATTGCATAGCTTTTATCGCAGGCTCTGAGCTCGGCGCGCGCAAAAAACGTAACGAAAAAACCTGACCACATCTGACAGCACGCATCGTCTAAAGTCGTTTCAGTTCGGGAGACTTCGGCAATCATAAAGGTACGGACAGACGTGCTCATTACTAGCACGAAAGCATGCTTTTATTGAGCAAGGGGCAATTTAATTCAGGGAGAGGGAGAGGGAGAGGTTCTCCGTTCGACCCCTATGTTTATACGTGTGTTTGTCCGCCATTATCATATTTTGATGTGATTAGAAAAGTGTTCTCATTCTGGAGAAGGTTTTGTGCAACAATGTCCGTCCATATAGATCCGTTCTTGTTTACTTGGATGGAAAACTTTTAAAGACACTGGTAACTCAAGAACAGCGCAGGGCCGATTTTTGTTGAACATCTGTACCCTGAGCACGAGTTTTCAGTATTTGAGACGTAAACTGGAACTTTGACAACTTCAAATTGACAATTTTCAAGGAAAAAATTAGTTCCTTCTTCGCACACCAGAGGCGCTGTTCCATTTTTTCATACAAGAAACGCTGTAAATACTGGAAAGACGCTGTAAAGTAACACAGTGAAAACTCGTGCTAAGGGTACTGAACTAAATTAGGAACTAAGGAATTATTTAAAAACAAATGTATCACATCCTTTTTTTGTAACTCTTGAGAAGTTTTTTATTCTTTCCGCACGTGTAAACACAGCTCTATATTGTCAGTGTTATATTCGTATACACTTCGATTAATTGAAAATTGGATATAACTTGCTATTATTTTATTTTGTTTAGCTTTTACTGTTGTCTGTTTACCTAACGCTTATTGTACGTTTATTTGGAGCAAAAAAGTTTTGGTGTATTTGCAAAACTTCGTAAGTAAGCGCTTAATGTTTGAAGAGAGAAAAGTGTTTCTTTTCGTGTGGTGTTTTTTTTTTCGGTATCAAATAAGCTGGTGTTCCCTTGATGATAGTGTCAGGTTCAGTTTGTTCCATTTTGTTCACCTGGGTGATATCGCCCAGTCACCCAAGTGAACAAAGTGGATACTTTGGTGTCCTTTTTAACTTTACACCTTGAAAAATTTTCATCTGGGTATATAGGCTGTTTGGCGCATGGACCGACATATTATGTGCCAGGCATTACTCCCACAAACAAAAACATTTCGAATTAAAATAAACACTACGGGTATTTTTTTCATTAAAAATTAAATCATCTACTCATTCGACTTAGAGAGAGTGATGAGTATGAATGTTGATGGATGTAGAGGAAGAGGAAGGCCAAAGAAAATATCGGATGGATTGTCTAAGGAATAATATGAAAGAAAAAGGAGTAAATGATACTGTGACGTCTGATAGGGGAGAATGGAAGAAAAAAACGTGCTACGCCGACCCCAAGTAATATGTAATAAGGGTGGGAAGATGATGATGTTGTTACGAACTATGACTTTTGGGATAAAGGGTTTATGGGTAGAACCTAGCTAAATGACCTCCCAAATCCCTGGAAAAATTGTGTCGGCCCATCCATGCGCCAAACACCCTGTATAATAAAGCGAAAGTAAGTTTGTACAAAGTACAAATATTTTATGTCCTTATTCGTATTTTTATGTGCTTTCCGATGTGTGGAGGACCTGAGAGTTTAAATGATCACCCATCCACTGACCAACCTTGGGAAGAGTAGCTTAACCTTTGATGCACTTGATATTATTATTGTTAATTCTTGATCAAGTTTTGAAGAAAGAAAGAAGAAGAGATAAAAAACTATGTACTAAGTTTGTATAAGTACCTATTATATTATTGTTTTGTAGTAGAAGTACTTCAGCAAAAGAATTAATTAATTCGACAGATATAATGTAATTTATATTGAATTGTACACAACGAAATAAACAATATAATGAAAGCTTTTTCTTAAGAATTCTCGGAAATTATGTTATGAAAATAACAACATTATTTTCCACTCACGAGAAAATCTCCAAAAACAAACGTATTTATTAATTAATTGAATTATGTAAGTACTAGTCGACGCCAGTGGCTTTGCCTACGTTTATGACGAAAATCATTCCACGGGAACTCTTGATCTGCGGAAAAGTCGAAGTACTACATGTTTTTAAGGGGACTACAGGAGCTAAACGCGAGTTTTATAATGCAAAAAAGCATATAATTCACTGCAATCAACAAAACCATAATATATGATATTCTTCAGGATATATGCTAGTAAGATAGTGTTTTGAAAACTTATTACAACAAATTTTACTCGATAAAAAAAAAATCGCAAACTTATCTCTAAATAATTCTTTTAACGAGTAAAAACCATACTAAAATATATGCGATCAATGTGGTTTTTTGACAATTAATTCAACAAGCAAAATATTAGCATAAAAGTGTTTTATTTTTTTACTCCAATCAATAGATTTTTTGTAAATCGCAAAAAACCACTCATTTCGCACTATTCGGCCCGCAGTGACTGACGTAACAGTATTTCATACGAAGTTTGAACCACCACAAAGAGAGTTGCTAATTTAGCTCATGTAGTTGTCTTAATGTAAATTGATATAATGACATAGACACTAGCGGTGCTACAAAAGGACTCCAGTCATGGGGCGTACTCTAACTGGATTTAACCGACCAACGGTTATTCGCCCCGAAAACCAAGAATCAAAACAAAATCATTTGTCAAAGTGTAATCCAGCCAAAGCACACCGGTTTAAAAAACGAAAAAAAAAAGTAGGAGGTGTTGTCGTAAAACCGTGGTTTTCATTTAAGGTTTTTAATTAGAGACGGTTCAAAAGAAAGTCGTCGTTAATCTACTGTTCCCGGGGAAATTAAAGGGGTCCCACAAAGATGTTGTTTTCATAGATATGGCAACACTGGTGGAAAATGTTTTTGTTTTGTGGGTAACATTATTATCATCATATCAACCGTAAGACGTCCACTGCTGAACATAGGCCTCCCCTTTAGACTTCCAATAGGACCGGTTGTAAGCGGCCTGCATCCAGCGTGATCCTGAAGTCTTCATAAGATCGTCTGCCCACCTAGTGGGTGGACGCCCAACGCTGCGCTTGCCGGTGCGTGGTCTCCATTTGAGAAACTTACGGCTCCATCGGCCATCAGTTCTGCGTGCTATATGGCCTGCCCACTGCCATCTCAACTCGACAGGCCTGTTGGTCTAGTGGTTAGTGACCCTGACTGCTATGCCGGAGGTCGTGGGTTCGATTCCCACCCAGGACAAATGTATGTGTGATGAGCACGATAATTTGTTCTGTGTCTGGGTGTTATTTATCTATAATATGTATGTATTTAGAAATATATAAGTATATTTATCAGTTGTCTAGTACCCATAACACAAGCTCTGCTTACCTTGGGACTAGATGGCGTTGTGTGATAGTTGTGGTAAAAAAAAAAAACACTTGCTAATTCGTTGGGCTATGTATATAACTTTAGTTCGTCTCCGAATTTCCTCATTTCTGAGTCGATCGCGCAGAGAGACTCCGAGCATAGCCCTCTCCATATCGGACTATCTTGAGCTTACTAATGAGGCATATAGTAAGAGACCACGATATCATCAGGTGGCGGGAAAATCGAAGGACCGTCTTAAAAGGACACCATGGCCTTGGAACGCAAAAGACGAACAGAGTGGACTTCGTCAGTAAGAGCTTGACAGTCCATTTCGCTCATTTCGGTCCGCGAGTCTTCTCCCGTGTTCTTAGTTGTTCTGAGTATTTGTGTATGTGAGGTTTTATGTTTGTAAATGCACCCACGATTTAAATATAGAAATTCTTTGTGGGGTAAATATTAAAAAAAATCTATGTAGCCCAATGAAACGAATGATAAATCTTATGAAAAACAAATCAGTGTACTTAAAACGATAATATAAATATTTATTCAATGTTATCATTTTGAAAAGAAACACGTAACTTATTAGTTCAAACACAAGTCACACGAAAGATCAATCTACTTCACACAAAAGATCAAAGGTACCAACTCTAAAATTGTACTTTTCCAAATTTCTTATTTCTTAACATATTCTAGTCACATTCAGCAAGTCTACATCAGCGTCTCTACTGACAAAAGTACAAATTAATAAGAATCACCCAGAGATGTTCTTTTTCTCGGCAAATACTTTTTTTAAACATTTTGACAAAGAAGGTTGTACTAACTCATGATTTTACTTGTAGTAATTAAGTTTTACTTCTGAGTTACCTGTGAGTTATGTCAGTCAAGTTTTCTTCGTGTTTGTTTGTGGACGATTTGTTAAAGGGTTTCGTTATAAGGAGTTATTATTCAATGTTTAATTATTGTGATTGGTTACCAACCGGACCTAATTAATGTTTTCTAACTAATATTGTATAGCGAAAGTTTGTGGGGATGAGTTGATAGATGTTTAATACTTTTTTACAGACAAAAATCTACTGAACATATTTTCATGTCTAGCACACAGTTTATGACCTGGATTAAAACAAATATTTTTTTATATTGGTAATATCATCAAATGAGTCATCCCACCCGGGGCTGGAAGGAAGGTACTGTCAGACTCGTACTGACTAAAATTCACGGTGATCCTTCAGTAGCCCTTTACGTTCCAGGTTCACGGTTACCTGATGAGACAGTCCCGTGACCCCGGTAGGCTTTGGCCCTCTAAGGGGGTCCCCGTTAGAATTTATTTGTAATTAGCTGTTGATAGCGGCTTAACCCGCCACAACTCGAAAATTCTCCCACGGGAACATAAATTCGTGATAAAAACTATTATATGTGTTAATCCAGGTTATAAACTATCTGTGTACCAAATTTCATCCAAATCTGTTGAGTGGTTTTTGCGTGAAAGAGGAACACACATTCATCCATCAAAACTTTCACGTTTATACTATTAGTAGAAAGTAGGACAGTAGTAAGATCAAAGTAGCAACCAGCCAGTTACAACAAAAACCGTACACTCCTTTTATCTAATAATCGAACATCTTCCAATAATATAAGACATATTAAGGCTTGCCATACTCATTCTATACCGATTCCCTATACAAATAGCTTCAAGGCCGAGAATCGTGTCCGTCGGCCGATATCGCGCGATATCGTGCGAATTGTTGGAATCACGCGCGGAATATAAAGGGAAACATTTGGACGGAGTGGAATACTAATGCCTGAACATAATAGACTGTTAGGAGCGGCGGGTAGAGAGTCGTCTTGGTTAAAATGGACAGCGATATTAGATACTTATATGAAAGTTTTTAAGCTATTGCATAGCTTTTATCGCGGGCTCTGAGCGCGGCGCGGCGACAGAATCAAGAAATTCCCAAAAACCAAAGGAAAAAACCTGACACCACGCTTCGTCTAACATCGTTTCAGTTCGGGAGACTTCGGCAATCATAAAAATATCCGTCATAAAGACAATTTACTTTAATTTCTTACTGATTCTAAACGCCCAGCTACAAAAGGAGTTCTCACAATGAAACCTACTTGTCTTATAAAATTCTCCTACAACAAAGAAGTTCTTTATTACAGTAGTGCACCACAAACATTTTGAATAAATTATATTCTCGTTAAATATACACGGTAGGCGATTTTATTCTTTTAAAATAAAAAAACCGGCCAAGTGCGAGTTGGACTCGCCCATGAAGGGTTCCGTAGCAGCAAGCATAGATTAGAGATATAATTATATTGAGATTAGTAAGTAATATACACAAACAATTAAAATAACTTTGTTTTTCATAGTATTTATATGAATGGCAAAGTTATATTTGCGGTTTTTGAAAATGTACTATATCTCAAAAACTGCTAACTGCATCTCATCGAAACCAATTTTCGTTGGTAGTTTTAGTTGAGGTCTACATTATATATTTTTTTTAGTTTTATCATTCTCTTATTTTAGAAGTTACGGGGGGGGGGGGGGGACACACTTTTTACCACTTTGGAAGTGTCTCTCGCACAAACTGTTCATTTTAGAAAAAAATGATGTTAGTAACCTCAATATCATTTTTAAAGACCTATTCATAGATACCCCACACATATGGGTTTGGTGAAAAAATTTTTTTTGGGTTTCAATTCTAAGTATGGGGGGCACCCCCAAAATTTGTTTTGTTTTGATTTTTGTGTGAAAATCCTAATGCGGTTGATATAATACATCTTTCTACCAAGTTTCAACAGGATGGGGTGCTAAGACAGGAAACCTCCACGTGCGCCCGTGGACTGGAGTTCCCTCTCGGATACGTCCGAGGGGAAGACCAGTTTTTCGGGCCGGTGCGCCCTGGGATGCGGGCAAAAACTCTCTTTCTCGGGGTTTCTTTGCCCGTATGCAAATAGCCTGTCGGGTGGACGCTCCAACGCGTGTCCCTCTGAACAGCAGAGGGCACAGCGGCGGAGCGGGCTTGCGGACGGTGAGTAATGGGTATGCTCGCCGTCCGACCAAGGACCAAGCCCGGGTCGGTGGCGCGTCGTGTTTCACGCGTCACCGACGGGGCCCCTTATGGGGCCAAATGCCTGCCGGGGTCGCGGATTTTTCTTAATCCAGGATACCGTGGCCCCGGAACGTAAAGGGCATCCGACGGAACACGGGTGGATTTTAGTCAGTAAGAGTCTGACAGTCCCTCCCGCCCCACCCAGAGCGGGAGGACTCATTTGATGATTTTGCCACCCTAAAAAAAAAAAAAAAAAAGTTTCAACAGGATAGCTCTTATACTTTCGACAAAAAGTGGCTGTGACATACACGGACAGACAGACAGACAGACAGACAGACATGACGAATCTATAAGGGTTCCGTTTTTGCCATTTGGCTACGGAACCCTAAAAATGGTATGCAATAGCTTCACCGCGACAGTCTTCAAGTGCCACATGTATTTTTTTTTGTATATTAATAAGACCAGTGTTAGCTAAACTCTAATTTAATTAAAACTTAACAACGTTAGGAGCTTTTTTATGGTTGTAAAATCATCAAATGAGTCCTCCCATCCAGGGCGGGACGGGAGGGACTGTCAGACTTGTACTGACTAAAATCCACGGTGTCCTTCAATAGCTCTTTACGTTCCAGGATCACGGTAATGAGATAAGTCCCCCGACTCCGGCAGGCTTTGGCCCTCTAGAGGGGGCCCCGTAATTATGCTGACGCTCTTTGAGGCGCGCGTTTAACACAACGCGCCGTCGACCCGGGCATGGTCCATGGTCGGACAGCGAGTTGCCCTTTACTCGCCGCCCGCATGCCCGCGCCTACGGTGGCCGGAGATCGTCTTGCGACGTCTGTCGCCGTGGGTGTCCACCACCACGATCCTGGCCTAGGGTCGTTTTAGGAAGAGAGTGCTTGCTGATGCTGAGGCACGGAGGAAACTAGATAGATTGGTTGTCATTCATCCGCGAAATATCCTTGAACCCACAGACGAGAAAGAGAAATGTGGGTAGATAACTGACTAGGTTAAAAGTCGATCTCGTTAAAGTGGTCCTAAGAAACTGGATAGCCATGACACAAAACCGCCAAAAGTGGTATGATTTGGAAGAGTACCTACACTCAGCATTGAATAGCCAAAGGTTGAACAAGAAGAACCGTAACAAGCTACGGATGCCGCAGAGATTGAGACATTGACTGCTGCGTTTTGTGCCGCAGGTTCGATACTGGCACGAATAAATAATGAAAATGTATGACGTATCAATAGTTATTCCGTGTCTGGCCGTTTGTGTGTTTAATCTTTGGTAACGCACCCACGCCATGAAAGAAATTCCTAGTTTGCAGTTAAAAAAACAACCATGTTATCACCACTTCGCCAACGTAATAACCAGCCCAAAAAACACAGGAACTTTTGGTGTAAAATAAAGTATATTTTTCTACTCTCATATCGTTAAATTCAAAATACAAAACTCAAAACGAGTTTATAATGACGTACTTTACACACAGTATATCGAAATGAAATTAAAAAATTAAATTATGACACTATTTCTCTAACAAAATAATGTTATAATAAAATTTTTTTTCATTACGATACAGATATCAGATCATAGATACATCCATTTGATTTTTTATCTGTGGCTGCGCGCGCTGTGGCCCAGACGCGGTGATAACGGGAATTTTGGCGCCATAATACTGTGTCAATCTTTATCTTTTATTTGATAAATTCGTGTTCAATGAAAGTAGATAAAGTAGTGTATGAAACTGTACATAACTAGGTAGTATAATACCCCTCATTATGTACCAGTTTCATAAACTACTATTCTATTCTATTCTATTCAACCTGCTGTCCCAATACGCGGTCCGCCCAAAATCGCTTAGTGAATGCAATTTTGCTGGGCTAACATAATATGGGCATATTATGTAGGTACTTAGCCCTAGTTACCTCTGCCTCCAAGATTGCCTATAGTCTGCTATAAGCGAATAAGGTAAATAGAATTTGTTATTACGTGATCTTTGTACTACGCACTGGTTAACTGTAATGAGAGAGAAATTTTGTTAGCTGTCTGAGATAGTTTTGTTTGGAATCATTCTGGATTTTTGAATTAAAATCAAAGATTTGGAGTGTTATTGTTTTGGATACGATCTATAACGATATGTTACGTAAAATAATGCAGGCTCATTTTGTTTTTGGGTGTAAAAATCATGAAATGAGGGCTGAGATGAGTGGAAGGTATTGTCAAACCCTTACTGGCTAAAAACCCAGAGCCGCGATATCCTTTTAAGATAGTCTTGTGACCCACAATGTAGAAGTTTACATAAAAGACCTTACAAATACATAGAAATGCAAAGAATTCGATATTAAGAAGTTCAGGTTCAGTTCAGTCACCTTTGCATATTATGTATAGAATAGCGTCCATTACTATAAAAGTCTTACAATATTATTTTTTTAATAGGTACATATAAGCAAATTACTCAGCGTTTTCTATTTCATACTAATATCAGTACCCGTTTGAAAAAATCCGACTTCCACGCAAGCAAAACCGCAGGCAAAACTTATTTGACCATAAATTCATTAAATAAACAATATTATTCCCAAACAATTCTCTTCAAAACCGAACAGTACAGTTATCAAAATGATTTCCATTCACAACGCGATGCGGGCGTTGTTACCTCACTAATGGGAAATCCATTGAAATCCGTTTTTATCACGCGTACGGTACCCCAAAAATGTTCTCTATCATTAACAATAGTGGACAAATGGATGGCATAACGGATAAATGGTCACGCCTGCCATAAGTATCGACTTTGTGTAGGCTATGTTATGACCAAATATTTTGTTTGGAGAAGGATAGTTTGTTTGAGACGAAACTGTAATGTATGTTGGTTTTTTCCTTTCTTTAGAAGTCTTTTTTATCGTGGTAAAATCATCAAATGAGTCCTCTCACCCAGGGCGGGACAGGAGGGACGGTCAGACTCGTACTGGTTAAAATCCACGGTGTCCTGCAATAGCCTTTTACATTCCAGGGTCTCGGTTACCTGATGAGACTGTTCCATGTCCCCGGCACTCTTTGAAAATATCAGGATAGATCAAAGCCAAGCAAAGCATAGCTCGTAGCAATATTCTCGTAGCACTAATAACGTAGTACTAATTTCGTAGCACTTTTCTCGTAGGTAACTCATGGCAACACTGATTTCATAGCAATATTGTTAAATTCATTCAAAAAAGGAGGTTCTCAGTTAAGCTTTGGTATTTGTCGGATAGTAGATTTAATTTATTCTCCAACATGTCTTTTTGTTAGCTCTTTGGAAGCTAACCGAGAATTCTGAAGGAAAAATCGAAAAAAAAAGAATCTTTAATTTCACTTTAGCCAAAAGTTCTGTTCCCAGATGAAAAGTTTATCTGGAAAAAGATCGACAAACAATTGAATGTCACAGATGCCTTTATTTCCCCGAGGCATTGCCAGAGCTCGACCGTAGCGAGCTGAATATATTGATGTCAGAGGTCAATATCCTTTATTTTAAAAGGGTTTACTGTATTACTCGCAAGTGCGTTTAGTGAAAGAGGAGGTGGAATGTATGAGGGAGAGGCAATCCTCCACGTTACGCGCCAACTACCGCAAGAGGCATCGCGGGGCGATTTCTGGCCACACTGTACGCGCGGGACGACGAGTAAAAAGTAGCTTGCCGTATGATCAGGCCCGGGTCTGCAGTGTGTCGTGTTTCACGCATGCCTCATGGAGTCGTCAGCAAAATTACGGGACCCTTATAGGGCCGACGTTTGCCGGCGTCGAGGTATTGTCAAAAGAGGGTATCGTGGCCCTGGAATATAAAAGGCAACGTACGCGTTTGGCAATCCCAATCTGCTCCATATAAGGCTTCAAATATAGACTATTAATATAATCATAACAATATCTTAATAACAGCATACTTACCAAATACTGTTAAGTTACGTAACGTTGCACTAATCGTATTTATTGTTTTTGTGCATGCATTATTAATGAATGGGTTAATAAATAAATACTTTGTCCGACACAAGAATCAAATTCAGATCTTCAGACTCAGCTTCAACCCTTACCAAACCAAAGCTTGAACTTCGTCAGACAACATTTTTCAAATTAAGAATAGCCTTAAAAACAGAAAGGGATAAAACCAAGAAATCTAGTAAGTTAGAAAAGGACAGTCTATCTCTTCCAGTCCGTGTGGTCTCAACTCGGTCAACTCAATGAGACGGAAACTATAATGACCCGTATTGCACAAACGAATGGTGTTTTTATACAGTTACAATAACTCTCGTGTTACTAATGTCAATACACATGACGTAATAAATAGATAGTTATGAATACACCTCACCCGTCTGCTCTAGATTAAGCTGAGCACGCATGTTGTGTCTCTACTTTAGTTATAAGAAACCAATTGCAAACTCAGCGGGCTATGCCCACCGAGAGAGCCATGTACTTTTTAGAATCAGAATAAAGTCGCCTCCAAATCGGCAGTACGTGTTCTCATTTTTCTCCTCAGTCAAAATCCTGAGTTAAGTTAATTGTAGTTAAATAACGGTTTCTCACGCTCCGAAACCAAAAGTGGCGCAGCCGGTAGGATTTCCGCCAAGAAATCCGTAGTTTTCGCGTTTTTTCTGTCGTCCAAATTCGATCGAAAAATAATTAAGCGCAAACTTTACGAAGACGCGGAAATCCTTCGAACCAAATAAATATTCTTTTGAACCGCGTGAGTGCAGAAATCATCGAGTATGGGAGTCGCGGACGGTTGGTGAGTAAATCTTTTCGCCAATCCTATGTTCCCCTAATCCTCCTATATTTTTCATAAAAATCTATGTTATTTTCGAGATCGAAACTTGCTCATTATAACATTGTTTAATGTTTAGTCTTTAGCTGATAAATCTATATGAAATTATATGGTCTTATCTCGTTCAATTCTTAGAACATAACACAGAGTAGTGTAAATGTTAGAGAGTTCACATTTTTAGCATTAAGTTTAACACATTATTATAATTGATTTAAATAAATGAATCGTATTAACTGTAAAGCCGATTAAAAAGTAACTGTTAAGAAAAACATTTTTACTTTTTTTTCTTCTCTATTGTAACAGAAGTTTTTATAATTTTATTTTTTCATATTATCCGGTATCTCTGATTATTATAATACTTTAATTGGGTGTTTGTTATATTTTAAGTGTGCATGTGTGAATTTTAATAGGATTGTTCAAAAGTGAGTTGCAACCTCTGAACACTTCATTACTCTATAATCATGTCGACGCCCACTACAGTTGCAGTTGAACCGATACCAAATGAAATTGTACAATTAATTCCGCTGTATAATGGTGATAAAAGACAACTAAACCTTTATTTGAGAAAATGTCAGTATGTGGTTGATCGATTTAAGGGCGGTGTAGAACAAAACCTTTACGTCTTTAATGTTTTAACGAGTAGGTTGAAAGAGGATGCAGCTGCACTCTTATCGGAACGCGAAGATATTGTTACATGGTCCACATTTAAAGAATTGCTGATTCAACACTTTGGAGACCCTCGTAGTGAAGCGTGTATTAATATTGAATTAGAATCTTTAAAAATTAATTCAGGTGAAAGTTTTTTAGATTTTTGTAATAGAATCCAAAACGTTCGCTCGCTATTAATGTCAAAGGTGAATACAATAATTGATGACGTGGAACTAAGACGCGCTAAGACAATTATTTACAATAATACTGCGCTAAATGTATTTTTGTATAACCTTCCTGAAAATATGATGCGTATTGTTAGACTTAAGGCTCCTACAACCTTAGAAGCTGCGTTGAGCATCGTTCTTGAAGAAGTCAATTTCTTAGACCAATATAATATGCGTAACCGCATGCATGGTCATAGTCAAACGGGATCAAGTTCAAAGCCATCGATAACCCAACCAGTGGAGAACAAACCCACCTTACTTTTTCAGTCAAAATCTAATATAAATCCCCAAAATACACAAATTAAGATACCTCAAATCATAGGTCAAGGTCAACCATTCAAGCCTGTATTCAGGTATCATCCTCAATTGGGCTTGCAATTGCCACAGTTTGGTTATAGACCAACTCAACAGATCGGCTATAGGCCACCCGCACAGTTCGGTTATAGACCACCGCAGCAGTTGGGCTATAGGCCCCCTCAACCGTTTGGTTATAGACCACCCATACAGTTAGGATACAAACCACCGCAACGATTCGGGTACAATCCATTGCAACAATTCGGTTACAAACCGCCACCACAGACTGGATTGAGTCCTCCCCAAGTATTAAAATCCCAAAATCAAGATAGTGACGTATCCATGAGAACAGCACAACCTAAACAGCAAGGTTTTAATTTAAATGAACTTACTATGAATGACTACGAATGTGTGTACGATCCCTATTGCGACGACTTATACTATTATAATCCCACAAATGAATATGATTTCTCAAATGAAATGAACTATTACTATGATGACGTCAGTGGCACGACGGATTCTAACATACGCGATGACAAATTGGAACCAACAAAGGACAATCAGAATGTGGATTTTCAGGACAAGGCCTCATTGAAGGACAAGAAATCTTAGAGCTAAATTGTGATCCTAATTTAAAGCTTCCCTATATTTACTTAGAAGAAATAGACGCAAGAATGATGATTGACACTGGTAGCATGAGATCATTCATTAGCCCTCAGAAGGCTTATGAGTTTTTCTGTGAATATATTAAGAAAGAACCTTTTCAAGTTGTAAGTACTCATGCTTCCAGTAGACACGATGAAGTAATGGAAATTCCTCCACTACCTACTTTTGTAACTAACATTTGGCATAAATTCTATCTGTATGACGTTGACGCACGATATGATGGACTTATTGGTAATGACCTTTTATTACAATTAGGCGCAGTAATTGACTTAAGGAACCAAGTGTTAACAACTAGCACTACTTCTATTCCAATAATTAATAATAATTTAAATTATATAATTGATATACCGTCTCGGACAGAACAACGAGTGAAGTTACCTGTCAATCAATATTCAGGCGATGCTATTCTTGATTTTCAAAGATTCGAAAATGGTCTGCGTATGCCCAGCGCTATTATAAACTGCGTAAATGGATACGCATATACAATTATCCAGAATACTTCAGATAACCCGAAACGACTTAATATAAAACAACCATTTTCAGTGACAGAATATAAAAATAATGATTATAATATAAATTTTACTCAAAACAATACTGAGATAGATAAGTTACTTGAAGATAATTTGAGTAAACTCAGACTTGACCACACTAACGAAGAAGAACAAGAAAAGATTTATAGACTTTGTAAAGAATTCAAGGACATATTTTACTGTGACCAAATTCCCTTGACATTTACTAATTCTGTAAAACATCAAATAAGGACTAAAAACGAAGACCCCATATATGTAAAACCGTATAGGCAGGGTCCATTTGTTCAAAACGAAGTCAACAGACAAGTCGATCAATTAATAAAAGACAATGTAATTCAAGAGTCTCATTCCCCTAGGAATGCTCCTGTACACCTAGTGCCTAAAAAGATGGACGCATCTGGTGAAATTAAACACAGGATGGTGATTGACTTCAGAAGACTTAACGAAATTACTATTGACGACAAATACCCCCTGCCGAATATTAATGACCTTTTTGACAAGTTAGGAAGAAGTACGTACTTCACTACGCTTGATTTAGCTAGCGGATACCATCAGATAGAGCTAGAAGAGCAGGACAGACAAAAGACAGCTTTTTCAACTCAAAATGGACATTTTGAATTCCTCAGAATGCCGTTTGGGCTAAAAACCGCCCCAGCCACATTCCAGAGGACTATGGATAACGTCTTACGTGGATTACAAGGACTACACTGTATGGTATATTTAGATGACATTATTGTTTATGGAAATAGCCTTGATAACATGATACAGAATTTACGGACTGTTTTTGACAGAATAAGGGCCACTAACATGAAAATTCAACTAGACAAATCAGAATTTTTACGCAAGGAAGTACTTTACCTTGGACATACAATTACCAAAGAAGGATTAAGGCCCAACGACGACAAAATAACTGCTGTACTAAATTATCCCTTACCAAAAACCGAGACTGAGATTAAAAGTTTTCTTGGACTGGTTGGATACTACCGACGTTTCATTAAAGACTTCGCAAAAATCACCCAACCATTGACATCCTGTTTAAAAAAGCGTAACAAAATTATAATCGACCAGAAATACATTGACGCATTTAACAAATGCAAGGAACTCTTGACACACGCCCCTCTTCTACAATACCCTGACTACGAAAAGCCTTTCATACTTACGACTGATGCGTCAAATATAGCTCTAGGTGCAGTTTTGTCGCAAGGAAAAATTGGTAGTGACAAACCTATTGCTTACGCTAGTCGCACTCTTAGTGATACCGAATCTCGTTACAGCACAATCGAACGCGAATTGCTTGCGATAATCTGGGCAGTTAAACATTTCAGACCATACTTATATGGTCAAAAATTTTACATATACACCGACCACCGTCCTTTAGTATGGCTCCGATCTCTGAAAGATCCAAATAGTAAACTTACACGTTGGGGACTCCGCTTGCAAGATTATGACTTTGAATTGATTTACAAAAATGGCAAACAAAATACCAATGCCGACGCTTTTTCTAGAATTAAAATGTATACTTTAGAATCTGACGATGATAATGAATCACTTGCTGTTAACGTTGACGAAAAGGATACGGAATACCTAGATGGAAAGTCCACTGTCGAAAAAAAAAGAGAACGCAGCAACTCATCAACTATAACTATATCAGATGCAAGTCGAACAGCAACTGCTAGTTCTCTAGATTTTACCGATGAAAAAACGAATGAATATCCTCTTTCAGTCGAAGCTAGTAAATCAAACACAATTCATTCGGCCTTAAATGAGTCTACTGGAATACCTATTTTACACGAAGCTATAGACACTAAGCCAAATCAAATTTTAGTATTCTCATGGCTCAAAAATGAAATGCAAGTGAAGGATCTCTCGCGTGACAAACAGAAAGTATTAGAAGTTTTCTTACCGACAAACAACCCGGAATTAATAAAAGATTTTTTGAAACAATACGTTAAACCAAAAAATAAGTATTTTATTTATTTTGAAGAGAGCGAACATCGTAAATTATTCAGTAATATAATAATTCAGCTTTTTAGGAAAGATTTAATTAATTTCTATGAATGCACGGAACGAGTCGTCCTTGTAGAAGATGAAAGCGAACAGAAAACTTTAATATCTAAGCATCACGAAGGAAACACGTGCCATCGCGGCATAAAAGAGACATTAGTTAGGCTTCGTAGGAATTATTATTGGGATAAAATGCAGGAAACAGTAGCGGCAGTTATAAACAGCTGCGAGGCATGCCGGAAAATGAAATATGATAGGAAGCCCATTAAACCTATCTTACAACTGACACAAACGCAAAATGCTCCGTTTCAGGAACTATTCATAGATCTTTTCAGTATTGAAGGTAAAACTTACCTAACCCTTATAGACGCTTTTAGTAAGTTAGGTCAGGCGATCGAAATTCAAAATAAATCAACTCCCGAAGTTGTCCGTGCCCTTTTGAAGTATTTTTCATACTATGGCGTCCCTAAAAGGATAAGTTCGGACCCAGGGTCTGAGTTCAATAACGAATTAATGAAGGAATTTTTAAGCTTACATAAAGTCGAACTTCATATTGGCACACCCAATAATCCAAATTCAATGGGTCTAATAGAACGATTTCACTCCACCATAATCGAAATATACAGATTGGCGAAGTACGAAAAACAATGTACAGATGCGGCATCTGTAATGACATATTCGGTTATGGCATATAATCATTCCATCCACTCTGTTACTGAACTCACTCCATTCGAAGTTGTTTTCGGACATACTAATACAAATAACCCATATAGCATAGAGTTAGAAAAACAATACTTCCAGAAAATGGTAAAGGATCATGCAAAACGGATCAGGTTCATGTATACACACTTGACAGACAAAATTATAGCAATAAAAGAAAAGCATAGAGGAAGGAAAGGTGAAGCTAATATTGAGTTTAATGAAGGTGAAATTATTTTTGCGAAAGATGTGAACAAGCGTAAAAGTAAAGATAAACCAAGATACGTAAGAGCAAAAGTTATAGGTCAACCTAAAAGAAATATTTTACCAATTCAAATAGGAGAAAGAATTACTAAAACCCCTATTAAAAATGTAAAACGCCCTCCGCAGGTGGTGTGGAATCCTGTTGGTAGTGATGCCCTCGCTGGCCCTTCATCTGCAAAATCTTGAAGGAAACCCAGGTATATTTCCGGTAAAAGAAGGTCTAGCACATTTTCAAACGAATCATTGGACTATAATAAAACTCATAAGTTTAGAACAGATTTATAATGACTTATGTTACATATCCAGCAACTACAGACAAATGTGTCAACTTATCGATTGGAATGCATCATATTCTCAAGAATTAACAAGTACAAAAGTACATACAGAGTTTATACGCGATATAACTATAGAAAAATATCGACAACTAGTTCCACAGAAACGTTCTAAAAGGGGACTTATAAATCCATTGGGTTCTATTATAAAACTGATAACTGGCAACCTAGATCATGATGACGCCGTAGGTATGAAGAACTTATTTCTAAATTAAATCATAATCAAATAATTATTTCAAAAAAAATAACAATTGTCTCCAAGATGTTTGATAGTTTCATTAATGTAACTGAAACAATAAATCAGAATACTGCATATTTTAATAATCGCCTGACAAAGATAGAACTGCTACTGAAAGATTTATCTGCTAAGCAATTTGATTGGATTTTCTTAACTTACCTTACGGGATTATTTTCTGTTTTTACAAGCAGTTTTCGTACTATCTTTGCTAGGCTAAGTGAACTCGAAACAGCATTAGCGTTAAGTAAATTATCGATACTACACCAATCAATTGTGAACTCTACAGAATTATTGTATCATTTAAAATTGATTTCTAACTCAGGAAACTTAGTGTATCCTCCACTGGAAACAAATTTATTGAAAATAGAAGAGACCATTTGTGTAAAATCGTTCATTAAAGATAACCAGATCACATTTATAATGGATATTCCACTTACGGATAATTTATCGTATAATTATTTTAAGTTATATTCCTTACCAATTTTTCATGAATCCGAAAATAAAACCTTGGCTATTATTCCCAAATACCCCTACCTTCTGGCGAAAGGAATGAAATACTTACCGCTAGTAAAACCATGTCGACCACTCTCTGCGGGAGATCAGTTTTTATGCACTGCGGATAATCAAGCTCTATACTATGAACTTACCTGTATAGAACAGTTAATGAAATTCGAAGATGACCACACTTCCTGTAAACAACGTGAGATACAAATTGAGGAAGTCAGGGTCCAGCAAGTCAACGAAGCTAGTTGGCTCCTTTATAGTAGATTGAGAACAACTCTGACAAAGCAATGCGGTGAAGAGATCAGTAAACAACTTGTATTCGGTACTTACCTGGTCACAATGGACGAGCCCTGTGACCTGCAAATTTATGGAATTCACCTTCACCGTCACATCTTCATGGAGTTTGAAGTTGTGGAGAAGATTCCTATTGTCACGTTACCCCAGTTGCACGTGAATGCCAGTCTCTCCAAATCAAGTGTAGTTAATATGAAAGGAATCAGTCTAGATGAAGTGAAATATATGGCCTTTTCGTTAAAACATAGTGAAGTGATCGAAAGCGTTTTGAATGAAAAGAAAGACTTTAACTTCAGTGAAAATTTAGGATATGTCACTTTAGGTTTAATTATTTTTAGTTTTCTTACATTTTTGATTTATATAACCTGGCTAAAATCGCCCAAATGTTTAGTATATTGGCAAAATTGTCGGAAAGATTCTCAAATCGAACCTTCCGATAATTTCGCACTTAGGGTCGGAGGAGTTATGAATACACCTCACCCGTCTGCTCTAGATTAAGCTGAGCACGCATGTTGTGTCTCTACTTTAGTTATAAGAAACCAATTGCAAACTCAGCGGGCTATGCCCACCGAGAGAGCCATGTACTTTTTAGAATCAGAATAAAGTCGCCTCCAAATCGGCAGTACGTGTTCTCATTTTTCTCCTCAGTCAAAATCCTGAGTTAAGTTAATTGTAGTTAAATAACGGTTTCTCACGCTCCGAAACCAAAAGTAGATACATAAATGTTTTGTCAGGTTTTGGAGTGATCGTCATTTGTTTCTTTCTACTACGGTTCCGTATCAAAACAACTACATTCATTTTAACTACTTTCGATATCGATCGGTCAAAAGACCTAACAGTTGTTGGTATAACTAGTGGTCGTTTCACATAAGTTTGTTATAACTAATGTACGAAATACCTACTGGATAATTCACCTACGCTTAATTCAGCTACGGTTAACTCACCTACGTTTAATAGACCTACGGCTAGCCCCGTGTAGCGGGGCTCCGTCGACCTTACTGCGAAAGCCTTCTTTCTCCGCTTTACAAATAAAAAGAGCACGTTTTATTTATTAAAAAAAAAATACTGTAGGCGAGTCGTCCATTAGGTAATTCAAACGAAGTTAAAACAACCAATATCTTAAAAGAACATTAGATGAATCGTTCGTTAGTGCAATCAATTTTAGTTCAATCAAAATTGTATCAGTTGAACAGTAGTTGAGTCGTCCAATACGTGTCTTGAACTTATGTGATTCAACCGTTGCTATATCGAAAGTAGTTAAAATGAACGTAGTTATTTTGATACGGAACCCTTTCTACGACTATAGTTCTTTTGACGCGGCTCTAGTCTGTCATTACATCAAATTGCATTACATAAATGTAGTACCACATAATTTTGTAGGAGTCGTACCGTGACCTCATATTCAGTTAGATCTTTGTATGTTATCAATTAACGACCCAATTTGCCTATCCAAGTCTTTAAAATGTCGGAACGGGATTTGGATTGAGATTGAATATTAATTTCGGGCGTTAGCGAAATACCTAGCTATAGAAGTGGACATACCAACGAATTATAAGGACATGTTTTAAACAAAGAGAAACTAAATGAAAATCAGTTCATCCGTTTGCGAGCTACCATGGCATAGACAGATAGGTACACATAATTTAAAAACGCTCTCTTTTTATAATTCTGTGAGAAATTAGAAAAAGAGAGCGTTCAAAAAACAAGGGAACGAGAAATTTAACTTTGTGAGTAGTGGTTGCGATGGCTTAGTGGTTAAGGCGTCTGGAGTACTTATCCAGAAGACGCAGGCTCGAGCCCTGCTCGCATCTGAATTTTTCGTTTCTTTAAAAATATCTTTAATAAAACACGTAGTCTATCCCAATCAGAGAATCAAAACTCGAAATAGAAACAAGTCACATAACCAAACTAACAAAATATATCACTTAATGCGAAGCTAAAGAAAATTTAGACATAAAACTTAATCACATAAAAAAACTTTTTTAAAAAAAGTACCGACTTCAAAACAAAAAATACAAAAAAGTTTAAAATAACTTTTCTTTCGGAAGTCGGTGGCAATAGTCAATGACACAACAAAACAAAGCCACCGACTTCCGAAAGAAAAGTTATTTTAAACTTTTTTGTATTTTTTGTTTTGAAGTCGGTACTTTTTTTAAAAAAGTTTTTATTTTACCCTTTTTAGTTTATTTATTACATATTCAACCCAAATTCTTGTAAAATACAGAATTTTTCTTACATATGCACTAATCTTGTAATCCGTCACAACATAAAAAAATCCATATCTCTAAAACTACTGAACCGATTTTGATGAAACTTGCAGTGTACCCTAAGTTGAACAATACCTAGTACAACAAAAAAAGAATTACTTAAATCGAACTTATAGTTCCGGAGATATGCGTGCACAAACATAAAAACATACATACATACATACATACATACACTTATGAAATTTGGCACATTTGTTCAGACGCTGATATAGACTAACATATATGAAAACTGGGCAGTTCTGATAATATTACATACATACGGGTCGAATTGATAACCTCCTTTTTTTTGAAGTCGGTAAAAAATAATAGTTCCACATAAAACAACTACAACCTCATTACGAAACTCCTTTTAAAACATAAATAAAAACAAAAATCTGGCAACACCAAAGTAAACATCCTCAGCTACTCCGCCATAAAAAAGTTTAAAGAGTGTGAAACATAAATTTTAAATTACCGTAATGTATTCCACCACCCGCCATTTTTGCGGAGGGGCCACGCTCCGCAATTAGGCACGCCTCGTTTAACGCGAGATCAAGACCTAATGAGCCACGTGTATGCTTTAGTGCACTCCCAGGATCAAAAATTATAATCCTGCAACACCAACGTAACCTGAACTCCAATAACGCCACAGGTAAAACAATTCACAGGTCAGACAAAACTGGTCGTTTCAACCGCGATGACAGTCGGTTGATGTTTGACGCTCTGTGAATGACACGATAAATTCGCAACAGTCCATATTCGAAAATGATAGCTATTCAGCCTAAATAAGGTGCAATTTTGATCAAACGATAAACAAGCAGATACTGTAGGGAAACGTGGATGATATTTTAAAAGTGTTATTCGACATTTCTGGTTGAAATAACGTTGCTATGTCGAAACGTGTGGAACGTAACGTCGATTTACGTCGTTAAAGTTCGGAATAGGTATTGAATCGACCTTAACCTTAAGAAAGTGCTGGTAATGGCTGGAAATACAAAAGAAAGGACTTTTCATTGTGAGGTAGGTAACTCAGACGAACTACACTTTACAAAAGGTACTCAATGGATCTGGTAAGTACCTGCCTGGACCTAATACATTGTACTCCTTTGGAATCGCTTTTTAGTCTATTGAATAGTAAATTGGATAAACACAAACCTAATTTGATTCCAAAAGGAAAATGGAAATAAAGTATTAGAAAATAAATCAATATGAAAAAGAATTTTACTTTCAAAACCATAAAACCGATTCGAGGAACCGTATACCGAATATCACATGCCAGTACCAAGTTCGAAATTTAAATAAGCGTTCCATTCCTGTTTCCCTCGCGTTCAAATTAAACAGGGCCGTCATTTTTTTTTCCAAACGCCATATTTTTATGGCGGCTATATTAAATTCGTAGATTACAAAGAATAAAAAAGGAAATAAACGTCAAGTGCGAGCCTTTAAAAGTGTGTACGGCGCGAAATGTGTCTGAGGATTGGGCTTTAAAGCCTTCGATGAGAGAGTATGAGAATTACTCGTAAGCTGAAGCGGTGAAGCAGCTTTTTGGTATAATTTTATTGAAAGAAATTCAAATCTCAGTATTTTAATAAACTTACAACTTAAACTGGGATTCTCTGTGCACTAATCCTAAAATAGCTGACAGATTTTAAAGTTAATATTAAATATTTCAGAACTTTGTGGTTACAATACAAATTCAAATTGAAATGGAAATTCGGATTTCTATTGTATTCTACGACACAAACAGTTTTTTTTACGATTTATTTAGATCGGGACAAAACTTGGTAATGGAGCCCCCTTTCTTCGGATACTTTAGCCAATAAATGTAGTATTTTTAAACATATAATTTACGATTTTAGCGCCCCTGGAAACTAGAGAGGTGCCCGGTTTCCCATCCTTAATCCGGTCCTGCCTTTATACCATAGTAATGAAAAAAATGAAAAGTGGCCAGCTAAGGTCAAGTCATAACGGTAATGTACGAATTAATTGGTCACTTTAGATTATATCTTTTAGTTACCGTTTTCCAACCCATGCAATGAAAGGGTATCTGTTCTAAAGCGAACACTATTTCGTCGAAAAGCCACACATTGGACAGTAAATCTAAAAGCATTACAGTTGTAAATGCAAGTAGGTAATAGCTCAAGACGATAGCAAAGCGCAGTTTATCAACTTGCATCGCATGCAAGTGTGACGGTGAATTACGCAAACTGTATCTAGCATACCGAAACTATATAAATCTAAGCGGGTTGTATTTGAAAGTGGAATGGTTATTGTCGGAGGTAATATTACGTTTGACTTTAGTAAGTTATGAGTTCGTAAAGAAGCGTAGTTTTTAACCGACTTCAAAAAAAGGAGGAGGTTCTCAATTCGTCGGAATCTTTTTTTTTTTATGTATTCTCCCCGATTTCTCGCAGACACCTGGACCGATTTGGAAAATTTTTCTTTTGTTTGAAAGGGTATACTTCACAAGTGGTCCCATGATCATCAGGTCAGGATCTGATGATGGGATCCCAGGGAAATCGAGGGCAACCCTCAAATTTTATAGGCTCGCACATCGTTTTTCGCAAATTTTATGAAGTAATTTAAGTACTTGCGTATGATAATCATCATCTCATGTCGCTGAGCTGATGATGGAAGGTACAACTCCTTAACAGTAAGGAGTAGGTATCGACTGATTTAGTTTGTGTTCGCATATCTCCGGAACTGCAAGTCCAATTTAAGTAATTCTTTTTTTGTTGTACTAGGTATTGTTTAACTTACGGAATACTGCAAGTTTCATCAAAATCGGTTCAGGAGTTTTTGAGATAGGGAATTTTATTAGCTTATTGTGCAAAATTTTAGTGCACATGTAAGAGAATGATTTATTTGACAAGAATTTGGGTTGAATATTTAAACTAAAAAGAGTACTTAAAATAAAAAAAAAACTTTTTCAAAAAAATCTAACCGCTTTCAAAAACAACCACAAAAAAGGGTAAAATAACCTACAAAATAACTTTTCTTTCAATAGTCGGTGGCAAAAAAGACAATGAAATGAAAAAAAACAAAGCCACCGACTTCTGAAAGAAAAGTTATTTTGTAGGTTATTTTACCCTTTTTTGTGGTTGTTTTTTTATAACTTGCGGTTGTGGAGAAAACGTTGTTACTCTTAATTTTTTCTTTATTTAGTCATATCTATCTGTTAGATTTTTAATGAGATTTAGATTGATAACGCTATCATACATTTTAATATTTTTTAATAACGCTTACGAAGAAACTTTGCCGAGGTTGGTCTGTGGATTGGTGACCATCTGTCATAGCGAGTTTCCTCCGTGCCTCGGAAAGCACATAAAGCCGTTGGTCCCGGAAAAAATCGGAATAAGTTTTTAGTTTCATCGTCCGCTGTTTTCCTAGCCCCTCTCAGAGGTTATACCTCCCGTATACTCTACGTAATGAGTTGTATATGTTCGTTCTCCATGTAATTGACTCCTCCAGTACCGCGGATTCCTTTTATTATCTCATGCTTGTGGTTTATTGGGTAAAGGTTCTTTATTTTGTATGTCATAAATAACTAGGCTAATGTTGATGTTATTTTTGGTAGAGTATTCGTTTTTTTGGTAATGAAATATGGTGCTTATGGTAATGGGGATACGTTTCATTGCTTTGTCTTGCGGGGTAATTTTTAGCTTGTACATTTTAAGGGATTTTTTTTTTATGCGACAAACCCGCCACATTATTCCCAACCACTGCAACTCCTGAAAGCCAGAATCAACAGTGGCAACCACCAGAAAAGCGCCGAGACAATGAAGCTCGACGTGTCCCGGCGAATGAATTTACCTGTCTTGGATCCTGCAACGAAATTAATCAGAAAAGAATAGTGGAGGAGTAGGAAAAAATATGTTTCCACTCACATTTTAAGGAATATTCTAGTTTTATTGATTGTGTTCGAAAAGTATTAAGATGTTGTCTTTTTTTTTTTTTTTTAAACTTAGTCATAGAACCTATGACCCTGTTTTGTGACTGAAAATCAGCAAATGAGTTCAGCCCTGGGTTAAACGAAAAGTACATACTTTCAATCTCGCACTGACTAAAAAGCACTCCGTTTCTTTTTACTATTTTTGCATCGCTGTGCCACGGTATCCTGCAGGCGTTTGACCCTTTAGTAACTAACCCCTGGGCCACCATGAGAAGCCTGTAAACACGCTATGTGCAAAGTCGGTGGTGATGACTAGCAAATCGATCGCAGTGCGCGATGTGAATCAATGGAGAGAAGTACGTGTCAATATTAATATGCAATAAAACTTTTTAAATACTTTTACATCTTGTTATTTTTTTAATGAAAATGTAGTCAAAAATATTTAGCAAAGACATGGTATGGCATGGCAGATCTTATGGCTCCCAATAATGTGGTCACTAGGAAGCTATACTAATATTTTAGAGCTTAACAGCTGTCGTACCACAAAAACTTTTAAACGTCTGTTGAACACTTGTCTAAAAAAATGTCAGATTATGTCGTTGAAATAAGGTCCGTTTTGCAGTCACACTTTTTTATACAAGTGTTCAACAGATGTTTAAGTTTTTGTAGTAACGCTGGACCTGGAAGTGTTTGGTTGAACGCGTTAATCTCAGCAAATATTGGTTCGAATTGATTTTTTTTTGTTTTATACATATAGTCCATTTATCGAGGAAGGCTTTAAGCTTTTTTTTTTTTTTGGGACAAACCCACCACACTATTCCCAAACCACTGCAACTCCTGAAAGCCAGAATCAACAGTGGCAACCACCAGAAAAGCGCCGAGACAATGAAGCTCGACGTGTCCCGGAGAATGAATTTACATGTCTTGGATCCTGCACGAAATTAATCAGAAAAGAATAGTGGAGGAGAGCTCTATAAAGTCATACTAATACCTATTGGTGTTAGTAGATTCCCCATGGTTTTACCCCAGGGTAAAACCATGGGGAATAGCTAGTAGTTATATGTAATTGTATCTCTAAACATAAGTACGTTGTACGTAACCTAAGAATTCAATACAGTCTATATTTTCTTCCCCTTTTTGAAGTACCTAAGTGATAAATTGTAAAGATATGTTTGTGTAACACAATTGTTCGCATCGGATACATGTCGACACATCTCGATATCGGCTTTCTTTCTCACATGTCACGTCTCGTGAGTGTCACAAAACATTGTGTGGGGACAGACAGACGTACGTATTATTGTAGAATTTGTGATAATATTTTGATTTTTTTTATAGCTCTATTCTAGCGGTGTCGTATTACCCAGTTACTGGGTTATGGAGGTCCGATAGACAGTCTCGCGCCATGTAAAATACTGATATTCAGCTGAATCTGGTTCGACTGGAAGCCGATCCCAATATAGTTGGGAAAAGGCTAGGCAGATGATGATTTTGAGTTATTTGTTTGAACCGATTTTCGTGTTATCTGTAGATCTTTGAAAATGAAATAGTTTATTTGCCAGATTTGCATCCACATAATTATGAATACATAAAAATATACCTACATATTAATTAATTAATTAAAAAACAATCATCATCATCAGCCTATAAATGTTCCCACTGCTGGGACACAGGCCTCCTATCTGTGAGAGGGAGTGGGCCGTAATCTACCACGCGGGCCCAGTGCGTATTGGTAGATGTCACATGTCTTCGAATTTTTGGTTCTAGGGCATGACGGTTTCCTCACGATGTTTTCATTCACCGTTTTGAGAGCAGTGGTGTTGAAATAAATTACACAAAGTAATGCGCCTGACGGGGTTCGAACCCACGACCGAGTCGAGGCCGATACCACTGGGCCACCACTGCTCCTAAAAAACAATACATAATTCAAATAAAACATAATTGATAATTGAAACACAACATGGCGCGGTAAATTAAGTTATGGGCGCATGGTAGGTTTGCCACCTTGTGATCCCAGTCTCGCACCGCTGCGCCCGCGCCGTTACCAAGGGATGTATGGCGGAGCGTGCGGCGGCCGTGCGGCGGTTTAACAGTAGTTACTGTTAGAAGCTCGAAAGTTCGACAGCCAGTTAAATTTCCAAGGGATATCATATCATCCAGTCACTTTTGCAGAATTGATCGTCAACTTCTAAATTGAAGCGACCGAAGTAACAACTGGTTTGTAATAAAAAAGCTTCATGAATACATTTCATAAGAAATTAGATCTAGGTTAGAGAATATTTGGTTACATTTTTATTTTACTAGCTGTTGTTAGTGGTTTCGTCCGCTACAACTCGAAAATTACCGCATGGGAACATAAAATCGGGGTAAAAACTATCCTATGTGTTAAACCAGGTTATGAACTATCTGTGCACTAAATTTCATCCAAATCCGTTAAGACCGGGCACGCCGCAATCGTGGCGGTAAGACCCCTCTTTGAGGAGTGGCTGGATAAGGCGTCACGGCATCCTGACCTACCGCATGACGCAGGTCCTCACCGGACACCGTGGATTTTAGTCAGTACGAGTCTGACAGTATGGGTGGGAGGACTCAATTGATGATTTTACCACGATAAAAAAAAAACCGTTTAGACGTTTAGGCGGGGAAGAGCCACAAATATACATACATACATTTATTCATCCTCACAAACGTTCACATTTTATAATATTACCTAGTAAGATTCGTAAGCTAGTCTGAGCAGTGAGTTTCACCCACGTAATATATGAATAAGCAAATCATATTTAATTCTGTATCGTGAAAATAGGAGATAAAATATTTATTAAGTATGTCTGTGGTGTGTCCTTTGAGACTTTTATCAAGATTAAACTGGTTAAATTATTTATTTGTAAGATAAGTTACCGAATGCGAAGAATCTCAGAATCTGGTTTTGGGACAAAACTAAGCGTCCGTGTGTCACTGCGTGGGCCAACTGAAAACCAGAGCTGGGTGTAAAAAATCTCTCAACGATAATTAATTTTCCCATCGGAGCCATTATTTAAAATCCAATGATCATACAAAATTACATCTCATTAGGATAAACAGTACCCTGAGCACGAGTTTTCAGTATTTGAGACGTAAAGTAAACTGGAATTTTGACAATTTCAAATTGACAATTTTCAAGGAAAAAATTAGTTCCTTCTTCGCACACCAGAGGCGCTGTTCCATTTTTTCATACAAGAAACGCTGTAAATACTGAAAAGACGCTGTAAAGTAAAAGAGTGAAAACTCGTGCTAAGGGTACTGCACCATAGTTTCCAAACTCAGAAGTAAAACCCCCATTAGGTACAGTCCCATTACAGGCTGAATCTAAAAAACCATTGCTACAAACGGCTGGCAAACAATTTGGAACATTTAACATTTCAAAAACATCCTAGAGGTACAAACTACAAAGGAAAAACTCTTTTGTAGTGCTGGGGCAAAAAGAATCGCGAAAAACAAATGTTGTTCCGAATTCAAATCGGAATGAGGAACCGAACGACTTTTGTCTATGGTGCTTGCTGTTTTCCCACAAATATTTTGACGTTTTAACTGTCAAACTTACTCATCCAATTTTCAAGTTCAACCTCAGAGTTCAACTGTATCATCGAATGGAGACTTCTATCGTTCTTTAATTATTTTACCTATTTTTTTTTTAAATTGCTATACACACTTGAATAGTCGACATCGGCTTATTTGCCATCATAAGAAATAGAATTGAATATTGCAGAACTATGATTATCGGTTTAAATAAGAGTTGTATGAATAAGAACACATTTTCATTTGATAGATTATAGGAAGTCCAGATTCCTAGTCGGCCCCTGAGAATTGAAGCCAAAAACCCGACAGAAAAGTTACCCCCGTCGTTCGATTCCAACTTAAAGCCTCCTGCAGACACACGCGATTAATCGCGCGGGGCGACATGAAGCGGTCCATTCACAGTATTTTTAGAGTGGAAATTAGCTTGGCTCGTTGTCGTAGCGCGATTAATCGCGTGTGTCTGCAGGAGGCTTTAAACAAGTGAACGTCTCCAAGGAAAATGTGCGTTGCGTTCACTCACACATTTAAAAAAAGTGGCTTCATTAAAAACTCTAGTTTTTGTTTCGAACATGAAATCTGGACATTTTATAATTTCTTCGTTAATCTAAATAGAGGTCGATTTAGCCTTAGACGGCTATTTATTTTTACTGCTATTTGGCCAGAATGGACCATTAATTGTTGTTGGTTTTGTCCAGCTCGTCACATCATATTTTACGAGGTCTGCCGCGATGCCTTCTGCCTAGGTTCGGGCTCCAAAAAGTGGTGTTTTTGGCCAACAGCTCATTGGGCATGCGGCAGACATGGTTAAAGCCTCCTGCAGACACACGCGATTAATCGCGCGGGGCGACATGTCGCGGTCCATTCGCAGTATTTTTAGAGTGGAAATTAAGCTTGGCTCGTTGTCGCAGCGCGATTAATCGCGTGTGTCTGTAGGAGGCTTTAACGTGTAAAATATCTTCATAAAATAAAAGCAAATTTTGTTACGACAGATAATATAATGAAGCTGACATAATTAAAATTTAATTATGAATGCAGCGAACATTTTCGGAAAGTTTAAATTTTAAACAGCACCTTTATAAAATCAAGTACAGGACGTTTATTTTTGGAATTTCAATGAATAAATAGCTTTTGATATTAATTCATATGTCGGGTTATTTTTCCCTGCAAAGTTTAAATATGGTCCTGCGAAGTTTAATATTTAAATATGATTAATTAGCTGTAATTTGGCATCATTTTACGAATGTTTTTATTATTATTTCATGTGTTATTTTATTCCCGGAAAGCCATTGCATTAAATACATATACTGACTTAAATAAAAAACTGTAATCACATTTTTGTATAATTTATTATCATCTCTCCGAAACAACTCGACCGATTTTAATGAGATTTTGCAAATGCGTTTGGTTGATTGGTAGTTTCGGATAAGGGGCCCCGTGCGAAGCAGGGCTGGTTCATTAGTGTAGTATATAATTGTAACAGTCCTTTTCTTGGCACAAGACTAAAGTTAAGATCTACAAGCGATATATTTATTCGGTACTACATGTTATGTTATTTGGTGTATAGTTAAACTATTGTTAAAATTCCTATACATTTTTTTAACAAATGGTTAAAAAATATAGGATTTAACAAATAGTTTAACTGCTGATCACTGATCAAACACTTCTCGCCCTTAGACATGTTAACGTCTCTAATTTTTAGTTTAACAGTTGTTTAAGAGTCACAGAAGAGTAGGTATATTAAACCACAATAAATGTTAGTGTGGTATGTATGATATTTCTGTCCAAATATGGAATCAATACAAAAAAAAAACATAATCCCATAAAAAAACACGTAGTCCCAATTCCCCGAAAACAAACTCGATTATATCTCGATTTCCTCACAACAGCACTAGTCTTTAACTCAGCTGTTCCTTTGATCCCGGTCCTTTTGTATCGCCCGTAAATGGAGTCACGCGTCGCCTTAAATGTCACGAATCGCACCAAACTCGATCTTGTTAAGGCGCGTCGTTCACATGTGTAAGGTTGATGAGGCGTTGAGCCATTTGAGCCATGGCTACAAATAATAAAAAACTTTTTTTTTAAAAAGTACCGACTTCAAAACAAATACAAAAAAGTTTAAAATAACTTTTCTTTCGGAAGTCGGTGGCAATAGTCAATGACACAACAAAACAAAGCCACCGACTTCCGAAAGAAAAGTTATTTTAAACTTTTTTGTATTTGTTTTGAAGTCGGTACTTTTTTTAAAAAAAGTTTTTATTTTACCCTTTTTAGTTTATTTATTACATATTCAACCCAAATTCTTGTAAAATACAAAATTTTCTTACTTATGCACTAATCTTGTAATCCGTCACAACATAAAAAAATCCATATCTCTAAAACTACTGAACCGATTTTGATGAAACTTGCAGTGTACCCTAAGTTGAACAATACCTAGTACAACAAAAAAAGAATTACTTAAATCGAACTTATAGTTCCGGAGATATGCGTGCACAAACATAAAAACATACATACATACATACATACATACACTTATGAAATTTGGCACATTTGTTCAGACGCTGATATAGACTAACATATATGAAAACTGGGCAGTTCTGATAATATTACATACATACGGGTCGAATTGATAACCTCCTTTTTTTTGAAGTCGCTAAAAAAAAAATACATGTAGCTCTCGGGGACCGCGGTGAAACTATTGCATAACATTTTTTAGGGTTCCGTACGTCCGAATACAAAAACGGAACCCTTATAGGATCAGTCGTGTCCGTCTGTCTGTCGCTTACAGTCAATTATCTCCGAATCTACTAGACCGATTGAGTTGAAATTTTGGTACACATATCAATTCCTGTGACCCAAGCACAGAGGTGTGACGTGAATACATGAAATCTGTATGTGGGAGGTAATTTTAGGGGGGGAAGGGGAAAATTAAAAAAATAATAATTGAAAACTGCATCGTGTGACATATCAAATGAAAGGTCTTGTTGAGACAATCTTAAATGTATTTTTTGTGGAATTTTAAAATAAATAGTTTCCAAGTTATTCAAGAAAATAGACGAAATTTGACCATTCCCCCCTTATCTCCGAAACTACTGAACCTAAAATTTTGAAAAAAATACAGAAATTAGTTTTATACTTATAGATTATAGGAAAACCTATAAGAAAAATCAAATCAAATCAAATCAAAATCAAATCAAAATTTATTATTTGTGTAACATAGGTGCAGGTACAAAGTTCTTAAATTTCATTTTACAAGGTCGCTATGCTATGCCAAGAGGCGTACAAATATTTTTAGAACATGCAATGAATGAAATAATTACTCGTATTATGTCAAAAATGATAATAAAAAGAAATATAATGATGTCAAAAAGAATTTACAAAAAAAGGAATGTCAAATTTTAAATGTCACATTAGTCATTATTAAAAACACGATATTCAATATGTCATTCTAGTAAAAATAATAGAACAAAAAACCAAAAAAAAAAAAAAAAATATTAATAACAAGTTTACATTAATTCGTCATTTAAAAATTCATCAACTGTGTAATAACATTTTTCAATAAGCATTCTTTTCAATTTTAACTTAAACTGTGTGTCATTAAGATTCTTCAAGGCATCTGGTAACTTATTATAAATGCGTGGTGCCATGCCTAAAACGCTCTTCCTTACTAAAGCAGTCTTGCAACGTTGATTATTAAGAGAGTTTGCATATTGGCTGCGAATAGTTACATCTCGTACCGTTGACACTCTATCAAATAATTCCATATTTGTCTTGACAAAGACACTTATTTCATATAAATACAATGATGGCAAAGTAAGTAGGTATCTTTAGTGATTTAAAGACTGGCACACAACTTTCATCACTTTTTAAACCACACATTGATCTTATGCATCCTGCATCATAAGAAGTCCATGACATTAAAATAACATGGTAAATCACTCAATATTGTGCGTTTAAAAGATTAAAATCGTCTACCGCGTATATTTAACGAGAATATAATTTATTTCAAATGTTTGTGGTGCACTACTGTAATAAAGAACTTCTTTGTTGTATTAGAATTTTATAAGTAGGTTTCATTGAGAAAACTCTTTTTGTAGCTGGCCGTTTAGAATCAGTAAGAAAAAGTAAATTGTTTTTATGACGGATATTTTTATGATTGCCGAAGTCTCCCGAACTTAAACAATGTTAGACGATGCGTGGTGTCAGGTATTTTCCTTAGGTTTTTTCGTTAGGTTTTTGGAATTTTTTTGGTACGGTCACCGCGCCGCGCTCAGAGCCCGCGATAAAAGCTATGCAATAGCTTAAAAAAATTGGTTTTAACGACAGACGCTTTCGCGGGTGATTTCGCCCGCTCACAGTCAGTCATCAGTCTTCCTGACAGTCTTCGGTTATGGTGAACAATTTGAGAGGAGATAAGCGATCATCATCATCATCATTTCAACCTGGGATCACTTACTGCTGGGTATAGACCTATCTCTTTTTCTGCCATACTTCTCGGTTCTGTACGTCTCTCATACATTTGTTTCCCGCGATTCGATATCATTAACACAAACGCGCTCGTTAGTACATAATCGGCGCGGGAAATATTAGTATACGGAATACACAACAGCTTATAAGTAGGTCATTGGGTCTATAATTTGAGAAAACTGGAGAGACATCAGAGCCCTTATCATGAGTTTTTACTACTTTACTTTACAGCGTCTTTCTTTACAGCGTTTCTTGTATGGAAAAATGGAACAGCGCCTCTGGTGTACGAAGAAGGAACTAATTTTTTCCTTGAAAGTCAATTGAAAATGTCAAAGCTCCAGTTTACTTTACGTCACAATAATTGAAAACTCATAATAAGGCCTCAGGTGTAGGAATAACTTTAATACTTTTTTTATTTATAGATAGGTTCGCGTTTGACCACTATCTCGACTGATGGTAAGTGAAGATGTGGTCGACGGTGAAGCACGCTTGTCTATAAGTAACCTGTTCACTCTTGACTTGAAGACCTGAGTTATAGCTGTCGGGAAATACAGATGCCGGCAGGGAATTCCACTCCTTAGCTGTGTGTTCCACAGCAAAGGTAACATTACCGTCGGTAAAGGTAACTGTGACCCTGAAACGCAGTGGATTTTTAGTCAGTAAGAATCTGATACTCCCTTACGCTCCACTAACTAATCCAGGACTCATTTAATGATTCACATACAAAACAAAGGAAACCATAGTCATATTGATATTCACCTTTGCCTTATTTCAAGCTTCGGACTGCTTCTGAAAAATATTTTTATTAGTCATGATTTTCGTGACCCAAACATTTAACTCCAGAATAGCTCTGCAGTCGTGCTTACGGCTTAGGGCTCCCACATAAACACGATACGACGTCGCGTCGTGGAAATCTACGATACGACGTTGTGACTCACGATGCAATCCTGCACAGTTGTTTTTCGAAATTCAAAGATGACGGATGGTATTGAAGTCGATCATTTAATCACGCTAGTCGAGCAGCGTCCCGTACTATGGAACAGAATGCATCTAGAGCGGTCCATTTTTCGGATTGAACTAAAACACCACCCCACTGTAACGGTGCTCATCGTAGATTTCTACGACGCGACGTCGTATCGTGAAACGTCGCCGCATCGTTGTACGACGCGACTTCGTATCGTGTTTATGTGTGGGAGCCCTTACGGTAGACACTAAAGTCGCAGCACGGGCGAGCGAGAGGTGCGCTGCAATTTAGCCATAAAACTTCGTCTCGCTTTCGTACCAGTGAGCGCCGCGCCTTACGTATCGAGTGATATCGATTCGGGATTATATGCCTTTTCGGAGGGTAGGTACACGTGTGAACCGGATTTCGCCTAAGTGGGTTAAAGAGGGCTGCTCATGTAGTGCTCGTTAGGTTTTTTTGTTGATGCTGAATGAGGGTAGTTGAATAAAAGATTATGGGCGTTGGTGAAGGTTATGATGCCTTTGCTTTGGAATAATATGGTAGGTTATGTCGTATCGTTTAAAGTAAGTAGGTATGTAGTCCTTTTCCAGTCCAAGTCCTCTCGCTCCGGGGTGCTAAGACAGGAAACCTCCACGTGCGCCCGTGGACTGGAGTTCCCTCTCGGATACGTCTGTGGGGAAGACCAGTTTTTCGGGCCGGTGCACCCTGGGATGCGGGCAAAAACTCTTCCTTAGGCAATGTGTGCCTAAGGGGTCTCTTTGCCCGTATGCGAATAGCCTGTCGGGTGGACGCTCCAACGCGTGTCCCTCTGATTAGCAGAGGGCACAGCGGCGGAGCGGGCTTGCGGACGGTGAGTAATGGGTATCTCGCCGTCCGACCAAGGACCAAGCCCGGGTCGGTGGCGCGTCGTGTCATGTTTCGCGCGTGCCTTCGGGGAGTAGTCAGCAAACTGACGGGGCCCCTTAGAAAAACCGCGACCCCAGCAGGCATTTGGCCCCACCAAATGCCTGCTGGTAAGCTCCCTGGTAAGCTCTGGTAAGTTGGCCCTCTAAGTGGGCCCCGTCAGATTGCTGATAGCTCTTTGAGGCGTGGGTGGAGCACGATGCATGCGTCGTTGACAAGGGCATTGTTCATGATCGGACGGCGAGTCACCCATTACTCACCGTCCGCACTCCCGAAGTATGTAGCCCGAAGTAATAGCAACTGTTCGTCTACCATGTTGTAATTAAACTAAGCGGTTATTTTTTTTTAAATAATTTAAATAATATCCGTTGGTCCAAAGGTCACTAGCGGCTGGTCTTACTGGTTAATAACCACCCATTTCTTTCAGTAACCCATTGCGTTCCAGGGCCTCGGTATCGTGTTTAGACAGTCCCACGAATCACATCATCATCAGTATCACACATTATTGACTACAACATCGTCGCTAATTGAATATTAGTTTTTTTTTAAGCATTTTTATTGTTTTATATCGTCAGTATATTTTTACCTTTATAGCATAAGGCTTACACGCTTTAACATAAGACTTATTACATTCGTGACGAAATGTAGATTTACTTTACACC
This sequence comes from Agrotis exclamationis, assembly GCA_950005045.1. Classification (NCBI taxonomy): domain Eukaryota; kingdom Metazoa; phylum Arthropoda; class Insecta; order Lepidoptera; family Noctuidae; genus Agrotis; species Agrotis exclamationis. The sequence continues at coordinate 17,181,874 of OX465436.1, forward strand.
CCTGTAAACCCTTTTGAGGAAAACCAGGGTAATGTTATGTTAAGTTATCCTTTTACTATCTCCGTCCCAAATAAAGACCGTAAGGTATACGAACAGGGTGTCATAACATCCAGCGGGGCGTTTAGCGGGGCGTGCAAGCGACAACAGAACGCTCCTCGCGCCGCTCCACTCAGGACATTTGCGAATGTTTAGCATTATAAGCCTATAATCTTTCCACTGCTGTCTGTGAGAGGAAGTAGGCTTAAATCAACAATACGTGGGCCCAGTCCGGTTTGCCAGATGTCACATGTGTCCGAATTATTGAGAGCGATTGTTTACACAAAGTAAAGATGCGGAAAGCTCAAGACCGGGCTCAGCGGCGTATATTGGAAAAGGCCTATATCCATCAATTGGAGAATACAGGCTGATGATGTAGTTGATGATGATGACACAAAGTAATACGCCTGTCTGGGTTTTGCCCCACAACCTACTTATAGTGGAGTGCCGTAAGGTTTATACCTACCTCGGAATCCAGGACCAATCAATTAATCTTCATACAAATTGAAATGTGTTATTAACCATATATTTATTAGAAGAAATTTAATAATGTTATGTCGCTTTTGCACTTACCGGCGACGGCGCCGGCCCGGCGTTGAGTCCTGCCGGTGCCGTCGTCGTCGCCGGGGCAGCAAGCTTCTCAGTCGGTGCCGGCCCGGCAAATCTGCATGTGTATTGTAAATGAATTGTAACCGAGTGCGTGTGAGTGCGCTGGTGGGTAGGAGGATGCGGAACAGAGGGAGAGAGACTAGAATTTGGTTTATGGTTCGTTTGGATGAATCCAAAATCTGACGTCTCTGCGTTGGTATTGGCGTCGTAGATGTAAAAGATAAGACAAATATAGTCGACGGCTTGATGATACCATTATTGTTATATCTACACGTTGTACTTTACGTGTGGTCATGCTGAAGTCCATGTGAGTACTGTACCACTCACCGGGCGACCGGCATGGAACCGGTGCAGTGGAAAAACGAAGCCCCGGCGCCGGTGCCGTTGCACGGCCGTGCCGGTGCCGGGCCGGCTAATGGAAAAACGCCCAATGTATGTAAACTAAACATAAACCTTCTCCAAACTGTGTCACTTGCATGATTGTGCTTATTACAAAACGCTACACGCCCCGCTCCGCTCAACGCTCGACTCAAGCACTCTGTCCGTACACTTACCCCAATTCAGTACCTTCCCAAAATGGCTAACCACATATAAAGGTAGTCCACATTTAAGGGCCTAGTTTTCTGACTAGGTCAGGCGTCGTTCTAGATTTATTTTCTACGCTTTAACTTAGGTCTAGGCTATAAATCGAGTCTGGGTTGGAAGCTAAAATGTTTGTTGACAGTTTATGTCTTAGTTAAGTACTGTTCTATGATGAAGCGCTGTCTTTTGAATTATTTAGGATTTGGTGTTTTAAGTTTTGGGAAACAATGTTCATTATTGTTTAATTGTTATTTAAATTGTGTTTGTTGGTTTTGCTTCAGTTCGTAAAGAGATTGAATTTGCCTATTTTTATTTCATAACTTTTTAATAGCACGTGTAAAAATATCTACATCTTACATAAATATCTCGTCTTAGTAATGTTACTGTTTTCAAGGGCCTCTAGTGAAATACTTTTTTAATTCCTGGAAAGTACAGCCAATCAGTACAGTTATACTAGGTATATAGGTACGCCAGTTGATTTTTATTTCCGCAAAAAGCTTTGATTTATTCCCGTTCAATCCCACTTTTGGATCCCATTTTTTAGGTATTCCCGTTGAATTCCATTGAATCCCATAAAGCTTTACTACGAAATATGGCGCAAACGTGGCCTATGACGTTTCCATTGCTCAATAGAGGCCAGGGAGAGAGATCTGGCCCCTAATCCATCAAAACTATCAATTTGTCAATACCCTCAGGTCACCAATATTCACATCACACACACATCGAGACTCCACTAATTTCCTATCAATCAAACAATCACTGACTACACAATATCTCACACATCTACATCGTTTAGTTCACCCATTGATCACTTCGAAATCCTATACAAAATTCGCATCCAATTCTGCCAACCTAAAAACGAAAATCTCGAACGCAAATTCACCTGACATCGTGCTCCCGTCATGCCAACTTGACAAAAAAATCAATGGGACGGAATAGAGCCGTGTCCCTTTGGAATATAAATCAGAAATCTGTATGATTGATTAGTCGGCCCTGGCGTGTGATGTGTGAATGGGTACACTATTAATCAAGTGTTTCTATGATTGGTATCGAAGGTTCTGGAATGATGAGTGATAGGTTCGGAGGCAGATGTGGATTTGGCGGGATATGTGAGACAGCTTACGTAACATGATCAGCCTATAAAATTTCCACTGACAGGAGTCAAACCTCTGAAAGTGAAAAAACCACAGTCTTTAGTCACATGACATCAGTCGTTGAACCCACTCATGTGAGTGGGTTCAACGACTGATGTCATGTCTTCGATTACTTTTTTGAATATGCCGATTTTCTCACGATGTTAGTACGTCGCTCGTAACATTTAAAGCCTTCTGCAGACACACGCGATTAATCGCGCGGGGCGACATGTCGCGGTCCATTCGCAGTACATTTAGAGTGGAAATTAGCTTGGCTCGTTGTCGCAGCGCGATTAATCGCGTGTGTCTGCAGGAGGCTTAATGTGAATAAAATTAACCCATTCGACAAAAAGTCTCCCTCCTTTGCTACGAATGAAAAACTAGTCCCATTTAGCTATGTACGAGTATACTGGATCGCGGGACAATCTCATCAGGTAGCCGTGAACCTGGAACGTAAAGGGCAATTGAAGGAAAACCGTGGATTTTGTCAGTACAAGTCTGACAGTATGAAGACATTTGATGATTTTACCACGTGTGTAAAAAAAATAGGAAACCCATTAAATAAATAAATAATTATAAGACTAAACGAGAATTTAATTTGACAAGCCCTCCGTTCCACTAAAATCTAAAAAATAAAGAAATTAGACTGCAGACAAGAATTACTAGTATGAGTAGGTAAAAGAACCTTTTTAACATCGTATGAAAGCGTAGTACTTACTCTGAGATGACTTACAACTTGCATGAACGAGATAAGTCGACTCCTTTTATGCCAGGGTTCAAAAGAAAAATGAGAATTTCACATTTTTAATTATTATACTTACCTTCTTTTGAGTTCGTCTTTTATAATGTGAATCTGAAAATTGTCTGGAATTTTTAGTGACTAACCCCCTTACTTATAAAAACTTGTGTTGCTTAGCTACCGATTAAATATCACCTGTCCTTGTCATTTCTATTTCAATGAATAGAGATGGCAAGTGACTTAAGAGCTATTTAAGATAAGTAACGTCTAATCAATGTTTATAAGTAAGGGGGTATTTTGTTAATGGCTAAGTAGGTGGTAGTCATTTGTTTGTGACCAGCAATGGGCTGGGGTGGAAAGGCTTACACACGGAGAGAAAGCCCGTGCCCCAGCATGCGATGGTTAACAAATTTAAGACAAATTTTTCGTAGTGGTGTTTAGCCATTGTAGTGTGGGGCAATTTAAAAAAAATGTTATTTTCGTTATCATCTTGAAAGCTAGAAGACAACACGAGTTACCGGTGACTCATACCTTTTTAGTCAGTGTAGGTCTATGCTTTCATTCTTATCGCCTTACACTTTAAGGCCGCATAACCAGAAAGTTGGCAACGTCGCAAATGGCTGTCAAATATTTACAAGTTTTAATTAATTTGGCTTTACTGTATGTAAATCAGAAATATTGCTCTGTAGTGCACTAAAATAGATATAGGAATGCAATTAAAACACTGAATTTGATATTGTAACCGTTTCAGGTTTTCAAAAAATGCATTTGACAAGTATCCAAATACTTTTTTTACATCTAAAACTATATTCGGTGTTCGATATTGCATTCCCTTATCAATTTTCTAGCGCACTACAGAGCCATATTTTTTATTTCCATACAGTAACATTGCTAAATTAATTAAAACTTGTTAATATTTGACAACTATGTGCGACGTTGCCAACTTTCAGAATATGCGCTCTTAAGAGGACTATTTATTTTTTTATTTAATAGCGATTTGTAGTATGGATGGATGTTTACAGTTGATGTGTATTTATTGTTTTAATATTACCTTTAAGAATATTACTCTTTCCCACAAAAAATACTAAACGGATTTGCAACACAAATAGTGAATACCCTTGATTAACACACAGGATATTTTTTATGCCAGTATGACATTCCCGAGGGATAATAACCGAACTTTTTGCGGGCGACGCAACGGCCATAAGCTAGCCAAAAGCTACAACAGAGTTATTACTCGAACTACCATTTCCACAAAGGACAACACACCTGTAGGTACAGAGGTCGTCCATTATAAACGACCATAGTCGGTCATTGTCTCTGGCAATGGATGCCAATTAGTGATCAAAGAGGTTTGACGGCACAGCACACAGTTCAGGTGAGGAATTGACTTCTGTGTTACTTCGGGTCTACATTTCGACGGCCTTTAGTTAGTTGTTTGTCAAACCTATGGAATCTTCACTGGTTTTCATTAACACCCGATGACATTTAAAGAATGCCTAAATAAATGTGTTGTCGTTGAATTTTTTATGCTCAGTTTTCTGATGAGTCATTTCAGTGCATTGATAGATAGGCACTCAATGAATGAAAGAAATAAAAACCCAATAATACTGTTCAGTAGTCATGCTTACGGCCTCTAAACCAAGGAGGCAAAAATACCTACAACATCGTCCAATAAACAGTCCTTATGATGTACTGTGTACTGTCGACAGTCATTAAAATCAACATAACAATTTTCCACCAAACCTAATTTTTTTTATAAATTATGACGTCACAATTTCAGTAAATTTCCCAACAAAAGTAACGTAATTATACAAATCCATTGCTCGCAAATTAGTTGCCGACATAATTTGTTTTGAATTTACGTTGAGTTATATAGGGTGCGTCAAAAGTATTCCGGGCACGTACCGGGACGTGTGGACACCCTGTTTAAATAAATGTTACTTTTTTTAAACTCACTTTTTTAGGAAGGTTTTTATGATGGGTATTATTTTTAGTATTGCTTCTGTGGGAGTGGTGTCCAAGAGTTGTTTGGAAGTAGAGTTTCATTGTTTAATTTAATTTATGATTTTATCATTTCAAAATTTATCACTATAATGTTTATTTTAATTTAATGTTGATGTAATGTACCCTATGGGCCTCGATGCCTGACAATAAAGATATTTTATTTTATTTATTGTAGCACTATAACGGTGGTGACAAACAGCAATTTATTTTCTCCCGACTGTAGATAAAATAGACTGTTAAAGATCTACAAATGACAGCCGGGACCAATGGCCTTACGTGCTTTCCGAGGCACGGAGGAAACTCGCTATGACAGATGGTCACCCATCCACAGACCATACCTCGGCAAGCGCGGCTTTACCTGGAAGATCGGCCAGTGCGGCTGTAATTATTTAGCCACGAGCTCCTCTTTTATGCACTGTTGTACCAACAAAAATCCACTACAAAAACATCACCACACTATTTAAACTCCCTTTTCTAAAACAGGACGAGTTCAGTTTATCTTGCTCCATGTAAACACAGAGTGCTTGTTAATTCCACTTTATTTTATCACTACGTATGATAATGTCCGCTGTGTCGTTGCTGCGCTGCAGTTTTGTTTCACAATCTAGCCGTAGAGGGCACTAGTGGCGCTTTGTCTTTAACCGTTAAGCTGACAACATACTGTATATAGACTATAGAGCGGTTGGTATTTAGAAGAGGAGTGGGGATAAGCTTGCGGGACAATGGGATTCGGTTTTGAATAGGTTGTGATGGGATTTTTGTTATCCTAGGTTTCGATAGTACATTAGGTAGTTAGGGATAGATCCCTATGTAGCATCCATAATTTATTTTTTCTTAGTTTATCATGAGGTTTAAGGAAAATTCCCCTAGTTTAACTAAATATGACAATAATAGATCTTAAATGCAGTTAGAAAAATGTTTTTTTTTGAAGAAACCTTTTAGCAGAGTACCTTCTGAGGTCTCGTATTCTAAAAGTTTTCAATTTTACAAACTACTTGAGAATCAAAATTTTTAGGGTCAATTTTCACCTTTCTTATCTTCTTTCTTTCTTATCTGGTCGCGGGACTTATCTCATTACCGTGACCCCGGAACATAAAGGGCTATTGAAGGATGCCGTGGATTTTAGTCAGTACGAGTCTGACAGTCCCTCTCGCCCTGCCCGGGGTGGGAGGACTCATTTGATGATTTTACCACGCTAAACGTAGTGCAGGATAGTTAGACTGTGTGTAAAAGCAGTAAAGTCACCTCCATGGAACTGGAGAGCGCAACAAGGAGATATTGTGCCAGTCTAGTGTTTACCGAGCTAAATGAGACTTACGAGTACGACCCAGCCTTAATAACATTGATCCACCATTCTTTTGTGAGACTAAATACTTTTTATTGTTCGATTTATTTTGTTGTTTAAATATTTGGGGGAGGATGAAGTAGTCTTTATTGAATAATGACTAAAAAATATCCTTGATGATATAAGCATAAATGAGCATTATGCTGTTTCCGTTGCTGTGACATAGGCCTCCTCTCAGTGAGGGGAGTGAGCCGTTATCCACGACACAGGCCCAGTGCGGGTTGGTAAATCCTATGATGAACTTAAATACAGTAATCCAATTATATGATTTGTAGATTTCACATGGGTATAGCAGTTCCGTTCCGATTATTTCCTCCTGTGTTTTACGAACTATGGTGAAGAATTAAAATTAGTAATGTGCCACTGTGTGTGGATTCGCATCCACAACAGAAGTTTTAGTTTTTAACACTAAATAAAAAAAATAGTAGATTATTAACCAAGGGGATAAAGCAGTGTCTTCTGTCGCGGGTGACGATTTAAATCGCGAGCGTAACGAAGGACTCGAGGTTTACTCCCGAGCGCAGCGAGGGTGTTAAAAACTTAAATCACGAGCGAAGCGAGGGATTTAAGATGAGTCCTGAGTGTAGCGAGGAATTTAAGTTCACCCAAGACTAAGACAGCTTTATCACCGAGGAAAATACTCTACTTTTCGTACCATTTGCGAAAAAATTAACACAATAATAATATGAGATAAGCATTCATTAAAAATAATGACAATTAATAATAATAACCCTGTTGGACCCTGTTCCCGATACCGGTGGGCCACTATTATTTAAATTTTTAAATGTTTTTTTTTTTAATTATTTTTGTGAAAATATTTAAAAATGTATTTAGTAAGTTAAAAAAATGAATAAAGGAAATAATAATATTCCACAACTATCACACAACGCCATCTAGTCCCAAGCTAAGCAGAGCTTGTGTTATGGGTACTAGACAACTGATAAACATACTTATATATTTCTAAATACATAAATATTATAGATAAATTACACCCAGACACAGAACAAATGATCGTGCTCATCACACAAACATTTGTCCTGAGTGGGAATCGAACCCACAACCTCCGGCATAGCAGTCAGGGTCACTAACCACTAGACCAACAGGCAATAAACTTATCGTAGTATTTGAAGAAAACAAAAACGCGACAAATTCCTGGACTAATATTTTTTTGTCAGAAAAGCAAAGGCATCAAGCTCATACGGCCTCGTCGGTTTTCGTAATTTTATTTTATAATCATAACTGCATAATAAAAGCGTATTCCTTTTTCAAAAAAGATGTATGATGCTTTATATACAAACTCAATGGTGTAAACACAGATAGATGTAGTTCGGTAAGTATTCCAAATTTAAATCACATTCTCCCCCTAGAGGATGAATGAAATTCAGTACAATTTTCTTTCCCTGTTTTTAACAGAATAAAAATTAATATTGTTATGTTCGCTTTTTGAGGCATAGAATGTCACTTTTTTGAGCAAGTGGTACGAAAAAAACATTTTAGTTACTAGCCATTGTTTAACAATATAAATACCCCATTCGCTTAATTAACATTCAACAAAAACACTAAAATTAAAAACCAAAATTTAAAGCACTTTAAAATTTTAACATTAGGCAACACTGACTCGACGGCAGTTCAAGTTTAAATTTTTGAAACTAGCAATTAATATCCTAATAAAGTTAGATTGCATTGAATTCAGTCAGATTGAAATGATTCGTTGTACAGTCACGAGCAATAGTGATACGTGGGTAGATGTTTCTAAGTGCATTAGAAACTCAAGTGATTATTTATTTCTGGATTGACTGTAACTTTATGTTGATTCGAAAATATTATTTTAGTCTACACCCCAAAATTATCAGGTTTACCTTAGATTTGTAATCGTCAATCGGGAAAATGGGTTTTAATTTTTTAGTTAGTGTTACTTTTTGGTTAATTAGATGTTAACATTGGAATTTCAAAAAATACAATAGCGACTATTTTCCATGGGTTACTAGAAAAACTTTTTGAAAAAAAGGGAACCGACTTCAAAACCAAACACAAAAAAAGTGTAAAATAACTTTTCTTTCGGAAGTCGGTGGCTTTGTTTTTTATTTCAATGACTATGGCCACCGACTTCCGAAAGAAAAGTTATTTTACACTTTTTTTGTGTTTGGTTTTGAAGTCGGTTCCCTTTTTTTCAAAAAGTTTTTTATTTTACCCTTTTTAGTTTAATATTCAACAAAAATCTTCATAATAATCGGCGTCTTTGAAAAACTGCAATCCTAGTAAGCAACAAAAACGGATCTATACGGGCAACTTCACGAGATATCTATTATTGCTATATACTAAAACCTTCCTCAGAATGTAACAAATACTTTCCTGAAAACCGCATCAAAATCGGCTCAGCCGAACGCGAGATAATCGTGGACAAACAAGCAATGGTCACTGAAAATCTACAATCCAAGTAAGCAAAAACGAATCCACGCGGGCAACGTCACCGGTTATCCATTAGTGTTATATACTAAAACCTTCCCCAGAATGTAATGAACACTTTCCTGGAAACCGCATCAAAATCGGTTCAGCCAAACGCGAGATAATCGCGGACAAACATACATACATACATACATACAGGTCGAACTGAGAACCTACTTTTTTTTGAAGTCGGTTAAAAATGCAGCGAGCCATCTGCTTCCCTATTTCATTTATTGATATGATAACGTCCCATTTACTACTGAGCCCCTAACATACCTATAAGTGTTCGTGACTGTACAAAAAATGTTGAAAAACATTTTCACAAATTGTTTTTAGTTACCTACTGGTGCACAATTTATTGATTGTATGCGTACAAATTGAAATATTGTATTTGTTTTCAAATTATTCAAAATTCGAGGGAAAAAATTGTGGTGATACATTCTATATTTATTGACAAATTGGAAAATTGTTTGCAGATTTAATGATTGATTTTGTAAATAATTTTTTTGATTTATTGTTTGCTATTGATTTATTATTTTTTGAAGATTTATTATAGTACTACTGGTCTGGGTGTTTGTGTATGTGAGTTTCTATGTTTGTAAACGAACCCACAACACAGGAGAAATTCCTAGTGTGGAAATCACAGGCGAGGCGTCACGTTCTGTGAATACTATAGTTATGCCGCGTAATAGTGAGTAAAGCGAACAGAGGATGGGATCGAGTGCATTTAAGCTCTTTATATACATAAGCGAGTTAGCTGCGCAAACGCCACGATATTGTCGATAGTCCCTGAATTGTGCCGAGAAGAATGATCAGGTTGGCCGACTTGTTGGCCAGTCGGTGAAAGTCACAGTCCAACACAATAAGTACTAATTGTGTGATAATTAAAAATGGGTTAGCTTTAAGCTATCTACAATACTTAGGGTCAAAACACACCGAGACGCAATGCTGCACAGTTATAATGGAGCTAGTCAAAATCTAACATTATTTACTACAGGAAAAGATACACATTTCCAGTATCATTATCGCTTCACGAAGCGTCTCGATGTGAACTGACTCTTGGGTTACAAAAAGTTTAGTTAATGCAAAAAACTGTAATTTCTTTTCCCCCTCAAAAGTCGTATAAAGTAAATCAGTTTGAACCACAAACACTTACCTACGGCTTGCTTATATTTCACAGGCAGCAAATAGCAAATAAATAACGAATCGGACAGATTTACGGGCTTTTACGCGTAACGGAGCGCAATTATGCGTAAACACGTAAAATTAAAAAGTTGCCGCGCGGTTTTATTCGCCGATTTACGCGTTTGTGCGCTGATTACGTCTACTTATAGTGGATTTGTGTTGCGTTCCGTTGCACGCAGAGGGGAACTTTAATGTGGAGAGTTTTTATCAGTAGGTAATTGAGAGCTGGTTTTCAGTGGTGTTTTTGTCGTTTCTGCGAATGGCAAAAAGGATGTGATTGAATTCGGTTTATTAAATCCTTGAAATCATCACGTAAAATCTGTATTGTTAACCTCATGTGTATTGCGGTGCAGGACTGCCACGCTTGGGCGGAGCACCGCCGTGTCCTCACGGCAGCGATAGGCGGAGACCTCACGCGCCCGGCACTGGTCGAGGCCATGCTGCGGGGCGAGACGGAGTGGGAAGCGGTTGCCTCCTTCTGCGAAGCAGTTATGCTCACGAAGGAGGAGACGGGCCGCCAGAGAAAGAGGACAGCGTCCTCCTTCCACCCCAGCCGCAGTGGTAGGTAGACACTCACGGCGTCGGACGTCGCGGGACGATCTCCACGACGTGACGGTGGACGACCACCGTAGGCGCGGGCATGCGGGCGGCCAGTAATGGGCAACTCGCCACCCGACCATGGACCATGCCCGGGTCGACGGCGCGTTGTGTTCCACGCGTGCCTCAATCTCAAAGAGCGTCAGCAAGATGACGGGGCCCCCTCTAGAGGGCCAAAGCCTGCCGGGGTCGCGGGAATAATACCATTACCGTGACCCTGGAACGTAAAGGGCTAATGAAGGACACCTTGGATTTTAGTCAGTACAAGTCTGACAGTCCCTCCCGCTCTGCCCTGGGTGGGAGGACTCATTTGATGATTTTGTATTGAGGCTTTATCGGGAAAACAGTTCATTTCTGAACCCCTTGCATAATTTTTTTTGTATTTGACCGTAGAGCATACTTGAAGTATTACGACGTAAATTGTATGGAAAATGAAAAAGCGCCTTTAGTGTTCGAACGAGAAACTTAACTTCAAAGTTCCCGTTTACTTTACGTCTCCAAAACGTGACCGTGATATATCGTCCTAGAACCAAAAACTTGAGGACATATTGTCACGAAATTCACTAACCCGCACTTTACCCGGCAATGACGGCCCACTCCCTCACAGAGAAGAGGCCTGTGTCCCAGCAGTGGGAAAGTTGTAGGCTGATTTATCCTCATGCTTTACATAGAATTTAAACACATTTTTGTTGTGAAAAGAAAAGCTCGATTTCGAGCAGGATTTGAACCTGCGATCATCCGATTCAGTCATCAGGCCTCTTACCAACTGAGCTGTGCTCAACAAAATTTCTTTTCTTTGTGGCGTATAAGATATTTAAATCGAAACACGTGTTTAAAGCCCACAAGTTCGATGAAAGTTGCCATCATTTAATATTAATCCATATTTTGAGTTTAAACTTCTTCTTAAGTAAATTACTAAATAAATTCGAGGTTACTACGTAATAAGTTTGAAGAACTTAGTTTAGTTTATTAACCAACTTCGGTAAAAGGAGCAGGTTCTCAATGCGTTACTTTTACAGCCTTACTACAAAAACTTAAACATCTGTTGAACACTTGTCTATAAAAAGTGTGACTGCAAAACGGACCTTATTTCAACGTCATATTCTAACATTTTTTTAGACAAATGTTTAACAGACGTTTAAAAGTTTTTGTGGTACGACAGAGACAGCTTTACTACAAAAACTTAAACATCTGTTGAACACTTGTCTAAAAAAGTGTGACTGCAAAACGGACCTTATTTCAACGTCATAATCTGACATTTTTTTAGACAAGTGTTCAACAGACGTTTAAAAGTTTTTGTGGTACGACGGTTAATGTTTATTTATGTTCTCCTATTTCTTGATGACGCATGGACTGATTTGAAAAATTCTTCTTTTGTTCAAAAGAGTATACACACACATTCACAAATGTTCTCATGTTAATCAAGTATCTGATGATGGGATCTTGGAGAATACGAGGGAACTATTCAAAAATGATTGTTGCTACATCATATCCATGCATTGCTTTCGCCATCACTTAACATCATATTGCGTCTGTACCCACTAAAACGGCTTAAACAAAGAACTTAAAAAGAATAAAAAATAAATAACTTAAACAAATAACTTTTCTGGCAAAAAAAAAATCAAAGAAATAAGAAACAAAGTCACCGGCTTTCGGAAGTCGGTGACTTAAAACAAAAGTTATTTTTATACCTACTTGTGTTTTTTTTTAAGGAAAATAGACCATAAAATTAAAAATTGAACTTCTTCATCTAGTGAATGCAAAAGTTACTATTGGAAAAGCAGTCCCTGAGTTGTAATCCAAGATCGGACAAAGTAGTTATAAGAATTACTTTTAATAAATGTGTTGATCAGGGTACTTTTCCCGACCTCATGAAGAACAGTAAAGTCATACCATTATTTAAATCAGGCAATAAAAATTATATTGGTAATTTCAGACCAATATCCATCTTACCTGCTTTTAGTAAAATATTTGAAAAAATAATACTCAAACAGTTGCTTAGACATTTTAATGTAAATAACCTCCTGCACAGTGAACAATATGGCTTTACGAAAGGTCGTTCAACTACTGATGCAGGTGTTGCTCTGCTCAAGCACATATATAAGGCGTGGGAGAGCTGTAAAAATGCAATTGGAGTTTTCTGTGATTTATCTAAAGCCTTTGACTGCGTACACCATGGCACACTGTTGCGAAAATTGCGTCATTATGGAGTCCAAAATGAAGCTTTAAATGTAATAGATTCATACCTACAAAAAAGACTCCAATGTGTAGATATAAATGGTTCCAAATCTTACGGTCAACATGTTCAGCTAGGCGTGCCTCAAGGCTCTATTCTGGGTCCGTTTTTATTTTTGGTCTATATCAATGACTTTCCATATCTTTTAAAGGGTGTTTGTGATGTTGTATTATTTGCAGATGATACTTCTCTTATATTTAAACTAGATAGAATTAGACAAGATTTTGACGATGTAAATACAGCATTAATATTGGTCACGGATTGGTTTACAGCTAACAATCTGGTTCTTAACGCCAAAAAAACTAAATGTATAAAGTTCGCCTTGCCAAATGTTAGAAATTTAGGACCTAACATTGTCCTAAGTAATGAACAGCTTGAAACTGTTGATTCAGCGGTGTTTCTGGGTATTCAAGTCGATTCGAAAATTCAATGGGGTCCGCATATAACACGCTTGGCAGGAAGGCTCAGCTCGGCCGCCTATGCTGTCCGAAAAGTAAGACAATTCACGGACGTTGATACAGCTCGACTAGTTTATTTTAGTTATTTTCACAGCGTTATGTCCTACGGAATTTTATTGTGGGGAAAAGCCGCTGACATTCAAAATATATTTGTTTTGCAAAAACGAGCTGTTCGGGCAATTTACCAGCTGGGTTCTAGGGTTTCTCTAAGAGATTTGTTTAAAGAGATTGGCATCCTTACGGTGGCATCTCAATTCATCTTTGCCAACATTATGTATATCACTCCATTACACGCACCCCTGTTTGGGACGCGACTGCTCGCGCGCTCTACATATGTAGAACAATTTTGTGTTGAGATTTTCAAGGGACAGTGTTCTTTTTTGTGAATAATATAAATATCATTTGAAAGTATACTTCAATAAGAAACTAAAACAGACAATACATAACTGTTAACATTTATAAAGAACTTAATATCAGGCTTCTTGTGAATTTGGAGAATAAATATTATTTTTTTACCATTTGATTTTCTCAGGCTTCTTATTTTACTTGCTCATATCCTCCACACTGTCTGCATCATTTTTACAACAGCCAGGACATAAAAGAACCTGATTTTGAGGATAAATCCACTTGTCACGGGTGTTACATTGTTTTCTGGTGTACTTATTGCGTGCTCTACCACAAAGCCAACATGTCACAATGAGACTAGTATTGGGGGGTTATGCTTGGCATAGTTGTAATTCAGATGTCTTATTAATGCTCAAAAGCATTTTCCCATTAATTTTCAGTGATTTTGTAATACATCCAATAGCTATTTTGCTTTGTATGCATAGTGTGACAGGCGAAATCCAAGTCCATATAACGCTATTCGCTTTTGACTAAGCACCCGAATGATCATTCCTTGCCCTTTTCTGTAGTCCTTGTTTATTGTATGTACTATGAAACCTTTTGTATCAGTTATATTCATTACATTAAAAAATATTAGAGGCTATCGCTTCAGTTTCTGGAGAAGTCGCAAATATTAGACAGTACGTCTGTGAAATATGGTTATTTTGGTTGTAAATAATATCAAAGTAAAATAAAACCACATAAACAATGGTTTTATACATAAAATAAACACTTACATAAAATACACATGAAGGGTAAACTTCACAAAAACCTTTGAAAAAACTGTCGCGCGAGAGCTCGCGCGCTCTACTATTGTAGAATTTTAGTTTTGGCGTGGAATTACTAACAAACGCGGTCGCGCATGTCGCTGCAGAGATGCTAATAGTGATCAATAGTTAGTAATAGAGGAATACTATGAGTGGGGGCTCTAGATACACATAATTTACGTTAAAATTCCACGAAATGCATGTGTGTTCTACAATAGTAGAACGCGCGACTAACGGAGTGATATTAGGCAGAATTTACATCTGTATACTAAAAACAGTGATATTCACAATTTTAATACTAGAAATAAGCACCATCTACGTGTTCCCTTTCATCGGCTTCATAAAGTTCATAGCTCGTTTGTAGGGCTCGGTATAGTTTTTTATAATAAACTGCCTTCATCTTTGTTAGACTTACCTTTTAATGCCTTTAAATCTAAAATCAAATCCATCCTTTGTTCTAAGGCATATTATTCGATAAATGACTACCTTGACGATAAGAGCAGTTGGTCGCTCGATTGAAATAATGACTGCGTTCATGCTCTTTCTCCAGATTAATTTATTTTCCGACAGGTTATATGAATTCATATAATTGTTTATTTATTTATTTTTTTACTTTTGACTTAGTTAAGTCATTTTAGTTTTATTTTATGTATATTTTGTGTTTTTTTATGTCTGTGTTTGTTTTATATTAATCTTCATGTTCTATTTTTTTTTTAAACAGTTTTAATTTATCTTTTTGTTCCTTCTAGTCACGGTTGGGATGTAATTTCGAATTGATGTATGATGTGAATGTTCTATTAAATTGTATAAAATCTTGGTTCTTCTAAACGTACAGACAGATGTGTTGCTGGGGAGTTTGTTCCGCCACTTCTTCTTCCCAGCCAAAACACTAGGAAGTGTCGAAGGGGGGGCGCTTTGGGGGACTGTCTTATGTAAAAAATTGACCTTCAAAAAGTGCTGATAAATCAGCCTAATTTGAATAAATGACTTTTGATTTTGATTGTGAATTTCTTGCTAGTCTTAATTTTTTTTTCCAAACTGTGCCCCTCACTAAGAATGTTTCTCTGGGATTGTATATGAGTTTAAACTCACTAACGCCAACACCCAGAACAACTACTAATGTGCAGGAATCGAACCCGTAACACGCAGCGCATCAGCCACGGCTTTACTACTGAGCCAACAGTGCTGTCAAAAAAGCGAACGAAGACATGGGCAATAGCTAGTATTTTTAAATCAAACAAAGATACAAGATCTTTAACTCTCAGACGGTCCCTTCTCCACACAAAGGTTCAGATATAATGTAATACATAAATAATTGAGTAATTCAAGGTCATGCGTCTGAACAGACATAATGACGCTCCCTTTCTGTTATGTAGAGATGATATTTTGTATGCATAAGTAAGGCACACAAATACAGAGTTATCAAAGTACCTATGTCACAGTGGCGAAGTAACGGTAAGGCAACTTTATTCATCTCTATATTATATGTAGTAAAAGTAGAAAAGCTAATGGTGAAGTTTTTATTTTTTTTTAATTTGTGATGTTTTTGCTCTTGTTTAGGTCAGAGGTGACAAAGACCGTCGACAATACAGTGATGTTACCCAGAAGAAATCTGTTCAATTTAGTCTTTAAAAAATTCGGGTCTACTTTCTAAGTACATACTATGTATGAACATAATTAACGTCAAAATCAAATTTGTGGGCAGATAATATCGCCACGAATGAAGTCCTTTTGACGTGGCGCTAGTGTCTATGTCATTACATCAAATTGCATTAAAATAAAAGAAGTAAGTGGCACTCGGGGACTGCCGCGGTAAAGCTATTGCACAGCATTTTTTATCAACTTATGCAATTATAATTATTTATTTATTATATTTATTACTGTACTAATTAGGCTATGGTCAGCCACGTCAATCAAGTGAAACGTCAAGAAACGTTCTCCTCATTCTCCCTCTCCCTCAATAAAATTGCCCCTTGCTCAATAAAAGCATGCTTTCGTGCTAGTAATGAGCACGTCTGTTCGCACCTTTATGAGCACGTCTGTCCTGCCCGCGATAAAAGTTATGCAATAGCTTAAAAAATGTAGTACCACGAATTTTTCGCAGGTCATGAGTGGTATCGCGGACTCTAAGGAGCTATCAAATCTAGGGAGCTGTATATCGTGATAATATCATAAGGTTGGGCTCGATGTCACGGGGCGCGTGAAACGTCCGTAACTAAGGTCTGAACCACGGGTTTCGTACTTCGAGATTAGACCTTCTGATCTCTCTCCGGTCGTGTAGAGTTGCCATCCCATTGAACTATAGGAGTAAACCAGTATAAAACCTCCTGCGCCATTTGCTAATCTCCGCTGAGATTGGCCGCCATTGCCGAAATAGATCAGGACCACTATTATTATTCTATGCTGCCAATCCACCAAACATCTCCTGTTCTTACTTGCCCTACTCCTCGCACCCCCACAGTGGTCCACCGACGGGGTAATTGCTCGAAGGAGCTGCGGAAGACAGCCCTCCCTCGGTTATTAATGACAGGCACGCCCTCCCCCTATTTACAAGTCATTAAGTGGGCCCAACTGAATTCATGTTTGTAATCTAATATTTTGTGTAACTATGAATTTTGAATTTATTTTTTGAGTTGATTTATTTAGTTGATCTTCTAGTTATTACACACTTTTTTAGAGTAGCTAGTATAGGTATGAATGGAAAGAGATTTTCTTTCTATTATTTTAAACCTAAAATCAAAGGGATCTTAGTTTACAGTTTGGAACAACTTGAAATAAGAGCAGTAGTGACTCATTCATCATCAGCCTTTAAATCCTAACTGACAATCTATCGCTCGGCCCAGTGAACCCGAACAGTCCCGATGAAGTCTTACTTTGTGATGAACTGTGTACTATAGATTTTGGTCAATACAATGCCGTTCCGAATAGGTACGGTAAAATTTTAGATTTGGTACTTTCAAATCAATTAGTTAATGTGAATGAATGTTTTAGTCCACTGGTCCCCATCGATGCCTACCATCAAGCATTATTAATTAACATAGATTTCGTTGAAGCGCCGCAACTGGAGTGCGCGCCAAGAATTCAATATCTGTTCGACAAAGGTGACTTTGAATCCATCAACAAAGCCATCTCCATGACTGACTGGGAGGCTGAGTTTGCGACGCGATCAATTGACGAATCGGTAAAATTCTTCAACGAAATTATTTTTAATTTACACAGAAAATACATCCCTCAAAAATTACATCGTAGCAAAACTTATCCAACTTGGTACAATTCGGCATTAATAAAAACAATTAAGGAAAAATATAAATATTTAAAAAAGTTTAAGACTTACGGCAATAACAATATAGCAGATGAACTAACGTTTAGGCTTCTACGCGAAAGAGTTAAGGTACTGGAATCGCAATGTTATGAAAAATACTTGAATTTAACCGAAAAATCTATTAAAGACAACCCGAAATACTTTTGGACCTTCGTTAAAAAACGACTTAACTCTAATGCAGTCCCAAGCACCTTTAACTATAATAATGAAGTGTTGCGTACCGGTGAATCAATTTGCGAAGCGTTCTCTACGTACTTTTATTCTACGTTTCTAGATACCAGCCCTAGTCATGGAATTTCTACAACCCCCACTTTAACGGAATCTTCTTCTAGCCTACCTGATTTATGTAGCATTGTAGTGAACGCTGAAGAGGTCTCTAACTTGCTTTGCAAGTTGGACACTTCTAAAGCGGCTGGCCCGGACAATATTTCTTCCAAATTTCTTGTACGATGTTCGACTTCGATTGCGGAACCTATCTCGATTCTCTTTCGGAAATCTTTGGAAGCTGGTGTTGTTCCTGGACTTTGGAAATCGGCTTTTATAACACCTATTCACAAAAAAGGAGTCAAAACCGAGATAACAAACTACAGGCCGATTTCCAAGCTCTGTATTGTTGCAAAAGTCTTTGAAAGGATCATCTATAATCAGGTGTATAATGCTCTTAAAAATTCAATTAGTACATTTCAACATGGTTTCTTGAAAGGAAGGTCTACCGTCACCAATTTAATTCAGCTTAACGATTTTATAACTGAAGCCATGGATAACGGCAAACAGGTTGATGTCGTTTATACAGATTATAGTAAGGCTTTTGATCGGATTGACCATGAGATCTTGCTATCAAAGTTATATGGTATGGGAATACGAGGTGATTTACTCAGATGGTTTTCTTCTTATCTGGAGAACAGGTCCCAAGCAGTAGTATTAAGCAATTATATGTCTGGTTGGGTGCATGTCCCCAGTGGAGTCCCTCAGGGTTCATTGCTCGGTCCGTTACTTTTTATTATCTATATAAACGACATCAACTCCTGCCTGTACTCATCCAAACTGTTGTGTTTTGCTGACGATATGAAAATCTATGCCACAATATCATCACAGGAGGACGTGGTGGCGCTTCAGGATGATCTGTGCCGTCTGGAGGCTTATTGCCGCGGGAGTAAGCTTGATCTCAACCCTGCTAAATGTTCGGTCCTAACATATTCTCGAAAGCGCTTAGCTACACATTCTTCGTATACCTTAGGTGATCAAGTACTTCCTAGAACGAACTGCGTCCGAGATCTGGGGGTATATCACGATTCTAAGCTTACCTTTGAATTACATGTCAATGCCATAGTCGCTAAAGCATCTAAGGCCCTAGGTTTCATAATGCGCCTCTCCAAGTGCTTCAGTCAAGCTAAAACTTTAAAAATCCTCTATTGTACTTTTGTTAGAAGCCACTTGGAGTACGCATCTGAAATCTGGAACCCATGCTATCATAAATACATTGATCGTATTGAGAACATCCAGAAAAGGTTCATCAAATATTTATGTTATCATCAGAAGGTGCCCTACCGGTCTGAAGATTACCTCGCTCTCTGTAAGAAATTTCATATATTACCCCTTATTAAACGGAGATCAATCTCCGACTGCATTTCATTATTTAAAATTTTCAATAATTCTATTAATGATTCTGTTATTCTATCTAAATTTTATTTTAACGTTCCCAGAAGATCGAAGCGATGGAATGAACCGCTGCGTGTTCCATTTACCTCTACGAATTATAGGCAAAACTCATTTATAGTGCGTGCAAGTAGTAATTTTAATAACATGTGTAAACAGCATGATTTTGATCCTTTCCTAACAAGTGTATCCTCGGCCAGAAAGTGCATGAGCCTTGACTTTTTTAGTTAAGGTTTTGTCTGTACTAGCTTTTATTCTGTATTTGTGTTTATAATGTAAATTAAGTTTAGCTTTGCTGATATCCAGCCTCTTTGTAGCTGTACTGTTTAGTGTTGTTCTCACTCATTTTTGCAATCTGCTTCTAGAAGTGAAGACTTTTAATTGGCTGTCTGTCCCACACACTGTTTTTATTCTGTTTATTTTAGCTGTAAGTCTTCCAAGCTTATTAAATAAATAAATAAATAAATAAATAAATAAATGTTCCCACTGCTGGGACACAGGCCTCCTCTCTGTGAGAGGGAGCAGGCCGTAATCTACCACGTGGGCCCAGTGCGGATTGGTAGATGTCACATGTCTTCGAATTTTTGGTTCTAGCACATGCCGGTTTCCTCACGATGTTTTTCCTTCACCGTTTTGAGAGCAGTGTTGTTGAAATAATTTGCACAAAGTAATGCGCCTGACTGGGTTCGAACCTACGACCTACAACTCGTTAGTCGAGGCCGATACCACTGGGCCACCACTGCTCTCAGTAGTGACTCATTACTTTGTCTAATTTGTTTCATCAACACATTGAAGGAAATAATTCTGAGAAAAACTAGAGGCACTAGAGTTAAGTGTGAAAATAAAATATCCATACATTAATCCGTTTGTGAACGTGAATGACGGGGATGGCCAAAAACTATCATATTATAATAGTAAGAATGTTATCTATTTAAATGATCATTAATTAACTCTAACTAACTACAGAGACATTTTAATAAATAACTTGTCACTTTCATAAACTCAACAACGAGATAGTCACCCTTTCAAGTCATCAAATACCACTTTACTTTCACAAAACGTTCATGGAAGACGGATCAATTTCCTATCAACCCTTAATTTACTTTAGGTGAACGTAACCGATCTAGAAATAATAGAAAAACAGCAAATTACTTCGGCAACATCATACTACAGTTTGATGGAAACAAAACACTGACGGATCCGTGGGTGACGATTAAAGATATTAGCCTGGCTTCTTACGCCTCCGCTGAAGCCGCATCTTGAAGTTATCCGATATTTACGGATCTGTGGTACTACTATATGCGGACAGCGAGTAATGTGTGACTTGCCGTCCGATCATGGAACATGCCTGGGTCGTCGGCGGGTCATGTCCCACGCGCGCCTCAAAGAGTTGTCAGCTATCTGACGGGATTCCCGAGGGCCAAAGCCTACTGGGGTCGCGGGACTGACTTAGGTTAACGTGACTCTAGAACGTTAGGAACACCGTGGATTTTAGTCAGTACAAGTCTGACAGTCCCTTCCGCTCCCACCAGGATGGAAGATTTTCGAACGTAAAAAAAACTTACACAGACAAAGCCTCGGACAGAATCTAGTCTCAAATATATTGCAAAAGAGTCTTAACACGTGACGTCACTGAAATGCTAAAAGCATAAACTTGTCAAGGCGATGTGATAGTTACGTGTAGAATAAGTGAAGAATGATGTCATGCTTTACGCAGAACAGATGATATTTTAAAAAAGATTTTATTTTTATGGCTGTAAAAGTTAGTTTAGTTTAATTTAACTAAGCTCTTTTGTAGTCATGTAGGTACCTAATAGGTAATAGTTATTTATGATACTAGTGCGGTAAGTTGGTTTTTACAAACGAGTAGACGAATGTAAGCCCGAGACGAAGTCGACGGCTTACCATAGTCACGAGTTCGTAAATACCAATTTCTGCACGAGTGTCATACAATGTTTTTCAACACATTTGCGAGAAAACAGTACAATATGTAACTAAACAAACTTTTTCATTTGACTATTTCAATAGCAAATAAGAAAATAAACAGATAAGTCACTACTCTTGGAAATTAATAGTAAAATTTGAACAATTATTGAAATTTAGTGAAATTTGTTGCTTTGGAAGCTTAACTGACTGACTGACAAAATTAATTTACACACATCAAAAGTGTCTAGGGATCAACATATATTTTTGCAATAACTTTTCTCCTGATTGATATTAATTAAAATTTTCTTTAAGGATTCATCAAATAAAGTGTTTTCGTTTGTCACAGTAACGATAAACCAAGTCACCTTTGCATTAATAAAGAAATTTGCCATTTTCCTAATAAAGGGATTTTTGACATTTGAACCACTAACACAAAAGTTCGAAAAAAAGACTCAAATAACAGTTTTCTTTAAAATTTTATTGGGTAACTTAAACAATTAATAATCCGTGTTTCTACCGCGAACACTAACAACACAAGAACATCGGTTTGGCATACTCAAAATGAGTTCATCCAAATCAAGCTGTGGAATGGCCGCCCATGTTCGTTGCAACAACAAAAAAACCGGCCAAGTGCGAGTTGGACTCGCCCATGAAGGGTTCCGTAGCAGCAAGCATAGATTAGAGATATAATTATATTGAGATTAGTAAGTAATATACACAAACAATAAAAATAACTTTGTTTTTCATAGTATTTGTATGAATGGCAAAGTTATATTTGCGGTTTTTGAAAATGTACTATTTCTCAAAAACTGCTAACTGTATCTCATCCAAACCAATTTTCGTTGGTAGTTTTGGTTGAGGTCTACATTATATATTTTTTTTAGTTTTATCATTCTCTTATTTTAGAAGTTACGGGGGGGGGGGACACACTTTTTACCACTTTGGAAGTGTCTCTCGCGCAAACTGTTCAGTTTAGAAAAAATGATGTTAGTAACCTCAATATCATTTTTAAAGACCTATCCATAGATACCCCACACGTATGGGTTTGGTGAAAAATTTTTTTTTGAGTTTCAATTCTAAGTATGGGGGGCACCCCCAAAATTTGTTTTGTTTTGATTTTTGTGTGAAAATCCTAATGCGGTTCACATAATACATCTTTCTACCAAGTTTCAACAGGATAGCTCTTATACTTTCGACAAAAAGTGGCTGTGACATACACGGACAGACAGACAGACATGACGAATCTATAAGGGTTCCGTTTTTGCCATTTGGCTACGGAACCCTAAAAACCGGCCAAGTGCGAGTTGGACTCGCCCATGAAGGGTTCCGTAGTAGCAAGCATAGATTAGGGATATAATTGTATTGAGATTAGTAAGTAATATACACAAACAACAAAAATAACTTTGTTTTCCATAGTGTTTGTATAAATGGCAAAGTTAAATTTGCGGTTTTTTAAAATGTACTATATCTCAAAAACTGCTAACTGTATCTCATCCAAACCAATTTTCGTTGGAAGTTTTTGTTGAGGTCTACATTATATATTTTTTTTAGTTTTATCATTCTCTTATTTTAGAAGTTACGGGGGGGGGGACCAACTTTTTACCACTTTGGAAGTGTCTCTCGCGCAAACTGTTCAGTTTAGAAAAAAATGATATTAGTAACCTCAATATCATTTTTGAAGACCTATCCATAGATACCCCACACGTATGTGTTTGGTGAAAAAAAAATTTTTGAGTTTCAATTCCAAGTATGGGGGGCACCCCCAAAATTTGTTTTGTTTTTATTTTTGTGCGAAAATCCTAATGCCGTTCACATAATACATCTACTTACCAAGTTTCAACAGGATAGCTCTTATACTTTGGACAAAAAGTGGCTGTGACATACACGGACAGACAGACAGACAGACAGACAGACAGACAGACAGACATGACGAATCTATAAGGGTTCCGTTTTTGCCATTTGGCTACGGAACCCTAAAAAAGGTCTTCTTGCGACTGGATACCCTCCATATTCGGCAGAGCTCTTCTCTGTAGCATATCCCATGCATGCTCAATCGGATTCAAGTCTGGCGACTGAGCAGGCCAGGGCAGGACATTGATGTTAGCTGCGGCGAGAGTCTGTCTTACAACTCTTGCGGTGTGCGGTCGTGCATTATCATGCATTAACTGAAATAAGGGACCGATTTGCACTTGTAGAGGAACGATGACGTCTGATACAATCGTCTCAGCATAAATTTGAGCGTTGAGGTTGCCTCTGATCCAAATCAACTCAGTTCTTCCGCCGATCCAAATACCCGCCCATACCATGATGGTTCCACCACTATAAGGATGGACTTCCTGGCAGGATTTTAACCGCTGTTGGCGTCCAGGGGTTCTCCAGTGTCGTATACGTCTTGTATCCGGTCTCATACCGAAACGAGACTCATCAGAAAAGCACACGAAACGCCATTGTTCTTCTGCCCAATTTCTGTGTTCAAGAGCCCATTGATATCGAATCCTACGATTGTGCATTGCTATAGGTGGTACCCGTAGCGGTCTTCGGGAATGAAGGTTCACTTCATGCAAGCGGTTTCTGACTGTTTGGTCGCTAATTAAGTTCCCTGAAGAGTGATGAAGCCTCACGGCTAACATCATGGCGGTTATTGTTCGAGCTCTTCGAGTTAAGATTTGAATGTATCGGTCTTGTCTCCGTGTGGTGCAGTGATACCGTCCTCCATGGCGCTCAGCCACGGTACCAGTGCTTCGGTAACGTGTCCAAAGTCGACTGATAACACTCTGACTTGTATTCAGAGCTAAAGCCACAGTACGTTGCCGGGAACCAGCTTCTATCATTCCCACGGCTCTGAGCATTTCTTCCCTGCTTAAATGACGTCGCCGCTCCATAATAACGTTGGTTTTAATCAGTAGTAGGAAAACAGTAGCACTAATAATGTCTTCAATGCGTTGTATGTTTTTATAGGGAAAATATTGACTGCTGATTTTCATCTTTTACTCGAATTTGATTCACAGTTCCTGATTCAAATTATGAAATGCACCAAAAAGGATCCATATAAATTTATAAAATCATAAATTTATTACAAAGCCATATCTCAATCTCAAGAAATCCGCATAAAAATGCTTGATCCCTAGACACTTTTGATGTGTGTATTTCGTTTTACAGATTCCTCGCTTGAACTCATATTATTATTTTGTTTATTTAACAGTGGGGCGCAGTCGACGCAGTCGCAACAATTTTTGAAGTTTCTAATTCTAATATGAAAATGGCGCGAATTAGCAAATGGCGCCACATGCACGTGGTGAAAATTAGAACTACATCTTTCGTCTCATTTACTCTTTACTATTAAAGTGAAACAACGTATTAAGCAAAAGCGCTTCCAAGGAGGTTCGATCAGTCAGGTTGTTTATTCTCATAATGTGAAACTCTTTGGTGGAATTCTTATTTTTTTTTTATGGAAATTAAAAAAAAACCGTAAAGAAAACGCACGGTGCTATACAACGGTGCGTGCCGTAAAATAGGTACTTAGGTGAGAGTACTTATTTTACCGCACGTTCCGTTGTATGGTGTGTAATTTTTAACTTTCGAACAATGTATACAGGCTTTGTAAATGCATTTTTCGAGCAAATGTGTTGAAAACTACATTTCACCAAAATCCAAATTTTGGTGTTTTGGTGATTGCGTTTACAAAAATTTATACTCACGTACACAAACGAGTTAATTTTAAGTTACAATTTACCGTGCACAAATCCAGACACAGTCACAGTGGCTCATACTCAGACACGAAAAACCTCACCTCATTCTCAGCAATCAAGCTGACGGCCATAATATGGTGCTTTTCCAAATAAGTTGTGCTAAGCAGCTGTTCTGCAAAAATAAGAAAACTAAGCTACGATACTATGTGACCGTGTCCACTGATGCTAAGCTATGTAGAAGAGCGAGTAAGATGTACTATGAAGGCGCGCAGTTTCAAGGTAGAAGGAAGCCACAAGCCAACAAGCAAGCAGGAAGGAACAAGCCTACATAGCTACCAGTCTTTTCTTATTATTATTACTTCTTATCACTCACGTTCGCATTTTAAACGTAACTCATGGAATAATTACTTTGCTCGTTTTTGTGTCTAATACTAATAATAATATCTGTCATTATGTTCATATTTATTTAAATACCCGCACACTAAATATAGCTTCATTATTTTAAAATGTGCAACCTTAGGCCGGTAGTTCGTGCGTCACAGGAGGCTGCATGCAGCGCACTGTGATTGCCTCGCACTTCATGGTTTACGGTTGATACGTCCAGTATTTTTAATTTATTATTTCTATTGTGTAGTTTTTGCACCGCTTGAACTATTTACTATAATATCATATTTCTTCAATGTTATCTTTATTTATACATATACATTTTATCTCTCATAAACTATTTATATATATTTTATTCTGTAATTTTTAAACTGACATTGACATTCGGACACTCACCAATTAGGTTCATTTGAAAACCAGCGTCGGGCACCAGTTGTCCGACATTATGCTGAAATGGGCCTATTTGGCGCAGCCGTGAGTCACACAGTATACTCGTATATGCCTATATTCTTGTTTGGCTTAGAATATTATACCTACCTTATAATTGTTTACCATTAAGTTCTATTTCTTGTGATACTGTGTGCACTTGTGGCGTGTGCCAATAAACGTTTTTTCTTTCTTTTCTTTCTTTCAGTCGCGAGCATCCATAGCACGCAGCTATAGATCGCATCCTTAGAACACAGCCACAGCTCGCATCTATCCAAATAAAATACATTGCTTAGTCATGATAAGCGTGATTTATTACCTATGATTTTTTACATAATTATTAATTATAAAAAAAAAAAACCCTATATGTACACACTACCTTTAAAAACTAAAAATAAAACTGAAATATTTACAAAAATAACTAAATTAAAACTAAAATTAAAAATTTATATGGCGTCAAAAAATTCATCCACATCGCTGTCAATGGGGAAAGTTGGGCACTTTCCCCATTGACAGCGATGTGGATGAATTTTGAACGCTGGCAGCTTTGCCACGTTGAATGGCAATGCTGATCCTTTGACCGAGAAATAGGCCAGCCCTCTGGTCACGAGAGGCGTCGTCGACTATACGCTTGGCGATGTCTTTGAAGACTCGGTGGGCACTTGGACCTAGTGTTTCAACCCCAAACGGCTCAAACACATAGCTTGAAGTCAAGCCATTGTATCATTGCTTAGTTGAATCCGTTTTCATCAGAAGAAATGCTATGTGGAGCAAGAAATGAGATTGTTAGATTTCAAACGCATCTTTAGCAATAGCATAGTATTTTACGGGCGCATAACCAGAAAGTTGGCAACGTCGCAAATAGCTGTCAAATATTTACAAGTTTTAATTAATTTGGTAAATTTTCTGTATGAAAATAAGAAATATGGCTCTGTAGTGCACTACAAAGTTGATATAGGAATGCAAATAAAACACTGAATTTGATGTTGTCGCCGTTTCAGGTGTACAAAAGCTATTTGGAAGGTTTCCAAATGCTTTTTTCACATCTAAAACTATATATTCGGTGTTACAATATTACTTATTGCATTCCCTTATAATTTTTGTAGTGCACTACAGAGCCATATTTCTTGTTTCCATAGAGTAACATTGCTAAATTAATTAGAACTTGTTAAAATTTGACGACTATTTGCGACGTTGCCAACTTTTAGAATATGCCATAAGTGGAAAATTACCCTTATACCAATGCAGTAGCTTACTAAAGTAACCTTTTTTCAAAAGCAGTTTTAAAATCTAAACTTAACTGAAGAATTATCTGTTTTGAGGTATCACAACCACAACTTGTCCATCGCAGTCCATTCCGGGTCAAAGAGCTGTCAGCAATATGACGGAGCTGTCAGCAATCTCCCTTAGAGGACCAAAGACTGCCGGGGTCGCGGGACTGTCTTATCAGGTAACCGTGGCCCCGTAACATAAAGGGCTATTGAATGACACCGTAGATTTTAATCAGTACAAGTCTGACAGTCCCTCCCGTCCTGCCCTGGGCGGAGGGACTCATTTGATGATAACACCACGTAAAAAAAAATATCGCAATCCATAGCTGGACATAGGTTTCTGTCGAAATATTTTGTTTTGCTACGTAAGTTAGAGTCTGACACACGAAACATGAGCCTGGAAAATAGCGGCAAATTCAAAAAATCTACATCTAAAATCTCTATATGTATATCATCTAAAATACATTTTGATACTTGAATTTACATCATGGATTACTTAGTAATCCATGATGTAAATTCAAGTATCAAAATGTATTTTTCTTACTATATGCAGTGATACCAGATGTAGATTTTTTGAATTTGCCGCTATTTTCCAGGCTCATGTTTCGTGTGTCAGACTGTACATCTTGTCACTTTTCCCCCTCCGTTTAGTAGAATATTTTCTCCCTCCCTTAAAGGTGACATAAATAAATCAAGTCGTAGGGTATATAACAGTTTCTCACATACATATCATATACATAATATACCGGGTGTAAGGGACAGCCCTCCGCAAACTGATATGGTGAATTCAGTATATCGTCTTAAGTTGACCGGTACATGATATTATTTTAGGAACGTTATGGGAATCCAATAAAACTGATTTATTTGATTACCTTACACGCAATGTATCGCGTCCACCGCAAAACGCACGCAGCGAACGGCAGCGCAGCGACCTTTCGGACGAACGGCCGCGCTCGCGCCACGGTTTATTACAATAAATTATTATTTAAAAGATTGCCGCGTTACGTACAAGAGAAAATGTAACAATCACAACACGGTCACAAAAAACTAAAAGAAACTCCGCCCCTAAGACGACCCACTGACCGGCTTGGACCTTGTGTATTACATAAGGACGTTGCCGATCCCTTCGCAGCGTTTTGTGCACCGACCAGTGTGAGACGCGGGCTCCATTATTCCGCCGCAATAATCGAGCTGCAGTACGTGTGCCCAGGCGTGGATTTCGTCGAACCAATTCCAAAATTCTTTCGCGAGTTTGACCGCGTATTGGTCTTCCGGCGCCTTTTTGACTGGGAACAATGGGCCGGTTATCTAGCAAGCGTTGATAGGCACCAGTAATTATCCTGGAGTCTAATGGATGCCGACGGTCAGGATACCTACCAACGTAAATTCTGAGCGCTTCTCTAGCATTTCCCCGAGCTTCTCCGTAACACAATTATCATCTCCCCATACTCACGCGCACTAAACGTAGTCATTTCGCACTACTACAACAAAACTTAATAACACTACCTACAACAAAACTTAACAAGCCGACTGCGCGAGCGATCCGCACCGACATACGCTCGCGGTATACACGCAGTGCATTCGCAGCACGCAGTGTTGCCAACTACACCGTAATTACGGTAAAAACACCGTAACCAGGAAAGATTTACCACCTACCGTAGGATTATAATTACGGTAGCAAAATACATCGTAATTCCCAATGAAGAGCGTGTTTAGTTTTAAGTACCTATTTCAAACACTTGTCAAAATTTATGTTGGCCATTTTGTCTCTACCACACTTGAATGCTGAGTGCGAAAGAGTCTTCAGCAAAGTTAACGACATTAGAACGAAAAAACAGAATAAACTTCTTACGAAATCCATCAAGGGAAATCTCATAACGCAGCAGGCCATACAGCGTCAAGGAAAAACCTGTATGGATCTTAATGCCACTCACAATTTGATCCATAAACAATGTCGATATGTATAAAAACAATGAAACAATTATACTTTTGTCTGATTCTGATTAATACGTTTTTTTAACTCTGACCCAGGTGATTGCGTAATAGTAGCCCGCGAAATTCAAATTTTCTTGTGGGAGCGAATGTTTTGATCATTCTTATATTTAAAATTATATTTGCGATTGTCGCGAATCATATTTTGATCAAGGTAAAACTTGTCACTGATATGAAAATTGCAAAAAACACAAGAAATTTTGAATTTCGATGGCTACTACTACGCCATCACCCTAAGATGCTACTAAATAAACAAGGTAATTCTACCGTATTTCAAATAATATGTTACAACGTAATTTCGGAAAATCTACCGTATTTTTAGAAGAATTCTACCATCCGCTAGATTTCAAACCTGGCAACACTGGCAGCACGGCACAACGGCGACTGCATGCGACGCGACACGACACTTCGATACAAACATACTGTTGTTGCCAATTACACGACAATTTTTGCACGACATTTCGTGCAAAAAAATTAAATAAAAATTATGCTTGATCCTAAATTACCTAAAGTTATCATTCTGTTATTTTTTGTTGATTAATTGATTACATCAGTTTAATTCCAATTTAATTGTTTAGTAAATTAAGAATAATGAAAGTGCAGTGTGATAAAAAGCATGGCTTCCATTCCAGGGGGCTTTTTTTCAATTCCCGGCTCGACTATCAATCAGTGGCTATTGTGAAGCCATGTAAAAACCTGTTAGGTGGCTTAAAAACTAGCCAGTGATCGCTTGAAAAGAACAACCAATTAATAAATTAGGTAGTTTTTGTAAATGCTTTAAAAATAAAACTAGTCTTATCCTTATTATTTTTTTATTCAAATTAGGTTCACGACAAGATTTCATTGATTGATCAATGAAAATCTTATCAATGTAATTATGAATGTAAAGATGAATCAAGTTAGTTCTAACATTTTCGTTTAATAATTGAGTTCTAAAAAGTTGGCAATACTGTTGCAATTGTGCAAACGCGGAGGCCGCGCTAGGCGGGGCGGCGCCTATGATCCAAAAGAAAGGGACGCATAATAGGTATACGGCGCGGTGAGTTCAAAAAACTCTAGCTAGGTAGAAATTGAACAGCTGATTTCATGCGTCGTTCTTTAGGGGATTTCAACATCCATTGCATTTTTTTGTATTTTAGCTGTGTTATTTACATTAATGTAGTTCTGCGTACAGAGAATGTAATTATACATTGAAATAAAGCTATCTGAACTGGAAAAACGAAAAAAAAAAATGGAAATTTTCCTGAGAGAATTTTCACTGGAATATGATTCAGAATAAGGAGCTGAATGCACTCTGTAAATTTGTGGAGGGCTGTCCCTTACACCCTGTATAAAGTTACCGCTAACGTGACAAATGACACGTTAACTTGGCTAAATTGTAAATTTATGCTGATGACTAGTTGTTTGTTCCTCAAAAACGGTTCTTAAAGCCTCTCTGTGGTAGGTTAGGAGTATACATACAATAAATATATAATGGTATGTTTCATCCGTTCGAAAAGGGCGAGGTATGGTATGTGTGGTAGAAGCACATTTTTTATGTGGAATGAAAAAAATAATTGCTAGTAGGATATTATGAATATCTCCCCCCAGGATGGAGTAGAAGGGATTGGAAGACACACAAGAGTCTACTCTTCATCCACTGATGAAGGAAAGCTTCTCAAATAATGCCAATCCTTTAGGTGCTGTGTATTCCGCAACCACCCGCTGCCAGTCATCATCATCATCATCTCAGCCATAGGACGTCCACTGCTGAATATAGGCCCTTCCCCTTTAGAACTCCACATATACCGGTTGGAAGCGACCTGCATCCAGCGTCTTCCGGCGACCTTTATAAGGTCGTCTGTCCATCTCGTTGGTGGACGTCCTACGCTGCGCTTGCTAGTCTTTTCGACCCCATCGGCCATCTGCTCTGCGAGCAATATGGCCAGCCCATTGCCACTTCAGCTTGCTAATCCAGTGGGCTATATCGGTGAATTTAGTTCGTCTACGGATATCCTTATTTCGGATTCGATCACGTAGCCAGTAGAATGCACAATGGTAATATATTACCATTCTTAATTCCCGTAAAGTGCAAAATGGTAATATATTACCATTCCGGACATGGCGCGATCTACCTTTCAAATTTTGTCCATTTCTTACTAACGCACGGTATTTCATCACCTTTATCTTTCCTATGCTAAACTTCAATACTTTCTACATGCTAAAAATACGAAACGCGCACCAGAAACGTTCCATAAAAAAAAAAAAAAAATGTCGAAGTCAGTCTATGGTTTACGCCGTGCGATAATTTGCCGCTCGCAATAGAAATTTGTTTTATTAAGTTTTTGGTAATTATTATTGAGTGAATTACTGTTAAAGTGGTTTATTGTGATATATTTCATGTGTGTGCAAGTGAGTTTTAACCTGAGCGTAAGTATAATACTTTTTCTGTGTGGTTTTCTCAACGCTGATATCAAGACTTGAATTTTGTCAGAATGCTATCGTAATTTATTAAATTGTGAGACCAGTTCTGAGTAAGAAGTAATTACTATCGCATTGAATGTTTACTCGACAATAGATTTCAGCCAAAACATACACAAAAGATACTAAATTTTGAATAGAAATAGAATTTTTGCAAACGTAAACAAACAAAAATGGCGGCCATTGTAAACAAACTTTCCCGGAGTTTGATATTTCTTATCTTGTATTTTTTTTCTTTGACTAATGACTAGCAAGTGTGATATATCATTGGAAAGGAAATTTCTTGTAGAAAATAGTTACGTATGATGTAACTATTCTAACTTTACTGAATAAAAACAAACGAGAAATGTAAAAACGCAGTTTACTTGTGGGTATTACTTCAATCAATTACATATTTTTCTGTACTAGATAAACTTATCAACATAATTTTTACACAGTAGTTACAATATTAACTTAGCTTTCAGATGAAAACAATATTTTGAATCTTTGTGTAAAGGTATAGTTGTACTAAATTATTTAATTTCTGTGAAAAATTGTTAACCGTCAGCAAATTTTTCGAGGTAGTTGTACGCTTGTAAATAAATATTTTTATACTGGAAAGTATGTTGTTTTTTATTTTATCGTATGTAGATATAACCTCCCCACCAATAAAAGTCATAAAACATATATGTTATCGATTTACTTTTTTAAATAATCCTGTTTAAAGTTCACATGATGTTTTCTTCAACAGAAGTCAATGTTTACAGCTACATATTAAAATAGAGGAACTAATTATCATTATACACTTAACACTAAATGAATGGATCATTCATAACTATTCATAAAAACAACACTTGAATGCTTCTTTGTACGCCGAGCGACCGGCAAAACTTGTTTATCTTATCGGGACCACCTGGCGCGCGGCTCCCGCCCTTTTTTCTTCGATGAGTGTGCACTTGGCGTCACCGACGTGAATTGCATGCGAGTGAACGGCGGGTAGAGAAACACCGAGCATAGCCCTCTCCATAGCTCGTTGAGCGACTTTGAGCTCAAGCTTTTTGCCAGCCACATTCTTCAAATCACCGATCAACCCTTTTTTTTTGTTGTAAAATCATCAAATGAAACCTCCCGGACTTGTGCTGAATAAAATCCCCGGTGATCCTTTAATAGCCTTTTATGTTCCAGGGTCACGGTTAACAGCAAACTTGAGTTCTGATTTAATACACCAGACGCTTATTCCAAGGTATCGTGGTCATGCTCAACAGGGTAGAATTCTCCATTCAAAATAAATTAAAACATCATAATTGTATGAATTTCCTATCTCGTTCTTTTAAAAAAAAGAATGACCAACTTCGTCTATTATGTTGAAAAACATTACAAGGCTATTTCCCGATATTCTAATAGCAGAAAACTTTCTTTTCCCTCGCTTAGATCGAGCACGTACCCGAAGTTTGGCAAACTTGGAGATTAATGACTAGTAAATAAACCTCCTCGGAGGATTCTACGGGAAATATTGGAGGGACATAGTTTGTGTATAGTGGACTACAAATAGGGATTTTGTTATTACTATGTTGGATATAATCAGCTTATTGGTAATGTTCCCATTGTTGTTGAAATACTCAACAATAGATGGCGCGAAACGTCATCGTGAGACCATATTTTATTCGGAATTTAGTAACTATGGCTGACCCCACATTAGGCGTGCGCGATCCTCGGGCGTCTGAGAAGCGCGGAAGCCGCGCGCGCGCCGCGAGCGCGCTGCGTGAGCGTCGCGTTTTGCTACCCTGCGGCGTGTGCGAAAAGTGCAAACGGCGCTCGTGTCGCGTTCTTACCCCTTCGTCCGTCTGACTTGATTGAAGGGGCTTAAACGCCAAAGCGAGCGCCGCGTGCACGCCGCGCGCTCGCTGCACACACGTCACACGGCGGCAACACGTGACGCTTACGCAGCGCGCTCGCGTCGTGCACGCGGCGGCCGCGTCGCTCATACGCCCGAGGAACGCGCGCGCCTAATGTGGGGGAGGCTAACACTTTCGTTTTGTGTGCATCAAAAATGTCAATCTTGAAATATTATTGTACACTCAAATCAAATCATTAATTATTTCATCTAGGCCAATTACAGCCACTTTTAAATTGTCAAAAGACATAAAATAAAACTAGTACAGAAATAGTTATGGCGCTACAGTCCCAATTACAAGACATAAAAACTGTGAAAGTACCGTAGATGCCCATTCCAATGCGTAGATCTCTATGGAGAAGAACGGGCAAGAAACACCATGGAAACTCTTTTTCATTATTCCTTTGACCCAGTATTAAGTAAGTAGTATTAAGGCCCAATTCCACTTCTCATGCCAGTAGCCCAGCGCTAGGAACATTATGATAAAACTACCAATTTGTTTATCAAAATCCTTGCAAGCGAAAACTTAAACCCTAATACGACCACAACTGCAAATATAATGCATTCAGATATCTTTCTCAAACAAGTCGGGAAGCTGGGTTCCTCTCCTAACAATATCAGCTACATAAATCTATTTGAGAGGGAATAAAAGAGCGAGCAAAGAGTGCAGTGCAACACAGGTGCTAGAAATAAAAGGGATATGTCTGTGAAGCTATGTTTTAAATTATTCGACGAATGTTCCTTTGCCGAAGATTCTTTCAGAGAAGTGAGATTCATAGAATCAGGGGTGCTACTCTCTAAGCAGGAGCAGTGGTGGCCCAATGGTATCGGCCTCGACTTACGAGTTGTTGTAGGTCGTGGATTCGAACCCCGTCAGGCGCATTACTTTGTGTAATTTATTTCAACACCACTGCTCTCAGATTGTGAAGGAGAACATCGTGAGGAAACTGGCATGTCCTAGAACCAAAAATTCGAAGACATGTGACATCTACCAATCCGCACTGGGCCCGCGTGGTAGATTACGGCCTACTCCCTCTCTCAGAGAGAAGGCCTTTGTCCCAGCAGTGGGAACATTTATAGGCTGATGATGATGATGACTCTCTAAGCTTGAAGCCCGTTATTTCGGACATAGGCCATAAAATTCTAAATTGAAGCGCAGGCAAAAGCTGGCAGTTTAACTTTAAATAATATTTTACTTCTATTGTAATTCATCATCATCATCATCAGCAGCCTATAAATGTTCCCACTGCTGGGACACAGGCCTCCTCTCTGAGTGAGGGAGTGGGCAATAATATACAACGCGGGCCCAGTGCGGATTGGTAGATGTCACATGTCTTCGAATTTTTGGTTCTAGGACATGCCGGTTTCCTCACGATGTTTTCCTTCACCGTTTTGAGATTACCGTATTATAATTACATGCTATTAATATTTATTATATCATACTTGTTACTGTTTCATACAAAAACTACTAAACGATTTAGTTACAGTTTGCTATACGCAGATAGTTCATAAACTAGATTAACTCTATTTGTCGACTTCTGACTTTCCCGTGGTATAGTTATAAAACTTTACAGTCGGCCATAAGTAAGCACATTATGGAAACATGATTTCTCCATAAAGTGCTATATTAGTAACTCCATCTTCTGCGATGACACACAACTAGAATACGTTCCGAGCGAAATTAATTTATACATGAACTCTAAAAATGGTTAAATTTGCGACGTTGCGGTGATAAACGTGTGCTTCATTGTAAAGTAAAAGCATTTTACTCTTCTGTTTGATTAAATAGATACACGTGGTTGTTTTTATGAATTTACAGGGTTTGGCCACTAGTTCTAGTGAAAAAAAATACAAATTACCGTCTGTATTTTGGGGTCATCATCTGCCCTAGCCCTTTCTCAACTATATTGGAGTCGGCTTCTGGTCAAATCGGATACAGCTGAATATCAGTTTTTTACATGGAGCGACTGCCTATCGGACCTCCACGACCCAGTAACTGGGTAATTAGAAACGCCATGGTAAGACTGGTTGTCAGATTTTAGAGCTTCGGACTGTCAGTAACGACTGTCAAAGATCTACAAATGACAGCCGGGACCAACGGCTTTACGTGCTTTCCGAGGCACGGAGGAAACTCGCTATGACAGATGGTCACCCATCCACAGACCAATCTCGCCAAGCGCGGCTTAACCTGGAAGATCGGCCTGTGCGGCTGTAATTATTTAGCCACGAGCTCCTCTCACTGACGAAAAATCCACCCTGGTCCTTCAATTGCCCTGTAAGTTCGAGGGTCACCGTAACTTGCCTTTTACCTGTCCTTACCGTGTTTACAGAAACGTGGCAAAAGAGGATAATACATCTTTTGACTGATTGTTGGTCATCGTCAACTTCTGTCCTGTAAAACCATTCCATTCATCAGCTGGTCTGAAGAATTTATAGACGGACTGCACCATAAAAACGAGTTTTGCCGATGGAAGAAAAGACAAAATGATATAATCTGAGGGCACGGTTAGTGTAGTTGCTGAGCGATTGGACTGCGGCGCAGCGTGTGGCGGGTTCGATCCCCGGACGGAACAAATATTTGAATGGCCTGCAGGTAGGTGTTCCGGGTCTAGGTGTTTGTGTATTTGATTTTCTATGTTTGTAAACGCACGCATGACACGGGAGAAATTCATAGTGCGGGACAACGTATCTAGAAATCTTTTTACCGTTTCAAGCATGGCAATGAGTGTTAGGTTTAGAAAAAAAAATCTATACTTCAATGGTCTACGGATCGTGTCATATTCGTGAGAAGCAGTCGAATTGAATAGAAATAACCATGAAATAACTTTGTCTATTCTTAACTTTGTGCAGAACTCAAGCTTAAAGAAATATTTCTTACTTACCAGAATTATACACAAGACATTTCAGGAACATACTCGTAATTTAAATTAATATCTAATTCATTCCCACATTTCCAAGCAAACACAAATAAATGTTGTTTCTCCAAATAAATTTAACGACCTTTAAAGAACATGAATATTTAACTATTCAACGTTACAAAATGAAGTCAGAAAATAAGCTAATTCTGAGAAATGGGAGATTTACACGGGTAGGTTTTTCGGTCGATTTTCACCGCACGGTTAAATTTGCCGACAAATCTCATCAAAATCATCTAAATGACAATTTGACTAGGCTGCAAGTGACTAAAATCGCAAGCCCCAAAGTTGGGTGTCACCTGATTGCTGTGCGGCGACAAGGTGCATGGAACGGGTGACTAAATTGGACCGTGTTAGTTGCAGGTGATTGGTCCCCGCATGAAGGTGATTAGCAGTGTGTTGATCTGCTAATGAGGGATTTATACAGGTCGATTTTATGTCGATTTAGTCACTAGTTGCAAGGCTTGTAAAAAAATTTGGTACAAAACTACACACATCAAAAGTGTCTAGGGATCAACATATATTTTTGCAATAACTTTTCTCCTGATTGATATTAATTAAAATTTTCTTTAAGGATTCATCAAATAAAGTGTTTTCGTTTGTCACAGTAACGATAAACCAAGTCACCTTTGCATTAATAAAGAAATTTGCCATTTTCCTAATAAAGGGATTTTTGACATTTGAACCACTAACACAAAAGTTCGAAAAAAAGACTGAAATAACAGTTTTCTTTAAAATTTTATTGGGTAACTTAAACAATTAATAATCCGTGTTTCTACCGCGAACACTAACAACACAAGAACATCGGTTTGGCATACTCAAAATGAGTTCATCCAAATCACGCTGTGGAATGGCCGCCCATGTTCGTTGCAACAACAAAAAAAGGTCTTCTTGCGACTGGATACCCTCCATATTCGGCAGAGCTCTTCTCTGTAGCATATCCCATGCATGCTCAATCGGATTCAAGTCTGGCGACTGAGCAGGCCAGGGCAGGACATTGATGTTAGCTGCGGCGAGAGTCTGTCTTACAACTCTTGCGGTGTGCGGTCGTGCATTATCATGCATTAACTGAAATAAGGGACCGATTTGCACTTGTAGAGGAACGATGACGTCTGATACAATCGTCTCAGCATAAATTTGAGCGTTGAGGTTGCCTCTGATCCAAATCAACTCAGTTCTTCCGCCGATCCAAATACCCGCCCATACCATGATGGTTCCACCACTATAAGGATGGACTTCCTGGCAGGATTTTAATCGCTGTTGGCGTCCAGGGGTTCTCCAGTGTCGTATACGTCTTGTATCCGGTCTCATACCGAAACGAGACTCATCAGAAAAGCACACGAAACGCCATTGTTCTTCTGCCCAATTTCTGTGTTCAAGAGCCCATTGATATCGAATCCTACGATTGTGCATTGCTATAGGTGGTACCCGTAGCGGTCTTCGGGAATGAAGGTTCACTTCATGCAAGCGGTTTCTGACTGTTTGGTCGCTAATTAAGTTCCCTGAAGAGTGATGAAGCCTCACGGCTAACATCATGGCGGTTATTGTTGGAGCTCTTCGAGTTAAGATTTGAATGTATCGGTCTTGTCTCCGTGTGGTGCAGCGATACCGTCCTCCATGGCGCTCAGCCACGGTACCAGTGCTTCGGTAACGTGTCCAAAGTCGACTGATAACACTCTGACTTGTATTCAGAGCTAAAGCCACAGTACGTTGCCGGGAACCAGCTTCTATCATTCCCACGGCTCTGAGCATTTCTTCTCTGCTTAAATGACGTCGCCGCTCCATAATAACGTTGGTTTTAATCAGTAGTAGGGAAACAGTAGCACTAATAATGTCTTTAATGCGTTGTATGTTTTTATAGGGAAAATATTGACAGCTGATTTTCATCTTTTACTCGAATTTGATTCACAGTTCCTGATTCAAATTATGAAATGCACCAAAAAGGATCCATATAAATTTATAAAATCATAAATTTATTACAAAGCCACATCTCAATCTCAAGAAATCCGCATAAAAATGCTTGATCCCTAGACACTTTTGATGTGTGTAGTTAAGTTGTCATTTAGACGGTCGCTTTTCGCTGTATGGCTTACGCTGTAAATTAATAAACCGTGGTTTTTATCTTCGGTTGAATCTTTGTCCGTAACCAATCAACGACCCAATTTGTCTATCTATGTCTTTAACATGTACAATCAGAAACAGCCGTCAAAAACAAAACAAAGGAACTGGGTTGGATAAGAGATTGTATATTAATTTCGGGCGTTAATCGACCAAAAATTCGACCCGTGTAAATTCCACATAAAATGAACAAGTCGCATGCTATTTTAGTCGCCGCTGTAAATGGGATGGCGATTTAATTTTTGCAAGCGATGCGACTGCGGCTTTTTGACTTCCCGTGCGGGTGAAATTCTACACCTGTAAATCCCCAAAAAGGCAGTCTCACTTAAGTGAGTTCTTATCATTTACTCGTAAATCCTTCACTCGCTGTGACAAATGAGGTGTTATTCCATTCAACTAAGTCGCGACAATATGGCCGACTGATCTAATAAAATATATGGAACTTATTTCGGCGCCCATTCGTAATATACACCAAGATATTTCATAGGGAGGAGGCTTATTATTGCTATTTGGAAAGGTATGTAAAATATTGCTGCTTTTTTACCTAGCTTTTAGTAATTCCCGTTCCCTTAGAGTAATACACAATACAATTGTACAAGAACGAAAACTTAAAAATTACGTTTAGCGTGCATGACGTTACAATAATAATATGGCGTCATCACAATTACGTTCTTATCGCGGTCACATGAAACATAGTATAGAAGTTTTACCTTAAAACCAGGCACCTTTTAGACAGAAAATACTAAAAGCGACTAACTAAACTTCACTCCAACTCATTCCGCATTTAACCTTCACACATTTCCTAGTTTTAACGTGAAAATTGTTGAAAGTAATTAACAACAAAACACTCGGCGAAAGGCGCCGTAATTTCTAGAAAACATGCATTTCACTGATTAATTAATGTGAAGTGGCAACACAACGGATTAAGTGTTGCCAGAGTTAAGAACATCGACTAATTAAGATTTAATTAGACTGCATTGTAGTTTAGTTTTACGAGAACTACAAAACGTAGATTTGTTCAAAGGTATTTAGAGAAAATAACTGAGTACTTAGTATACACAAAAAGTACTGCGCAGAACAAATGAGGGCCGTTCTATCTTTTAATCTTAAGTTTTCTTTTACGATACCCAAGAAAAGAGATAACTATCTCATTCTTTGTTAAACACGCCTCTATTACTTTTTATACAAACATCCCAGCTTCACTATAGAAAATAGTAAAATGAAAAACTCGATCTTTTTCTTGTAATAACGCTTGTTTCAAGATATTTCTAGGGAACGGACTTTGTGACATTTATTTGATCATGGTTCGGTTAATTTAAATGTAGAATCTTAAGGCGTACGTCTCGGGTCGGTGTTGGGTAGCAACTGCCCGGTCCCGGTTTAATTAAAACCTCTTTGTTTGTCGACTATCTTTGTGCACTCGTTGTATACGTCCAGTACATTACTAATTAAATCATTTGAAAAAGGAACAGAAAAGGAAAAATGATATGGTTGTGTTCGCGCGCTTTTATGTGTTTGAAATCAGAATTTGTGTTTATGATGGAATGTTTTGTTCGGTTTTCTTGTATTGAGGAGGTTTGGATTTTAATAATTTGAAATGCGCAGTGGTACTGCGTTTTGTGGATGTTAATTAAAACGTTGCCTGTTCTTCTCACTTTAAATGCATCTTTTTATAGTGGAACATAATCATCTGCCCAATCTTTTTCCAGATATGTTGAGAACGGCGCGTTGTGTTCCACGCGCGCCTCAAAGAGTGTCAGCATGATGACGGGGCCCCCCTCTAGAGGGCCAAAGCCTGCCGGGGTCGCGGGATTTATCTCATTACCGTGACCCCGGAACACAAAGGGCTATTGAAGGACACCGTGGATTTTAGTCAGTACGAGTCTGACAGTCCTTCCCGCCCTGCCCGGTGTGGGAGGACTCATTTGAAGATTTTACCACGCAAAAAAAAAAAAGCTATGTTGAGAAGGCCTTCCTATTTAACTAGATATGCACCTAAATATGTTTTTTTTTTTTACATAAAGCAACTACTAAATTAAAAAAGATCTCTTCAACTAATTGCCGTACACTTGTAGACATAATCCTCTCCCATTCACTGCCAGCCACCTTCTTCAAATCATCTATCCATCGTGCCGCGGAGCGTCTAGAAAGAAAAAAAGAAAAAAAAATATTGGACTCACACAGGACAGAACAACATGAATTTAAAAAAAAGATGTAGAAATTAAACAAAGGAAACTTACAAAATAATTAAAATAAAATAACCAATTTTCGTCCTGTACGAGGCCAAAAGGCCCCTATCTCAGCATGAGCTGTAGAAAAAAAAGTCACAGCGCTGGTTTTCAGATCTCACACCACGTTTGCCCATACGTGGTCTCCACAACACATGTCTGCTCCATCGCCCGTCTGTCCGTCTGCAGACATGACCTGCCCTCTTTCACAGCATGCTAATGTTACGCAATATCGGCAACTTTAGTAGTTCTCTGGCGAAAGAATTCATTGCGAATTGTTGCGGATGTTTATGTGAGTTTCTATGTTTGTAAACGCATCCACGGGAATTCCTAGTGAGGGCAAAGTTTAAAAAAAAAGAATTCTATATACCAGTAAAAAAAGATGAAAATAGTATAACAATGCCAACGCAACGACCCGAAATCAATTCGAATCACAATTTATAATAACCAACAAAATTCATAATTCAAAACATCAATTCACTGAAATGAAAAAAGTCAAACATTTTTGTATTCGTAATCAAAATGTTGAAGTACGTGAATACTACAAAAATATGAAGAGAAAATATTAGAAAAAAATACTATTTACATACTAGCAATTTTTCTCGAAAAATGTACGACGTATTTCTGTAGCGGGCACCTGATGCTCTATAAATGCCTTTAGACCCAGATGGAACAATAAATATAATTAGAGATGTGCCTACTAACTGGGATAGTCGACTTGATATTTCTCGGCCATATTTTTCATAGTCGACATTATGACGTTGGCTAGTCGGCTTGTGTAACTGGTATTATAATCATTGTTACATTTTATTACGAAATCTAGGAATTGGAAGTCATTCTTTGGTTGTCAATTAGTAAATTT
This sequence comes from Agrotis exclamationis, assembly GCA_950005045.1. Classification (NCBI taxonomy): domain Eukaryota; kingdom Metazoa; phylum Arthropoda; class Insecta; order Lepidoptera; family Noctuidae; genus Agrotis; species Agrotis exclamationis. Next base: position 17,223,519 of record OX465436.1, read on the forward strand.
AATTTAAGAAAAATATAAAGACAACTTTTTTTATTTATTTTTTAAATCTAGGTTTTCTTTAGGGGCTTTTATCAAAGATATGTCAGCCCCATCGTGCTTTTTACATTAATAAATTGGCTAACATGAATAAAAGTTTATAATATTACATAAAAGCTAATGAATAAGAGTTATTCGTGGAGGACAATAATTAAATGGCACAACTTTTTAATAATATCCGAAGATGGTACAGATAAGATGGATTGGATTATGCCTACATCTAATTTATTTATTTTAAAATCATTCACGAATAATTCTCGTTCTACTCTGTTCCGAGCACATAAATACAACTTGTAACGGAAAAATAAAGTAGGATTTCTATCACCGCGCTATGCCCGTGGCGGTTGCACGGGAATGCATTGTATGACGCACTCAATACGAGCGACTCAGGCTGTAACAAGAAACGTCATAGACATTGCCGATGCTGAGAACTCCATCGAAAGCAATGATCGATTTGGCCGACTAGTTCGCCGATTAGTCAGACCCTATATAGTTGGCCCAAGTCACAGTTAGCCCATCACTATTAATAATTCCATGCTATACTTAGCTACTACAGATATTCCTAGACCAATAAATAATTCAACAAGCGAACGATGTGACTTATGACCCAGATCTCATTTTACGCACTCGAGAAATTCGTAATATCGAATTATATATCTATCTAAACGTATCATGATTTATGAAGATATACTCTCCGATAAATTGAATAAACACAATCTTTCCAATTTTATTGGGGACAAGAAAATATTTCTTCAAGTAAATTATGTTGAGATAAAAGACTCTCTGACCCGTGAACCTTTCTAAGGTCGGTTTCAGGGACAAAGAAGTGATTCTTTTTATCACAGAGGGGAAAAATTGAAATTACGGACACCTCCATCGGTATTATAATGGTCTGACATTTCTCCTTTAAATAGGCACCTTAAGGGTACCATTTTGTTGTCGGCAGTTCGTCTGTGACGAAGATCGAGCCCTTGTTGAGTTTAAAAGTTTATATACAGGCTGTGGTAGCTTCGTGCAGAAATGGAATCAGGAAAAAATATTGAGTTTCTTCTAGTTTAAAGTTTTGTAGTAGTTTTGCTTCTAGTTCTAATTTGGTTTAAAAGTGGTCTGGATTTTTATAAGGTTGTTTATTCATTTCATTTCATTCACATTCATTACTTCAGTAACTAGACCAGGTTCTTGTACTAGGATCCATCTAAGGCTCGTATTACAGAACGTCACTCAAAAATCAAGTGTTACTTAAAACTAGTTTGATCCAATGAAATGGCTTGAATTTAGTTTGAGTATGAATTTAGTTTTGAGTGATGTTCTGTAATACGAGACTAAATAAATCGAAATACCTTTGAAGAAGTTTTAAAGCCTAAGTCACAAAATGGACCTAATATCTACCACACTATGTCCCTTTTGTGACTTTGGGCGTTACTAATAATACAAAACTTGACTTGATTATCAACTTGATTTGACCTGTTATCTTACAGCCACTTTGGCTAAAATGGGCAAACGGGTAGTTTGATATTTTTGTAATTACTTTAATGAACTACGCAGCCTTAATACTTTTGTATTTAATAAACAAAGGACCTTTTTTATTTCAAAAGTTTCATCTCAGTTTTAGGATCAAATATTTACATTATAAATGTCTTGATGGATTGTGAGTTTTATATTAGACTCATTTGTATTTTAGTAGAAAATTAAAAAGTCAACTATTTTAAATTATTAAAGTAAGTTGAATTGAACTCTAGGTGCTAGTTTTTACAAACGCTAAAAGTCTATTTATATTTGTTAAATTCACATTTAATTTTGTGGTATATGGAAGCGCGGGTTATGCTAAATTTTTCTAATTGCTAATTGGCTGTGAACGAAAGACATGGAAATTACGTTCTGCCGGGAACACAAGACAGAATGCAGATCGAAATATAGGAAGGATTGCACAGTACCTTAATTATCCGGAGACGTCCTCGCGGCTGAGGGGCGGCTGTCGACAGCAGGCAACTGGAGCGCTCTGACGTGAGGTGCGCGTTGTGAGTAACCGATTGGCCACGAGTGTCAACTGCGGCCGCTTTTTATGCGGTCTCTCTCGTACTAAAGCGAGAAGATATGCGCGGGAAGAGGAAGAGGATAGGACCTTCCACAGCCAATCAGATTAGTCGTTCAATGACATGAAGTTATAGATAAAAGACCTAACCGTTCTTTCTGCGCAGCGTAACCATTCCCCCCGGGCTTGAAGGGATGCCTTCAAGAGTTGAAGGCGAAATTCGTGAAATTAAACTACAATTTAAACTATTATCTATACGTAAATATCAATGAAATCAAATAATTAATTACTAATGCTAACCTAACCTTGGATGACGAGAGCCGAATTTATTGGTTAGGCAATGGGCAAAGACGAACGACCGGACGCAAGTAGGATCCAGTCAATGTCTTAACTCGGGCGATGCGAGTGACTCCTGTGGAGTCAGGAAAAACTTCTTCCACGACACCCAAAGGCCAGTGAAGTGGGGGCGAATTATCTACTATGAGAATCACAACCGTACCGACAGTGACTGGATCGATCGGCGTGTTCCATTTACGACGCGATTGTAAAGTGTGAAGATATCCGCTTCTCCAGCGCTTCCAAAACGATTGTACTAATTGGTCTAACAATTTATGTCTCGAAACAATTGTTCTCTCGTCTATCTCCTCGGCAGGCAAGTATTTTAAAGGGGTGAGATTCAGAAAGTGCGCTGGAGTCAAAGCTAGTGGTTCTGAAGGATCACTAGAGAGTGTCCTACAAAGAGGTCTAGTATTCATTACTGATTCGACTTGAGTAAGAACGGTATTTAACTCTTCAAACGAAAGGATGGTATCACCTATTACACGGTATAAGTGAATCTTTAAACTTCTAATATTAGCCTCCCAATTACCGCCGAAATGACTAGCAGTCGGGACATTAAGTGACCAATTTATGCGATTTTCAGCTAACATGTGACCAAATTCGGTGTTGTGATATTTCGAACAAAGGAAGTCGTGAAGTTCCGAAAGTTTACGCTTAGCGCCAATGTAATTTGTCCCGTTGTCCGAGTAAATCCTACTAACCGGGCCGCGCCTTGATAGGAATCGTTTGAAAGCACTCATAAAACTGACTGTACTAAGATCACCGGCTAGTTCGATATGTACCGCGCGTGTAGTCATGCAGACGAACAGACACACGTATGCCTTGGTAGAACGAATGCCTCGGCCGCGAGACATGGTAACCTTGAAGGGACCAGCGTAGTCCGTGCCCGTGTGAACGAACGGTTTAGTTGCTTGAACTACACGACAAGACCGATGATCTGCCATCTCAGGGAAACTTGGCTTGGGACGGAGACGAAAGCAGGGAAGACACTTATGAATCCTATTCCTAATTAAATTGCGTGCAGAAAGTATCCAATATCTTTGACGTAACAGTGACATCAGCAGGTCGGGACCCGCGTGGCAATTCAATTTATGATGGTATTCGACAAGCAAATTCAGAATAGGATCTTTTCTTGGGAGTAGAATTGGATATTTCGCTTCATAACCCAAATCTGAATTTCTTAAACGGCCTCCGACTCTAATGAGTCCGTCTTTGAGGAAAGGTTTCAAGTGCCGAAGAGAATGACTACAATCCTTGCCTTCTCTGAGTCTGGCAATTTCCTTTGAGAAATAGAAGCGTTGAATTTCACGTAGAATGAGTAGTTCAGCGAAATCGTAATCCGATGCTGACATGCGGCTATTAACCGGTAACAACTTAGCAAAACGACAAACGTAAATTACCACTCTAAGTAATTTACTCCAAGACGAGATACGATCGACTAAACAAAGAATAGAAGATCTTTCGTTAGGTGCAGCGACTAACAACGAATTTTTCTTCTCTTCAGGTGCTTCAGACACTGAGGAGGGATTGAAAGGAGCGACAGGCCATTGTGAAATGTCCAAGTGAGCCCACGGGGGTCCCCTGAACCAAAGCGGATGGTCTATAATTTGTGAGGGTGTGAGTCCGCGTGAAAGACAATCTGCTGGATTGTCCGCACCGGACACGTGATATAAATTTTGCGGTGACAAATCGCTTTGTATTTTCGAAACTCTGTTGGCTACAAAGGTATTCCAACGATGGGGCGACGAATGTACCCAACAGAGCGCGACCGTCGAATCCGAAAATGCGAATATGTCACGGAAAACTATTCGGTTTTGACAAGCGACCACGACATTTCTTATTAGCTGGGATAACACAAGAATAGCACAGAGCTCAAGACGAGCGAGAGAAACTACATTTTTGGGAGAGACCTTAGATTTAGCTGTTATCAAATTGACTGTATTGCCATCGCTATTGTGGACGTGGAAATAAATCACTCCCCCGTATGCTTTCTCGCTAGCGTCCGCGAAAGCTAAGAGTGTGACCACACTATCAGCGACAATACCAACGTGACGTGGGATTTTTATGTTGCAGAGCAAAGAAAGCTCTTCCCTAAAGCGAGTCCACAGCCTGACTATATCTTCAGGTGGTGTCTCATCCCAGTCACAGTTGCATAGCCAAAGCTTCTTGATAAGAAGCTTGGCATGCAAGACGACAGGCGCGACAAATCCCATGACGTCCCATGTTTTAGCGATGCACGATAATATTGTACGCTTAGTACAAGTCTGAGTGGGAGTGTTTACTCTCATGGCGAAGTGATCTGACGTGGGCGACCAACACAAACCAAGTACTTTATGTTGGTCGGACCCGTCGAACTCCTTGTCAGCTGGCAGACGATGCGAAAGCGGGATAGAATTCAATACTACTTGCGAATTACTGGTCCACTTGACCAACTCGAATTGACCCGCCTTCATGAGACCAATCATCTCTGAAGCGGTAGAAATGCCCTGGGTTTCCGTGAGGACGGAATGGACAAAATCGTCCATGTACAATCCCGTGGCGACAATGGCTTTAGCCTGAGGGTACGAGTCACCCTCATCCTCCGCCAGCTGCTTAATAGTTCGCAGCGCGTGAAAGGGGCTAGATTTGAGTCCAAAAACGACACGATTGAACTCATAAACTTGCAAAGGTTCCTGCGGCGAAAACCGATACAAGATGCGTTGGAAACGCCGATCAGGTTCTCGGACTCCAATGCTGGGAAACATCTGACGAATGTCTGATGAAAGCGCGATCGAAAACAAACGAAAATTAACTATAATGTTAAACAAATTCCCTTGTAGGTTCTGTCCACCATACAAGAGATCATTAAGCGAAACGCGGGTAGTAGTTTTACAACTACCATCGAGAACGACACGAAGTTTGGTTGTGACCTTATCATCTCGGATCACACCATGATGCGGAATGTAGTACGAAGGTTCCGAAGGATCAGGAATTGTAGGTGAAATATAGCCCTTCTCTAAATATTCTAGGATGACGTTGTCGTACGCGGCCTTTAAATTAGGAGAAGCTTGCATCTTCCTTTCCAAGCAGAGAAACCGGCGTTCACTTGCTTGACGTGAGTTGCCCAGGGATTCGACATCACCCTTGAAAGGCAAAGCGACTACGTATCGTCCGTCACTATTTCGAGTGGTAGTGCGGGCATAAAACTCCTCACATAATTTGTCATCTAGGCTGAGTACCGGGGGAACATTTACTTCTTCCAATTCCCAGAATTTCCGTATCGTTACGTCTAACGGCTCCGCGGTGCAACAATACGAAACGGTCGAATTGTCATCGATGAGAATCGGCGCCTTACCGACAATTACATAGCCGAGCACAGTTTGCAAGGCGATTGGAGACGCATGTGTAGGCTGACCTTGAACTCTGTTAGAAAAGAGTAAGTGCGGGAAAGTCGAAGCACCGATCAATAATTGAATCGGATTTGAAGAAAAATATGTATCGTCTGCTAACTGTAAGTTTTTAAAATTATGCAAAAGCGAAACGTCAACCGTGGCAGTTGGCAAACGTTCAGTAATTTTATCTATTACGAATGACTCAATATTATAGTTTATATTACGATTGAAACGAGAATAAAATTTAATTTGTACGGAACCCTGTATTTGTTTACTAGCACCTCCTATGCCCCTGACGGTTGCACAGGCAGGTTTATTATTTATGTTCAAACCCAAAAGTTGACAACAATCCCGCGTGATAAAGTTACTTTGAGAAGCGCTGTCTAATATTGCGCGAACAATATGTTCTTTGCCAAAAGAATCTACTACAATAACTTGCGCGGTAGCAATCAATATGGTTGTTGGGCCCCGGTATAAAGAATTAATACGGTTTTCATCAGTCGCGCACAACGATATATCAGTCTGCTTCGTAGGTCTCTCAGCAGAGGGCGTGCGAGCGCCGGTCGACCTTGAACCGTGCGCGTCGCTCAATTTGTTGCCGAAACATAACAAACTATGATGTTTAGAGCTACATTTTTTACAAGTGGACTTTGACCCACAAGCGGACACACGATGTTTTGGACTTAAGCAATTAATGCATAAATTGTTTGATTTCACAAACTTAAATCGCTGATCGGGTTTATAACTATTAAATACTTTACATTTATATACGTGATCATGTTTCTCCTTACACAAAACACACGCGGTAGGTTCGTTATCAGCTATACAGGTGTATGCATTAGTATGTTTGCGATTTGCAGGTGATTTATTGTTAGAGACTGTTGACGAAGTTCGTTCTAACACCTTTATATGCTCACGAACAAACTCAACTAATTCACTAAAAGATGGAATTTCGGAACTACTTGATTTTAATTGATGATTAGATTCGAATGCCCGTACAGTGTCTATGTCGAGTTTTTTAAGAGCGATATGCAATAAAATAAAATCAGCGTGGTCATGGACCTTTATGTTTTTAAACCCGGCTACCGACGTTGCGAATTTATCGAGAAATGATTCTAAAGTAGCCGGCGAACCTGACGAAATAGATTTAAATTCAAATAATTGGTCTAGATATGAAGTTGCCGATTGCCGTTTATCTTCATACCTTTCACAAAGTGAATCGAATATAAGAGGGTAATTATCAGCTGACGGAGTAATTCCTGCACATATCGAACGAGCTTTGCCTGTTAATTTTCCAATTAAATAATATAATTTCTCGCATGCTGTTAGCGAACTATTATTATGCACGGCATTTCGAAAACTGGCGATGAACAGCGGCCAATTTTTAATATCCCCATTAAATTCGGGTATTTCAATCGGGGGCAAGCGAGGAGATTTCTTACATTCACTAGGTGCCTGAACCTGCAATTTCTTCTCTGCCCGCTTCACCCTACCCAGTAAGTCTTCGAATGAAGAAAGTGCCTGATAGTCGACGACATAATCAGGATTTAATTTAAGTTCATGAGCGATTATATCGTCCAGCGCACATTCAAAATCAGTACGCAACGAATCTATTGTTTCACAGTCACACAAGAACGATTCTTTATCGAATTCCTCCGAATCAATATTTTTCAATTTATCGCAAATACGTTGCATACGATAAAATATTCGATCTCTTTTTCCTAACAATCGTTTAAGAGTAATATCTGTAGGCGCCATCTAGCAACCTTCTAATAACGATAATTAAATAAATATGTAACAAACGAAATACGTTGTGAAAGCGATGTGAGCGAATAATTTACCTAAGTGGGTATTTATTTTTACAATAATGCGTCGGTGATTGAGCGCGAAGCGGTAATTCAACGGTAATATTTTAAAATAATGCGGGATTAAGCGAAATAACCAGTTATAGCAACGATTTACTAGCTGGTGTTACGAATATACAACGGTTTTACCGAGAATTTAACGATATACCCCCACCTGTCGGCGAGACAAGTGTTTGGTACAAAACTAATTAGAATACGAGTATTTTTACCGACTACGAATGGCGAATGGTTATCACTGATTTCAATAACTATCCAGGCTCGTTAGGACCAAATGGAAGCGCGGGTTATGCTAAATTTTTCTAATTGCTAATTGGCTGTGAACGAAAGACATGGAAATTACGTTCTGCCGGGAACACAAGACAGAATGCAGATCGAAATATAGGAAGGATTGCACAATACCTTAATTATCCGGAGACGTCCTCGCGGCTGAGGGGCGGCTGTCGACAGCAGGCAACTGGAGCGCTCTGACGTGAGGTGCGCGTTGTGAGTAACCGATTGGCCACGAGTGTCAACTGCGGCCGCTTTTTATGCGGTCTCTCTCGTACTAAAGCGAGAAGATATGCGCGGGAAGAGGAAGAGGATAGGACCTTCCACAGCCAATCAGATTAGTCGTTCAATGACATGAAGTTATAGATAAAAGACCTAACCGTTCTTTCTGCGCAGCGTAACCAGTATACAATTTTTAAAACTAAATGCCATGTTTGATTGATTTTCGTAAATTTTGCAAAAAAAGATACTATATTTACCTATACGTAGTTAATAGAAAAAAAAAAAACTTTTTGAAAAAAGGGAACCGACTTCAAAACCAAAAACAAAAAAAGTGTAATAAAAAATCTTTTCTTTCGGAAGTCGGTGGCTTTGTTTTTTATTTCATTGACTATGGCCACCGACTTCCGAAAGAAAAGTTTTTTTACACTTTTTTTGTTTTTGGTTTTGAAGTCGGTTCCCTTTTTTCAAAAAGTTTTTTTTTTTCCCCTTTTTAGTTTAGATATTCAACAAAAATATTCATATAATCGGCGTCTTTGAAAATCTATAAGTAATCCTATCTTTGAGGAGTGGCTGGATAGGAGTCACGGCGTCCTGACCTACCGCATGACGCAGGTCCTCACCGGACACGGAAGTTTCGGGAGGTACCTGTTTCAAGGAGAAAGGAGGAAACGCCTGGGTGTCACCACTGCGAAGATCGCCCGGAGGACACAGTAGAGCATACGGTGCAAGACTGCCCCGCTTGGGCAGAGCACCGACGTGTCCTCACGGCGGCGATAGGCGGAGACCTCTCGCGCCCGGCATTGGTTGCGGCCATGCTGCGGGGCGAGACGGAGTGGGAAGCGGTCGCCTCCTTCTGCGAAGCAGTAATGCTCGCGAAGGAGGAGGCGGGCCGCGCGAGAGAGAGGACAATGTCCTCCCTCCGCCCCACCCGCGCTGGTTGGCGCCCACGGTGACGGACGTCGCAAGACGATCTCCGGCCACCGTAGGCGCGGGCATGCGGGCGGCGAGTAAAGGGCAACTCGCAGCCCGACCATGGACCATGCCCGGGTCGACGGCGCGTTGTGTTCCACGCGCGCCTCAAAGAGCGTCAGCATAATGACGGGGCCCCCTCTCTAGAGGGCCAAAGCCTGCCGGGGTTGCGGGACTTATACCATTAGGCTGCTTTTCCACCAGAGATGCGCTATGTAGCTGTGCTGCGAGGATGTAAAAGCTAAGCTACGAAACTGTGTGACCGTTTCCACTGATGCTACGCTATGTAGCTGTGCTGTGAAGATGGGTAGCTGCGCTACGAAGATGCGCTGTCACAAGGTAGCTGCGCTATGAAGATGCGCCGCCACAAGGTAGCTGCGCTATGAAGATGCGTAGCTGCGCTACGAAGATGTGCTGTCACAAGGTAGCTGCGCTATGAAGATGCGTAGCTGCGCTACGAAGATGTGCTGTCACAAGGTAGCTGCGCTATGAAGATGCGTAGCTGCGCTACGTTTTGTGCTGTCACAAGGTAGCTGCGCTATGAAGATGCGTAGCTGTGCTACGTTTTGTGCTGTCACAAGGTAGCTGCGCTATGAAGATGCGCAGCTCGAGCTATGCGATGTATCGATACTAGGGAAAACGACCCATAGCACGCATCCACAGCACGTAGCCATAGCACGCAGCCACAGCACGCAGCCATAGCACGCATCCTTCCATATAAAAAACACATCTTAGTTGAATCCGTTTCCACCAGTGCTGTGCTATGTAAACCAGTGAATATGATTGGTGGATATCAAACGCATCCGCAGCAACGTAGCATAGCGCATCTCTGGTGGAAAAGCAGCCTTACCGTGACCCCGGAACATAAATGGCTATTGAAGGACACCGTGGATTTTAGTCAGTACAAGTCTGACAGTCCCTCCCGCCCTGCCCGGGGTGGGAGGACTCATTTGATGATTTTACCAAGAAAAAAATAAAAAAAAAGCATCAAAACGAATCTATGCGGGTAACTTCACAAGATATCCATTATTGTTATATACTGAAACCTTCCCCAGAATATAATGAACACTTTCCTGAAAACCGCATCAAAATCGGTTCAGCCAAACGCGAGATAATCGCGGACAAACAAACATATATACAGGTCGAACTGAGAACCTACGTTTTTTGAAGTCGTTTAAAAAAAGGAAATAGCTAGTAATGGAAACACTTGCTGTCCTTTTTCATGATTGTGTTAGGATTGCCTGAAGTCTACTTGTCCAAATAATATTTATTTATTTATTTAACACTTTATGCAACACAAAAGGTACATAGGCGGACTTAATGCCTAAGGCATTCTCTACCAGTCAGTCAATATTCGCCTGGGTGATCGTTATGACGATGAATTGTTGTACAGAGGAACAACTGATCTAGCTTAGACAAAGTTATGTTTAGGCTAAAATATTATTAACCCAAAATTACCAAGTCTTGGTAAAAATAAAATAAGAAAAATTCTCGGATTAACTTTAAACCGCTGCAATTCAATTTCTCAATTATTTTCTGTTTTCTTGAATTTCTGAGTGGTCCTGCTAAAACTGTCAATGAACATTGTTAACGAAAGAAAGTATTTAAATATAAATCTTTTTTTTATGAAAAAAAAAATGCGGTTGCCTACTTAATTCGGCCCATTTATTTTTTAAATATAATTATGACGATGCATAACTTTTAAAACATAAAAGGTAAATAGTCATTTCTTAAAAAAGTACAATTCAAAAATGGAACATACAAAAAACATAACATCAAAGCAACAGCCTATACATCATACGTCAGTCACTACGAGAACTCACTTTACAAACGTGAATGTCATTAAATAGTGACTTTCGAACGTTCGTGACTAAACTGATATTGGGCCAATCACCAACGCTCGAGGTTCGTTAGTCGCCCGATGAGAATGGGGACCTTAGTAGTGTTCATGTTTCTTATAATTAGACATGGCTTTTGACAAAAGAAAATCGTTTGTTTGATGGAGTTATGATGCTTTTTTGTTCTCGTTTTGGGACAATCTCACCATACCTTTCCCAAACTTTCTTTTAAATATTTGTCTATGGAAATTTTTGATTTGCTTCATTGTTTTTATAAGTGTACCATTTCAAAATCCCCTTAGAGGGCCAAAGCCTGCCAGGGTCGCGGGACTACTACACCGAGTAACCGTGGCTCCGAAACGTAAAGGGCTATTGAAGGACCATCGTGGATTTTAGTCAGTACAAGTCGGACAGTCCCTCCCGTCCTGTCCTGGATGGGAGGCCTCATTCGATGATTTTACCACGTAAAAAAAATACATGTGGCACTCGGAGACTGCCGCGTTGAAGCTATTGCATAACATTTTTTTTACTTTAAAAGTTAAAAAATCGCCTACCGCGTATATTTAACGAGAATATAATTTATTTAAAATGTTTGTGGTGCACTATTGTTATAAAGAACTGCTTTGTTCTACAACAAAGCTATTTATAAAATTCTTCTACGAGAATTTTATAAGTAGGTTTCATTGTGAAAACTCCTTTTGTAGCTGGCCGTTTAGGATCAGTAAGAAAAAGTAAATTGTCTTTATGACGGATATTTTTACGATTGCCGAAGTCTCCCGAACTGAAACGACGTTATACGATTCGTGGTGTCAGGTATTTTCATTAGGTTTTTTCGTTAGGTGTTTGGGAATTCGGTCGCCGCGCCGCCGCGCCGCGCTCAGGGCCCGCGATAAAAGCTATGCGATAGCATAAAACCATTTCAAAATGAATGATGTAACAAAGATTCTGTAATAGTTTTGGTCGTTAAAAAGAGTGTTTCATGCCCGTCCTTCTCCATAGAGATCTATTGCTTGAAATGTGCATCTATGGTACTTTCACAGTTATATCTTGGGACTGGGACTGTAGCACATAATTTTGCAGTATTAGATTATATTATTTTGTCTTCGAAAATCCAAAACCATTGCAACTCCTCCAACAAAAAGGTAGCTGTAGCTGGTAATTTTTTTTTTGTTTTAATTGTTATTACACAATTTATTGTTATGTGAAGCAGTAATCCTGGTAAAAGACGGAACGCTTAAAGGAAAAAACAGAATAAGGTAGAGACAATTCTCCTTCTCTAGTCATCGCAGTTCGGTTTTGATTCAGTCTACTGTGCTTGTGTCAGCCGCAATGTGTATGTTTGTTTTTCTATGCAGAGTCCGCGACACAACTGACGCGGAACTAGATTCTATGTATAGCATCAATTTAGTACCACGAATTTTCCGCATGCCTTCTTTCGTGGCGCTCACTCTGTGTTCCGTTTTCACGTCAAAATGGTAGAACAGATTTTGATGAGTTTTGGTACAGAGATAGAATGAGACCCTTCATTCATAGGCTATAAAGGTCGAGAGAAGCCGTAGTTAAAAGCTAGTTGTAAATAATTAAACCCTATACAACCAGCGTCCTCATTTAATCAGTATTATCCAAACCTAAACTAATGTAGGTCTCCCTGTAATTGGTAGGTATATAAAAGCAGCGGAATACTAATATTAATTATCTTAAAGGACCTCTTTTCATTACGAGGGCCGAGTCATTCACTTCCCCAATTAATTTTACGGCATCTCTTTAAAAATTGTTGATGAGAAAAATTGGAACTTGTCCAGGTGGACCGGGATTTTTGGGTACCGTAGATCGGAACGCGATGAAAAGTTTTTAGGATGGATATAATTTATAAAATCATAATACTACGCCTGTGTTTTACGAAGAGTTTGACAAAAGTCTGCTATTTATCCAAGATAGGTACAAAACGTGGTGGCTTATAGGTGAACTTCCCAACCCACACTCATGAAGTTGACACCCGGGAATGTGTTCCTGAATTATATCTAGTTATAAACCAAACACTTTTTTTTAAGGATTTTTACCTACTGAGAATTTCACCTGAACCTATTGAGAATTCATTTGCAAACATTTAAATACACATGCACCAACACCCAGACCTGAAACAACTTCTTGAGGATCATACAAGTATCTGTTCCGTATGGAAATTAAACCTGCGACACGAACCGTAATAGTCAATTGTTCAGCCACTGCACAAACCATGCTGTCGATCGTGCGTACAGACTATATAACATAACATGTTATACAACATTGCCATAAAACATGTTTCATATAATGTGGACGCTGAATGTTATATAACATGTTACAATAACATGTTATTGATATGTACAACAATGTTATATGACTTAGTCACGGTTGGCACTGAAGAACGACAATGGTTATATAACATTGTTATTCTAATGTGTACATTATTGTTTTATGTTGTAATGTTGAATATCAAGGTTACATAGTGTGGACGTGTTATAAAACACAGGTTATATAACATGTTACATGGTCTGTACGCACCTTTATAAACCTTATTAACACAACAATAAAGAAATGGATATGAATTTTATATGCCAACGGAAAATTACAAAATAATTACCCAAACAAAACTAGGTACCCATTATTCATATTCAACGAGACAAAAAAAAAAGAATGCTAAAAGACTGCACTTAAAATAGATTGGGGCTTCGTCCTCCGACCTCCGTCCCTCCGACCGTGGGAGGTACAGCAGCCGGCATTTGTTTTTCTTTCGTCTCCCACAATCATGTAATTTTGATTTAGTTTTCTTTGCCCTCTCTCTTTTAGCGGTAGATACTCGTAAGTAGTTTTAGGAGCTTTAAATAGAATTTTATTAAATAGCGAAAGGTTTTGTTATGAAGGTTTTTTGTGTGGGTATGCTTGTAAAATGGTGTATTTCTTTTATTTGCTGTTTTTGCTTATTTTGTAGATGTTTCTGTGCTATTGAGACTGCCACTCTGATGTTTCATTACACATTTGTTAATTTAGGTCTAAAACTTAGCCTAGGTAACCAATCGCGGGACTAGGTGTGTAAAGGTAACTGTGACTCAGGAACGCGTAGAGAAACTGGAAGGATGTTCCTTGGTGAATTTTTAGTCAATCAGAGTCAGTTCCTTCAGGTCCACAAAAACAAAAAACCTAGCCGGTGCATTGTTCGTTCTAATTTTATATCATACAACTTTACTAGCAACGAGTGTAATTATGATTTTATGGTAGTGTTCATAAATTAGATAAATGAAGTATTTTCAGGTAATACATTACGATTTCTCTCTATAATTATTAAGTAAATATTTGCACAGTATGACTTTCTTTTTCTAAAGGCTCATGCTGAGATAGGACCAAAATTTGTTATTTTATTTTAATTATTTTGTAAGTTTCCTTTGTTTAATTTTGACATCTATTTTATGTTGTTCTGTCCTTTGTGAGTCGAATAAAACTTTTTCTTTCTTTCACAGTGATATGAAAACATGGATGTAAAACATTAGAATAAAAATATTAAACGTAAACGTTAAACGGAACCCAAACCGAGCCATTCTGTTCTTTACATTTTTTGCCACTTTGTCTCGTCCGAACAAATTGCTCTTAATTATTGCTTTTTATTACAAACTGTTTATCTTATTAATGTTTAAATGTTTCGATGTTAATTTGATGTCGTTGAAAAAGGGTGCTGTAAGGATGCGTTTCCACCAGAGATGTGCGATGGAAATGTATCGTGCGAGGATATCTAGCTGTGCTGTGAAAATGTGTGGGCGTTTCCACCAAAGCTGTGCGATGAAAATGTGCCTACGAGGATGTGTAGCGGAGCTGTGAAAATGCCCATTAATGTGTGGTGCGAGGATGAGTTGCGAAGCTGTGAAATGTCTCAACGGGGTTGCGGTGACAAACTCGCGTCTACACACATCCTTCTCAACACATCCCTCGTACACACCCCTCGCAACACATCCCTCGCACACATCCTTCACTTGTGTTGTATGTACAAAAATCTAGCTCCGCTGAGCCGTTTCCACCAGAGCTGTGCTGACCGAGGCGAGGTAAATGAAGCGATTCTATCGGTTCTTTACAAACACATTCCTCGCTACACATCCTCGCACATCTCTAGTGGAAACGCAGCCTAATACGGGTGCATAAAAGACTGCCATCACAACTGGGGAATCAAGAGTAAGTCTAAAAAGAATGAAATCATATTTTTAAATACTACCATAGTCAACTTTTCGCTATGAGAGGGAGTGGGCTAACGACTATAGTTGTTGGACCCGTAGTCAACCATGTGGGCCTGCTGCGTAGTTGTTGATATCACGAAACGTATTTGATTTTTTGCTTCTTGAACATTTTTGTTTTGTGTATAAGGTTATAAGTTTAAATGGAAATGCATCAAGCTTATCTATTATACAGTTTATTTTTATTTATCCTCACCGAATAAGCCTTACATTGGTCCTTCGAGCCGGATGCAGCTCAAACAGAGCAGGAGTTCTATGTATTCTATGCCGTACGTCGTAATTGAAGTATTACGACGTAAATTCGACGTAAAGAGCAGTGGTGGGCCAGTGGTATCGGCCTTGACTTACGAGTTGTAGGTCGTGGGTTCGAACCCAGTCAGGCGCATTATTTTGTGTAATTTATTTCATCACCATTGCTCTCAAAACGGTGAAGGAAAACATCGTGAGGAAACCGGCATGTCCTAGAATCAAAAAATCGAAGACATGTGACATCTACCAATCCGCACTGGGCCCGCGTGGTAAATTACGGCCTGCTCCCTCTCACAGAAAGGAGGCCTGTGTCCCATCAGTGGGAACATTAAAAGGCTGATGATGATGATGACGTAAATTCTATGGAAAATGAAAAAGCGCTTCTAACCAATTTTAACGAAAACAACTTTTATTAACATAAAAATGAACTTTACATGTTATAAATGTTCTAAACTTAGCACTCCTAATTACATACGAACAACTATGTAAGTACTCTACGAACTTTAAAACGCAAAGCTCTTAGAGAAATATGCTCGGATTCCACCGCTTTGGAAGTAGGTTGAAACGAGATTAGGAAAAAACTTTATGCATGTTTTCAATTCAACTGGTTTCTCAACTAATAGATAAAGATTTTTTCGGAACGTAGTTTCTCATTGAAAGTTTTTTTTGTTGATCTTAGCCAGCTTAGATTTAATAGAATGTTCAGATTACTTGTAGGCCGCTGAGAATTGAAGCCAAATAAAGGAAGAAAAATTATCCCCTTTGTTCGATTCGCACATTTATGTTTTTAAGCTATTGCATAGCTTTTATCGCGGGCTCTGAATGCGTTCTGAGCGCGGAGCGGGGCGCGGCGACCGAATCAAAAAAATTCCAAAAGCCTAAGGAAAAAACCTGACACCACGCATCGTCTAACATCGTTTCAGTTCGGGAGACTTCGGCAATCATAAAAATATTCGTCATAAAAACAATTTACTTTTTATTACTGATTCTAAACGGCCAGCTACAAAAGGAGTTTTCACAATGACACCTACTTTAAAATTCTCCTATAACAAAGAAGTTCTTTTTATTACAGTAGTGCACCACAAACATTTTAAATAAATTATATTATTCTCGTTAAATATAATTATGCGGTAGGCGATTTTATTCTTTTAAAATAAAAAAAAAATGTTATGCAATAGCTTCACTAAATTATCTAATTTAGTAAGTCTATGAATGTGTCATAACTATCTTCATTCCAGAATCGGAATTTGACTGATTAGACAGATTCCGATTAATAACAAATGCTAGAGAATACTAGAAAAGCAAATGCTAGAGAAGTTGTTTTCAAAATCTTTCGTTACTTCTACAATTTTTATTAGAAATGTCATTTTAATTGAATAAATATCCATAAAACAACTACATAATTACAGAAAAGAGATTGCAACCTTCTTCTTTCAAAAAAGCCATTTCAAACCACAAACAATATTTGTTCCAAATTCAATGACAAACAACCAACAAATAAAAAAAAATAGAATAATGTTGCCATGCTTTAATAAACGAAGTAGCTAAAAGTCAATATGTGATGGTGGCACACAGTGGGACCTTGTTTGTTCTGTGGGTAGAAACAATATTGTCTCATGTTCCGTCTAGTACGGTCGGGATGAGAAATATGTCGTGTGACGAGGTTGTTATCATTCAATTGTTTTCTCTAGTAGATAATGATTCAAGAATTTTCTTTTTTTAATTGTTGGCCGTTTTTAGTTTTTCGAAGGATATAGTAAGTAAAACTAATTGTTGAGCAAAACTGAATACCAGGCCCTATAGCCAAACAGCAGACGACAATCACTCAGCAGTCACTAATACATTTTCAACTTTATACCCCGCGCGTAACGTTGAAAATCTATTGGAGTTTACAGATCGTTCGTTTTCGTTTTTTTCGTTCGTTATCGCTCAGCAGTCTTTAATAGATTTTCAACTTTATTCGCTAGTTTATAAAGTTGAAAATGTATTAGTGACTGCTGAGCGATAACGATTGTCGTCTGCTGTTTGGCTATAGGGCCAGCTCAAATAGATAAGTTGACAATGTCGATAAAATGCAAAACTATTTAGTCCTCCCCCCCTGTACAGCGATGAATAATTCTGAACATTCTTTTTTTTTATTTTTGTCGAAGATAAAATGCATCAAAACACGTTTGGGAGGCTCGTGACTTTAGAACGCACTAAAAATATTAAGTCAAGGCTTAGAATTTTAAAGGAATCTTCGTTTATAGATATGCTATACCTATAATTGATGATCACCCATCCATAGATTAATCTTAGTAAATGCGGCTTAACCCTGAAGATTGACCCGTCCAGCTAAGCTAAGTTATTTACCCAAAAGAGAATAGATGATATTGTTTTGTTTTTGATGCAGACTGTACTAAAAGAAAAATGTATATAGCAAATAATACATTTTACAATAACCCAAGAGATATTATCTAAATATAAGAGGGTTTTATATTTTATAAAATGTCCAGTTATTGTGTGGGATTTATTTGTATGAGAATGGGCCACGGCTTTGCTGAAGACTTTGTTCATAGTGGTAAGGAGAAGCGGAAAACGCTACGTTATTTAAAAAAAAAAAATACTATCAATTCAAGTTATTATTCTTGATAAAAATAATAAAAAAATGCTTATATTTTTTTGGTTTGTGTAAATTGAAGTAGGAAATACTATTATGCGGCAATAGATATCTTTAGAAACATAAATGGCTGCTTTCAACTTCGTAGAAGATTTTCTGTCTCGGTTTTTGCTTTTTTCTCGCTTATATTTTTAAACTCTACCTCATACTAGGAATTTCTCCTGCAACATTTAAAATCGCAGACACAAATATTATCCAGACCCGGAACAACTCTTGTCGGTCATACTTTTTGCAGCAGTCAACCGCTCAGTTACTGCTGTCAAAGTAAAATAGTGACAGAGATGAAGCATAAACTAGCCGTTTACCTCTTCGTAAAGATTTTTCTGTTTTTAAGTCACTAGCATGAAGGTTTTAAGGTTAAAGTATAATAATTTTAAAATTGTACTGAATATGAAATGTAACAGTAAATACTCATTCCGAATTAATGAACAGTACTCATTATGTAGGTATAAGCCGATAATTATATTGATAAATGATTGTTATAATAACAACGTTCAATATTGTTCAAGACCTGTTTGACTCTGAATACTGTTTCATAAAATTATTCCTGCCGACCGATCTGTCATATTTACTCACGATTAATTGCACGGCGCAAATTAAACTTATAATTTTATTACGTACTTCATTTATCCAGAACGGAAGCAAATATGTAGGTTAATTATTTAATAAATTGAATTAAAGATATAATGTGGATCGGTTAATAAAGAAAAATATAATCGCCATATTTGTGGTATTCGCCATACAGCCACAACTGTCATCGAACGCTAACTCAAATAATTCAAAAAGTCCAAAATAAGAACCCCGTTTCTAAAACCAGGATATAAAATTAAATATCCGGAAAGAATCAAGGCGTTATCTGTAATAGAAATCTCTGGATTTATCGGCTCTGTGGCTGTGGGTTTGTACTGGCTTTCGAATGAAATATAGGCTGTACCGCCGGTGGTCGTTGCCTTACTTCGTTTTTTTCCATAGACAACACTACGCGCTGTATTGGCGCGCTTTTCGAGCCAAGTTTTACTGGTTATTTTTTTAAATAGTGTTTTGTGTTGCAATGGATTTCCATTTTTGGTGGATTTGTTGATGAGAAAGCACGGTTACGATGCGGATTGGCTATTCTTTAAAATAAGAATAAAGGGTGCATGTACGAATGGCAAACGAGGTTAGGTTAAATTCACATTTTGCTATAATAAATCGTTCCGTGAGTTGTAATGCGATTTATTTTCTCTTTTCGAAGTACATTTTGTTTCTTATTTACGAAGCGAATGCAGGAATTGGAAACCTGTTTGCTTGCGCGGACTGAAAAAGTCTGGGAATAAGGTTTAGTTTCTAGTTGAATATTATTTAGCGCTTGTACAGAATGACTGATGTTGGATGTACCGAAAATTTTATGGACCTAATGTACACGAAAGGGACTGACCTAAAACTATTTGACATTGTCCCTTTGTTGCCACCTTTTAAGAAAGAGTAAGATCATTGACCTACACATTTTCGTAAAGAATAAAAGTGTCGTATAGCTGCTATCAGGTTTCGGCGGCAATGCCGCGGGGGCGTCACATCTACGTCTACGATATGAATACAATAAAAACCTTTTCTTTTTTACATTGGGAAGGTAAGTCGCCAGTTTAACAAAGGATGTGAGGAGGAAAAAAATATATCTAAACATTTCTTTAGCCCACCTAACTATAAGGGACCGTCAAGGGGAAAATAATAATTCCAATTTTATTGGGAATGTCCTTCAACAAGATTTTTCCATACGATGGAAGCAATTTATGTGATAACGTTCGGGGAAATTGCTTTCTGCCCTTTCTTTGCTTCTATTGAATTTATGGCTCGATTCAGTCTGAATGATATTTATGGAACAACTACAGTTGGCTCTGGTAATTTATTATATCCTATCAAAAAAGAGATCCGGGGATCGGTGCAAAGTTTTTGGGGGTTAGTTCGAGCTTTTTTGGTTTGATTGTCTTCGGTTGGCTGCGTGGGGGTTAAATTCGGCCGTCTTGTCTTTGATTGATTTCTCCTTAGTAAAATATTTTATCAATGAACCATGAAAAGATTGGAGATTGGGGCTCAAAATTGATCAGTTGTCAATCACTTGAGACTGGAATATTTTGTGATAAATAAAGATAATTTTATTTGCATTTATAATGCTTCTTTACTTTGTATGGTTTCTATTTTTGATCGTTCAGTGTTGGGCTAAGAAAATAAAGGATAAATCCCAACATCAAAAATGTGTGGGCAATCATTATATTTGTTTATGTGAGATAGAAAGTAAAGTCTCTCAATTTTCCAAATCTATAATGAATCTAAAAAAGAAAAACATGAAACTGCGGTTCGTACAAACGCCAGCACGTCAACCCGAAACTTTAAAATCCCAATCGATCATAAACCTTCTTTGTCTAAAACTTGACACACTTAAGTAGCTTGCTTTGCTGATATCTATAAATACCTGCAACAACATAATGCAACTTAACATCAACTTTCGACCAAAACATGTATCTACTGTAACTATGGTCCCATCTGCTCTTACGTCATATTTGACACTCTTTGATTCCCATCGAAACTCACCGAAGCTGAAGTACAAAATAAACGATTTTCAAACTCACATCGATTTTCCGAACTCTCGCGTCTTCTTGTTTTTCCATTGGCGTGTGCAAATGAAGCGGTATACGGAGGTGTCGGGAGGTATCGGAAGGTATCAGGAAGGACCGCCAGATGGCGCTTTCGACTCATTTCTCACGAATCTTCCACATCGTTCAACGCTGCAATGGTTTGCAAGACGATGGGTTCACGAGCTGTCTTTGTTGTTTACTGCATTTTCTTAGAAGAAGGTGTCGGTGTAAATAATGCAGGTAAGTATAGAAATAAAATATAAATTCCAAGGAAAAATCGTTTATTTTGTTATAGTGTAAAAGAGATGGAGTTTCGTTTAATCCCCATTTTTTATGTTTGATGGATTTGCTCTTGACCTTAGTCTAGGTCAGGAGTGACTAAGACAAGGTCGACGATGAAGCGAGCTTACCCAGAAGAAGCCTGTTCACTCAAACTTTGAAGAGATTAGGGTTGTATGTGGTCGGAAACACAGACGCAGGCAGAGAGTTCCACTCCTTCGCTGTCCGCATTATAAAAGACGTTTGGAAACGCTTAGTGCGAATTGGTGGTATAGCAATGAGGTAAGGATGGTAATTTGCCATGCGTCTAGATGTGCGATGATAGAAGAGGGCTGGTGGGATGAGGTCGTGGAGTTCTTGGGCACAATTAGACAAATGCAAGAACTTGCTTTATTTTTATTTAACGATAGGTTCGCGTTTAACTTCTATATCTCGTCTGGCGGTTAACGATGTCTTGCACGCATGCCTAGAAGTAACCTATTCAGTCTTGACTTAGTGTCTAAACACACTATGCCGAAGTTATGCGACCGAAGTTCGGCGGCTGATTTCACGTTCCGACGTATTTGGCTGATATGACACACCATAAGTGCCGAACTTATACGGCATAAATACGACGCGGGCGGCTCCCTGCTGCTGCCCGCCCCCAGATCTTCGTCGGTAATCAAACCGAACTTCGGTCGCGTATAATGTGTGGTCACAGAATAAGTTGCCGCTGAACTTACGCCCGACCGAAGTTAGGCTGTACGCTATATGACGCGACGTAATTTTGGCATGACACACTATGCCAGTAATTCAAAATAGCATTGCAGGCGTAATAATTGTGCTGAATTTCGGTCGCGTAACTTCGGCATAGTGTGTTTAGACACTTAAAGATACCAAGTTTATAGGTATCAGCAAACACAGACCACGGCAGGGAATTCCACTCCTTAGCTGTGCGCATAACGAAAGTATCAAATTGGCAAAACGCTTTGTACGTACCGGAGAGGTGTCCACCATGTAACGATGGCACATCGCCATAAGTCTTCACGCACAATGGTCCAGGTTGAGGACTAAGTGCGGAAACCTAAACCCCCCATGGTTCCAATGGGGGGCCTTCTAAAATAGAAATAGAATCGCCATAAGTCTTGTAGTCCGAAGATGGAAAGGGCCAGGCATGGATTCCATTGCGCTATTTTTTTGTTCAATTGAATTAACTGTCCATCAATAGTTCGCAATGTAACGAAACCTGCATGCAATTTCTTGCATTATCTAAAAGAGGCTTTAAAAAAAGGTAACCTCGTACCAGGAATTTCTTCTGTTTCTTGGTTGCCTTAAAATTATTTGAATTCACATAGACAAGCATCTAGACCCAGAAACAATAATTACCTGTAGATAATTTAAATATTATTTTGTTATGTGTGGGAATCGAACTTGCGACAGGCAGCGTAGCCGTAGGTGCTTAGTAAATTATAGGCACCTACTTTGATCATACAAAAAAAAAAAAATATTATATAACTTGTTCTCATAAAATTAGGCACACATTAAAGAACGCCACCTGCTACCTTTTTAACATCTTCCTTTTGCTTTGTCCACGTTCTTAAGACGCATATAAAGGCTCATTCACACGTGACTTGTCATTGACGTCACAAAAGACGATACGTCATGACGAACGGACGTTCACAACATAAACGTGATCGTATTATACTTTACCGGATCAACATCTGCCAAGCCTTTTTGACAGTTATGTTAAGCTGCGTCTACTGATATTCAGCTGAAATGGTGCGACTGAGAGGCGATCTTAAAGCTGCGTCTACGCTAGACGAGCCGAGCACGAGCTGAGCACGAGCAGAGGCCGTATTATGACGTCTTAAAGCCAGAGTAGTTTCAGTGAGTGAACGAGGTGGCGCTAGACGACTTGTATAGCTCTGTCTCTTTTCGGCCCCTGGTCGTGCTCCGCTCGTGCTCGGCTCGCCTAGCGTAGACGCAGCTTTAAGATCGCCTCTCAGTCGCACCATTTCAGCTGAATATCAGTATTTAAAATGGAGCGACTGCTTAACTGCCCTCCACAAACCATTAAGTTTGAAACTAATTGCTTAAAAGTACAAAAATACATCGCTGCGTTTGGGCCTGGGCCATAGGAATTGACATCTTCACTTAATCGGTCAAGTAAGTTTGGAGGAAACTGTGAAGGGCGAACAGCTTGACTCACGAGTGGTCTTATATCATCATCTGCTTAGCCTTTTCACAAATATATTGGGGTCGACTTCCAGTCGAACCAGATGCATTTGAATATCAGTATTTATACAACATTATTTTTTGTTTATGCGAAACCCGATACACCTGTCTAATATTTTTGTGTAAAGAATCTATGTACAAAATTTTAAAACCGTATCATAAAAAATCACAAAGTTATAAGCTTGTATATTACCTCGGTTGTCCGTTCAAAAACATGCTTATTTCGCGGTACTCCCGCGTAAACCGCGCCTTCTGTGTTATACACTCGTGATAATAGTTTGGCAATAGGTACCTAACCGTACGGTGAGTGTATTGTAATTAACTGGTAATAAAATTTAATTAAAATATTTTTTAAGAAAAATATAACATGGTGTAAAATTGATTGGAATCGAATCAGTTACTGATTCTGAACAAACTATATTCAGGTTTCGCATATACTAAAATAATGTTGTATATATACCTCCACAACCCAGTAACTGGGTAATACGACACCCCAGGGTAAGACTGGCTGTCAGACTATTAGAGCTTCTGACTAATAGTAACGATTGTCAAAGATCTACAAATGACAGCCGAGACCAACGGCTTTACGTGCTTTCCGAAGCACGGAGGAAAGTCACTATGACAGATGGTCAATGGTCATCCATCAATAGACCAACCTCGGCAAGCGCGGCTTAACCCGGTAGATCGGCCCGTGCGGCTGTAATTATTTAGTCACCTTTTTTCATTCAGACGTACGGAACCCTAAAACCTGGCATCATAAAACACTGAAAATTACACAAATCGACCATTTACTATCTAATATTCACAACTAATAGAAAACCAGGCGCCATTAGAAATACACTGAAGTTTTTAAAATACAACATGGCGTCCAAACGTAAGTTTAAGGAGGTCTAATGCATCTTTTATTGGCGAAGCTTGAACCTCTTTCGTAGGAAATGGAAATACTCCTAACATTTCACGTTGATCTCGGAGTAAAAGGGAAATATATTATACTTGTATGTTTAAAAGATTTGATATGTATTTAAAAGTAGGTACGTAATAAATAATATATTAATAGAGCAGTGGTGGCCCAGTGGTATCGGCCTCGACTTACGAGTAGTAGGTCGTGGGTTCGAACCCCGTCAGGCGCATTACTTTGTGTAATTTATTTCAACACCACTGCTCTCAAAACGGTGAAGGAAAACGTCGTGAGGAAACCGGCCATGTCCTAGAACCAAAAATTCGAAAACATGTGACATCTACCAATCCGCACTGGGCCCGCGTGGTAGATTACGGCCTGCTCCCTCTCACAGAGAGGAGGCCTGTGTCCCAGCAGTGGGAACATTTATAGGCTGATGATGATGATGATGACGTAATAAATGTAAAAGATGGATGGTTTTAAATTTTTAATGGTATCATAACTTGTTTAAACTGGGCATCAACATGTTCGGCAGTGGTAAACAAGTCTACTAGATTATAATTTATTTTCTTAAATATCAATGTAGGTTTATATTTCATCCAAAAAAGTTACTGCGCTTTCACAAAGTTGATTTCAGAGCTGAAAAAGAGACCACAAAACTGTCGAGGGCTTAGTAGCTTTTTCGGTACTAGTGCTCGAATATACTCGTACCATGCAACGTGTAATGACACATACCACATACAATACCCTATGCTGCATGTAAGGTTTTATACAATTCTTTTTTTTCAGAGGCTTAAGCCGGTTACATTGGTGTACTCTTAGGGGCAATCCCGTAGTTTTGGTCGAAGTTTCGGGTATTCTACTCCATAAATCTTACCAGACTAATTAGTGGCACGAACTAAAAATTAATGACAAGACGGAAGGACACGTCTTGTCTTTACTTCCAACGTGTTGTCAAAACTCTTGAATTCGAAAATATTAGGGAGCAGGGTCCTATAAGGTTTCGAATTATCTCTCGCATGACTCGACTTATGGCCGGTGCACATTTTGCGGAGCGAAACGCAGAGCATTTGCTCCACCATAACTTTATATAATGTGTGCCAGCCCTTAGGCGCCATCTCCACAAGCGAGAGAATCGCGGCGATATCGTCATGCAACGTATTTCCATATAGTCTCTTGCCGCGATAACATCGCCATGTGGAGACACGGAGAGTATATGGAAATACGTGGCACGACGATAATATCGCCGCGATTCTCTCGCTCTTGGAGATGGCGCCTTAGAAAGTAGACCTCAGGTGCTCCACCGCCCTTCAGTGCGTATGTTCTGACCTGATGCCAAGCATTATATGATGGTCAGTCTGTAAAATTCAGTACTCTCCTGACCGACAGACCTGACAAGTATACTGTCTAAATGACAAGTGCGACTGACCTACGCACCTTCTTGATATGTTATGAGGACTGACCGATGATGAAAATTAATAAATTACGAATCTCGGTTGCTATCTTCAGTTGGATCTTTGTCGGTAACCAATCAATGACCGAATTTGCCTATCCGAGTCTTCTAGATGTCCAATCAGAAGCTGCCGTTAAAAACAAAGGAAAGGGATTTAAATTGAGATTTAATATGAATTTAGTTAGACGAGTGTGAGTCTCAAGCACTTTTTGGTTAATTGAGAACCAAAACGTTATCACACAAAGAATTCACGTTCGCGTTATTGAAGGCTGGGATTCAAGTTAAGGAAACGTAAAAAAAAAAAACAAAATAAAACATGAAGAAACTCCTTTGAAACACCAATAGCTCATGTCTCATCACAATGTTTATTATTTTGGGTTTCTTGAACTACACAGTCACAAGGGTTTTTATGATCTCTCCCTACGGCCATGTGCGAGAATGTTGCTATCCTTCCTCAATTATATTTTTTATAGTTGCAACCTTTTTTATTTTTACTGTAAAGGTCTAAGATGAAAAATATACTGTTTTGAGAGTAATTTATGGTTGGTGTCAAGCGCCACCAGTGTTGTCCACAAGCTAAATGTAGAGTTGTTAGCTGTTTAGGCCAGAGGTTTAAAATCCGGGCATTCAATAAGTGGCTGAACTTTAAGGGCTCATGTACACGACGCCGCCGCCGCCGTGCCGCCGTCGCGCCGCAATGATAATTGATATTTATTTTGTAAGTTGGTTATAAAAAACACTTTTACACGTCACAACCAATATTTTTTGAAACTAGATGAGGCCGGTGTTTCGTACCTGACTACTCTGAGAAGAAACATCCGAAACAAAATCAGAGGTCACAGTCTCTTTTAAAGTCCAGACATTGTTTTGTTCAGGTCATACGAGGACCATGCGGGTGTCAATGCTGTGTATACCATCGCGACCGCGCCGCCGCCGCCGTCGCGCCGCTACCGCGCCACCGCCGCCAAAAATCAAAGAATAGCGAATGGCGGTGCGGCGGCGGCGCGGTGGCGGCGCGGTGGCGGCGCGGCGGCGGCGCGGCGGCGGCGCGGTGACGGCGCAGTATACACTTAAAAGCGGCGCGGCAGCGGCGTCGTGTACATGTGCACTGACACGTATTTTTTTTTAAATCAATGAATTTTGACAAAGTTAAAACGCTTCGCAAATTGGGAGGGGAGGTTTGTGACGTCATAACACCTGTAAAATTATACCGCCGAGTGACGTTTTGTGATTTTTAGAAGTGTTATGTATCTTCGTCAATTTGGGTTCATCATCATCATCATCATCAGCCTATAAATGTTCCCACTGCTGGGACACAGGCCTCCTCTCTGTGAGAGGGAGTGGGCCGTAATCTACCACGCGGGCCCAGTGCGGATTGGTAGATGTCACATGTCTTCGAATTTTTGGTTCTCGGACATGCCGGTTTCCTCACGATGTTTTCCTTCACCGTTTTGAGAGCAGTGGTGTTTAAATAAATTACACAAAGTAATACGCCTGACGGGGTTCGAACCCACGACCTACAACAACTCGTAAGTCGAGGCCGATACCACTGGGCCACCACTGCTCTAGAGACAGACAGACGCGTGACAGAGTCTCTTTCTATTTTTAGATCATGACGTCACACGCACAACGCGCCGGTCTAGAACACCCTACCGGCGCGTCCGCCGAGAACGCAGCAGGGGGTCCTTCGGTTAGGTTAAGTTCTGCAGACGGAGTTGATACATGTGGTGTAAGTGCGCATTTGTCGTCTGGTACTCAAGCGAGTAAGAAGTCTTTGCGTCCTGGCACTTGCTTTTTTTTAACTTTTGATTTATTGGATTATACTTCTGATTGTCGTCAGTGTTTGTTGGATTATTTGGGTTAACTTAACAAAAAAAAAATAAGGGTAGAATATTTTTTGATAATAATACTTCGGACTAATTATTTTTTTTGCGTAGAATAGCCTATTTTAAGTAGCCTTTATAATAAGTTCACCTTATTAAAAGATGTAATTTTGAAAATTGTATGTAAGATTGGAATTACAATACTTAAATTAACAAACTTTGTAAACCTGAATCCAACTGATGTCTATCTCAATTTCAAACGATTTAATCACTCATTCTACTTCTAATTGTTTCTTAATTAATTTAGGTAGTCCAACATCTGTGCGAATAGTTTTAAACTTAGGATTTTAGTTTAATTTTACCTTAGAAGTTTGAAAATTAATTCCGCTTGGACGGTGGTTAAAAGAGACGCGCTTTGTGTTGATAAGTAGCCCTTTTCAATACTTATTCTGAAAGGCAGTACTGCTATGCATGATCATGTTTGAATAAATGAATCTCTCAACGAAATTTAAGCTGATTCAGTCTATAAGCTATCAGTAGTTAAATCATTCAAAGGTTGATTAGGCCAATACCACCATGGAGGACCTGGAGGGTTGGTGGATGTCAACCTCTTGGTTTGTATTCGTCGTCATCAGCCTATATGTTTCCACTGCTGGGACACAGGCCTCCTCTCTGTGAGAGGGTGTGGGCCGTAATCTACTACGCGGGCCCAGAGCGGATTGGTAGATGTCACATGTCTTCGAAATTTTGGTTCTAGGACATGCCGGTTTCCTCACAAGTTTTGTTTCACCGTTTTGAGAGCAGTGTTGTTGAAATAAATTACACAAAGTAATGCGCCTGGCAGGGTTCGAACCCACGACCTACAACTCGTAAGTCGGGACCGAAACCACTGGGCCACCACTGCTCGCACTGGTTTGTATTACCGATGTAAAATTGATTTTGTTCCCAGATAAGAGTTTTTTCTTGTATCGTATCACATAAACAAACTCACACATCCGGAACAACTTTACTTACTACTTTTTCTACTTTACGGCACGATTGACACAGTGTCGCGGGTTCGATCCCCTCACGGATATTCGCCCTCTCGAAATTCCTAGTGTAGGGCAAAGTTTTTTCTTAAAGTCTATTTGTACGTCATACGGGAATCAAACTGGAAACTGAAACTCCGCTAACCGTGCCGTACGAAAAACGTCACAAAACGTTCCAAAACTCTTACCATAAATAGAAATATCACCTTAGAACCCAAGAATTGTGTAAAACGATTGCGGTGCACCTCCAAAGTTGGGAAGGATTTTATAGCACAACATTTACTTGGATTTTGAGGAGAAAAATGTTAAATGCACGTTTAGAAGGAGACGTGTACTAAGCAGACTTCGAGAATTTTGTCGCTAAACTAGAAAGTTCTGTGTGATGTTTCTTGCTACATTTTCTGCTATATTTTGTGTTGCAGTTGGTATGTTATACGAAATAAAGGTTTATTTTAGATAATAATAATAATAATATAAATCTGTGGTCCGACGTCTGTCATGAGTGACGTATAAGTTTTCTTCTACAATTTCCTTACAATATTAATTATTTTTTTGTATAAACCGGATTTAAAACATGTTATTTCAACAATAAAAACAAAATAATAAAAATTGCTGCAATATTGTGACAATGAACCATAACCAGAAATGAACGAAAATTAGATCATAGTTATGTCACCATCATCCAAATGATTACAAGAAGTCGGACTAAACAGCAACAGGCACTCCCAACATCTCCGGGCCCGTCGCTGAGCTCCGCCTTACAGCCGCCGGGACGCGCCTCACCTATGGACGCCGTGTCACCGGTAGCTACAGCCGCGTCGAGCTCCAGCGACAAGTTTTACTCCCCGCCGTCGACACCACCACCACCACCGCGACGACGAGGCAGAGGACGGCCACCAGCGGGCATGGGACCTCGAGGCCAACAGGCCCCGAACAGGGTCCCCGCTGCCGGTGGAAATGTGTCGCGCATGCGATGGACTCAGTCCATTAATGAAAACGTCATGCGCGCATATTATGGGGCTACTGAGGGGGGAAGCAACTTGACTGCGTACCGTGGTCGAATGCTGTCTCTGTTTCAGGTGCTGGAACCAGATGTCAAAGTAACGGCGCAACGATTATCGGATCAGGTACGGGTCATTCAACGTAACCATATGTTGAATGACACAGTACTTGATCGACTACGCTCTGAATCACGGATTAACCCAGTTACTGATCCTGCTTTGCCATTGACTGCGGTGCAACTACAAAACATTTCCAGTGTGCCGCCGCGGTCTGAGGACATTGGTGAAGAGGATCATGACGAAGTTATATCCGTGAGTACCCAATGCAACGCACAATTGAGGAGCGCTTTGGAGAGTGCGTTCCGGGAGTACCGCTCCGTACCGCCGGAACTTAGACCACGTTTACCTCGTTTGCCTATGCACAATAAAAACAAGGCGCTTATGTGTGCTCTAGACTCGGAGCTGTCAAATTGTTTTGACAGCAGTAAGGATCTTACCGACACCCACTCAATCTTGTACTGTGCAGCTGTAGCGGCATGTCGTGTAGCTCACGTCAAATTCCCAGACAGCGACAGAGCTACACGACCAAAACCAGCAACTCCAGCTTGGCAGTGCAGGATTGAGCGGCGTGTCGGTGAGGCTAGAGCACTCATCGGCAAATTGCACTGCTTCAGGGAGGGTAATACTCGACCTAGAGTGATGCGTTTTGTGAGGCGGGCGTTTGCGGGGATTGATATCGATCCTCGTGAATATTTGGCCCGCGTCACAGAACGTATCGACTTCCTGAAGCAGAAGATTTGTGCATGGGCAAACCGTATTCGTCGGTACAAGCGACGAGTGGAGCGATACACTTTGAATCGCACATTCCAAAGCGATGAAAGGTGGGTCTATAGGGCTTGGGAGCGACCGGACCAAGGTGTGACTGACACGCCCCTACCGGATGATGACGCCATGAGTTCATTCTGGCGCAGCATCTGGTCGGTGCCTGTCAGTCACACTGAGGGCGATTGGACCCGGGAGATAGAACGAACGTGTGATCAGATTCCAGAAATGGGGGCAATTACCATCAGCCCCCACGATGTAGCTTGTGCAGTCCATCCGTTGCCTAATTGGAAATCCCCAGGACCGGATGGGCTGCACAACTTCTGGATCAAATGGTTTAAAAGATCACATGTCCGCTTGGCATCCCAGTTCCAATTAGCCTTAGAGTCAGGGTCACTGCCCCAGTTCTTGACAACAGGAATGACCCACCTGCTCCATAAATCGGGTAGTACTGCGGAACCCAAAAATTATAGACCGATTACTTGTTTACCAACGGTCTATAAAGTTCTTACATCCAAAATCAAAAAATCAAAATCAAAGCGTTTATTTCAAGTAGGCCAGTTACAGGCACTTTTGAATTGTCA
Organism: Agrotis exclamationis; assembly: GCA_950005045.1. Lineage (NCBI taxonomy): Eukaryota > Metazoa > Arthropoda > Insecta > Lepidoptera > Noctuidae > Agrotis > Agrotis exclamationis. The sequence goes on from OX465436.1 coordinate 17,254,336, forward strand.
TAGACAAAAATATAATTAAACACTAAAAAGTTATGGTGCTACAGTCCCAGTCACAAGACATAAAAACTGTGAAAGTACCGTAGATGCCCATTCCAAGAAGTAGATCTCTATGGAGAAGAACGGGCAAGAAACTCCATGGACACTCTTTTTAAATCGCCAAAATTATTACAAAACCTTTGTTACATCATTCATTTTGAGATGATACATTATGTGAGAACGATGTAGCAAGTTAAAAGTGTCCATAGTAGAAAATTAAAACAAAGACAATTCAGAAACAAACAAAATGATCAATAGATAGTTAAAATAAACCGTGGCAACTAAGAGATGACCAGTCCCAACTGACAGCGCCCGTTCACGAACATGACACATGTATCAGCACCATTCAGCTCAACCATTTTGAAGGGAGCTAAATGATCCGACACACGCGCCACCATCAGCGAGACATTTGAGTGAGCATGACATACTCTCAACCGCCAGGGTTATTCAAGTCAATAAGAGACGTAGGTACTCAGTGAATGATAGCTCCGAGGAACATAGTACTCACACAATGCTGGCTATGAAACTATATAATACTAGGATGATTGAATCTATACAATGCAAATACAGTTGTACAATCTTCATCAGCTCCAACAAGAATATTAAATAAACGCTATCAATATTTATCCTACACTGTCAGGTGGAGCAGGACCAGCATGGAGCCAAGCATTATCATCAGCAATATAATCGCTTAGTTTATAATAAGCCAGCTTACATAGTGTGCGTTTAATACATGATTTAAATTTAGTCTCATTCAAATCAAGAACATTTTGTGGTATTTTATTATAGCACTTTAAACAGTATCCCATGAAAGAATAGTCCACTTTGGCGAGTCTGAAGCCCGGCTGAACTAACTGATCCCTATTTCTAGTGTGATAGTTGTGTCTGTCACCTCTCTTACTAAAAAGATGCAGATTTTTCCTAACGTACATTATATTTTCATAGATGTATTGACAAGGTACTGTCATAATGTTAATTTCCTTAAACAGTTCTCTTAGAGAATCGCGTCTACGGAGATTGTATATGGCCCTGATGGCTCTCTTTTGCAGGATGAAAATAGATTCGATGTCGGCAGCCCGTCCCCACAATAAAATGCCATAAGACATGATACTGTGAAAGTAACTAAAATAGACGATTCTAGCAGTATCTACATCGGTAAATTGACGGATTTTTCGCACAGCGTATGCTGCTGAACTTAGCCGCCCCGCAAGAGTTGTTAAATGGGGACTCCATTGAAGCCGTGCATCAAGCGTAATCCCCAGGAAAACTGTTTTATCGACAAATTCAAGTATTTCTTGATTCAATACTATATCATAATTTGTGCTTTTAACATTTGGTAAAGCAAATCTTATACATTTGGTTTTTTTTCCATTTAATACTAAATTGTTTGCAGTAAACCAGTCATGTACCTGACGTAAGGCATCATTTACGTTATCTAGATTTTGGGCCCGTCTATTTATCTTAAAAATTAGGGAAGTGTCATCAGCAAATAACACCATATTGTGAGGTTGGTTTTTTAATAAACAGGGTAAATCATTAATATATACAAGAAAGAGAAAAGGACCCAATATTGAGCCTTGCGGAACCCCCATTTTTACCTTTAAACCTTGTGAATTCACACCATTTATCTGAACTTGCTGCTGTCTATCACACAAATAAGATTTTACCAAACTAATTGCAAGTTTACTTAGACCGTAGTGCTCAAGTTTAAAAAGCAAAGTATCGTGATTTACGCAATCAAATGCTTTGGAGAGGTCACAGAATATTCCTATAGCGTCTTGTGCCTCTTCCCATGCAGTAAATATGTGCTTCAATAAGGTGACACCGGCGTCAGTTGTACAACGTCCCTTGGTGAAACCATACTGTTGATCATGTAAAATTTTATTGGTGTTAAAATGGTTAAGCATCTGATCAAGCATTACCTTTTCAAAAACCTTGCTAAAAACGGGCAACACGGATACTGGTCTATAATTATTAGTGTCTTTAGTGTCTCCGGATTTAAAAAGAGGTATGACTTTACTGAATTTCATTAAATCCGGGAAAACTCCTTGGTCTACACACAAATTAAATATTAAAGCCAAGTATGGTGCTATAGTCTCTACTATGGAAGTACAAACTTTTATCGACATTCCCCAAAGATCTTCTGTTAGCTTAATTTTGATTTGTTTAAAAGCTTTAATAACCGTCATGGGGTTTATGTGCTTAAATACAAATTCAGCCGAGCAGCCAGACACGTTTGCCTTCAATAAAGAAATTGCGATATCGGGAGAGGAGTTTAGAGCCTCCGTGGTCTTTAATGGTATATCAGTAAAGAATTTTACAAATTCTTGGGCTACATCCCGATTTGAACTTATAGTACCGTGTGGTGTCTCCAACGTATACTTGGTGCTACGTGTTTTATTCCTGCCAGTCTCGTCATTTATTACTTTCCAGACTGTTTTGATTTTATTATCTGATGTTTTGATTTTATTACAGTACATGGCTTTAGCAGCTTTGCAAGTATTTCTGAACACTTTCGAGTATGTAGAAACAAACTTGTTAAAAGTTTCAGTGTTGATGTAAGGCTTAAGGCCATAGAGCTCAAAAAGTCTTTCCCTACTTTTTCTTATACCTGCAGTCGCCCAGTCACTAAACACAAATTTAGGGCAAATAGTTTTAGTCTTCTTTTCAAAAGATTTATTGAATTCAGTGTGAACTATTGAAAAGAAACTGTCGTAAAATTTATTAACTCTAATGTCGTACACACTAGGGCTTATAAAACTTAATCTGTTGAATAGGGAATTATTAAATTAATTTAATTTGTTAGTTGTTATTTGTCTATATGAAATCTGAACTTGTTGTTCAATTGTTTTACACCTAAACGTTACCGTTTGTCCACTATGATCAGACGGCAGACAACTAACTATTGCTTCATCCGAATAATCACAATTGCAGAAAACATTATCAATACAAGTAGCAGAAGTTGGAGTCACCCTAGTAGGTTCCATAAAAATATTGGTCTTATCAAATGACTTAAAAAGATTTAATAATCTATTACTATCTATTACTATTTAAATTTTCTTCCAAAATATTGATTTTAAAATCACCACAAATAACTGCGGATTTATTACTGTCTGCAAGCTTTACTAGGACATCTTCCATTACTGATTCGAATAAGGAGAAATTTTGATAGTTTGGGGGTCTGTACACACACACTATTACATGCCTATCTAGCTCAACACAGGACAGTTCGATACAATGTTCAACAGAGAGACCTACTATGTCATTACGTTCTTTACATTTTATAAATCTTTTTATTAATATTAAGGAACCTCCACGCAGCATAGATCTACGGGTAAAACAACTGCCCACAGTGTAGTTATTATAATTAATTAACATTTGGTAATCCTTCAACCAATGTTCGGTAAAACAGATGATGTCAAACATGGTTTTTTCTGAAAATAATTCGATTTCCAATAATTTCGAAGAAATACCTTGAATGTTCTGATGGAGTAATTTCAAGGTATTCTGAGGCCCTTTTTTTAAACTAAATAATTGATTGCAAGAAGATATATTGTCTTTAGGAGATGCTATATTGCTAATGGTACCTTCTTTTGTCTTACTTACAAGTTTAAAGGAAAATGTCCATTTTGAGAGCTAAAATCAATCAACATATTGTGACTAATTCTATCATGTCTGCCTCTCAGAATGGATGTAGGAACGGGTCTCGCGGTACTAAGGAGCTCCTCCTCATTGATATGGCCATTAGCCAACAGGTTCGTCGCTCCCGAAAAGATCTGTCCGCATGTTGGATAGATTATAAGAAGGCCTATGATTCGGTGCCCCATACATGGCTCATGAGGTTACTGGAGTTGTATAAAGTTGATATATCTCTACGTACCTTCTTGATGTCGTGTATGGGGAGCTGGAGAACAGTCCTTCGCTATCCAGGATGTCGACAGGTCCGAGGTAGCAGCGAACCGATAAGGATTGAGCGTGGCATATTCCAGGGTGATAGTTTGAGTCCCTTGTGGTTTTGTCTGGCCTTGAACCCGCTCAGCACATTGCTGGAGGGTTCGGGGCTAGGATATCGGTTGAAGAGAGGTGGTCAGGTCATATCTCACCTTCTTTACATGGATGATCTGAAACTCTTTGCCCCCAACAACTTGCAACTGATGAAGCTACTGAAGGTAACGGAAACTTTCAGTAACGCCATCAGGATGGAATTTGGTGTGTACAAATGTGCAGTCATGCATGTGAAGCGAGGAGAGATTATGGAATCAGAGGGAACTCAACTCTCGGATTCCATACACCTCAGATCCCTCTCTTCAACAGAGACCTACAAATATTTGGGTATGTCGGAAGCATTAGGCATCAATAATGCTGACATGAAACAATCGTTGAAGGAGCGGTTCTTTGGCCGCCTGAATAAAGTGCTAAACAGTCTTTTGTCAGGTGGCAATAAGGTGCGCGCTTTCAACGGTTGGGTCATGCCGGTGTTGATGTATTCTTTCGGCATACTCAAATGGACTCAGACAGAACTTGACGCCCTGGATAGGAGAGTCCGTTCACTGCTGACTGCAAATCGGATGCATCACCCACGGTCGTCGGTGATGAGGCTGTATATCCCGCGGAAGTGTGGGGGTCGTGGCTTCTTAAATGCTAAGACCCTGCACAACCGTGAGGTATGCAGTCTCAGGGAATATTTCCTAGAAACCGACGTGGGGATGCACCGAGATGTGGTCACAGTGGACAAGGGTCTTACTCCGCTCTCCTTGGCTAATGAGAACTGGCGCAAACCTAAAGTATTAGACATTAATGACCGAAAGGAGGTATGGCAGAGCAAGGAGCTTCACGGACGCTTTTACCGGGCATTACATGGTCCCGATGTAGACTTTTTAGCGTCCGTATCCTGGCTGCGCTTTGGTGACCTGTTTGGGGAAACCGAGGGTTTTGTCTGTGCAATTATGGATGAAGTTATGATGACGAATAACTACCGGAAATACATTGTGAAGGATGGCACGGTTGACATATGTCGGGCATGCCACCGTCCGGGAGAATCGATCCGACACATTATTTCTGGGTGTTCTCGTCTGGCTAACGGAGAATATTTGCACAGACACAACCTCGTCGCCAGGATTATCCACCAGCAACTTGCTTTGAAGTACAATCTTGTGGAATCGGAAGTGCCGTACTATAAGTATGCGCCCGACCCAGTTCTCGAAAATGGCAATATCTCGTTGTATTGGGATCGACCTATCATCACTGACAGGACTATTGTTGCCAATAAGCCTGACATTGTGGTGATAGACCGATCGGAGCGTCGCGCAATGATTGTTGATATAACGGTCCCGCATGATGAGAACCTCGTGAAGGCAGAAAAGGATAAACAATTCAAGTATCTTGATCTGGCCCGCGAGGTTGTTGACATGTGGGACGTGAATACAGCAGTCATTGTGCCGATAGTCGTGTCTGCCAATGGCTTAATTGCCAAGAGCCTCGAACAACATCTGAGGAGGCTCTCGCTTGGCAGCTGGATCAGGCGCCTGATTCAGAAGGCAGTACTTCTGGACACGGCGCGTATTGTTAGGAGGTTCCTCTCTCAAGAGCCCTGACCACCGGCGGCCCGGACCCTGTTCCCGGTGCTGGTGGACTGCTATTTTTTATATTTTTAAATGTTTTTTATTTCTTTTTTGTAAAAATATTTAAAAATGTAATTTATAAGTAAAAAAAATGAATAAAGAAGTATAATAATAATCTTTATTTGCATGAAATATGGTACAATAGGTCTTAAAGTTAAAAAGTTCAACATATTATTATTCCGCTTACTATTATTCAGCATGCAAATATTTTTGTAGCTTAAGCACAAAATACTTAATAGTATGGCTGTCTTAAAGCATTAAATTTAAAATATTAGTTAGCCATCGCTATCTCATCAAATACAGCATTACTCATGTTTATTTTTATACAACTGTAGTTTCAAAGAAATTTAACCTAGTTATATACCTACCTAAATAAATACAATAGCTTATACAACAAGAAGAATGCAGATATAAAAATAACAGTTGAAAAATTAAAGCTAAACACAATAAAATTATTCTAGTACACTAGAAAATTAGGAACGACTTGGGTTATTTATAATCTAAGAACTCATTTAAGGTGTAAAATGTATTATTAAGCAGCCATCTCTTTAGGCGTATTTTAAAACAGTTAAATGGGAGTTCTCTTATTTGTTTCGGTATGCTGTTGTAGACTTTGACAGACATACTATAGCAGTTATTTTGAAAAAGTTTACTTCTGTTAGAGTGGCCCAGTTGTAACTAAAAAAAATCAAGTGTATGTCACAAGTTTGAACCCAGGGATCACGGTTACCCGATAAGACAGTCCCGCGACCCCGGCAGGCTTTGGCCCTCTAAGGGGGCCCCCTTCATATTGCTGACAGCGCTTTGAGGCGCGTGTGGAACACGACGTGCCATCGACCAGGGCATGATCCATGAGTGGACGGCGAGTCGCTCATTACTCGCCGTCCGTCGCCGTCGGCCCGCGCCAGTGGTGGCCGGAAATCGCCTCGCGACGTCCGATGCCGTGGGCGTCTCCTTCGGCGGCTGGGTTGCGTTGCGAGGTAGAGGCTGTCCTCTCCCTCATTGCATCCCGCCTCCTCCATCGCATGACTGCGTCCCCAATTCACACATGGGCCCACGGGGCGTGTCAATGCGTGACACCAATCCACATATGGGACCACATGGTGCATCAAGATCCAATACATAACCGTCTCACTATTCCTACACTATTCATTTTACGTTTTATATTTGAGTTTTATAATAAAAGTTGTTTAATATCCCCCAAACCGCACACCTGTAGGTAGAGAAGTGGCTAACAATCGGATAAGTCGGACCAACGAGGTGTATGATCGCACATTTGTGATGCTACGTGACCCGGGAAGTACGTTCCTAATACAGTGGGACCCGGTTGTAATAGGTGCATTATTATAATAGTAGTCGGAAAGGGTGGAAAGGTGACATTTGACAAACTTTTGGTAGATCCAAGATACTTAAATTCATTCTCTGGGCCACGTCGAGCATCATTGTCTTGGCGCTTTTCTGGTGGTTGCTTTTATTGATTCTGGCTGACAAATGATACATCGAGGATCCTACTGCAACACTGTTTTTTAGGGTTCCGTAGCCAAATGGCAAAAACGGAACCCTCATAGATTCGTCATGTCTGTCTGTCTGTCTGTCCGTCCGTATGTCACAGCCACTTTTTGTCGAAAGTATAAGAGCTATCCTGTTGAAACTTGGTAGGTAGATGTATTATGTGAACCGCATTAGGACATTCACACAAAAATAAAAACAAAACAAATTTTGGGGGTGCCCTCATACTTAGAATTGAAACTCAAATTTTTTTTTTCACCAAACCCATACGTGCGGGGCATCTATGGATAGGTCTTTAAAAATTATATTGAGGTTACTAATATCATTTTTTTAAAACTGAACAGTTTGCACGAGAGACACTTCCAAAGTGGTAAAATGTGTGTCCCCCCCCCTGTAACTTCTAAAATAAGAGAATGATAAAACTAAAAAAAATATATAATGTACACCTCAACAAAAACTTGGTAAACGAAAATTGGTTTGGATGAGATACAGTTAGCAGTTTCTGAGATATACACACATCAAAAGTGTCTAGGGATCAACATATATTTTTGCAATAACTTTTCTCCTGATTGATATTAATTAAAATTTTCTTTAAGGATTCATCAAATAAAGTGTTTTCGTTTGTCACAGTAACGATAAACCAAGTCACCTTTGCATTAATAAAGAAATTTGCCATTTTCCTAATAAAGGGATTTTTGACATTTGAACCACTAACACAAAAGTTCGAAAAAAAGACTGAAATAACGGTTTTTTTTAAAATTTTATTGGGTAACTTAAACAATTAATAATCCGTGTTTCTACCGCGAACACTAACAACACAAGAACATCGGTTTGGCATACTCAAAATGAGTTCATCTAAATCACGCTGTGGAATGGCCGCCCATGTTCGTTGCAACAACAAAAAAAGGTCTTCTTGCGACTGGATACCCTCCATATTCGGCAGAGCTCTTCTCTGTAGCATATCCCATGCATGCTCAATCGGATTCAAGTCTGGCGACTGAGCAGGCCAGGGCAGGACATTGATGTTAGCTGCGGCGAGAGTCTGTCTTACAACTCTTGCGGTGTGCGGTCGTGCATTATCATGCATTAACTGAAATAAGGGACCGATTTGCACTTGTAGAGGAACGATGACGTCTGATACAATCGTCTCAGCATAAATTTGAGCGTTGAGGTTGCCTCTGATCCAAATCAACTCAGTTCTTCCGCCGATCCAAATACCCGCCCATACCATGATGGTTCCACCACTATAAGGATGGACTTCCTGGCAGGATTTTAATCGCTGTTGGCGTCCAGGGGTTCTCCAGTGTCGTATACGTCTTGTATCCGGTCTCATACCGAAACGAGACTCATCAGAAAAGCACACGAAACGCCATTGTTCTTCTGCCCAATTTCTGTGTTCAAGAGCCCATTGATATCGAATCCTACGATTGTGCATTGCTATAGGTGGTACCCGTAGCGGTCTTCGGGAATGAAGGTTCACTTCATGCAAGCGGTTTCTGACTGTTTGGTCGCTAATTAAGTTCCCTGAAGAGTGATGAAGCCTCACGGCTAACATCATGGCGGTTATTGTTGGAGCTCTTCGAGTTAAGATTTGAATGTATCGGTCTTGTCTCCGTGTGGTGCAGCGATACCGTCCTCCATGGCGCTCAGCCACGGTACCAGTGCTTCGGTAACGTGTCCAAAGTCGACTGATAACACTCTGACTTGTATTCAGAGCTAAAGCCACAGTACGTTGCCGGGAACCAGCTTCTATCATTCCCACGGCTCTGAGCATTTCTTCCCTGCTTAAATGACGTCGCCGTTCCATAATAACGTTGGTTTTAATCAGTAGTAGGGAAACAGTAGCACTAATAATGTCTTCAATGCGTTGTATGTTTTTATAGGGAAAACATTGACAGCTGATTTTCATCTTTTACTCGAATTTGATTCACAGTTCCTGATTCAAATTATGAAATGCACCAAAAAGGATCCATATAAATTTATAAAATCATAAATTTATTACAAAGCCACATCTCAATCTCAAGAAATCCGCATAAAAATACTTGATCCCTAGACACTTTTGATGTGTGTAGTACATTTTCAAAAACCGCAAATTTAACTTTGCCATTCATACAAATACTATGAAAAACAAAGTTATTTTTAATGTTTGTGTATATCACTTACTAATCTCAATAATATAATTATATCCCTAATCCATGCTTGCTACTACGGAACCCTTCATGATCGAGTCCAACTCGCACTTGGCCGGTTTAAAAAAAAAATACAATGCCGTACACTAAAAATTTCTCCTGTATCGTGGGTGTGTTTACAAATATAGAAACACACATACACAAACACTCGGAATATAGGCTACTTATAGGGTTTACAAATATTTTTTTGTGTGCGAGAATCGAATCCGCGACACTTGCACACACGTGCAGCAAACGGTCGTTTAGCGACTGCTCCAACACTGCCGCCGAAAACTTCGAAGATTGGGACACTGGCACAAAATAATATACACCCAAAATGTCTTACCTCATATTCCTTCACACACAATGCAAAAGCATCAACCATCAAACAACTAAAAACAAACCTTACATCATAACTCATAGAGCACATTTTCATTTACATTCCAAATCCTCCAGAATTTCTAGGCAGGGAAAATATTTTCATTGCATTTCAGTCTCTATACGTTCTGAGCTGAAACTTCACCTACGAAAGTTACAGTTAAGAAATACTTTTCGGAACAAGAAATGTGGAAAACAAAGATTTTATATAATTGGTGTACACTCACAAGCTCATTATGATTGTGTGCGTTACAGTCAAAACCGGAAAATGGTAAATCTTAGGAATTATAAACAAGTTTTTTTTTAAAAAAAAACGTTGCCCCACACTAGGAATTTCTCATGTGTCGTGGGTGCGTTTACAAATATGTAAACTCACAAACGCCCAGACGCGGAACAACTACTCGTAGGTCATACAAATATTTGCTCCGTGCGGGAATCGAATCCGCGACACGCAGCGCAGCAGTCCAACCGTTGATAAATACTCGTATGTATAAATGTTTAGAAAAAGGAGAAAAACCACCGGCTTTTATCGTTGATATATTATATGCTAGGCTTTTACACGTCGGTTAACGAATAATGGTTAGGTATAGGAATAAAGCAATGGGTAATTGTAGCGAGCAAGAGCGTAGCGAGCGATACATGCAGCTCTGATGCGTATTTCTGAGTTATATTATGTTTATTGTAATATATTTAGAATTTGTAGTCGATTATAATCACTCACACGCAACATGGTATGCTGTCTCTCTGGTAAACCTAAAGTTTCGAAACGCTCATAAAACTAATTTAGCCTTTTACTGCTTTTACTACTAAGATTTGTTTTTTTTTTCGGAAAATTTTAGGATTTGCCGTAGTTCGGGGTTTTACAGTAACATAAACTTATTAGTGCTCATGACTGTACCTCGGAATGTATTCAGAAACGAAGTTTGTTTCGTTAAGATTGTGGATTTGAAGTATTTTGCTTTGTAGAGTTCTGAAATTGTGGAGATGGAGTGTTGTTATTGAAATTAAGATTATGTGGCTTGTCTTTGTTTGTGTCTAAGCTGCATAGAAATCTGATTAATGTTTGTCGTTATCTCAGTGGTGTATAGGGGAGGCCTATGTTCAGTAAGCTGCAACCTAGGGCTGATATAGTTATGATGGAACACACCAAACAGAAATTATTAGTGCAGGGGAATTTAACACCAAATAATTCCATCTTCATACCTTCAATTTTCACCTTACCCAGATAAACTTCTAGCTACTTTCCACATTCTGTTTTCCTCAATTTGTTGAAAGAAAACTTATCAGGGACAAAATTACCTTAATTAAAGCAGGTCTTTTGGCATGTTTACCCAATAAAATCGTAATATGAATGAGGTCGGAGCGTGGGGACAATTGGCCTTATTTTATCTTATCTTTAAGATTGCCATGGTAAGGTTTCTTTATGGAAGTCGAGAAGGAATGAGATGGGATTCACTTTAGCGCCTCTAGCGGTATTTAGGAGAAATTACTGGAGAACCAAAGTAATTGACATTGCGCGTAGAATAAGCACTGAGATGGAAGTGGGCCGGCCACGTCTGTAGACGGCCAAAAGGTAGATAGTGCAGACATGTGCTAAAGTGAAGACCGCGAACGGGCAAACGTAGTGTAGGACGCCCTGCTGCAAGATGGATTGATTATTTGAAAGAATGTGGCTGGCAGCGGATGGATGCAGACTGCCCAGGACCGGGATGGTTGGCGCTCTTTGGGGTAGGCTTACGTTCAGCAGTGGACGGCAATTGGCTGATAATATACTAGGGCTAGACGAGACGAAGAATTGGTTGGATGTATTACGCTGTCCCCATCACAATATTGAATGAAATCTAAAGAAAGAAAGAGAACAATTTTATTTGGAGAATGCAATAAGTGCACATACTAAAAAACATACAGTTGAATTGAAATTTTCCTGAACTTTCTTGAGACACTTTTATTTTTTTTAATGGCTTGAGACGTCTAAAATAAAAATAAAACAAACACTGTTTCGCTTCGCTTTCTTTTTCTTTCTTCTAAATATTTAAATTTTAAGTTACCCTTAACTTATCAGTTTTCCTATTCATGATCGATTGGTAGTTTGTAAATATTTAGTACTTATTTATATTCCCCTGTCGCATTTTTACCGGCTTTCCCAACCAAGCGATATCAGAATTTTAGGCAAGTTGCTATGCATTTTTCATAAGGTGTCAACGCTCCGGAATCGGTTTCAAAATATTTTTAAGTCATACAAGCTGACGGGACCAAACGCGCAGGAAGGACTGCCTAAACAAGGTAATGCGGCCCTGGCAAGCAAAAGGCAAGTGAAGGAACATGGTGGTTATTAGTCAGTAAAAGTCTAATCGTCGTACTACAAAAAGTTAAACATCTGTTGAACACTTGTCTATAAAAAGCGTAACTGCAAAACGACCCTTATATCACCGTCAGCCGGGGTCGCGGGTATGTATCATCAGGTACGTGACCCTGGAACGTAAAGGGCTATTGAAGGACACCGTGGATTTTAGTCAGTACGAGTCTGACAGTAAGGGGTAGGAGGATTACTTTGATGATATTATCAATTAAAAAAAAAACAACTTCATATACTGCAGTTGACATTTTTTTAAGACAAGTGTTCAACAGATGTTTGTACAAACTTTTGAAGTAAGGCGGTGATTTTCCACCAAAAGAAAAGTAATACAAACTTATTTCCCGTTTCATCACTTTTCCGCTTCATCAACTAAACAAAAGACGTGAAAAACAAGTGAAAAATAGTGCCGTCTCGTCACTATTTCTATTTTCATACATTCAGTCCCGATCATGATCTAGTGACCCATTGCTGGACATACCTGTACCTGTAGTCTGACACACGAAACATGAGCCTGGAAAATAGCGGCAAATTCAAAAAATCTACATCTGGTATCACTGCATATAGTAAGAAAAATACATTTTGATACTTAGTAATCCATGATGTAAATTCAAGTATCAAAATGTATTTTAGATGATATATAGAGATTTTAGATGTAGATTTTTTGAATTTGCCGCTATTTTCCAGGCTCATGTTTCGAGTGTCAGACTCTAGCTACCTTACCTTTGCATTTAATCTCGCCTTAAATAAAGACAAATAAGCGTTAGTCTAATCCGTAAGGGTTACCGCTATTATAAATCGTAGGCCCCTTAATAAATTCCTAAGCGAAACTATAATGCTTGTAATGGGTTACGTGGTCCTTAAATTGGCGGTGATGACCATGTAATTGGATATAACAACGGTGTACCTACCTATATTTCATGATGATATACACCGTGACTTTTTAGTCGTCTTACAAAAGTGGTCCACATAATGTACCCGACCTAAAATACATCTAGGAGAGTTTATTTTTTTTTTATCGTTAAAAATAATTTTTATTATTAATAAATAGATACTTACTAGAAATATGAAAATGTTTACGTATCAAGCTGTAGAGTATACCTACCCAGCGCAATAGTCGGGCAGATCATTCCATCTCCATTTTCTATGAGACAAGGATGTTTTTAACTACTCCTTGCGTCATAATAATGAATTAAAAATTTATTTATAAATTTTTCACAAATCTCTTAAATACCTATTTTTTATTATAAACGTGTTCTAGTCATTGGATACATGAACTGGGCTGCCGTTGTAAGACGACAAAAAAGTTTTAGGATTTTAAACGATTTTTTTTTTTTTTATTGGGTTTTATATTTGGCCAACTGGACAAAATATAAAAACCCAATATGACCCAAAATGGACCCGCGATTTCACTCGACCCAATCAAATTTTAAATGGGTCTAGTGGACCCACTGTCCAAAATTTTCTTCTCGCATCATGAAACACGTTTACAACGAGCACCAGAATAGGATAGATTAGGACGGTTGGCGCAGTATGTCGCGGGTTCGTTCCCCGCACGGAACAAATATTTGTATGATCTACAAGTAGTTGCTTCGGGTCTGGGTGTTTGTGTATGTGAGTTTATATGTTTGTAAACGCAACCAAGATACTGGAAGTAATTCCTAGTATAGGGCAACGTTTAGAATAAATGAGTTCGAGTAATCAGCTAACGTTTTACCGTACCGACACCAGTCTGGTATGAAACAACACAGGTATGAAACGCCGCGCTAAAGAAAAAGACAGAAAATAAATAAAATTGACAACACAGAGTTAAAACTATCCGTAGGTTTCTGGGTCAACGCGCTCATTATTTTTATTAAGTTTTTTTTCTGAATAGAATCTTAAATTACCCCAGTTAGAGGCAAAGAGCTCATTGATCACATTTCAGCTAACCCACTTGGGAAATACAGATTTGTTTAAGTAGTAGTTAACCTAAATCTTAAATGTACAAGTCGTAAGCAAGTTCCCGAGGCAGCTGGTCTAATCTTTAATAAATGATACCCCTTTGGAGCAAAGTTTTACAAATCGGGCTACACTTGACAACTCAAGTAACTTTCACTAATTAGGAGATAAATCAGCTGATCTAAATTTAACTACGAACTTCTACGAACTAAATTATAATGAGAACACTAGTGATTCGCCCTGGCTTTGGTCCTTGATCAGGCGGCGAGTAATGGGTAGCTCGCCGCCCGATAAAGGACCAGGTAGCCTACCATGACGTCTTAAAGTGATAGTAATTCAAGTGTGGGAAAGAGACAGATCTTTACAACTCGTCTAGCGCCACCTCGTTCCCGCACTGGTCATGGTAGGTCAACTGGTTCGGATCGATGGTGTTCCTCGTTCGCCTCATGGAGCTGTCGGCAAACTGATGGGGCCCCCATAGGGCCACCGAATTGAAGTTAGAGGATGGACTTTTAGTCAGTAAGCGTCTAACAGTCTCAACCACTTCACCCAGGGCTGGAGAACTAATTTGATGATTATACCACATTTTTATTTCATTTGATTAATTATTTTGTAATTTCATTCAATTGTAATAATAATATAATAATATTCCACAACTATCACACAACGCCATCTAGTCCCAAGCTAAGCAGAGCTTGTGTTATGGGTACTAGACAATTGATAAACATACTTATATATTTCTAAATACATAAATATTATAGATAAATTACACCCAGACACAGAACAAATGATCGTGCTCATCACACAAACATTTGTCCTGAATAACGATTGTATGATCAAAAGTTAATTGAATTAAAATAATATTGATTGAATAAAAAGCTTTACAATTCGCGAGTCAGGCGTTAATGCGTTTTAATATTTAAAATGTGGTCACTTTCATATGGAAGAGCTCAACTTTTACCTGCCTGATCTAAAATAGGTCAATGGTCAATTATCTGCGTTTCAGGAATTCTGAATAAACCTCCCAAGATTTTTAGATTTCATTACAAAAGAATCATTTCTTACAAAAGGAATCTTAAATTAAAAATTTAAAAAGTATCTTAGGAAATGTCTACAGCTTTGATTCCATTGTTTTCAGCTTATTATAAATTATAGATTTTTAATTAGCAAAAAAACTACGTTGAGTAAAACTTGAACACGGTACTGTTAATTAGTCTGTGATTGTTGAATCAAATTTGATCATTAGCCTTTAAAAAACTAAATTAACAAACCTAATAATAATTACTACAACTAACAAAGAGCATCAAAAAATTCATCCACATCGCTGTCAACGGGATAAGTGCCCAGAACGCTGGCAGCATTGCCACGTTGGATGGCAATGCTAATTCTTTGACCAAGAAATAGGAATAGGATGAAATGTTTTCTTCTAGAAAATTACTTTAGGATAACATTGTTCCTTGCAGACGGCGAGTGATGGGAAGCTCGCCATCGTATCAAGGACCAAGCCCGAGTCTACTACAAGTCATGTTCTACGTGCAACGTGGATTTAAGTCCCGGGCGGTATTATGCGGATTTTTACACGAAAAAAAAAAGAAATCACGTCAGTCAAAGTTCACGACTTTGATCTAAGCGATGCACCGTGCGCGTACTCATAGTAGTGGTTGGCGGCAACCGCCGAATTCTACAATCTCCCGTACTGCTTTACTTATCGCCGTGTTTCGTGGCGTCGCACTCATTCGCTTGCACTTTCGTTTCCGCTGCTTCTAGCATCACAAGCCTCTGTAGCGATTCACTTGGAGAAAACCGCCTCCGTTTTCGCTTCGTGCGGCGTATCGTGGTGTGCTTCAAATATCGCTACTCCGCAAGAAGCCACCGCTTATCATGTAAGGCCGTTACATGTTTCCATTTTTAAGTCTGTAGCCAAACATGTCTACCCCTACGAACCTTTATACAGCTAGGTATGTAGATATACTCGTACCTAGTATCGTCTCGTCACTAGATTCCTATGCTAATTTTGTAAAGAAAAGAGCCTCCCTGATTGTCACGGAGGCGCGGATTACGTGAGGCGAGATTTAATTAAAAATGGAGGACATACAAGGTATATAGGCATGTTGTTGTAAGAGTTCGGTATACTGTTTTATGAACTTTGTACATACTGAGTTATGCTAACACATCATTTTTTTTTTTGGAGATAAGATCGTGTGTCTGACGAAAATATTGCTATTATAAGTGAGTTAAGAGGTTTTGTAATAATTTTCCTGTGTCTACTGATGAAAACTATCATAAATTTTGTTTCAAAATTCACATTTCACGGAAGTCTAAAAAAAATAGATGTAGATCTCATGTGTGTGTAGTTTCTCATGTGAAATTAGGTAATTATTCTACGGGAAAGTCGTACCGGGACCAAAGCTAAAATAAGATATCTTAGAATAGAATAGAATAGAATTCATTTATTTGTCAGAATATTGTACAAGGTTGTTATGTGCATTATATATAATTACGATCATAATATTCTGCCGTTTCCGGCGTACAAATATGGTTAAGTAGGTTCGCCTAAAAAGGGCCGGTGCCAAATAAGG
The DNA here is from genome assembly GCA_950005045.1 of Agrotis exclamationis. NCBI lineage: Eukaryota > Metazoa > Arthropoda > Insecta > Lepidoptera > Noctuidae > Agrotis > Agrotis exclamationis. The sequence continues at coordinate 17,270,921 of OX465436.1, forward strand.
TCCATCTTTTCAAACTTCCCACGTTTAATACTTAAACTAAAGCAGATACCGCGCGGACCCTCCCTAGTAACCCAACACAAAAGTGCACCAGCTTCATAGCTTTCGCGCCGACCATTTTCACAGTGGCTCTGTGTGTAACCTCATGGGTGGTCGACGTTACTCAATTCATAAAATATGATGAGTCAATTTTGCTTGATTTTGGTACTAAAAACCGGTCGTAAACCAACAATTGTGTAATGTAATGTAAAAATACTTTCAGTACTTAGATTGATGGGGTAAGTTACTAAAATGATTGCTTTTATTTCTCGATTTTGTTGGTTTTTCTCAGGGAATATCTAAGTGCCTAACAAGGTCCACTGTGTTATCTCCAAATAAGGGCCGGTCCTTATTAGGGGTACGAAGTTTTAAAATAACCATAATCACTTAAATCGATACTTCTATACTGATTTCTTGATTGATTCTAAGCTGAAGAGTTTGTTTGGTTTAACAGATGGTTTGTAGAACATGTGACTTGTGGTACCACGAAGAATGCGGGGGTACGAAGAAAGCGTACTTAATAAGGTCCAGATTATGATTGAAGAAGTGTAATACCTAATAAGGTCCAAGGACTAAGACTGAAAAAAATTACAGAGTAGTAACATTTTGTGATTTTCATTAAAAGAGATAATCAAAATCTGCTTAAAATTATAATTTGTTTCATTTATAACTATAAAATAGATTAGTTCATACTTATATTCATGTCCTAAGACTTTATAAGGGCCATGACACTAATTTATATAAATTTACGTTTCATTATTCGTATGCCACGAACTGAATAGTAGTTTATAGCCATTGCTATGTGAAGATATGCTTTTCTGTGGTATAAAACGCCTAAAATCTTTCAGTTAAATTATGGACCTTATTATGAGCCCTAGTGCCCAATAAGGGCCTTATACAAGCTTTTAAAAAACTTGTTTTTGTCAACAACTGGCCATAGATAGCTCGTTTTTATAAAGTATTTTCCCTTCAAATAGAAACAGTTTATTTGATCATGATGTTTTACAAATTAAAACATTTCCCAAAATTGATTTATAACGTTTTCCAAAAACCCGGCCCTTATTAGGAACAATTACTAAGATTACAGGTCATCAATTTATCCTACATTAGAATTAGATTAATAATCATGAGAATTACAAATAATTTAAATAATTTGAACGACATTAATTAATTTAGTCAAGGAAATACAATACAATTTATAGGCAATAATGTCAAATATTTAGGTAAATTTTTCTTTCATAAAATCTTCAGTCGAGTAATAACATTTGCTTAAGAGAAAGTTAAATAATTTAATTTTAAATGCTCTGAGGTTGGGAGTTTTGAAGCCGTCAGGTAATTTGTTATAAACAGTAATAGACATGCAGTAAACATTATTGGAAAACAATTTTATTCTACGTCTAGGAACATTAAGCATATACACTTTGCGGCTGGGTCTAGATACAACATCATTATACAATTCAAATTCATGTCTATTTTGGTGTACAAAGATACAAATTTCATAAATATATAGTGCTGGAAGTGGCAATATTTTAAGTTTTTTAAACATTGGAACACAACTGTCCAGAGGGTGCGCTCCACAAATTGAGCGTACACATTTTTTCTGAGCTCGAAACACTCTTTTTAGTTCCAAAGAATTACCCCATATTATTATGCCATAGCGTAAAATTGACGAGACATAGCCATGGTATGCACATATAGCTGCTTCAGCACTAGCCACTCGTGTTAGCCTGTACAAAACGAAAACAAATCGATCTATCCTCTTACATAGATCATCAATATGAGATTTCCAGTTACAGTTTTTATCAATTACTATCCCCAAGAATTTTGCGTTATCAACCTCTTCTACTGTCTCATTTCCGTAACATATTTTAAGCCGTGGGCGATTACTTTTATATGTCTCAAATTGTATCATTTTAGTTTTATTAATGTTAATGTGAAGATTATTGTGTTCAAGCCATGTAACAATTTTGTTTAATGTCATATTTATCTCATTTTGGTACTCAACAATGTCATTTTTTCGTTTATAATACTAATTGTCGTATCGTCAGCGTAAAGTGTGCAATTGTGTGAAGTTACACTAGGTAAGTCATTAATATATAACAAGAAGAATTGCGTCCCTAGTATGGTCCCTTGGGGAACACCGCAGCTGTTTTCCCTATACTGAGACCTATATGCGAGCTTTTGATTGCCTGTTTGTGCCGAGATCTCTACGCATTGTTGTCGATGTCTTATGTTGTAATCCATCCTATTAACGATCGGTGCACCGAATTTCGTCTAAATCCGTAAAGTAGTTATAGTGTGAAAGACGAGTAACAAAAATATTCATCCATCCATACTCACAAATTGAAGTTTTCAAATCCCCTCGCCTTATCATAATAACGAGTAATCTTATAATGGATACCAAAGTATATCCAATAACTTGGCAAATTGTGAACCCGACCATTAGAATTTGAATGCGGTTTTCGTAAAGACTTAAAAGTTTAAATCCCAGTTTCTACACTCTACAGTTGGGTAGAAATATATTATGGGGATTTAAATGCTCATAATTTTCATAGAAGAAGAATTGTTATTGCTTAAAACATCAGTCTTCTTATGGAAAAAAAAACTACTAAAATAAAATACTTCTTTTTAATTAATGACTTGGTTGCATCAGAATTTCCCGGATGTTGTTATTGTACAAAAAAGGGCAGTCTTCTCACTTACTGAATAATGGTAATATTTACAATGGTTGGTTTCTGGTTACCCCGATAGGGAAAGGGATATTACCGCTTTTTTCATCAAAATGCCCTTACGAGATTTCCACTATATTAATTATTATAAAACAAAGTCCGCACTGAACGATATAAATCTTTCTACATTCTATCATCTTGTCAATTTTCCGTCGATGAAACGGTGTCAGTTACTCGTGCAGATTCAATGACTTTTTTTCCAGAATGAGTTTAAAATAACACCTATATCAACAGTATAAATTCCAAAATACTGTATCACATTAGTAGAACAATCAAACATTTGCCTAAAACCAGTATCCAATGTCGATGTCCCGTCCATTTAAAAATAATAATGAAATATCTACATAATTAATTCAGGTAACGTCCCCGGTAAGCTTGCCAGCACTTAGTTCTTAAAAATACAGTGAGAATACGGCCTTAAATTAAGCGAAGCAAATTTTGCTACCGGGGAAAGATAATTGCGTTACAGGCATTAAAAGAATTAAGAGGAATGATACTTGATATTGGAGAGGCAATACTGGATTCTGGAAGCTGAATAAGTTTTCCAGGAGTACTGGTTTCATTCATTCGTGTTTTTTGAGTATAGATTTTGTTAAGAAGAATGGGATCTGAGGCCATAGCATGAATTCTACTCATTTGGCTATACAGTGTACTTGAAGTATTACGACTTGAATTGTTCCCGTCTTCTTTAGGGTTGTTGTAAATTCAACACAAAAATGATTCCCCACGAAAAAAAGTATTGATCCTGTTCTCCTAGTACTTTCTGTTCAGATTCCACATTGTGTACTCGTTTTCGGTAGTTTTGTGCTGGATATTATAATTTAATTGTTTTGCTATCCCCGTGCGGAAAAATGGGGTCGAATTTACAATAATCAAAATAAAAAAAAAACATTTCAACTGTTATAAATACTTTTTTTTCGTGGGGAATTAATTTTGTGGCAAACTTACAACAACCCTTTCTTTATATCACAAAAACATGAAAACTCCTGATAAGGCCTTTGGGAAAACTACAGACTTGATAGGTTGGAGTATGTTTAAGATAAATACAGTACAGTTGGTGGCACGATTGGTACAGTAGCTGAGGGATTGTCTGCAGTGCTAAATGACGCGGGTTTGATTCCTTCACGGATGTATAATCTACTAGTCTAGTTTCGGGTTTGTGTGTAAGTGAGTTTTAAATGTTTGTAAAAGCACCCACGACATAGGAGTTATTCCTAGCACGGGGCAACTTTACAAAAAATATCAAAGTAAGTACTGTAAAATTCAAAGTGAAAAATTTCGATTCGGTGGAGGTCATTTATGAAATCGGTGGTGTTGACTATAAAATCGAACACAGCGCGCGATGTGACGGATATTTAGAATTAAGGGGGGCACTCGCGCCGCGGAGTGAAGTAGGTACGTGTCAAGATTAATTGGCACCACAACCTTTAAAGTAATTTTTAGGTTAATTGTTTAATTTTTAATGAAAAACTAGATATCTAGTTGGCAACTGCGTATAAGAGATAATAGGTAAGAAGTAACACACAAGCAATACAACACGCGTTTCAAAATGACTGTTGCATGCAATAAAATTACAATCAAACCAATCGTCATGTTCCAATGAAGCTTATAATTGTGTTATAGTCATAAACATTATACGTCAACATACTATAAGAAGTCAGTGGGAAAGTAGTATCAAAGCTATGATTATTTATATTATTTTTGGATTCTACCTATTTGGTTTGAAAGATGCTGCTGAACCCGTTATCAGTTGTAGGGTAAGTAATGAAAAAACATACATACATACTTACATACATAGACTGATAAACACATTACCCTCCTTTGCGTCGCGCAGTCGGTTAAAAAGTAACAGCCCCTTCGTACGCAAGGTGACATAAGTCTGTGATACCTTACGACTTTGGTATCCAGGCGACTATCGCAGTACACATTCATAGAGGTTCGTACACAGGCACGTGTCAATGGATACCAAAGTCGTAAAGGTATTGTCATCACCTTGCGTCGTCAACAATGTAGAGTGCTTTGTCCAGACCTTTACGGTCACTGCACCTCCAAAACCCTTTGGGTTTAAATTCCTGGGTTATTCAAGTACATATGATCGTCAAACTTTATTTCTTACTAAACATTGACGCGATTTAACTATCACGGTTCATGAAATACAGCGTGATGACAGACCGACAGACAGACAGACAGACAGACGGACGAACAGCGTAGTCTTAGTAATAGGTTCCCGTTTTAACCTTTGGGTCTTGACCCCTTGAAAGGTCACCAGTCCTCGACCTGTTCAAAAGTAATGTGGCTTTCTGTTAGTATCGCAGCAACCACCTCCGGCAAGACGGAGGCCTCTGCTTCGAGATACCTCCGTGGCAGCACCAGCCGGTCGTATTGGAGGAACACCTCATCAATCTGAGAACCAGGTGGAACGGTACCGACTCGCGGAGGCAGCTGAGGTCACAACTCGCTTTGGCTAACAGGTATTTTACGTTTATGCTACTGAAAAATCATCTGATGTGTTTTTCACATTAAATGTTCACACTTAACAACGTTATTTGTAATCATGCCAAGAAAATCTTTTGAAAATTGACTTGAGTAACTGTTCTTTACATAATATAAGAGTTGGCATTTCTTGTCGTAATACTTTTAAGCCTCCTGCAGACACACGCGATTAATCGCGCCGCGACAACGAGCCAAGCTAATTTCTACTCTAAAAATACTTCGAATGGACCGCGACATGTCGCCCCGCGCGATTAATCGCGTGTGTCTGCAGGAGGCTTTACGCAGCCAAAAAGTATTTGTGTTCAATTAAAACTATGTTTTTTGCAAATAAAATACTCGATTTTCAAACGAAAAATAATAATAATAATATTCCACAACTATCACACAACGCTATATAGTCCCAAGCTAAGCAGAGCTTGTGTTATGGGTACTAGACAACTGATAAACATACTTATATATTTCTAAATACATACATATTATTGATAAATTACACCCAGACACAGAACAAATGATCAATCAAGCAAATGAAAAAGGAACATTTATTGTGTAATTTACATTAACTTACGAAAAAGTTACACTTGTTGTATTATAACTTTTTTATTTGGAATCTAAAGTTGATCACGTATTAGAAAAAAATCCCTATGCATAAAGTTTGTTCTTTAAAGGTCGAGAGGAATCACTCGTATATTCTCATTTGTTTAAAAATTCGAGAATTTAATTTAATTTCAATCTCATGGCATGGCAGGTTGCCTATCTGAACAATTAAGTAAAATGTTGATAATTTTTGAACTGTAGAAAAAAAAGCACCGTAGGTCACATAGGTAAATAATTGACCTCTCTCATGCCTTGAGGTAACCGTGACCTCGGAACGTAAAGGACTATTGAAGGACACCGAGGATTTTAATCAGTACAAGTCTGACAGTCCCTCCCGTCCAGCCCTGAGTCGGACTCGTTTTATAGTTATACCACATAAAAAAACAGCCTGTTTACATTCCTGCTTTTCAATTAAGTGCCAAATATGAAATTGTTCCAGTGAAATATCTCGCTACATGGACACAGTACTAGCACCCTTCTTGGACACCTATCACAGGAACATCCAGAACTCATATCAACAGCTGACCGGCAAGATACTGCGCAGAATCAAAGACGAGATCAACGCAGCTATCCAGAAGAAACAGCAGATTTACACTGAGTTGACTGAGTTGGCTGATGAATTGAAAGTACCAGGTATAGGCTTCTTCCTCCATTTTTTTGGGTGTACATATCATTAACTGTGTCTTTCAGTTCTGGACGGATATTGATATTCTTGAAATTGGTTTGAATTAAAGATTTTTGAGGAAAAAAATAACTGCTGCGAGTGGGACTCGAACCCGCGTTTTCTGGATAAGTACGGTACTTCAGACGCCTTACCAATAGGCCATCGCAACACACTCGTTTGAAGCTGAATCTTTCATGAGGCATAGATGGCGAAACGTGTGAAACGTTCAAACAAGGGAATGAAAGATTCACATTTACATCGTAATTTCTCTAGACATAAATAATTTTAAAGTATAATATGTATAGGCATGAGGTCAACGGAGCCCCGCTGCGCGGAGCTCCTATTTCTGTCTGCGGGGTTTAAAGGAACTTAACCAAAGTGAACTTCGGGGTGCCCCTGACGGATTTTATGCTCTCGTATTCTACAACCCTATTTTCTCAGCAGTATGGTTTCAGACCCACCATACCACCAGTGGTATGTCCAGTGACATGGTGGGTCCGTAGCGAAAAATCCACCCAAAAACTATTCCCATCGTGAACAACTTCACAGCTAAAATTAGTATTAAGTTTCAATTTAACGACTCAAAAATTGAAAAGACGATCCAAATTTTGCCATCAAACCACTCGATTCGCAATTATGCCGAATTTATTTCAGTGCTATGAGCATGCCAAAGTAATATCGAGTGAGTCAGACGTTCAATTTATGATGGACTTCCATGCAAATTTAATTGCTCACGCCTGCATGATACGTTCCCGGGCTATTTTTGAAATTAACATTGCCATTATTCTTTATACGATATTCATTGAACGTTCTTTCTGTTTTCGGGACTGAATTGTCTGGCGTTTAATTGCTATTGACTCAGGATTTTTGACAAATTGATGATTTAAATAATTATTATTCTCTCACTTATCTTTCACGTGCTTTTGCATGCGGCTTCGCTCGCGTTAGTTTATTAGTATTTGACAATCTGACGGCCCCCCTTAGAGGGCCAAAGCCTGGCGAGATGTAAAGGGCCATTGAAAGACACCGTGGATTTTAGTCAGTACAAGTCGAACAGTCCCCCTCATGTTCCACCTTGGGTGGAAGGACTCATTTGAGGACTTTATTACTTAAGAAAAAGCATTTGACCATAATTTCTGCAACACATGAATCGTACTTTTTAATCCCGGGAATAGTACTTTTTCCGGGATGAAAGGTACCTTATGTTCGTTTCTGTATATCTGCCAACTATACTGTGAAAAAATATTAACATTTTAATAAAACTATTTTAGTAATCCTAAGTTTTTTTTTTTTATCTTTACTAAAAAACGAAATGGAATGGATTTGATGTTTGAATGGATGGTGGATAGCTTTTTCAATCACATCGAAACAGCTGAATAGATTTAGAGATAGGTCATTGTCTGGAAAAACACATAGGATACCGTTTATTTCGATATTACATTTCCATGGCATTTTGTGGGACAAATACTATATTCGTGCTCTATTCCACCTTCATCAGATATGTGCGACGAGGAAAGGCGAGCAGCTCGAACCCTGGCCAGCAGACACGTGTCCACCATCTACGCCTGTACGGAAGACGCTCGAGGTTCTATAGCCAAGATGGGGAAGTATGCTGAGGAGATGATAGGCATTACTAGGAAGCATATGCAGGCGACCCTTGTTGAGGCTACGAGGGCTTTGGGTTCTGGCGCTCAGAGGAGTGCTGTGTCACCGAAGTGAGTAATAGGCTAGTCGAAAGTATCAAATAAGTTACAAAGCTATTCGGGTAAAGCTAGGGCTAAAGCTAGGTAGGGCGACTCGCTGTACGACTATGGACCACGCCCAGGTCGACGGCGCGTCGTGTATGACAATATGACGGGGAGAAGCCCTCTTTAGAGGGTCCAAGCCTGCCGGGGTCGGTGGAATATCGGGTAACCGTGGCTCCGGAACGTAAAGGGCTATTAAACGACACCGTGGATTTTAGTCAGTACAAGTCTGATAGTCTCTCAGTCTGATGGGTTACAATTATCGTCTACATTGTAAGTAAAATTAATAACTTATGTAAGCTATCAGACATTCACGGCGGTAAGACCCCTCTTTGAGGAGTGGCTGGAAAGGCGTCACGGCGTCCTGACCTACCGCATGACGCAAGTCTTCACCGGACACGGAAGTTTCGGGAGGGTCCTGTGTCTGATAGGGAGGGAAGAAACGCCTTGGTGTCACCACTGCGAAGATCGCCCGGAGGACACGGTGGAGCATACGGTGCAGGACTGCCCCGCTTGGGCAGAGCACCGTCGTGTCTTCTCGGCGGCGATAGGCGGAGACCTCTCGCGCCCGGCATTGGTCGAGGCCATGCTGCGGGACGAGACGGAGTGGGAAGCGGTCGCCTCCTTCTGCGAAGCAGTCATGCTCGTGAAGGAGGAGGCGGGCCGCGTGAGGGAGAGTATAGCGTCCCCCCCCTTCACCCCAAGATTATTTCAGCCTAATAGCTGGCAATGACATACCTCTTTCGATAATGAGGTAGGTAGACGATACTTGTAGCATACTATTTTGCTGCGATTTCAAAATATGTTGACCAAAATACTTTTGATGTGTGGAAAATGGAAACGTTTACTAATTACATTTTTTTCTTATTTTTTTTTAACTGTAAGATAACTATTAATGTCTTCTACCCAGGGCTGACGTATCTTCCTGTCTCGAAGAACTATCCAAAGCTGCAGTAGTCCTGGGTTACGAGCTGGACCTCAGCCTGACGAACGCCAGAAGACACAACGAACAGTCTTGTGAAAAACTGACTTCCTGCACATCCAGGAGTCGGAGACATACGGAAGATGCTGTGATTGCTCTGAAAGATCAGCTGTACCAGTGTGTTAATGCTTGAAAATTGTTGAGAAGCTGCTTAGGGTGAATGTGGCTCTTGAATTGAGTGAACACATAGGAGAACAGTGTAAGACGGGGACGCGAGGTATAATGAGGACATTTATACTCTTAAGGCAAACTTAACACTACACTAACGTAGCGCAAGCGCCAACAGGACTTCATTTGCAAGCGGCTATTTACAAATGGCGTCCTGTGGCGCTTGCGCTACGTTAGTATTGTTTTATTTGCCTTAAGTGTGTGTTTTCCCATCATACCTCGCGTGGTCTTATACACTGTTCCTTTAGCGGGTCGCGGGTTCTATCCCCGCACGGAACAATTATTTGTATGACCTACAAGTAGTTGTTCCGGGTATAGGTGTTTGTATGTGAGTTTATATGTTTTTAAACGTACCCACGATCCAGGAGAAATTCATACCGTCTTACCACAAAAAAATTAAACATCCGTTGAACACTTGTCTAAAAAAATTGACAACATCAAAACGACATTTCTCCTTGATTTATGGGTCGTTTTTCAGTTACACTTTTTTTAGACAAGCGTTCAACGGGTGTTTATCTTTTTGTGGTAAGGCGGCCAGTGTTTAACTTTTTTTGTAAGTAAAAAAATAAAGAGCTTATATACTAGTAATTTTAATTTTCGACGGTCTTTTTACTGATTTTTTTTTAAATCAAGAAAGTTGATGATTAAGATAAGGAAGTGCGCTTAGATCTGCCTTCTGTCATTCTTTGCCGTGTGGCAAACATTGTGACTTTAAACGACAAGGTTGGCACAGTGGCTGAGCAATCGACTGCTGCGCAGCGTGTCGCGGGTTCGATCCCCGCACGGAACAAATATTTGTATGATCTGCCAGTAGTGGTGTTTCTGAATGGGAGATTCTATATTTGTAAACGCACCCACGATACAGGAAGATATTCCTAGTGTGGCGTAAAGTTTAGAAAAAAAACCGGCCAAGTGCGAGTTGGACTCGCGTGAAGAGGGTTCCGTACGATGTTACCTATCACGTTTTTTTTAAATCTGACCCAAATTAGCACGCACAATATTGAGTGATTTACCATGTTATTTTAATATCATGGACTTCTATGTGTACCAAATTTCAACTCAATCGGTCTAGTAGATTCGGAGATAATTGACTGTAAGCGACAGACAGACGGACACACGAGTGATCCTATAAGGGTTCCGTTTTTGTATTCGGACGTACGGAACCCTAAAAACTAGCGTTGTTGCCATTCTGTTTTCAATACCATTTGGGATTTAAGTTAAAACGAGGTATAATGATGACAACTTGGAATATAATGTGTTAAAAATAAAATCAATGACCAATCGGAAAAATGACGAATCGGGAACTCTCTCTGCTAATACTCCTTTGCTTACTTTAAAAGATCCAAAATAAATATCGGCTCCAAATATATTTATTCAGGAGGTAACTAATAAATTAGCTAAATGGGTAGAAATTAAACATTTTATAAGTCCGGTATGTGTTTTGGGTTCAACCTGGGACATTGAATCAACAGTAAAGTTTGCGGTCCACTGATGACATACATTGTTTTATTCAAGCTACCCATTTTCGTGGAAGGTATTTTGTAAATCAAACTTGTTTGTCAAACACGACAAACACGTAGACTGTTTGACACATGCGTCAAATAAAACTGCAAATTATAAACACGCTTAGTTGTTGACAGGTTTTTGTTAAATCAGTACCCGTAGCACGAGTTTTCACTCTTTTACTTTACAGCGTCTTTTCAGTATTTACAGCGTTTCTTGTATGAAAAAATGGAACAGCGCCTCTGGTGTGCGAAGAAGGAACTAATTTTCTCCTTGAAAATTGTCAATTTGAAATTGTCAAAGTTCCAGTTTACTTTACGTCTCAAATACTGAAAACTCGTGCTAAGGGTACAGTACCCTTAGCACGAGTTTTCACTCTTTTACTTTAAAGCGTCTTTTCAGTATTTACAGCGTTTCTTGTATGAAAAAATGGAACAGCGCCTCTGGAGTGCGAAGAAAGAACTAATTTTTTCCTTGCAAATTGTCAATTTGAAATTGTCAAAGTTCCAGTTTACGTCTCAAATACTGAAAACTCGTGCTAAGGGTACTGAATTAGGGGTGCTAAGACAGGAAACCTCCACGTGCGCCCGTGGACTGGAGTTCCCTCTCGGATACGTCCGGGGGGAAGACCAGTTTTTCGGGCCGGTGCACCCTGGGATGCGGGCAAAAACTCTCCTTAGGCACTGTGTGCCTAAGGGGTTTCTTTGCCCGTATGCAAATAGCCTGTCGGGTGGACGCTCCAACGCGTGTCCCTCTGAACAGCAGAGGGCACAGCGGCGGAGTGGGCTTGCGGACGGTGAGTAATGGGTATGCTCGCCGTCCGACCAAGGACCAAGCCCGGGTCGGTGACGCGTCGTGTTTCACGCGTCACCGACGGGGCCCCTTATGGGGCCAAATGCCTGCCGGGGTCGCGGATTTTTCTTAATCCAGGATACCGTGGCCCCGGAACGTAAAGGGCATCCGACGGAACACGGGTGGATTTTAGTCAGTAAGAGTCTGACAGTCCCTCCCGCCCCACCCAGGGCGGGAGGACTCATTTGATGATTTTGCCACCCTAAAAAAAAAAAAGGGTACTGAATTAAAACTTATTTAAATCTGACCTTTACAGTTGTTATGACCAAAACCCACACGTAAAGTCTAGAAAATCTTAAACACTAACTGAATTACCACACTCCGTTAATCCTTCCATTTCAACAAGTTCATGAAAGCGTTGTGCCGACCCGTTTCAACTTCATTATAATTATAACCTCTTGTAGCTCAACCCTTGTCCCTTCACTGTCCTTTCTAATCATACCCCAGCCCTTTAATTTAGCCACAGTTATACGACAAAGCTAAATCAAATTATTCAAATATTTAGACAACACGACCGGCTACTAATGAATTTAGATTAGTTCTGAACCAAACGAGTGATGGTATTTCAATGAGTTGCGGGTTCGGCTTTGATACAGTGTGCGGTGTTTTTTGATGTCATTTGATTGGTTGTTGGCAGTGGTCGTTCAGTGTGACGGGAGACATCTAGTTCATCCCGTCATTTCCTTTGGTGTGCCGTGAACCAGGCAGGCAGTTTTTGTTGTCACTAGGAATAAATCCTGTGTCGTACCCACGACACAGGATGATACAAACACGACACAAACGTGGAAACTCACATACACAATCACCCAATATACCTAGGTAATTCAATTCATTCGAATACCACTGAAAAAAAATACCGTAAGTCATGGTTTCAATCAACTCAATTTTATAGTTGGATCGATTAAAATATAGGTTGTAGGGGAACAGTGTATAAGACGGGGACGTTAATAATCGCGAAGTATAATTGGGACATACAGTCTTTAGGCATACTTAACACAACACTAACGTAGAGCAAGCGCCATCAGGACGTCATTTTCAAGCAGCCATTAAGAAATGGCGTCCTGTTGGCGCTTGTGCTACGTCAGTTTTGTGTTAAGTTTGCCTTAGGTGTGTGATTTCCCATCATACCTCGTGTCCCCGTCTTATACACTGTTCCCCTAGGTACTGAAAACAAATAAAATGTGGAAATCTCATTAATTTAAATTAATATGATGTTATCACAACAAATTGATTAATTATTTATTTTGTGTAATCAATAGGAAAATTGTTCGAAACCAAACGAGTAGGTAGGTAATTACTAGTTTTGATATGTGATTTCTGTTGCTAATTATTATTGACTAGCTTATGCCCGCAGCGTCACCCGTATAAAGTTCGGTAACGTCATACCAAGATAAAAGTATCAAAGCTGAAGAGTTTATTTGGTTTAACGCGCTAATATCAGGAACTGCTCAATCGAATTGAAAAAATCTTTTTGTGTTAAATAGTCCATTTATCTAGGAATGCTATAGGCTATATAACATCACGTAATAATCATAGGGAACAGTTAGTTCGAGGTATAAACTATCTGTGTGCCAAACATTCAAATCCGTTCAGTAGATTTTGTGTGAAAGAGGAACAAATTCATCCATTCATCCTCATAAACTTTCATTGACTAATTAAAATATTGTAATTGCAGCAATATTAACAAGTGTCGTTAGAAATTACAGCTGAATCCCTCTCACGGAGAAAAGGCGTATGTTTCAGTAGTCTGAACATTATAGGTTAGTTATACTATTCTGCCAGTCTAATCATTATAACTCAGTTACTGGGTACCAGCAAGACCATTCAGAATACATAACAAATTTTCTCAACTTACCAAGCGAATTACCAAAAACGCAACCAGAGGGAACAATAAGAATTAATAATGGACTCACAATTCAAAAACTTGGGACACCCCACGTTAAGTGCGAACTGCTATGCATTATACATCAACACTGGTGCGGTAGGGTGACCAAGATCATAGCCTGTTCATACATTTATCTCGTTTTATTGCTTGCTTGACGTGTATAATGGGTTTATGGTGTCTTGGTATAATGTTTGGTGGTGATATCGAATTTTAAACGGTTTTGGAATTTGTGGGTTGTTCTTTTAATAGATACTAGTATGTTTTAGTTGAGTTAGTTTAATTATGGGAGTAGGAGGTGGAGCAGTGGTGGCTCAGTGTTAACCGTCGTCGACTTAGTGAATCTAAACCTGCAAATTACTTTGTGTAATTTATTTCATGACCACTGCTCACAAAACGGTTACGGAAAACATCGTGAGTAAAACCGGCATGTCCTAGAGCCAAACATTCGAAGACATGTGACATCTATCAGGCCGCTTTGGCCCCCTTCGAGTCAGTGGTTTAGGTATAAAATGTTACAAAAAAACAATTTAGCATTAATGCTTTAAGATTACGAAATTCCATAATAACGTTTTTCCAACGATGATACGAGCTGAATATCAATATTTTACATGGAGCGACTGTTATGTTGCTACGATATTTAACCATTTTGCCTACAAAATTAAAACTTTTAACTGTATTTTTAATAAAATAGCTCTAAATAGGCCTTAAAAATAAAGTAAAACCCCAAAATCTTCCAACAAACATAAATAAACTAGCATTCAAAAAGACACACATTCTTAACTGCGTCCTCTAAAAGTTTCATCATAAAGGTATCTCCGGATAAAATATTCGCGTGGAGTTGAAATAGTTCCTCAGCACGCATCATAACTCACGGGAGGGGAAGACGCTCACGAGATATGTTGGAGTTACGCATGAAGAGAAGATTATGGAGCTTTTCGGTATGTAATTTTTGGGGAAAATTCGTGCACTGAAAAAAATAAAACGAGACTTTCTACTGTTCTTGAACAGTAAAAAAAAACGGTTCCGGGAACTTATTTATACGTTAAAATAATTGATTACGGACAGTGCACTGAAATGGGCAAAAACAGTAAAGAGCTAAACAGTTATTTCAACTGTATGAACATTAAAGTCTACTACTGAAACAAACAGTTCCCTGTAAGTAACCGACAGTAAAATCTACTGTTATAACTCAACTGTTTTTTTTCAATTAGTTTTACTGCTTTGGACAATAGGCTCTATTTTTACTGTCCAAAACGGTGAATATTACCGAGAAATCGGTTGGTATTACTGTTTTTTTTTTCAGTGTGGATTCACAAGCTTTCCTGGAAGTCAAGAATGTCTTCACATTCTTGTTATGTATGGCCAGTGGTCATGAAGTGGAAGAAAGAACACATAGTGCATAGGTTCGAATGCAATTGTCCAGTCAGTGCAAGAATTTGTGCAGCCCGACTTAAAACTCAACTTTAGAATCTCGAAGTATCAGCATTTTTTCATGAAGGAAGTAAAACTTTCGTGTTGGAGCCTTGAGCTGTTCCATCAACTAGAAAACCAGAAGATCCTAGACGTGACGCCAGGGTCCGACACTGAAAGAGAATTTAAAATCTACAGAATACAAAAATTTACTAACCATACAAAAATCAAAAACAACCCAACCACAACACCACCAGTCACAAAGAAACACCATTTATTCATAACAAAGCGTTATTGTTTCAAAGTCAAAACAAACAAGTACATAAAATAACCCATAAAGGTTTTAAAAAGATCAAAAAACCTAATGAAAATAACCATATCAGTGTATTTTCGCCTCTTTTAACGTAACACGGACGATTAATTCCAGCGAATAGGGTGAAGTTGCTAGTTGTGGTCAGAGCGCAGTGCACGTTGCTGTGATAAACAGTTCGCGGGTTCTGTTATACAGTTGGCCGGAAAAAGTATTTTGTTACGTACGTTTATTAATTGGTGCTTTTACTCTGGCTGAATAGGAATTAGGGTGGATAGTTTTGGTTGTTACATTTTTTTTTCAATAAAGTTCTTTTTTAATTTGATTTTTGTTTTATCTTGTTGGTTGTTGACCTTTTATTTACCTTTTTTTAATTTTTCACTTGTACACATTTTATTATTTATTTAATTTTGTATAAAAATAAGGATGTAGGGTGCATATTGTATTATTACTTACGTAACCAATTAAAAAACTTTTTGTAAAAAAGAGAAGTTTAGATATTCAACAAAAATCTTCATATAATCGGCGTCTTTGAAAATCTACAATCCTAGTAAGCAACAGAAACGGATCTATGCGGGCAACTTCACGAGATGTCCATTATTGTTATATATCAAAACCTTTCCCAGAATTTAACAAACACTTTTCTGAAAACCGCATCAAAATCGGTTCAGCCAAACGCGAGATAATCGAGGACAAACTTGCAATTGTCTTTGAAAATCTACAATCCAAGTAAGCAAAAACGTATCCACGTGGGCAACGTCACGGGATACCCATTAGTGTTATGTACTAAAACCTTTTCCAGAATGTAATGAACACTTTCCTGGAAACTGCATCAAAATCGGTTCAGCCAAACGCGACATAATCGCGGACAAACATACATACATATATACATACATACAAATACATACAGGTCGAACTGAGAACCTACTTTTTTTGAAGTCGTTTAAAAAGAGTTATAACATTCCATATTATGAATTAACCGATTCCCCAAATATCTTATATCCGGGCCATGAAGACCGGATTTTTAATTATGCGAAGAAAACAATGACTTTAATAGATATTCTACACCAAACCTCTAGTGATAGTTGATCATTCTGAAGATGGCAAATCTCATCAGTTACACCATTTTCAGCTTCTAATACTCCCACTATGAGGAGAATCCTTTTTTGTGTGAGAGGGAATCGACCGTAACCCACGTGTCATGGGCGATCGTTCGGTAACATGCTTTTTTTTTCATACAAACGATTGTTCTCGTTTATTTTCTACACTGATGTCGATCACTATTCATAATAGTTAATTGTAAGTTAACAATTCCTCGTGATCCCTACATCAAAATCTAAATCACCTTCTCCTGAGTGAATCTACGCGTCATCTCCTCAAATGTCCACACATTTACTATGCATATGCGAGTATACAATACAACGGACAGTGATAAGGTGCATCACATTACGGCGGATTTGCGCGCGACAATGTCATTTGTGACTTGTCTGTCTGTCCGTGCATAGTTAGGGCTCCCACACAAAACCGCGAATTCGCATCGCATCGCAAATGTTTGCGATCTCGCACGAATGCATCGCAAAAACTTGCGATCTGATTCGCATCGTGCATTTCTGCGATGTAACGTCATACTTGGTGACAACATTTCAGTTTGCTCTGAGACAGTCTTGTGAAACTGAACAATACATTATTTTTTATGCAGTTTGAATAGAATTATTATTAAAAAAGAAAATAGAAGTCTCATTATTATTTTTTTTTTAATGATTTCATGTCAATGGATTTGTAATGTAATGTAATTTAATTTAGTTCAATGTATTTTTATTTAGTAAGATCGCATGGTTTAATAATAAGCAAAACTAAAAAAAGTGTAACACTTAGTACAAATCTAATATAATATCTTATCTTATCTAGAAGGTGTGGTAATCTGAACCTTACGATGTGACGTCTCGCACCGCATCGCATCGCGGTTTTGTGTGAGAGCTCTTATTTGGGGACCTTTATAGGTACCTATATTATGCTGTTTTTCGTCTAGTCTTTTTGACTAGATGAGAACATAAATAAGTGAAATTCATGTAGATATTATCAAAGGGCTGTGAATTTATCTAAACAGGGTCCTGGAATGAAAAGAGCGACTAACATAATAATAATGATTTTACAAAATCCATTTTAATCAAAAAAATTCGGCCGCTACGAAAAAAAAAACAAGAAAATATCTTAAATTTTCACCTAAAAATATCGGCAGCGCCGAAGCCTCTTACAGTTGATCCAAAAATAGAGAATAAAAACATTATCCAGGCAGCCGTAGACATAATAATAGGAAAGTATAATGCTGTTGGAAATATCTCGAAAATAAAACCACGGTAAAAGTCTTGGGGACCACAAAAACTGTTCAGTATTCTAGCACGGCGCTACGGGGAAGCAGAGAGGAATGAAAACGTTACCGTCGTCAGGTAGGAATATTGAAGAAGTATTACTCTGTGTGATAATTGTCAAGGTATTCACGAAAATGAAACCCTGTCACAAGTATTTAAAGTATAAATACCTTAATCGGTTGCGGAATTCTTATACGAGCCCGCGAACGCGTGTGAGAAAGTTTCTTTAGAAGGATCATTTTGCCGACAGCTTTTGAGACCCAGGGTGTAAACATTGCAGCTGTTATCCTTCCTACTTTTAGGAAGTTTACCAACGTGTACGCGATATCTTTGGTGTTGCATGCGTTCTTGGGCGACGTTGACCGCTTCCCACCAGGCGGGCCTTAGGCTGCGTTTCCACCAGAGATGTGCGAGGATGTGTAGCGAGGAATGTGTTTGTAAAGAACCAATAGAATCGCTTCATTTACCTCGCCTCGGTCAGCACAGCTCTGGTGGAAACGGCTCAGCGGAGCTAGATTTTTGTACATACAAAACAAGTGAAGGATGTGTGCGAGGGATGTGTACGAGGAATGTGTACGAGGAATGTGTGCGAGGGATGTGTTGCGACGGATGCGTACGAGGGATTTGTACGAGGGATGTGTTGCGAGGAATATGTTAACGTTGCCAAATGTGCTATAATGAGCTACACTCGCGCGCGGGAACCTCTGTTGCATCAGTATGAGATGGAAGGGGCGGTCATGTCACGGGTCACGCAGGTGCGGGTTTTGGGAATAAAGATGGTTCCGGAATTAATTTTTCGTGAGCACATCTTTGACATATGCCGCAAATCCTTTCGTAATCTTGGATTTATACTCAGACAGTGCAAAGACTTTAAGTCTTAAAGTCTTTGCACTGTCTTTAAGAGTACGGCAGTGGTTAAGATCATGTACAATGCGCTGGTACGGAGTAGACTTGAAACGAGTGCTATTATTTGGAACCCTCATGAGGCTAAATACAGTATTATGGTGGAAAGAATCCAAAACAAATTCACTCGTTTCTTGTATTTTAAGTTGTACGGTGTCTATCCCTTCTTCCCGCTCATGTATCCGAGTCTCTTTGTATTAGGAATGGTAGGGTACAACAGGCTGGCGGTGCGGAGGGACATCGCTCTGTGCACCTTCGTATTTCGGGTGCTCCGCGGCTGGCTGCACCACCCCGATTTGCTAGCGCAGCTGGGGCTGCGAGCACCACAGGGCAGCGGTGGCGCGAGGCGCCCCACTCCAACCCTGCTGGAGCCATCCTCTAGGACTAACCTGAACAGATTTGCCCCCTTGTCACGCGCCATTAGATTATTATAGTACATTGTTATCCAAGGCGTGAAAGTTACTTATTTACGGCCCGAGACGGGGTTTGGCGCCCGTAACGTAGTGAGGGCGCTAATAGTTCGAGGGACTAAATAAGTAATTTACCCGAGGTAAACACTGTGCTTTTCATTACGAATACGAGGAAAGAAAATAAAATTAACAAAATAAATAGCTAAAGAAAAAATGAGTGTAGATCGGATTGTCACTTTGCCGCTTGTTTTTCTTTTTTAATTTTTGTGCTGTGGTTGTCCAGCTATACAGCCAGGATTTTTCATGTTCACTTTTTAAAAAAAAACGTGGGAAAATGGCAAAGATTTTGTCGAAATCTGTGATATTTTATTAGAGAAATAGTTGAAACAAAATTATTTTAAAGTCATTATTTATATTTTTAATACTTAACTTTATGTTATTTTAATTTTAAAATGCCGTGTAATTTCGTGGCTGTATAAAAATTTTGAACATGGTTCAATAGAAATGTCACAATAGAACTAGTTTTTTTTTCTTATATTTGGCAGCTGTCAGTTGAAAGCGATTTTCCCTAGGGCGGCAATGGATAACTTTCAAACGGCTAATCAGACATGTAATGACCTACTTTCAGAGTATGAGTAATGAAAAATATTATATCAATTGAGATTGACATATTTCACTGCAGCATGATGAAATTCACAGGAGCAGCACAGAAATGTATAGAAAATTGTAAAAAATAAATTGTATTTTTATTTATTTTATATTATTGTATGTTAATTGGTATTTTGTTTTTAATTAATTTTTAATTATCAATTGTTATTTTTTAATTATTTATTGTCTTTTTAACTGTATAATTAAAATTATGTATTTTGAATGGGTTTAATGATAGGTATTTAGAATATAATTATGTACAGGATTTTAAATGGTATGTTTTTATGGGCATTTTAATTGTTTCTTTGTTATATTTTACATTATTAATATTTTTATATTTGGTAGTAACATCGCTTTGGCGCTATAGCTGTTAAGGTGTTATTTACATAATTTTAAATAAATAAATAAATAAATAAATAAATAAATAAATAAATAAATAAATAAATAAATAAATAAATAAATAAATAAATAAATAAATAAATAAATAAATAAATAAATAAATAAATAAATAAATAAATAAATAAATAAATAAATAAATAAATAAATAAATAAATAAATAAATAAATAAATAAATAAATAAATAAATAAATAAATAAATAAATAAATAAATAAATAAATAAATAAATAAATAAATAAATAAATTAATTAATTAATTAATTAATGTGTTGAGAAGGATGTGTTACGAGGTTTGCGCATACTGTACCAGCCAGTCCATAGACGGATTTTGTCACCGCAACCCCGTCGACACATTTCACAGCTTCGCAACGCATCCTCGCACCACACATTAATGCGCATTTCCACAGCTCCGCTACACATACAGCTTTGGTGGAAACGCCCACACATTTTCACAGCACAGCTAGACATCCACGTACGACACATTTCCATCGCACATCTCTAGTGGAAACGCAGCCTTATGCTTGTCTGTCAGATAAGGTATAAAAATGATGATAACGATGAATTTTCAATCAAATTATTGTAAAAACTAATCAGTGTATCGGTATTTCTTGCCTATTTCCACTTGTCCCTATTAATAATCGTCTGAGAAAGTTTGTTTAGATAGCAATAAAAATATAAAAAAGAAATTGAAAAAAAAACACCCCTTCCATTATATTTAAAATAAAGAAAATATTATTATTTATCTGAAACATCCATACAGCCAAGATCTATACTTCTGCTAAACCCGTACTACCCGTCACCCAAGTTTCAATATAATTAGAGCGAACGGCACCTTTTCAATTGGTCCACGGAGAACTTCTACCGCGGGACTCGCTGCCTCTGATTTTATAACTGCACCCCTGATTGTTCATTCTTACTGCACTGCCTGCCAGATTATGTTAAAAAGTGCAATGGAGTTAATTTAAGATATGTTTCTGCAGTCTAAGATTAGCTGGGGGAAGAAATGGGGTTTTATAGGAAGGACAAGGTATGGTTTTGGGGGACTTTCTTGAGTAATTTTGAGGTTGTAATGTCAACTCATTGTTCATCAATGATTTATAATAATAATTGATAGACACAAATAATAAGAACAGGAGGAGGAGGAATTGAATGTGTGATGCTCAATCAAACATTTAATAACATGTATTTTTGCTGTCATCTCGCACATTCAACGTGGATATTTTATCTGCAGTTTTGGGGTTGAAGAAGTTTGCATAGTATGCAGTAAAACCATAGCCGGAATGACCAGCTAACTGGTGGGTAAACCTTATTATACCAGATAATATTAAATGCCAGCAGACATGGACAAGAAAAATATAAATTATTTATTCATCAACTTAACCTATCATTACAGGGCAGTTTTTCCTAATGCGACAGATCAGAAATTAAACTAAAACTACTCGTAAAATAAATTGTCCTACACTTCAATAACGAAATTAGAAAAATAAAACATGCAGAATGATTAAATTATATAAAATAGTAAAAGTAAAAACACAAATCATTAATAATGTAAACTATTAAAACATAACACATAGGTATATTTGACTTTATCATTTTTTTTTTTTATCATAACATAAATAGTAATGCCCTTGCGTATTCAGAATAAAAACATCGATCTGATCAGTTTGAAGGTCGTTGATGGTTGGAGGCCTATGTTCAGCAGTGGACGTTTTCCGGCTGATGATGATGATGATGATGATGGTACGAATAGCTCTGGTAAGGGGAGCTTTAGCCAGTAAGTTGGTTCTAGCTTTATGTAGGATTATGTAAGCGATCATTCAATATTTTATATTTTATTAATTTAATTTATTAGTTTGATACTTTTTTAACATCAAGGTGAATAGTTTGTTCAGTAGTTAAGCTATTTTTTTTAAATATTATCATTCATTCATTATTTGACAAATGGTTAAAGAATTTTAACTAACAGCTTTTATTAACTAACTTGTAATATTTATTAACTCCGCAACAAAATCAAAATCAAAAGTCATTTATTAATTTGAATAAATGACTTTTGATTTTTCAGTAGTTTTTTGGCTGATTTATCAGCACTTTTTGAAGGTCAATTTTTACATAATAATATGACAGTCCCCCAAAGCGCCCCCCCCTTAGACACTTTCTAGTGTTTTGGCTGGGAAGAAGAAGTGGCGGAACAAACTCCCCAGCAACACATCTGTCTTTACGGTTAGAAGAACCAATATTTTACACAATTTAATTTAATACACATCAGTAAAAATTTGAATCAACTTAAAACTTTCATTAAATAAAACAATGAGACGTTGAAACCGAGATGCGGTCGCAATAAGTCACTGAAATAAACCCTCAACTTCGAGCACTGTTCTTACTTCTTAAACTTATTGGAGTTAATACTTTTTAACTTTCAACGCTATAAAGTTTGAAATGACTGTAGTTTTGTGTTCCAGCGATGAGTAGCAGACGACAGGGTGGTAAGTTCGGAACTGTTTATTTTTAAGCTATTGCATAGCTTTTATCGCGGGAATCAAAACATTTCCAAAAACCTAAGGAAAATACCTGACACCACGCATCGTCTAACATCGTTTCAGTTCGGGAGACTTCGGAAATCATAAAAATATCCGTCATAAAAACCATTTACTTTTTTTTACTGATTCTAAACGGCCAGCTACAAAAGGAGTTTTCACAATGAAACCTACTTATAAAATTCTCATACAACAAAGAAGTTCTTTATTACAGTGGTGCACAACAAACATTTTAAATAAATTATATTCTTATTCTTAAAAAAAATAATGATATTTCAAGACTTCACCGCGGCAGTCTCCGAGTACCACATGTATTTTTTTTAATATGTATAATGAGGAGCTCGTCGCTTACCATCATACTTACAGTATTTACCCACGAGCTAAATACTGTAAGTATTTAGACACGAGCTCCTCATTACTTTAGGATTGAGGACCTCGTTGCTAAATAAATTATAGCCACTTTTCCATCTAAAGCCACGCTTGCCGAGGTTGGTATGTGGGTGACCATCTGTCATAGGGAGTTCCCTCCGTGCTTGGGAAAGCACGTAGAGCCGTTGGTCCCGGCTGTCATTTGTAAATCTTTGACAGTCGTTACTGTTAGTCAGAATCTCTAAAAGTCTGACCACCAGTCTTACCATGGGGTATCGGATTACCAAGTTACTAGGTTGTGGAGGTCCGATAGGCAGTGGCTCCATGTAAAATATTGATATCCAGCAGCACCTGGTTCAACTGGAAGCCGACCCCAATATATTTGGGAAAATGCCAGGCAGACGAACCCACCTTGTTGCATTCCATCGCTTGTTCCAGCTATTTCTTTTATCTTCATTCATCCTCAGTATTGAGGGAACGACAAAGAAGAAGAAAACTAAGAAATTCAACTCTTAAGGCTGGCCGCATACCCACATTTTCCGTATTCGTTTTCCTAATGTGGAATTCGGATTCGGAAACCTGACTGCATTATATTTCACACAATGTATTCTACGTGGCGCACACTTTCGTTTTCCCAAATGGAAAAAAGTCTAACGTTCGTTTCCAAACTTAACCGCGCTAATACAAAATTCAAAAATCCTAACCTACACTAGTCTTACGGAATTTTGAATCGACATTCTGTATTGGGAATACGAATATAGTAATACGGAAAACGTGTGTATGCGGCCAGCCTTAAATATTTACCACTCCTCTTCATATAAAAATAAATAAAGACAATCCGCAATTATCTGACAGGATATCAAATTAATAGCTCAACGATAATCTCAATCAAGTGAAGCTATTAGTCCGTACCCCCGTCAGGGCCTGTCTGACGTAAATTGATCTGTTGTCATTTGCAGGATGTATGTATATCAGATGGACAGGTAAATAGGTAAACTGAAGGTTGAATGCCTAATTTTGGATGTACTTGATTAAGTTTATTTAGGTTATAATTTAAATGGGTTTATTTTATGCATTTCAATAATAATATTTTGTATTTTGAAATGCATAAATATATTCATTATATTACTTCCCAGAATTTGATCCTTATTGGCAACACTATCGAATGGTGTAATAAATGTACGGTGTTATTTTTATTCCAAAATCACCGATTCGATTCCTGGCCAAATAAAAATAATCTTCTAAAATTCAATGATGCACTTTTAGTTTTCGTCAAAATCGGCCTCGAGAACTATGAGGAATATCGAAAAACGTTGAAAGGAGTATTCCTTTCAACGTTTTTCGGTATTCCTCATTCACTCTGTATACATTGCTTAATTTTTAATACGCATTAACGCTTTTAGCCTCCTACAGACACACGCGATTAATCGCGCTGCGACAACGAGCCAAGCTAATTTCCACTCTAAAAATACTGCGAATGGACCGCGACATGTCGCCCCGCGCGATTAATCGCGTGTGTCTGCAGGAGGCTTTATCGTGTGGACATCATAAATATTGCCCAAAAACATAACTGTACCAATAGAATCTACCCAACGCATAGTTCAACCTGGCACTAAATTTTTTAAACCCTGACACGGCTTTCACAGAGTGAGGCCCCTCAATACATACAACGAATACCAAAAGATTCGAGAATTTCAGCACCTGTGTCGAAACAGGTGCTGAAAGTGCCACCCAAATCAATACTGTGATGTAACATTCAAAGTGCGAATAATTGCATTGGTACAGTTAGCCTCAAACCACTAGCTTGAGGTACCTTTGTTACTACACAATTTTGGGGGACGAAATGTGAGTTGAATTTGTGTTTGTGGGTATACGAAGTCCAGATAGTCTATTCGAAAATGGAATATAGTGTCATAGACAGAAATTGTGTTTTTGTTTTTTTTTTTTTTTACTTTAATTATGGTAACTCTATAATTAGTTGTTCCGGGTCTGGGTGTTTATATGTTTTTAAAGTAATACTATACAGAAGAAATTCTTAGAGCGGGGCAAAATTAAAAAAAAGAAAAACGAGAGTCCGTATTCGTATTATTGGAGTTCATATAGAAGTAACAAATGCGAATGAAAAGGACAGATTTTGACTGATGTTAACCCACCCATGGTATGGGCTATGCTTTTCAGATGGTATACAAAACACATTATAGACTTTATTTATAATAGTGTTGTGTTATAATTACAATAATTTCTTACGACATGTATTTTTTAAAAGTAATTATGTCATTAAATACATTGTCGGTTAAGCCCTTTGATACTCAAAAAGGTAAAAGTGACACGACGAAGTACTAAAAAAGTATAATTACGTTAGAAAAGTAAGAATACATTACTAAAAATTATTGCCGAACGAAAAGGTTGATGCAGTGGCTCAGCGATCGCCTGTTGCACTGTATGTCGGGGGTTTGATGCCCCCTTGAAACAAATTTTTGTGTGACCAACAAGCTGTTGTTCCGGGTCTGACTGCGTACGTAAATTTCAATGGTTATCAACACACCCTCTACTTTTTTTAAGCGTGTTAAAATCATCAAATAGGTCCTTCCAGGATGAACTCCAAGAGAGGGCAATGATTAAAAAAATTGAGTTGAGAAATCAAAAATGACCATCGCACCTTTATCGCTGACTGTACATCAATGTTACCTTGGTGTCGTGTTCTACGTTACCTCGGAGTATCCCCTAGTTCGTCCGCTTTGTCATCCTATACACAATGGTCTGACTAATTGCTGACAACTGACATTAGCAATAATTAGTACGCACCTCCCCTTTAGCGGTGCGTTCCAAGGGAAAGGGGAAAGCGGGGGAAAGTTTTTTGTCAAGTAATTTGTCGTCTTTTGTTTAGAATTTTTTGTTTCTTGTTTTTTGAAGGAACGGAGTTGTATTGTTTGATTGATGGGGAACAATTTGGTTGACGAAGTTTTTACCTTATTTCCCCGCGTCGATTTGACAGTATCATAAGAATTTGTATATAGCTTTTTGTTCAGTCCAAATGTCTTCACCAATTAGGTAGGTATTTGAATTTAGAAAAAATATTTTTTTTACGTTATTAATAAATCCACCACAAATAAGAACATTTATGGAAGAGAAAAATCTTAATTCTTTTTTAATAATTTAATAATTATGACCAATTTAAAAGTGATAAAATTCGATCAAATTATTAACGTGAACACAAACGCGCCCCAATTGCTCGCCTCGGTTGTGACGTCACGATCATAAAGAATTTCCTTAGCACTGTGTCAACTGGCTTCTATAATAACAATTTCAAAGTTAGTACACGTACTATCGATGTATAGAAATTGATATGATAGTGACGTCACACCGCTGCACCGCCCCGCCGGGCCCTGTCGGCGTGTTTTCGGCTCGGAGATATAACTTCCTAATTAGAGCAAAAAAAAACTAAAAACAGTTTGTTAAGAAACAAATATAAATATGTTCTTTCCATTAAAGACAAAAAAAAAAAATCATTGAAAGGACCAATTAGGTAAATAAAAACGGAAAGTAAACCGTGAAAACTAAGCTACGGAAGTATGTGACTGTTTCCACAGATGGTAAGCTACGTAATAGAGAGAATAAGATGTGCTATGAAGATACGCCGTCTCAAGGTATACCTGTTCAAGGAAAAAGCGTAGCATTTTTTAATCGTGGTAAAATCATCAAATGAGTTCTCCCACCGAGAGCGAGATGGGAGAGACTGACTGTAACCCACGGTGATCCTTCAATAGCCTTTTACGTTCCAGGGTTACGGTTACCTGATAAGACAGGCCCGTGACCCCTGAGATAGTCCAGTCAGTATATATGTCGCAGTAAGATAGATAAAGCCGTAACATAGTTATATCCCTAGGGATATAATTATATACCGTAACATAGTTATACCGTTGCAGAAACGACTGAGGGCACCCCGACTCGGACAGGTTAGGTTAGAAGGGGATGGTGGGGTCTGCAAGACCCCGCCATCCCCTTCGTGGTTATTTTTTTTTAAAACCACCCAGAAGTAGGAGCACCGCGAAGCGGTGCTCCGTCGACACAGGTATAACTATGTTACGGTATATAATTATATCCCTAGGGATATAACTATGTTACGGTTTTTGTCTTTCTTACTGCAACATATACAAGCCTATATGGCCACGCTACTAGCGACCATCTTACCCCTTAGCACGTATCCATAGCACACAACCATATAGCACGCAGATTCAGCACGCATCTTTAAAAATCGTAGCTTAGTTAAATCAGTTCCCACCAGTGCTATACCATTTGGAGCAAGGTCCACAGCGACGCATTCACAGCAATGTAGCATAGCACATTTTTTCAATGGAAAAGCACTCTTAAGTTCCATCAAAATTTCGACATTTTCCACCCACACAAGTCATAATCAAGTGAACTTAATCGTAACTTAAGGCACACCCTAAACGGATAATGGCTGTTTAACTTAAAAGCATTATTGTTTATTCCGGGGAGGCCGGGATTCATCATTTAATGCTGAAATGTTCCGGGTGAATTTTTCAGTCATTACCCGTTCGGATTACACTTTGTCGTTGTTCGTTTGAATATAATTTTCAGCCGGAATTATTTAGTTGAAATAACTTCGTTTATAAAATAAATAAATATCCAAGTCCGTGATTAGACCTGTCGTATTGTATGGATCGGAATGCTGGGCTGTGAAAAAGATGGATGAGAAACGATTGCATGTAGCGGAGATGAGGATGTTGAGATGGATGTGTGGAGTGACAAGAATGGATAAAGTAAGGAATAAGTTTATAAGGGGAAGTTTGAAAGTGGCGCCTGTTACAGAAAAAATGAAAGGGAATCGTTTGCCTTGGTATGGACATGTGATGAGGAGGGATGAGACTCATGTGACTAAGAGAGTGATGAGTATGAATGTTGATGGATCGATAGGAAGAAGTAGGCCAAAGAAAAGATGGATGGATTGTCTAAGGAAACAAAAAAGGAGTAGATGATACTGTGACGTCTGACAGGGGAAATGGAAGAAAACAAATGATAGATCTACAAAACTTCACGTATTTCTAGGTATAACTTTTTATTTTATTTCATTTAAATGATGCATTTTAATTTAAGTAAGTAACCCTAAAAAAACAGAATAATAAAATAAATTATTCAAGGGGGCTCAGCAGACATGCTTCCTGCCCTTATCCCATTTTACTTGGGATCGGCGCAACACGTTTTCTTCTTCCATTCTCCCCTATCAGACGTCATTAGTATCATTTACTCCTTTTTCTTTCATATCATTCCTTAGACAATCCATCCATCTTTTCTTTGGCCTTCCTCGTCCTCTCCATCCATCAACATTCATACTCATCACTCTCTTAGTCACATGAGTTCTTGCGCAGGTCTGAGTCGCACTGGTTGGGGCGTGATATCATCAAATGAATCTTCCCTGGGTGGAGCGGGAAAGACTGTCAGACTTGTCCAGTTGCCCTTTGCGATACAGGGCCACGGTGTCCTTTTAACAAAGTCCTGCGACCCGGACAGGAAATTATACACAATAAACTGAGGTTATTTTTAATCTACAAACGAATCTATTTTCAAAGATCTGACCATCTCAACATAACATTATGTGTGTAAGTATACAAAATTTCCGACCCAATTGCCTAAGGAAAGGACAGAAACAATATACATTCATATGTATAAAATGTACAACATATACAGGATGAGTTTTTCAACTGGATGTGGATGGTTATATCTTGCGTTGGTGTAGTTTGCCGTATATTATTACATCTCAGTATTTGAGAGTAGTGGTGGCCCAGTGGTATCGGCCTCGACTTACGAGTAGTAGGTCGTGGGTTCGAACCCCGTCAGGCGCATTACTTTGTGTGATTTATTTCATCGCCACTGCTCTCAAAACGGTGAAGGAAAACATCGTGAGGAAACCGGCATGTCCTAGAACCAAAAATTCGAAGACATGTGACATCTACCAATCCGCACTGGGCCCGCGTGGTAGATTACGGCCCACTCCCTCTCACAGAGAGAAGGCCTGTGTCCCAGCAGTGGGAACATTTATAGGCTGATGATGATGATGATGATTTGATTCTTATTAGCGACACTTTCGAATGGTGTTTTTTCAAAAATCAACGGTTTCGATTCCTGGCAAGGATTATTCATTTTTATAAAATACGACGAGACGGCAGGGTTGGCGCAGTTCTTGAGCCATAGACTGCTGCGCAGCGTGTGGTGGGTTCGATGCCCGCACGGAACAAATATTTCTATGATCTGCAAGTACTTGTTCCGGGTTTTCCGGTGTTTCTATGTTTTTAAACGAACCTACGACACAGGAAACTTTCCTAGTGTGGCACAAATTATTGTTAAAAAAAAAAAATGTTTAATTTCGTTACCCGCTCGTGGCCTCGAGACCTCTTTAAATACTTTTCGCTATTCCTTGTAGTCCCGGATTTGGCCATCCACTTTCACCCCAGTTGAAAAATTCACCCTGTATACAGTGATGGGAACAACCGTTTGTCCCTCATGTCAAGTTGACCGAAAGTAATACTGTTGCTGATCAATAGAACGGAAAGGAACTGCGTAAATCTATTACATTTGATACTAAGGAACGGTTTCCTTTGTGTTTCTTATGTGTTTCACCCCCTTATCTTAGGGTTTTCTTGTTTTTCAATAGAGGTATGGAAGAGAAATGATGGAGTGTTGAGATTGGGGACGGATACGTCATCAGACCCGGGTTTTGAGTACAAAAAGTGCTTTTGTACGGGTAATAAGAAAAAACCAGGGTTTTCTTATTATTGCTTTTTAATTTAAAAAGTTTTTTGGACAAGATATCTCAGGACGTATTATTTATATTGGACGAGTCACACTTAAGGCGGAAACACATAGTTAAAACGTGACGCGACGCAACGTGTCGACACCCCAAGTATCGTGCACATTACCAACACTCGATGCCACGATGCGCTAGCAATTTCTGAACACAGGCTCTGTACAGCAGTGACCGTGTATGGTTCTGTGCTATGCAACTACTAAACTTCTCGAACAAATGACGGGTGGCGTCGGGTCTGAACTAGAAACACACTACATGTGATGCGTCGGATGGCGTGTTTACCCCACCATCGGCAACACACCGACCCGGCACGTCTGGATCGGGTGGCGTGTGCTCGAGTCGTGTCGCGTCGGATGTTCATAGTGTGATTCTGGTCTATAGAAAACAATACATTTGATTCGATTCAACACGCATCGCGTTTCATCGGGTTGCGTCGCGTTTTAATAATGTGTTTCCGCCTTTATTGTATGTTTCATTTGCTTTTGTCTAAAAAATAAAACTGAACTTTTATTTTTATAAGAATTATATCAATTGTGTAGTCAAAAAAAAAAGCTGAATAGCTCTGGTCAAATGTTTCATTACATGTATTAGGACAATTCTCGCCACACCTATTTTTGCAAAGGTGTTCATAGGGTTTTCAGGGTCCCGGAACTGTCCAAGCTGACTACCGTGACCCTGGAACGTAAAGAGCAAGGTGAAGAAGAAGGAACATGGTGGATTTTTGTCAGTACGAATTTGATCCCGCTCCACGATTTTACCAAAAACTTTTTAGCAGCCAAGTGATCCACAATGTCTAGATTGAACGGTATGTAAAATGATACCTAACAGTAGCGCATGCAATTTTTGAATGACAACTCAGTGTAACACACAGACCTACAACACCTGATAGTTCAAAAAACCTTCGAAACAGTCATGCTCGTGAAGGAGGAGGCGGGCCGCGTGAGGGAGAGTACAGTGTCCTCCCTCCACCCCAGCCGCAGTGGTAGACGCTCACGGCGTCGGACGTCGGCAGGCGATCTCCGGCCACCGTAGGCGCGGGCATGCGGGCGGCGAGTAAAGGGCAACTTGCCACCCGACCATGGACCATGCCCGGGTCGACGGCGCGTTGTGTTCCACGCGCGCCTCAAGGAGTGTCAGCATGATGACGGGGCCCCCCTCTAGAGGGCCAAAGCCTGCCGGGGTCGCGGGACTTATCTCATTACCGTGACCCCGGAACGCAAAGGGCTATTGAAGGACACCGTGGATTTTAGTCAGTACGAGTCTGACCGTCCCTCCCGCCCTGCCCGGGGTGGGAGGACTCATTTGATGATTTTACCACGCTAAAAAACAAAAATTAAAAAAAAAACAACAACACTATTCCGCTTCTAAGGTCGGCATCGTGTACAAATCGCCTCCAATTCTCATACTACACGACTACTACAATTGGCGCCGACATCAAAGCGAAAAAAGCGAAAGAATCGCTAAAAGCGAAACGAGCGAGAGGTGTGATTGTCAGTTTATTTGTGTCGGAGTGTCGGCTCAGATTCCAATAACTGTGGGATGGTGACACCGTAATGATGACGCGTTTGGTCTTGAGGGGGAAATTGAGACGTATGACTTTTGATTCGGTTTTTTCTGCGAGAAACAAATTTTAGAAAGAAAAAATAACTGGGTTGTTGGTAAATTTGCCACAAAAATAATTCCCCACGAAAAAAAGTATTGATCCTGTCCTCCTAGTACTTTCTGTTCAGATTCCACATTGAGTCCTCGTTTTCGGTAGTTTTGTGCTGGTTTTTATTATTTAATTGTTCTGCTATCCACGCGGAAAAAAGAAATGGGGCGAATTTACAATAATCAAAATTAAAAAAACAAAAACCTTTGGCTTATGATTTATACATAGTTTGTTTCGTGGGGAATTAATTTTGTGGCAAATTTACAACAACCCAAATAACTTACGCTTCATGTGGTCATGAGACTACTGAGTGAGTGAGTAAGACAATGTGAGAAAGCGGATGTTGTAAGATGGTGAAGATATACCTATGATTTGACGTTTAAATAGTAACTCAAGTTGCAAATAAAATAGCTTAGTAAAATAAGTACTTCCCTTTAAAGCGTAGGATCTTATGAAGGCCACAGGATCACGCTGGATGCAGGCCGCTTACAACCGGTCCTATTGGAAGTCTAAAGGGGAGGCCTATGTTCAGCAGTGGACGTCTTACGGCTGATAATATGATGAAAGTACTTCCCTTCTGTTGACTGTTCCCTTTCTGTGAAAGGGAATCGGATGTAAACTGAAAGATAGACAGATG
This sequence comes from Agrotis exclamationis, assembly GCA_950005045.1. Taxonomy (NCBI): domain Eukaryota; kingdom Metazoa; phylum Arthropoda; class Insecta; order Lepidoptera; family Noctuidae; genus Agrotis; species Agrotis exclamationis. The sequence continues at coordinate 17,303,035 of OX465436.1, forward strand.
TAGACAGCGTAAGTTTACGCTTTACGCTAACAAGTAGTGTTAAACCTACTCTTTCAACCAGAGGAACTAGAAAACCTGAAATAGTTTAATATTATAAATGCAAAAGCGAGTTTGCTCTTTTGTATTTGTTTGCTTCTATGCTTATTCGCAGAGCCCATTTTTGATAGTTTTTGGCACAGAGATAGATGAAACTGGACACAGATATTGAAAATGGAGGCGAGAGCGAACCGCAAAAGTAAGTAGGTAATAAAGTTTTTGAAGATCAAATACAGCGCCATCAACGTGAATACCCAAAAGAAATGTATCAAGTTACACAAAAAATGGCGTCTGAAGATAGCAGAAAAACCAGATAGACTACATTTGCTACAAGTTTATTAGGGAACTGCTCAATGTTGCGAACTGTCAAAGGGAGTTTATTATAGTGCTGTATTTTAGCGTTGCCTTTTATAAGTATCAAGTGTGTTTTTTCATTTGTTTTATCTGTCAAAGAACCAGGTCAGGTATTGATTGTATGTTTTAATTTCATCTAAAATAAAGTCGTTCCTTTTTTAAGAGTTTTTCCAAAGTTAGTAACAACTCTACTTACCTACTAGGGTTAGTTTTTCTCTGAAGTTTTCTTTTAAGAGGAAATAATGGTTTTAGAATTTTTCTTTAAATCATTACATTTACATAATGCCATATTTCGTGACAAAATAATAATAGACGCACAGTTAAGCCGCATTTGCCGAGGTTGGCTTGTGGATTTGAACATCTATAAAGCGAATTTTGCTCGGAAGGCACGATATGCTGTTGGTCCTTTAGATATTTGACAAAAGTTACTGTTGCTGAGAAGCTTGAAATTCTAACAACCATAGATAAGTCTTACCAAGGGATGTGATGTGGAACTCTATCCGGTTAGCTGGAAATTGATCTCAACACAGTCGGAAATTTCTAGATTCAACGGTAATATAAGTTTATTTTATACAATGTGTTTGAGAAAAACTAAAGACCTATTTCTGCTGGGATAATGTGGTTGATAATGGACCCTAGTTTAGAAGTAATCTATTCACAGAGGTTTGAAAATTCACAGAATACCCAAACATATACATATTATTATGGTGGTGACGCATTGCACATGTGGTTAACCGCTGCAGATGAAAGAGCTTCTGGAAATTCAATTTAAAATTATTTTGTGCATGTGTCGTGTACCTCTGGGAATACACACGTAAACTCACCAATTTTTCCTCATGGGGCTAGGTAGAAATTATATAACGTCACCTGATACGATTCTCTAGAAACATGTGAAAAGCAAATCCTCTAGAAAGTTGAAAAGTCTCCTGTTTTTTTCTATTTTTTTTTTTAATTTTTACATGTTTTTTTGTTGTTGTGAAAAGTAAGTTTAGATAAGTATCTACTAGCTCTGTAACTTTTGCATTCATCATCATCATCACCAGCCTTTTAATGTTCCCACTGCTGGGACACAGGCCTCCTCTCTGTGAGAGGGAGCAGGCCGTAATCTACCACGCGGGCCTAGTGCGGATTGGTACATGTCACATGTCTTCGAATTTTTGGTTCTAGGACATTCCGGTTTCCTCACGATGTTTTCCTTCACCGTTTTGAGAGCAGTGGTATTGAAATAAATTACACAAAAGTAATGCGCCTGACTGGGTTCGAACCCACGACCTACAACTCGTAAGTCGAGGCCTATACCACTGTGCCACCTCTGCTCTCACTTTTGCATTATTACTGGTAAAATAGTTAAGCAATCGGTGCCTGAGGTTGGATGATGCAGTCGAAGTCGGTCCAAAAATAGTTGGCCTGAGTGGCTGAAAGATACAGGCAGTGGCATATTAATGATTGACGATAAAGGTGATACATTTTTTTTACGTGGTAAAATCATCAAATGAGTATCATTTTATCATCCAACTCATCAAAATCCACTCACATTGATCTAAACAAAGCCGACAGTTTTACACTTATTATTCGTATTATTAAGATTTATATGATTCCTCTCGGAAGCTGGTAAATCAGTAGACTTTTATATTCCCTTTGACACGACCATCCCTGGCAAGTGTCGCGAGAATTGGAATAATTTATCCAAGAGATTTCCCAAGAGTATTGTAGGAGGACAGACGAAACAAAAATCTTTTTTTTTTGTGCTTCTTCGCGAATAAATGTAATGGAACATACGTAGATGTGTTATGGAATGTGATGTTGTATGAGAAGGTTCCGGGTTCAGATGAAGGGGGATTTTTTGCCTTTTAGTTGGTTTCTATGTCTATCAATATACTTTACCATATGATGGCTTCTCATATTCATCATCAGCCTATAAATGTTCCCACTGCTGGGACACAGGCCTCTCTGTGAGAGGGAGTGGGCCGTAATTTACCACGCGGGCCCAGTGCGGATTGGTAGATGTCACATGTCTTCGAATTTTTGGTTCTAGGACATGCCGGTTTCCTCACGATGTTTTCCTTCACCGTTTTGAGAGCAGTGGTGTTGAAATAAATTACACAAAGTAATGCGCCTGACGGGGTTCGAACTCACAACCTACAACTCGTAAGTCGAGGCCGATACCACTGGGCCAACACTGCTCACATAATCATTATCTCTGACGAAATAGAGTGACATCTATAAACCCCTTTTTTCGGGTTTCAAGATCATAATTCGCCCGCTATGTGTGGAATGGAAGAGATTGTCATACTATAAGTCTACCCTGGTCCTTCCATTGGCATTTGCGTTTCAGGACCACGGTACCATGCTTAGACAGTACGCGACTCCGGTAGGCATCTATTTCATTCATTAGACGGCATGATTGGCAATGTGGTTAAGGGCTCCCACACATAAACACGATACGATGTCTCGTCGTAGAAATCTACGATGAGCATCGTTACAGTGGGGTGGTGTTTTAGTTCATTCCGAAAAATGGACCGCTCTAGACGCATGCTGTTCCATGGTACGGGACGCTGCTTGACTAGGGTAATCAAATGATCGACTTCAATACCATCCGTCATCTTTAAATTTCGAATAACAACTGCGCAGGATTGCATCGTCGTGTCGTAGATTTCCACGACGCGACGTCGTATCGTGTTTATGTGTGGGAGCCCTAAGCGAATGATTGCTGCGCTGTGTATCGTAAGGATCGATTACACAGAATACATATTTGTATAGCCTTCAGCACCTTTTAATACATTCTTACAATTCTGAGTTTTCAACACCGTGTCAACTTTGCCAAAAGCCTAATTCTTAGACTAAGACATATCAAGTTACTTTCGTAAATTGACACAAGACTTCAAACTGCCTAGAAACCTATTCTCTTCGTCTAGTTTAAGTTTCTTTGAGTAGTTGTGTCTCAAAAGCAAAGTTTAAGATACATTAGCTGTCTAGAGGTTCAAGTTTTTACATCTATATTAATAGATGATACATATTTTTGTCTGTCTATCTGCAATTTTTTCGATGAAAGACTTACAGACCATTTTCGGGGCCCAAAATGTCATTAGGTGCGTCCACACAGAGCGAGCTGCCTCGCGAGGCATTTGCTTCGCGCGGAAATTTTTTCTCGACTGAGACACGAAACAATATAAGCGAGCAAAACAAAAGCCGACACTGGATGGCTCGGGCGCTCGGTCGATCGCCCGCGGACGCGCTTTCCTCGGCCGAGACACGTCCACACTAACCGAGCTGCTTCGCGCGGCAAATGCCTCGCGAGGCTGCTGGTTATGTGTGGACGCACCTATTAAGGGGTTATTGTGCCCGGGAACGCATAAACCAAGTGAAGGAATAGGCTATGTTTAGTCTGAATGAGTTTGACAGTCCATTCTGATCCAACGTGAGCAAGCCGAGTCATTCAATGAACACTTACTCAAAGAAAAAAAACCTCCACACAGGTGAAGCCACAGGCAGGGTTTATCTCTAACATAGGTACGAATTTATGTTATCTACGATTCAGTTAACGTACTGATTTAATATAAAATTGAAAGCTATCTCTCATGAAAAATCGCATCAAGAGTTTAATGAATCGTGAAAATCAAAGGTCGTTTAGCTGATTTCTGGCAATCGATTTCAAACCTTGTTATTAAGAGATAAGGTCTGACTTTGGATAGTGTTAGATGCAGTGAGTTTAAATAAATTGGTGCCTAGTCATGTGATGAATCGTCGTTATAAACGTAATCTAGTACAAAATAAAATTGATGAAATTATTTTGTCAATAATCAATCTAGCGTTATAATCACTGGATAAAATCTGACATAATTGAAGCACGTAAAAATATTGAACGCTTAGACAAGAGGAAGGGTTCTTTGAAGAAAAGGAACAGGTTGTTAATAACACTGAATCTTTTTTGTTCTCCGATTTCTCAATAGGTGCGTCGACACAGAGCGAGCAGCAGTGTCGGCTTTTGTTTTGCTCGCGTATTTTGTTCGTGCCTCGGTCGAGAAACAATAGACGCGTTCACACAGAGTAAGCTGCCTCTCGAGGCAGTTTCCTCGCGCGTAAAATGCCTCGCGAGGCTGCTCGCTCTGTGTGGACGCACCTAATGACGGTTTACACCCGCTTGTTCAATTAACATTTTTTTTTTTTTTTTTTTTTAACTTTGCCCCACACTAGGAATTTCTCCTGTATCGTGGGTGCGTTTACAAACATATCAACACAAACGCCCAGACCCGGAACAACTACTTGCGGGAATCGAAATCGACACGCAGCGCAGCTGAATCCAATCTCCAAAAGGAAAAAAAACCTGTTACTTCTACCGTAGAACTGTTGTCGCAAGAAATGTATTATTTTAAAACCAATTTGATTTCCATATAAAAGGTTATGGTGAGTTAACCTTAAAAGATAGACATATGCTGTCGCGGACTTTATTTTATAACGTTTCATGAGAAACAATTTCGTCATACATAATTTTTACGTACCTAATGTAAACCGTTTACGCAGCGCATGCAATGAAAGCTCTCAATACGATTTTCCAACATTTGCAACATTTTTCATTGCTGCTCTGCTCCTATTGATCATAGCGTGATGCTATTATAGCCTATAGCCTTCCTCGATAAGTGGACTATCCAACATTAAAATAATTATTCAATTCGAACCAGAAGTTCCTGAGATTAGCGCGTTTTTAACAGTTGGCAAAGCTGAATGTGTTTTGAGATAATTCTACATTAATTCTACTTTTCGGCACCATGAGCGCTGCAATCGAATAGTACTACTCCCACCTAGTACTTCGCACCCAGCGAATAGAAGGTCGATTTTAGTTGACAGCCACACGACTTCCAGATCCATAATTCTCAAACCATACCAGTATTTACTTATTCAGTAGATTTCATAAACCATTTCAAATTGAATTATTACCGCCAACGATCTCCACAGAACTGTCAACAAGATTTCTCGGCCTCAGCAAGTCCAATATCCCAAAGTTAGCCGCTCCAGGCCGCTTTCAGGCCACTTTGCTGGTAATTAGACTTCGTTTTTATTGTGGCCACTCTATTTGGCTACGAAGTTTATGGTCGGTTAAGAAATTGCAATTTGTTAATTTGTTTTTCAGAGTTATTTTTTATGTGGAGAAGGAAAATTTTATTTCGTACGGTTTGTGAAAGTTATAAAAAGGATTGGATGTCTATAAGCTATGTGTAATGTCGGTGGTGGCAACTATGATGATGTGAATCAATGGGCGCACCCGCTTTAAGAAAGAAACTACTTCTAGTGCTCAATCGTGGTTTACAGCACCAAATATTGTTTATATTTGAAATAAAAACTTAAATCAATAAGTAAGAAAATTAACAAGAATGATTGTTCTGTTAAACAACTTTAAATCGTTATATATCCTAAACTATCAATTAAAATGAAAAATGATAAAAGGAACCTCAAGATGATTTTAAAATACCTATTCAACGACACCCCACTTGACATAGTTCATCGACTTTTATTTTTTTCATTTTGACAATATGGCGTCTGGTTGTCGCTGTGGTGAATTTTGATTACTGTCATGTCTTTAGTGACACTCGCAAGGTTAAGACGAATCGATTGACGTATAAATTATCAAAATCGGCCTACGCATTTGGTCTCTAGAACGCCACATAGAAACAAACATACATACATACATACATACATACATACTTACATACATACATAGACTGATAAACACATTACCCTCCTTTGCGTCGCGCAGTCGGGTAAAAATCTAACTAGCTCTCAGCTATATGTATAACCTTTTTAAGTACTCTTTGCGTTTGATTTAATTAAAAATGCAACAAAAAGAAAATGTTAATCATAATATTTTGTTGGGAAGAATCTAGCTTAAATTAGTTGGAAAATAAAACTCAAAAAAAAAATCTCTTAAGTCTGTCTGTTAGAGAATTGAAAAATAATGAACACGTTTTTTTTAAGTTATTGCATAGCTTTTATCGCGGGCTCTGAGCGCGGCGCGGCGCGGTGACCGAATTCCCAAAAACCTAACGAAAAAGCCTAAGGAAAAAACCTAAGGAAAATACCTGACACCTTGCATCGTCTAACGTCGTTTCAGTTCGGGAGACTTCGGCAATCGTAAAAATATCCGTCATAAAGACAATTTAATTTACTTTTTCTTACTGATTGTAAACGGCCAGCTACAAAAGGAGTTTTCACTATGAAACCTCCTCCACAGACGTGCTCAGAAAGGTACGGACAGACGTGCTCATTACTAGCACGAAAGCATGCTTTTATTGAGCAAGGGGCAATTTTATAGAGGGAGAGAGAGAGGGAGAGGGAGAGGGAGAGCGAGAGGGAGAGGGAGAGGGAGGAGGAGGAGAACGTTTCCTGACTAAAAAATGCTATGCAATAGCTTTACCGTGGCAGTCCCCGAGTGCCACTTACTTTTTTGATTTTTTAAATCAATCAACATTGACAAAGATAAAACGCTTTTAAATACGGGAGTGGGGACTTGTGACGTCAAAACTCCTGTAAAATTATACTGACTGAGTGCTGTTTTGTGATTTTTAGAAGCGTTGTATCTTTGTCAATATTGCTTTTTAACACGCTTAATATTAGCTTCATTTGTAACTATGTATGTAAGAAAATCTTGGAATCTTAATTTAACCCACTTCCCGGTCTTCGATTAGGATGAAATTTTGCATACGCTCTCAACTCTGAACACAATACATGACTATAGTTTGATTATTAATTCGAGTCAGTAAAATGACAAGTGCAACTGTCACTGATACATACAAAATGAAACAAACCAGGAACATTGGAAATGTCATTTTACTGACTCGAATTAATAATCGTATTTTAGCTAAGAAACGTCATTACAAATCCAATATGGCGGCCTCCCCAAGATGGCGGACTGGCTGTTTGAAATCCACCCCCATGATATGTGTATCAAATGAAAGGGTTTGCTGTCAAAAATATGAAAAAAGTAGCCACGTGACTTAAATCCAATATAGCGGACGTCCAAGATGGCGGACAGGCTATTTGAAATGCACATGTGGGTATCAAACGAAAGGGTTTGCTGAATGGGATACGAAAAAAATTTGTGTTTTTTAGTTTTCTAAACTATTAAATAATTATTTTAATCTAAACGCAGACAGTGACACAAACTCGTAGTTATAAAACAAAATATGGCTTTCGCTACGCAGATTTGCTACGACCTAGCGCCTAGCTGAAGCGTGTCATCTACACTTTCGCAGCAAAAGTCACGCTACAGTTTCGAAAGCGTAAAAGAGAACCGTTCTTACGTCTTATTTCAGTACACAGCTTATCGTACTTCAAAAATGTTATGTGAGATGTATTAACGGTTCTTTTACTAAACACGCTTATTCAGGATACGAGATCTTCTTTGTATTGACCAAACCAAGAAATTTATATAAACGTGCCGGTAGTTTTTTTTTGTAATGTAAGAAGTCTAGGTAACCTTAAAGTAGGACATGACCTGGCGAAAACGTTTGTATGTAATAACGTGACCGTAGTTTCCGCGCCACTTTCTGACATGGCGCTAGTGTTTATGTCATTGCATCAAATTGCGTTAAAAAATGTAGTACCTCGAATTTTCCGTAGTGATGGCACGTACTCCACTCTACATAAATATCGGTCTACAGAATTAAACAAACAAAAAAATACATGTGGCACTCGGAGACTGCCGCGGTGAAGAAGTTTTTTTTTTATTTTGAAAGAAAAAAATCGCCGACCGCGTATATTTAATGAGAATCTAATTTATTTAAAATGTTTGTGGTGCACTATTGTAATAAAGAACTGCTTTGTTGTAGGAGAATTTTATAAGTAGGTTTCATTGTGAAAACTCCTTTTGTAGCTGGCCGTTTAGAATCAGTAAGAAAAAGTAAAATGTCTTTATGACGGATATTTTTACGATTGCCGAACTCTCCCGAACTGAAACGACGCTAGACGATGCGTGGTATCAGGTATTTTCGTTAGGTTTTTTTCCTTAGGGAATTTTATTTTTTGTTTTCTTTTTGGGTATTCGGTCGCCATGCTTAGCCGCGCTCAGAGCCCGCGATAAACGCTATGCAATAGCTTAAAAATACATCTTAAAAGTAACCATTATACAATTCGCCACAAAATTCGAAAGCACAAAGAGTGTAACTTTTTAAATACCGAACTAAGTTATTTTGCTTAAACTTAAATATTAGAATGGAACTTTCCTCTTCGTAACTCTGTACCTAAGTAAAAGTCTATCGTTGCCAAGTCTTGCGATAAAAGATTTTCTACTACTTATTTGAATAGTTGCTTTTGCGGGATTTGTTCGCTTTGCAGTTTCTTTCAAGTTCTGTTTAAGTAATATGTTATTGGTACGAGTAAGCTCCTTGAGTTTGTGTCAAAAGTTGGGGTGAGTTCGACAGATCGTCTTTTATTTATTGCCAAGAATTGCTTGTAGATTTTGTGTTATTGATGCAGTTGGTCTGACCTACGAGTTTGGGCAAATTGACATAACTATACTACATACATCGATACAATCAACAATAGGGTACATATTTGAATTTCGAAGCTTAAAATACCTTTTTTTTAGCGTGGTAAAATCATAAAATGAGTCCTCCCACCCAGGGCATGGCGGAAGGGACTGTCAGACTCGTACTTACTAAAATCCACGGTGTCCTTCAATAGCCCTTTGTGTTCCGGGGTCACAGTAATAAGATAAGTCCCGCAACCCCTCTAGAGGGGGGCCCCGTCATCATGCTGACACTCTTTGAGGCGCGCGTGGAACACAACGCGCCGTCGACCCGGGCATGGTCCATGGTCGGGTGGCGAGTTGCCCATTACTCGCCGAAGATTAAAATACCTACGCTTAAAATACCAATGTTCAAAACATCGAAAATTTAAAAATATCGATTGTATCAAAATGTCGAAACCTACGCATAAAACGCCGAATATTGAAATGCCGAGTGTTTAAAATTTCGAATGATTCAAACTATATTTTAACAGTAGGTATTTTAATCTTCGATATTCAAATACGTACCCCAAAATAATTTGTATTTCATTTTGAATAGGATATTTTTAATCTTTCAATTATTTAAATATCTGGAATTAGTCCGTTCGCATGTAAACATATACCGGTAACGTGGTAGCACAGGGAAACCTATAATTGGCCATAAATACTGTAATAATGCATATTTTATAAAACATCATTATGTATCGCTATTGGTTACCTAAATTGATAAGAAATAAAGTAAAAATGTTCAAATGTCAATAATGTAATACGGGATAGACAACATCGCTTCACTCGCGTTAATTTCGAATTGGCCAATCATTTCGGGTTGTACTCTGCTTGTAATAATATAATTCAATCATGATTCGAAAGACACGCACTGCCAACTATTATTTATCATAAGAACATTATTGTTGTTTTCCTTGGGAGCAATACTTTTTTTTGAGATGACAGGTGTACTGTACATGTTCATTTCTGTATAACATATACCTACATATTCAGGACGTAGGTGTTACGCCAAAGATTTGTGGTCATTTCGCTTAAAGAAAACTGAATTTGAAACCCAATCTGTAAAACCCGATAAAATTATCTGAACTCCGACACGCTGAGCTGAGCAGTCGATCAATCAGCCACTACACCAACAGTGCCATTAAATGTATTTCTAATATCAAAACAAAACGAATCAACAACCAAACCTGCCACCCAACAACTTTAAAAATAAACTCAACAACATTTTCAAGAAACAACTCACATGCTTATCAACAAAACAAACATAATAATCGGACTGTGACGTCACATAATGGAAATGTAACACATTTAATTTGTTCCTACGATTTGTGTGTGACGCGGAATTGAGTCGTACGAACTAATTCCGAGTTGTGGGAGTTCTGCATAGCGGTCCGAAATATCAACGGAATACCGGCTCGTTAAAACTTCGGCTGTGGATGTTTTCGTGATGGAAGCGGCAGGGTTGAGGGTTGTCATAATATGTGAGAAAGAAAGAATGAAAATAAGTTTATTTGGCAAGCCTTAGGCACACAATTTTATCATGAGAATACAATGGAAAAGGAAGAACACAAAAGTAGGTACCGTGTGTCTCAGGGCTGTGCCAAATAGGCTCAGTTCAGCAAAAAGCCAGGCCACAAGGTGCCTGACGCTGGTTTTCAACTGAGCCTTGTGAGACGTCACAGATGTAAATCAGCTTTATAGTGTGTAGCAGAATTAAATAAAATAAAATGTAAAGCTTTGATAAACAGTGTAACGTGATTTTATGACTGCAAATAGACTGTCACAGCACAGTTCCCCTCAAGCAAGTGATGGAGGCCACGGACTAGCAAGCGCAGCGTAGGACGTCCGCCAACAAGGTGGACGGACGACCTTATGAAGGTCGCCGGAAGACGCTGGATGCAGGTCGCTTCCAACCGGTATATGTGGAGATCTAAAGGGGAGGCCTATGTTCAGCAGTGGACGTCCTATGGCTGAGATGATGATGATGATGATGAAGTGAAGTGAAGTCAGTGGTGGAAGTTTTCCGGCTGATGGTGATAATGTGTCCTAGCAATGGAAACGCACATTGGGACACTCACACACACTCTCACTCACATGCACATACACACCGCCACGCTGGCGCACGCTCGCATTTGCCCACACATTCACTGTTTAATTAATTAATTTAGCCAAGTAGATATAAAAGCAATTCTTTATAATAAAATGTTATAATTATCATTTAACATATTATTATAAAGAATTACTTAATTATGTAATTAAGTGAATGGAGTGCGGCCTCTCCTGACACAAGTGTTTTCATTCGTGTCAGGTGTGTTGCAACACAAGTTTCTCTGGGAGAGCGAGTGGGCCATAATCCACCACGAGGACCCAGTGCGGTTAGGTAGATTTCACGAGTGTCTTCGTATTTTTGGTTTTGAGAGCATTGGTGATGAAATAAATTACATAAAGTAATGCGCCTGGCTGGATTCGAACTACTAGACCACTACTGCTCTCAAGTCAAGTCGACCCCAACATTGTTAAATCAACTTTTGTAATTTTTTCAATGGCAACTTGGGTGGAAATCAACAGCGCAGTAGCATGTCAATTCCAGTATTTTAAATCTTTGTAAATTTTCCGGTTATGTAAATATGGTCTCATGTAGGCATGTCTTGTCAGAAAGCTGCGAATACTTCGCGACAGGCAACTGATGAGAAAATGTTGCTGTGAACTACTCACGTTGTTCAGGCATGTCGTAAGTAGAGACTGTTGTGCTTTGATTTCGCTGGTTCTGATTTAGTTTTTTTTGTTTTTTTTTTTTATTATTTGTATAATATTTTTTTGAAAGACTATACTACTGCTATGGATAGCATTGAGTAGAAAAAGAAGTGGAGGGAGGCTTTTGCTTAACGGTGTGACATTGGGTACAGTCAACAAAAGAGATTGAGAAAACCGTTTAAAAATTGCTGCCTGGATCTCTTTTGTTGACTTTACATAGTTATTAGGATAAATAAATTAATGAACATACGAGTATAGGCCTCATTTAGAGTGTTCCTCAATTCGTACTGAAAGACACGCACAATCATAAAATCGGCTAGTAACATAAATCTTAGATCATAGAGCAGTTTAAGCATTCTTCGTAGATGTTATAATAAGTATAGGTTAAACAGCGTTTTTGGGCATGCCAATGCCCAAAAACGTTGCTTAACTTATACGTATAATAATTAAGGGTTCTGTGCAAAACTTAACACCGTATAGCTGAAGAGTTTGTTTATTTGGTTGAACCCGCTAATCTCAGGAACTTCTGGTTATAAATTATACTGATAGTCTATTTATCGAGGAAGGCTATGCTACGAGTATGACCAATAGGAGCTGAGCAGTGGTGGCCCAGTGGTATCGGCCTCAACTTACGAGTTGTAGGTCGTGGGTTCGAATCCCGTCAGGCGCATTACTTTGTGTAATTTATTTCAACACCACTGCTCTCAAAACGGTGAAGGAAAACATCGTGAGGAAACCGGCATGTCCTAGAACCAAAAATTCGAAGACATGTGACATCTACCAATCCGCACTGGGCCCGCGTGGTAGATTACGGCCCACTCCCTCTCACAGAGAGAAGGCCCGTGTCCCAGCAGTGGGAACGTTTGTAGGCTGATGATGATGATGAGTGGGGGTGATACCGCAGTTTAAAATATAACATCACACATACGTTGTTTTCCGAAGTCATTACACACCGGCGCGTTGTGTTCCACGCGCGCCTCAAAGAGCGTCAGCATAATGACGGGGCCCCCTCTCTAGAGGGCCAAAGCCTGCCGGGGTCGCGGGACTTATCTCATTACCGTGACCCCGGAACATAAAGGGCTATTGAAGGACACCGTGGATTTTAGTCAGTACAAGTCTGACAGTCCCTCCCGCCCTGCCCGGGGTGGGAGGACTCATTTGACGATTTTACCACGCTAAAAAAAAGTCATTACACACAGTACACATTGCTTTTCTATGAGCCAAGAAGATCATCATTAAATGATTATAACTATTTAAATTACGAGAAATTTCATCTCATTTTCCCTTAAAACATAAAATCACAATAACACAATCCCTTTACTGAAACATGAACAATTAAACTCCAAACCAAAGTCAGGGCAGTGGACAGTTTTCAGCACAACACCCCCTCCGTTGCCCCCCCTTCCAAGCCCTCCCTTCACCCCCGCAGGCTGCACGGTACTAGCTCAAACAGCTGTTTACTGGGTCATCACTAATTTTGATATTACACGAATTTCGTGAACTATACGTATAATGTGAGTGGCATACGGGCTGTTATCGCTTAAATTAGTAGAGGTAGATTATATTTGATGTCTTGATGTTGAGTTAATAATAATATCTTTATTTGAAAGGTAGAGACTGTAAAGGTAAACGGGCGCGAAGTACGGGAAAAAAACCCACGGCGGACATAAATGAAAATGTCAGGATATATAGCTAAATGTGTCTTGTTTATCATGGTATGGGGCGCATTCTTGTGGGTTGTGGGAATTTGAAAAAAAAAAAAATTTTTTTCTCCTTGATCAATCTCTTATTTCATCTTAAAATATCGCAAGGGATCGATTTGTTGCTAGTACCTATAGCGAACTGTTATGTGCGTCCATGGGCGTAGCCAGGTTTTAGTATCGGGAGGGGGTTCAAGAAATAAAACGACTAAAAGTGTATAAAGTGTGTTCATTTTTTGTCAAGTGAGTCCTCCCACCCAGGGCAGAGCGGGAGGGACTGTCAGACTTGTAAGTACTGACTAAAATCCATCCACACACCTGATAGTGCCGATACTACTTTACGGTGTTTCGTAAACCTTGTTTTAATAATACGAATGTTAATATCTGAACTTTCGGGGGGAGGGGGGGGGGCGGTTTGAACCCCAAAACCGTCGTATGTGTGCGTCGATATACAATTTATAAGGTTTTTAACGATCATTTATGACCTCGATTACCCGTGTTGTAATAATTAATCGTGACTTATTGGTATATGCGTCGTCATTTGTTAAATTCTTCTTCTAGATGGTAGCACATGACTATTATCTTATTCTTCAATAAAAAGCATTAAATCCGAAATCGACCATCCACCTAATAAAATCTCTAATCTAAATATAGAGCATACTCCTGGTGAACCTGGAGCCCCGGCTTCGACAGAACACGATCATGTTCTCACGATCGGCAGTAGCAAATTCTCGCACCCGGCACTGGTTCAAGGTATGATGCTGAGTGAGAGGGAATGGGATGTAGTCACCTTCTTCCGCAAAGCAGTCCCCAATGCTAGCGAAGGAAGAGGCGGAATGCATGAGTGTGAGGACTTCCACCAACTCAGCTCCAGCCTCCTCGTGAATCGCCCAGGGCGTCTAAAGTAGCGGAGCGATTTTTGAGCGGATGCAGACTGAGATAGTGACTCGCCGTCCGATCAGGGACCAGACCTGAGTTAATGGGGTAATGTGTCCTACGCTCGCCTCAGGGTAACCTCGGTCCCTATAAGGACAAACGCCTGCTGGGGTCACGCGATCTTCTCAGAAAAACACCGTAGAACTGGATCGTAAAGGGCAACTGAAAGAATGGAGTGAACCTTTAGTCAATAAGAGTCTGACAGTCCGTTCCACTCCACCCAGGGCGGGAGGACTCCATTCAATTCTTTCATTTTAACAAATGACGCAGGTCTAAGATCTAAGACATCTGACGTTTACTGTGCAGGATTGCCCCGCTTGGGCAGAGCACCGCCGTGTCCTCACGACTGCGATAGGCGGAGACCTCTCGCGCCCGGCATTGGTCGAGGCCATGCTGCGGGGCGAGATGGAGTGGGAAGTGGTCGCCTCCTTCTGCGAAGCAGTCATGCTCGCGAAGGAGGAGGCGGGCCGTGAGAGAGAGAGAACAGCGTCCTCCCTCCGCCCCGGCCGCAGTGGTAGACGCCCACGGCGTCGGACGTCGCAAGACGCTCACCGCCCGACCATGGACCATGCCCGGGTCGACGGCGTGTTGTGTTCCACGCGCGCCTCAAAGAGCGTCAGCAAGATGACGGGGCCCCCCTCTAGAGGGCCAAAGCCTGCCGGGGTCGCGGGACTTACCATTACCGTGACCCTGGAACGTAAAGGGCTAATGAAGGACACCGTGGATTTTAGTCAGTACAAGTCTGACAGTCCCTCCCGCCCTGCCCTGGGTGGGAGGACTCATTTGATGATTTTACCACGCTAAAAAAAAAAGACATCTGACGTTGTTGTGTTTTAGTCTTTGATTATAGCCATCGATGCCAACAACCAGTAAATGTATCCCGTTTGTACCTGAGGTTATGTGATCATTCGTAATAATCAACAATGTTATGGTTGTAATACACATGACGTTGTTGATAAGCAATATTTTCATCTTCATCAAATATCGAAGTAGGAGTGTTTACTGAAACGCACATTGAAAGGCATTAAAATGTGTGTATTTAAAAAAAGAAAGCATTCGATCTCAGTAGTCTCCTACGTATTCAGAGCCTTGCCTCCACTCATATCTATGCTATGTATAAAGCTTCTTCAGTGAGTTAACAAGACAATATTTTCTTAACAGTTTAAATCGATAAAGCCTTTTTTATTTTATTTTTTGTGGTAAAATCATCAAATGAGTCCTCCCAGCCCGGGCAGGGCGGGAGGGACTGTCAGACTTGTACTGACTAAAATCCACGGTGTCCTTCGGTAGCCTTGTGTACCGGAGTCGCGGTATACATATGCCCCGTGACCCATCGATAAGACCTCACGCGGTTGAATAAAAAAAGCTATTTACTTTTTTACTCTGATATCTAAAGCATGTTAGTATAAAACTTACCTCGTGTGGTGCTATTTATTATATCACACGAGGTAAGTTAAGTGAATAACTCTAGAAGATCCAAATATCTTTCTAAAAAAAGTCCCGAAAGTAATTATGTGTTTTCTGCGATGTAACACGGATCAATTACATTTATTATTAAAGAAATTCCAAACAAGCAGCAAAAATCAATTTTAGTGTACATCTCATCTAGTCAATAAAAACAAAAGATACTCTGAAAACGTACAAATCAAGCGGTAAGACAATGAACGGAGATTTTTTGAATAAATATGTTTTTAGTTATAACTTTGTTCTCCCATGGATTCGAAATAAAATAATCATGTACAATATTAAGTGAATTATGCTCTTTCGTTCTGGACCATTTTCATTCATGTCCGCGACCGGGTCGGATTCCGCCCGATGACCTTTTGTAGTTGTGTGTGACAAACTAGTGTTACAAATTCAAGAGGAGCTTTTGGCTAAATAATTACAGCCGCACGGGCCGATCTTCCGGATTAAGCCGTGCTTGCCGGTATTGATCGGTGGATGGCTGACAATCTGTCATAGCGAGTCTTCTCCGTGCCTCGGAAAGCACGTAAAGCCGTTGGTCCCGGCTGTCATTTGTAGATCATTGGCAGTCGTTACTATTAATTAAAATCAATTTAGGACCCATTAATATTAGTAGTCATTTTTACCCGTGGTGCAAGGCAACTGGGCTTCTCCCAGTTGTAATGTTCCTTTGTGCCTATTGGCCTTGCTTTGTTCTGTCTTCTGCTTGCACGGAGGGAAGTGGAAACATATTTTTCCTACTCCTCCACTATTCTTTTATGATTAATTTCGTGCAGGATCCAAGACAGGTACATTCATTCTCCGGGACACGTCGAGCTTCATTGTCTCGGCGATTTTCTGGTGGTTGCCATTGTTGATTCTGGCTTTCAGGAGTTGCAGTGGTTTGGGAATAGTGTGGTGGGTTTGTCCCATATTAAAAAAGATGATGAATGTAACAAATTAATTTACGAGCAAAAGGAACAAATAATTTTAGCAAAAGTTTGTTTGGGTAGATTGCACAGATTTGGATGAAACTCTGCACAGACGCAGTTTAAACGCTAGATAATTGTGTAGAATAGTTTATGAACTAGCTGTGTACCAAACAAAAAAAACTAGAATGGTAGTTTTTATGTGAAAAAGTGTTATACTATATATACTATCCATCCTCAAAAATCATTAAGTTAACTTTAACCCCGAAGTTACGCCAGAAGCTGATAACTAATTATTAGATAAAGACTCAAAGTAAAAGAATTTTCTTAAACATTGATAAAAACTAAATTTAAGAACATAGGTATAATAAAATTAAGTTATTTTTACTCTCGCCGCAAACTTCGACCTTCAGACACGCGAAGTGACGATCGCTCGATCATAACTTTATATCACTTTACTTAAAATTGAGTCAGTTTTTCAATTTCCTCTCTTATTTACTGACCGCAACTTATAGAAATGAAGTAAAAATATTGAATCAAGTATTTTTTGCGCATGTGTTAGCTTTGATACCAATTTTTTTTCATTTTTTGTTCATTGTTTAAAACAAAAATACATGTGGCACTCGGAGATTGCCGCGGTGAAGCTATTTAATAACATTTTTTATTAAGAATAAAATCGCCTACCGCGTATATTTAACTAGATAATTTATTTAAAATGTTTGAAGTGCACTACTGTAATAAAGAACTTCTTTGTTGTAGGAGAATTTTAAAAGTAGGTTTCATTGTGAAAACTCCTTTTGTAGCTGGCCGTTTAGAATCAGTAAGAAAAAGTAAATTGTTTTTATGACGGATATTTTTATGATTGCCGAAGTCTCCCGATTTGAAACGATGTTAGACGATGCGTGGTGTCAGGTGTTTTCGTTAGGTTTTTGGAAATTGTTTTGATTCGGTCGCCGCGCCGCGCCGCGCTCAGAGCCCGCGATAAAATCTATGCAATAGCTTAAAAAATAGATGTAAATAATCCTCAATCTATAAGATGGACGGATGTATAACATTGATCGAGTTGGCAAGATTAAGGTACTATTTACGACCTAAAGTAAATACGACCTTAAACTTGCTAACTCGATCAATCGGGGCGTTACCTCGTTGTATTGCAATACGTAGCCTCTGGCCAAGATAAAAGCCAACCCTTAGATCACGGGAAACGTCAACAAGCCGTTTTGATATTTCTTTGAAGAGGCTGTGAGCACTCGGACCTCACTCCCCTAAAGTTGGAGTTGAAACGGTTAGATAGTGACGTGTCACTCAGCTTTTTATTCGAAAATAAACCTTAAATATATTCCTTTTACGCTCAATATAATATGCTACGGGGATTTCATAATTAAATAATAACTAGCGGCCCGTCCTATGATATAAAACCTATGTTACTCAGGGTGAATGTAGTTTTCTAATGGTGTAAAATTTTTGAAATCTGCTCTGTAGTTTTTGAGCTTATTTATTACACACACACAGACAAATACAAATCTTTTCTCTTTGTAATTATAGTGTAGATTACAACAAATATACAACCACATCACAAACACTGCATCGCTACACCTACACATTTCCCCACCAGATGTCACTAAACACTAACCAAACAAATCGCCCGTCTGCTCGCCCCAGAGTAATGCCCTCCCAGTTTTCGGCCGCAAAACGCGCCGACATATAATCTGTCAGTAGTTGACCGCAACATTCTACCGAAATTAAGGGGAATTAATGTTACAATTCCTCTTTCGCTGCATGTTAGAAATAATTGTGTTAGTCTAACGACGTACATTACAGAGCTTTTTGTTCTGCCCCGTGGCTAGAGTTTGGAATTTCCCCCTATTAGTTCAAGTGGTGATTAGGTGTGATATTTTAAAAGCGGACACAGATTTGCTGGACATTCTGTTTTAGGTTGTTGCATTTTGTGGTATATGGTTGTTTTAAACGGTGGTTGGATATTGTTTTAATTTTAACAACGTAACGTTAAAGCGTATTTATTTTGTGATGTGTTAAATGTTTGTCAGAAGTTTTGTGACCGGGTCGACGGCGCGTTGTGTTCCACGCGCGCCTCATAGAGTGTCAGCATGATGACGGGGCCCCCTCTCTAGAGGGCCAAAGCCTGCCGGGGTCACGGGACTTATCTCATTACCGTGACCCCGGAACACAAAGGGCTATTGAAGGACACCGTGGATTTTAGTCAGTACAAGCCTGACAGTCGCTCCCGCCCTGCCCGGGGTGGGAGGACTCATTTGATGATTTTACCACGCTAAAAAAAAAAAGTAGTTTTGTGAAAGAGTTTAGTTGATAATAAAAAATAAGCTGAGCAAATCTTTATAAGTACAGTCCAGTAAAAGTAAAATTAAATGTCATAAACAGCTCCCACCAGGGCGGGACGGGAGGGACTGTGACTTGTATTGAAGAAATTCCACGGCGATCCTTCAATAGCCCTTTACGTTCCAGGATTACGGTTACCTGATGGATCAGTCCCGCGACCCCGATGAAATTGGGTAATCAAGTTTATTTGTACTGTTAATTAATTCGTCGATCGTTTAATTATAATTTCATGAAAGAAACTCTCTATGATAGATGGTCACCCATTTACAGACCAACCTCGGATAGCGCGGCTTAACCTCGAAGATCGACCAATGTGGTATTTATGTGAAATGATGGAATGGAATGAAATGATGAAATGAAATGATGACATAAAATGATGAAATGAAATGATAAAATGAAATGATGAAATGAAATGATAAAATGAAATGATAAAATGAAATGATAAAATGAAATGATGAAATAAAATTATCAAATGAAATGATGAATTGAAATGATGAAATCGAACGATGAAATGAAATGATGAAATGAAATGACGAAATGATGAAATGAAATGATGAAATGAAATGATGAAATGAAATGATGAAATGAAATGATGAAATGAAAAGAAATGATGAAATGAAATAATGAAATCAAATAAATTGTTATTTATTTTTGCAAGTAGGTTATTGTAAACACTTACGTCGTCTTTTTACAATCTATACAGATGAGGCCGTTGTTTCGTACCTAATTAATATAAGAAGAAACAGCTGAAACAAACTCGAAGGTCACTGTCTTTTTTAATATAGCCACAAGATCCTCCAATACTAATGTAAATATCTCAGTAAGAAGATTTGCTACCGATACACATAACGTTGCATTTGGAAAGCGTAACTGTGCGGCCTGCCACGACGTGTTTTCACGTTGAAATGTGAAAATATTTTCCATATAATGTCGTGTGTACCGACGTCTTCGGTATTTCGTTTCATAGAGTTTTGACGGTTATCCTATTTCGGTAATTTTTCGAAACTTCTATTTTTGACGTGCCGTTTTTGGATACCATGATGCAAAATTTTATTGGGGAATGTAAGTCAGACTCATGACTTTGATCCGTATCCTCAAAAGTTTTGGTAAATATTTTTTTTTTCAATTAAAATTAATTTCGTTTTGTCTCAAGACATAAATCTATTTAAAAACTGTAGAAAATGTAAACAATTTCTAAAAAAAAGTTGAAAAAATATTTTTTCTGCTCTAAATATAGCACAAAACAATACTTGCAATTTTTTTTTTACTTCTAATATATCACTGACTTAAACCAATTATTTCAGTTTGGGGATTTACAAATGTAAATACTGTTGACGATGTTACGTTGAGTTAGTGCGCTGAGGTTTTCAGAAGTGTACAGTTTACTGGACTTTCAGCGTGCTCCTGATTTGGTGTTACTTATTTGGAATATAAGATGCATAAATGTAAATGTTTTCAAGGGATTTCATTTATTTGCTTTTCTTGCATGACAAACGAATACTCGTACCATTCAAAGCTTTTCTGTGTAAAGAAAATTTCGACAATGAGCAGGATTTGATCTTACAACCTCCGATCTGCCTCCTTCGCTTACCGAGCCACCTTAAGTTCAAAAGTGTATCGTAAAAAAAAACCATTACTTTATATTTGTGGTTCATTTCATGCAAAATGAGTGTATACTCCCACAATTTTTTTTTTCAAATTAAAAAAAAAAACTAAATTTATTTGTGGATGAATTACTTTCAAGTACAGAATCCTCATTGCGCGTGGTCTGACATACACTTGACCAATTTTTCTTAAGTACCTCTTTGTTTTTAAATCCTAGCCATGTTTAACCTATATTAATACCAATTATAAGTTAATAGGTACTAAATAGTTGCATAAGTTTAACATTTGTGGTGGCAAGTTGATTAGATGTGGCTTGAGGTTTCGTTAATTTTACATAATAGTTTGTATTCGTGTTGCGGCAAGCAAATTAGTGAAGCAAAACAAACAATATGGATTAATATTCAATTGGCTGATTTTAATTAAATTATAATTTATATTGCACTGTTTGATTGGGTTATTTAGGTTACAAGTTAATTTTAGTACCGCTCATTATTGTATGAATAAATATTTCTATGATTATGCAAAATTTTATGCGATCCGAGTGTTTATGAATATTTGTCTAAAAATGCTGGTTCGTCATAAATCCTACCGATGAAGAACATGAATAATCTTAATAATATGAGAAATGAATCTTACCTACTAAGTAGGAATAATCTTACTAGTATAAATGTGAATGATTTTGGGGATGAATGGATCTTTCTTTGTTGCTCTTTCACGCCAAAACGGGTGAACAGATTTCGAATTAATTTGGCACGCAGTTGCAATTAAGTTACTATATAAGCTCGATTAAAACATTGGACTTTTTATCCTGATATCATGTTCCCGTGGGAAAAATTTTTGACTGACACGCTAGTGAAGCCGCGAGAAAAGCTAATATGGTCCCAAATTAAAACTGAGACCAAATAAATGACAAGTATTATACTGAACCAAACCAACAAAAAAAAAACACAGAAATAGGACCCGAATCCTCGGAGTAACACTGTGGGTCTGCGTGGCAGTGGCTACGCTTTCTTAGCTAGTTCTTTTTGTATACGTCTGGGGGTCTAAACTCTAACCACGTAATCTATGGTTTCGGCTTTAGTACCAGACGTTTTGACAACGAGCTCAAACTAAGAATGAAGGATATTACGATTTGGCAGATAGCTATTTAAGAGTCTGTGCTACCACTGCGGAAATTTGTGGTACTACATTATTAATGCAATTTGATTTATGATTCGCCGAACCCCGCTCACTGATGCAGTCATAAGGTCGTCAAGTGTACAGGTGACAGGACTTGCGGTACAGGAGAGAAGGTGAGCCATTGTCTGTGGGGACACGTCGCATATACCTACATTTGAGGTCTGAGCCGTCAATGAATCCCCATCTATGGAGGTTATCTTTGCTGCAGCTGACCTAGGTTCGCAGTCTATTAAGCGATTTCCAAGTCGACCACGGCAATGCGTAACCAGGTGGACGGCTCTCAGAAGGCTCGAAACAGCTGATAAAAAAATCTCCCCAACAGAAATCTCCCGAACCGAGCGCACACCTTACCACCGCCGCGGTACTGCACAAATTGGACCTCACTCTAGTGTCCAATTTGACGTGTAGCGCTTTATCGCTCTCCAGCTAACGAGCGGCTGCCGTGTGTTGGACCAGCCTTGCCTGTGAAGCGCTGCAGCCGCTGACTTGCCAAATAGGCCGTTGAAGCGCTTATTAGGATTTTGATACTTAGAATTTGAATGGTAACTAGGTTAACAGTTGTAAATTTATTAATGGTTAGGTAGTTATTATTATAAAATGTTGGGGAGGCCTTTGCCCAGCAATGGGACAATATGGGCTAATAATTATAATAAAAAAAGTTAGCTAGATTGTTGTTTTGAGCATGCGGGCGGCGAGTAATGGGCGACTCGCTGTCCGACCATGGACCATTCCCGGGTCGACGGCGCGTTGTGTTCCACGCCCGCCTCAATGAGTGTCAACATAATGACGGGCCCCCTTTAAAGGGCCAAAGCCTGCTGGAGTCGCGGGACTTACAAATTACCGTGACCCCGGAATGTAAAGGGCTATTGAAAAATGCGGAGCAAAAATTTGTATGATCTACAAGTAGTTGTTCCGGGTCTGGGCGTTTGTGTATGTGAGTTTATATTTTTTTTAACGCACAGGAGAAATTCCTAGGGTTAAAAAAAAAGACGCAAAGTATTAATCACTGGGTCATCACGTCACAAACAGTAACTGATGGCCGTTTAACTCCCACATATTTTATCTTCAATGCGACTTTAAATTGCCTAAAACTCAAAGCACATAAGTCCTAAACACATAAAGAAGCAGTCATAACTCAAGAATTGAGTACGAGAACATGTTGGTTTAAAGTTTAGTCATACAAAAGCGTGTTTATCCGGAGCCTGTCGAAACTTGTTCATTGATATGCACAGCCTTCGAATGTTGCTACTTACCTCTTATGCACTTACCGACTGGGGTGGCATTGGATTTGGTCATTTTGGGATTTTCTTTTAAGATTCAGCCCCCATTTGTACGAGCGCTTCTTTTACGGGCGTTAAAAAAGCGCCGAAATAGAACTAATCCATTCCCATATATCTGTTCATACGTCAGCGCTTTTAAAGCCCCCACTAAATAGCCTATAATATTTTCTAGGCTCCCATTTATCTTTGTATCACAATCCATTAAAAACTATTCAGCCGGTTTGACGTGAAAACGAAAAACGAAAACTTATATGTACATACAAACAAACACCTTCGCATTTATTGTATAAGTTAGATTAAAGTTATTTTGGCTGTTATATAGGTACATATAAACGCTTCTGTCATATCACTGTGTACTTTCCTATAAATTATGTATGTATGTATGAGGGCCTATAACTTAACCCACTTAAATTTAAACCTTAAAGAAAGTTCAACAAGAACCAAAATAATTTACCAAAAACAAATACCTCAAAAACAAAACACGACCAACAAAACAAAACAAAACTCGAAACGACTTCTGAAACATACACCGTAAAATAATAATTACTATACAATACGGGGCAAACAATTTAAAGTTGAAGACATAAAATCATAATGTCTCCATTAGCTGAGCGGTGTTGTCGCCTTGTGGTATAAAGTTTATCCACAATAGAAATGTGCCTTAAGGCAGTCTCGCATGTCAGCTCAACGTTGACGAGGTGGGAAGAAAGAAATGTGGTAGATGCGGTAACATTATAGCAGACTTATGTATCATTATGAAAAATTCGATGGTTTTTTCGTAATGTTTTATCTTCCTATGTTTCACCTGTCTTCAACGTACAGGCGCCAGCATATCAACCTACCTTAATCTGTCAAATTTCTTTAATATAAATAAATTTTCAACTTTATCACAATAGTGATAATAAAAGGTTAATGTTCGATTAGTAAAATTTGACAGATTGGGACAGGTTGACCTGCTACCGTCTGTACATTTACAGTTTTAGCTTATAAAAGTAAAGAATTCATCAATATACTGAGCAATACCAAAAAAGCACATAATCTTCCCTCCCAACAAAAACATATCTAATTAAATAAACTCTCAAAAGTATAAACATTAAAACTAAATAAAGTTCCTCGGCAAATAAAACAAGAATTTAAATCAGAGCTAGCAATACTGTAAAGTATAAGCTGTAAATCGTGACGCACATTTACAGCTTATTACGCACTAATTAATGGCAAAACTCAATTCCTTGTAGAAGACATTTTCTTGCTGGGCTGATAGACACGCCTCAAAGAGTGTCAGCATGATGACGGGGCCCCCCTCTAGAGGACCAAAGCCTGCCGGGGCGGGCCGTGACCCTGGAACGTTAAGGGCTATTGAAGGACACCGTGGATTTTAGTCAGTACAAGTCTGACCGTCCCTCCCACCCTGCCCTGGGTGGGAGGACTCATTTGATGATTTTACCACGATAAAAAAAGGCTTCCACAGACTGTACCGAAACTTCTAATGCCACATCTTCCTTCCTTCCGCACTCCTTTATTCGTACTTTCTGGAGCGTTCCGCAACTCTTTGTAGTCATCCGTTTGATATTATAAACGTTTTAGTCTTGAATTGTGGATATGTTTTAATCTGAGTGGAAATTGGGCGACTTTAGGATCTTTCTGAGTTCCCTCTGTTCTGAATTGTTCTTGCAGTGACAGTGTTGCTAGCTCAAACTCTTGTTTAATTTGCCGAGAAACTTGATTTAGTTTTAATGTTTAGACTTTTGAGAGTTTATCTAATTAGATATGTTTTTGTTGGGAGGGATGATTATGTGCTTTTTTTTGTATTGCTCAGTATATTGATGAATTGTTTACTTTTATAAGCTAAAAGCTGTAAATTTGCGTTGAAAATAGGTGAAAATTTGGAAGATAAAATCTTTTAAAGTTAATATGTTCATTAGAAAACTAGATATTATAACTCATAATTTCATGTAATCGGGGACTAGCCGATAGGCTAGTCCCCGAGTTAATGATCATCGTAACATACGTACACAACAAAGTTGCTTCCCGCTGTCTGTCTGTCCCTATGTATGCATAGATCTTTAAAACTACGGAACTGAATTCGATGCGATTCTTTTAATAGATAGAGTGATTCAAGAGGAATCTTTATAAGTATATAACATGCATAATATAGTAGAGATTGTACCTGTGCGGACCCAAGGCAGGTCGCTAGTAAACCATAACATAAAGACCCTTAGGTAATTTGTGATGAGAAAATATCGAGTTACTAGTCAGCCCGACCCGAAAATAAAACATCTAATCATGTTCAGCATTAGAACTCGTAATTAGAAAACTAAGAAGGTATTTGTTTTACAAGGCATTTGGCTTATGTAACTCCTTAGTAGACACTCGTATACAAAATAAAAGTTTGCTACGAAAGCGTAGCAGACAGCTACGCCGTAGACACTGCTACGCCGTAGCCACTGCTATGCAATTAAAACTATCACCCTTCTTAAACAACTAAGGGGTTGAATAGGGAACGAAGGGGCTTCTGCCGTCATCCCTTATCTCTCTATCTAATGTATACGTTGTCAACCCCTCATGAACTTATGACATGCTTTGATAATGACAGCTTAAGATGACGGTCTTATTGTAACATACAATATACACGTGTCTCAGCATTTAGGGGTTAAGTATAATGAACTCGTTAGTGAAGTGGGTGCCTTTAGCGGGTTAAAGGTTTTGTGGTTTGAAGTTATTGGGTGTTTGTTTTTAATTTTTTTGATTTGTTGTCTTAAACACTACGATATATGACGGGGCCCCCCCTCTAGAGAAAGAAAAAAAGAAAGAAAACACGTTTATTTGGGTAACCGGTACACACAACATAAACAGAAAATAAAAAAAAACAAGATAGTAAAACATTAAATTACATATTATCAGATAAAAACAACAACGAAATAGCAAATATAACTTTGTGGGTCCCACGGCTACGCCAAATAGGTCCAGTTCAGCAAATTGTCGAGCTAGTGCTCGACGCTGGTTTGGTCAATCTGACCTAGAGGGCCAAAGCCTGCCGGAGTCGCAGGACTTATTCCATTACCGTGACCCTGGACCGTAAAGTGGTAATGAAGGACACCGTGGATTTTAGTCCGTACAAGTCTGACAGTCCCTCCCGCCCTGCCCTGGGTGGGAGGACTCATTTGATGATTTTTCAACGCTAAAAAAAAAAACTACGACACAGAGCAGGGAATTGGCCCCGATTTTCGACTTTTATGTCATAGGTTCGAACCCTGCCAGGCATTTCTTTGTGTAATTTATTTCATCGCCACTGCTGTCAAAACTGGGAAGGGAAACATCGTGAGGAAACTGGCATGTCCTAGAACGAAAAAATCGAAGAAATGTGACATCTACAACCAGTATTGCAGGTCCAGCGTTGTGGATTATTGCCACTCTCGGAGGGCTGTGTAACCCAGTAGTAGCATTTATAGATTGATGATGATTAATATCCTATTTCGAGCAATGAACTTACTCGTATATGATCAAGACCAACATTATTTTTAATAAAAATAAAAAACCGGTTTTTTTAAATACTCAAAAATTAATAAAATAAATCACTAATACTAATAAAATCTAGTAATAAAAAAACCAGATTACTTTCCAACGAAATCACCATAAAAATTAAAAACCGTAAAGCCACTTTTCAGTCATTTCAAACGTAATAAAAAAAAATAAAAAAAAATATCATAACGCGTCCATCCACTCGCGTCGCTCGCAATAATAAAAATTATAAAATGGCTGTTCTCATATTTAATACTGAGCCCACCGTTTCACAGATTTATGAATTTTAATTTTCTTTCATCCAGTGAGAAGCATTATCTTTCAGGGTGAACATTATTCTCTAAGAAATACCACTGATTACGTGGCCGCAGATACGACGCTTTGATTTATAGCGATATAAAGTTAAATTAAAATAAGGGTCGTATTACATTTGGTTTCACTATGAAGATGAAATTATTGTTGCGTGTTGTAGGTAAAATATTACTTGTATTTGCATGACTTTATTGTAAAAATTGTCCTTAAGAAGTTAATAAAGTTTTGCAATATTTATTTGTTGGTTGGAATAAGTAGTGAACACCAATTAACCTAACCTTAATAACCAGCTACAATTAAAGTGAAGTTAATTTATGACTATCAAATATTCTATCACAAAATACCCCAGGAAATTAGTGGATGATTCTGTTCAGCGTAATATGCATATTAGGTTTTGAAACTCGTTAAAATGAAATCTGCTAGGTGGAGAAATAAAGTCACGAAAGTCGGATTCGGATATATTCAAATATTCTTTTTTTTTAACGGAAATTTTCAGTCTTTCCTAAAAACCTTCGATTTTATAAAAATAAAACTTTAAATTTGTCTTATCTACTCATTTAAATACAAAGAAATAATTTTTTAAAATCGCCACAAACATTTTCAAACCCAGTTTTACACACACATATTCTTTTCACCCCACCAAAATTCAAAACAACATGCCATACATTCAAAAGGGTCTCGCATAACCTACATCTTATCAAGCCCCCGTCATATCTATCACGACTATCAAATAATCTTTGCCAGCAGGTAAGCAGCCATCGTATTAGAGGCACGAGCTTAGGCCGGCCCTTTATCATCTACCAACAATGGCGAACGTAAAATGAAATACGGAATCACAGTAGATAAGTTACCGGGATTGTTTCCCCCCAAAACTGGTTGGATGTGAAAATCAAATTATTTTTTGGGGGTATCGTGTTGTGGGGGGAATTATGTGGTGTTTTTTTTTGTGGGTGAAAAGGTTGTAAAAGGTTTTTGAATCAGTATTTTTTTAGGTGTCCGATTTGGTGTGATGTATTTACTGTTAGATATTATAAGATCGCAGTGGACTGGTCATGTCTACCACAGAACCGATGAAAGGTGGAGTAGGAAGGTTCTCGAATGGAGACCGCGTGTAGGTAAACGTAAGGTGGGACACCCCCCCCCCGCAAGATTGACCGATGACCTGAAGAAGGTAGCTGGCAGTGGCTGAATGGTAAAGTGGGAGATCGTGCGCTGTGGCGCTCCCTGAGTTTACCCAGGCTTTAGCCTATGTCCAGCAGTGGAAAGCAGTAGGCTAAAATGATGATTATTAGATGCATAGATTGGTTTCATTAATGGACTAAAATACAGACTTGTTTTTGTTCTAAGGATCACGTATTCATAAACTTTTGTATATTTTTGTGATGGGTACGTACTCGTATGTGTGTTATTTGCATAATTACTTTTTTCATAATTATTTTATTCTTATTTGTTGTTGTAGCGGCAAAAAATACATCACCTGTGAAAATTTCAATTGTCTATCCCTGTACATGAAATACAGCTTGATGACCAGAGGGACAGACTGACAGCGAAGTCTTAGTAATAGTGTTCCGTTTTACCCTTTTGGGTACAGAACCATAAAAATATCATAAAAATGCAAGGTTTGATTGAATGTACCTCTACAATATTCAGTGAAGTTATCACTGAATATCGTATGCATTTTTTAAACATACCCGAAGCTTAATTAACAGGGCGACTCGCTGTCCGACCATGAACCATGCCCGGGTCGACGGCGCGTTGTGTTCCACGCGCGGCTTAAAGAGTGTCAGCAAAATGACGCCCCTCTAGAGTGCCAATGCCTGCTGGGGTTGCGGGACTTATGAACTACCGTAAAGGGCTATTGAAGGACACCGTGGATTTTAGTCAGTACGTGTATGACCGTCGCTCCCGCTTTGCCTTGGATGGGAGGATTCATTTGATGATATTACCACGATAAAAAAAAAAAACATAATAAACAACCATAAACCGAGCAAAGTCGCGGCCAAAACCTTGTATGTTTAGAAAATCGATTTGTAACGTAGCTTGTTAGCTATACTCTAACCTGTACTTACCTTGTAACAAACACTGGCTTTCAGGAATGCCAGTGGTCAGGTATTAGGTGTATAGATTCAACTCATGTGGGTCCAAATGGGCCCAAATGATCCTCTGTCAATAGAGCCCGTGATTAATTATATAGGAGCGGACCCCACGGACCCCGACTTGCGTGTGTTTAGTCACCGTGAAAGGGTTGATTTGAGTGACCATGATGTTGCTAGGGAATTCTGGATGGTTTTTTTTTTGGGAAATTTAGGTGTAATATATAATATAATAATAAAATTTATTTATTAATCAAAGAAAGAAATACGCATACAGACAAAGTTTAAAACAATTGATACAAAATGTTGAGCATGGTCCGTTTATACACAGTAAGTTCAAAAATTTAAATGCATGCAGATTTATTCACATGAACCCTGTCTCTTAAACTAGGAGATCTGTATCTTAAGAGACAGTATGTGATTGTATTGCATTGGCATATATGGTGTAATGTCTTGGATCTTTGATAAGTTCTCCATATGTTTATTTTCTTTAGAGGGTGAACTTGCCAAGTCTCTGAGTAAACTAAATGTGACCCATCTCAGCTTTTATATTAAGGTTGTCTAGAATATAATGAAAGAATTTCTAGACTCCCCGGGACTTCTTAAACAAAAAAAAATCGAGGTTGAATCGATTTTTCATCAATAAAGAAAATAATTTATCATTGTTCACATAATTTATTTAGTCCTATTACTTAATTGACTCCCCATCATGGTCACCCTACACGAAATTCTTAGAGGTTCAACGTTTGCCAACTCTGTTGGGACCTTTTGAGTTATAGTTTCAGTTGTAGACATAATAGATACTGAAATGTGTCATTTTCAGTACGTTTTTCATTTTGACCTGAAAAAAGTTTTCAGATAACGTTTGACAGGTTAAGCTTGGTTGATAGATTTATTTAAGTCATGAGCTGTGACGTAGATGATTGATTTAACTGTCGGTTATTTTAGCGTGTTGAATATTGAGCGGTGTGCTCAGTGCTGAAAGTTGAAAATTCAATAGCACTCTGTTGTTTAGGAATTCATGTAGTTGGAGCTTAGTGTTAGTGAAAATGGGCTTTAGGATTTAGAATTTGATCGTTTTATCAGATATATTATTATAATTATGCAATTATAAAAACTACTTTGAATAATTGTATTGGCTATGTTGAAATAAATAGTTTGTTGTGTAAATAGGCTTTGATTGTATCTTGACTGATAGCGATTAAATCACCGGTCATAATCATGAATAACCAAATCTTGGACAAAATGGTGATATGGGCATTCATTTTTTACAGTCTGTAATATGTCCTTGTTTTACGGAGTCACAAAGCACCAACGGCAACGTTTGCCTTCACTTTAAAACCCATTACTTCACACTCCTTTCCACTAAACCAACATTTTTAATATTCAGTAATTCATCAAAAAACCCGTTTTTCCTCTAAACCCACAACAGCGGAGGCGTTGAATCAGTCAAGCGCGATCGGACCGGCCAAAACTTAGTCATATTATTAATGTTAAATTGTTTCGCTCAGGGGCCGGTCCTCTGTTAATAATTATTTTAGTTCAATATTAATAGATGCTCGCTCAATTGTTAGACTTGGACTTATTATATGGAAGGTTTAGCGCGGTTTCTCATGTCGCGATGTCAAAATCAATTTTGAAAGTGAAAAACTTCTTTAGCGGCGTTGTACACTTTTTTGTAATGGGTAAAAAATGTTGAACTCGCGTCAGGATCACGTGACCCTGATCGAAAATTCAATGACATTAGTCATAACAATCTTATTGAGGCTGCATGTCGTGCGATTTTATTTTCCTACTCATCTGGTGTGATTAATTTCGTTGTAGGAAACAAGACCTCGTTGGGCTTCATTGTCTTCGCGATTTTCTGTTGTCGTCATTTTCTATTCTGGTATTCAGAAGTTGCAAATTTATGGGTATAGTGAAGTGGGATAGTCGTCATAGCTAAACGACGAAAGGGTTGGCACAATGGCTGAGTGATCTACTGCTGCGCAGCGTGTCGCGGGTTCGATCCCCGTACGGGTCAAATATTTGTATGATCTGCAAGTAGTTGTTCCGGATCTGGGTGTTTGTGTATGTGAGTTTCTATATTTGTAAACGCACCCACGATACAGGAAGAAATTCCTAGTAAATAAATAAATGATATATGTCGCAGAATCAACACAGAAGCACAACAATTTAGAATAACGCCATCTGTTATCATGCTGCGGAATCAAAACAGAAACACAATTTGGAATCTCTATTGATTATTGTCAATTTAGAATAACGCCATCTATTATCGTTGGCATGGAATCAAAACAGAAACGCAATTTAGAATCTTTATTGATTATTGTTAATTTAGAATAAAGCCATCTATCTCTCATTGGAGGAACTATGAAGTTAGATTTGACAGAAAACGCTTAGAAACGTCAAGTTAGTAATAACTTGGGGATGCTTAGCGTGGAGTAATGGCAACACCGAGCGAATAGTCTAGTCGAATATCGATTCGGAAGTTTAATCAGGTATTCGACGTTGACAGGTACTGACGTTGACAGATATGTTGGCAAACCTGTGTGGGGTAGGCCACTTGCACGGACAGTGGAGTGAAGTAAACACTTTGAATCGGTCCGTCAAGCTGTGTAGACATCTTGGTCACGCCACGTCGTCCACGATAATCTTCCCGCGTTCCTAAGTTTTTAATCGAGCCATATCTCGGACATCCTTGATTATTTTGTAGTCAGTGTGTGTTAGCAAGTAATTAAAAGTGTTAACGAAGGTTTTGTGAGTGTTATTTCCGATATCGCGCCCCTTCTGATATCGATTCTTCGACATCAGAAGCGGGATGGACCATGACGACCCACGTGTTCGAAATAAAGACTATAGTGATGAAAAATGGATGTGTTTGTTGGGAAAACAGAACCGCAATTTTCTGACACTGATTCAAGCCGTGAAAACACCTACTAAAGCCATGTGATGACGCTTTCGTTTACCGGATTTCGATCCTGAGAAACAAGATATGGATGCACGTGCTTGGGTGACGACAGCAGAGATGTTCTTGATGGACAATACCAACATGGCGCCCCGCTTATGGTCGCTATAAGCCGCGCGTTGAAGGAGGAGCTTCTATCTGGCTATCTACCGTGTCGTTTCCTGGGATGACATGGACCGAATTTAAGAAGTAAGCTGATGGACACGAAGGGAAGACCTACAACACCTACAGCATCATCGAGCCAAGTGACGCAGCAGCCGGCATCGAAGACCTTGGTGTGCTTCAAATGTGGCAAGCCAGGTCACATAGCCGTGCGCTGTACGAGCAGTGGTGGCGGCTGTGGCAGCGGATCAGTCGACGCCACGGCGCGTCTGAGTTGTGCAACCACCATCAGGCAGGATACAACACAGGTGAATTGTTTCATTTTTACTTACGATTCTGGTGCTGAATGCTCGTTGGTTAAAGAAAGTTTTGCATCGAAATTTTATGGTAAACGTGTTTGTAATGTTGTTGCTATGACTGGTATAGGTCAGACACGAGTATTCAGTCCAGAACAGATTCTATGTTGTGTAGTGATTAACGGGTGATCATCCTCTTGAAATTTTGTTTTAAAATTTTTGCCCGACAATTATTTGCAATGTGATGTCATGTTAGGTAGCGAGATTTTAAATCAGGGTTTTTCTGTAAACATGTTTGCATGCCAACTGAGCTTTTTAGGTTAACGAAAGTCCTTTGTGTAAATTCAGTGAGGCATAATAGTGACAACGCATTTCAATTGGATTTAACTGTTATCGTGACGGCTATAACGGGTATGACAAGTCTAGGCTTTTGCAAACACTTAAAGAATTTTCTAAGTTTTTCATTACCGTTTAGTCTACTGCGCGAGTGACTACAGGCCAGCTCAGTGCAGCGGCAACTGTATAGGATGTCAGTAGACGAACGTAGAGTTGTGTGCGACTGTGGTACATGGCATAAGATAGTTGTCAGTGGCCTAGGGTAGATGTTAGTGGCCTAGGGTAGATATTAGTGGCCTAGGGTAGATGTTAGTGGCCTAGGGTAGTTGTTAGTGGCCTAGGGTTGTTAGTGGCCTAGGGTAATTGTTAGTGGCCTAGGGTAGATGTTAGTGGCCTAGGGTAGATGTTAGTGGCCTAGGGTAGATGTTAGTGGCCTAGGGTACTTATTAGTAGCCTAGGGTAATTGTTAGTGGCCTAGGGTAGTTGTTAGTGGCCTAGGGTTGTTAGTGGCCTAGGGTAATTGTTAGTGGTCTAGGGTAATTGTTAGTGGCCTAGGGTAGTTGTTAGTGGCCTAGGGTTGTTAGTGGCCTAGGGTAATTGTTAGTGGCCTAGGGTAGTTGTTAGTGGCCTAGGGTTGTTAGTGGCCTAGGGTAGTTGTTAGTGGCCTAGGGTAGTTGTTAGTGACCTAGGGTAGATGTTAGTGGCCTAGGGTAATTGTTAGTGGCCTAGGGTAGTTGTTAGTGGCCTATGGTTGTTAGTGGCCTAGGGTAGTTGTTATTGGCCTAGGGTAGTGATTGTTGTATTTTCAATTACCTTTTCCCCGATGTTTCATTTAATTGAAGGTTTTAATGATACAGTAGAGTTTTGAAATTTCCTTATTTTCGCCGACGAACTGAATCTAGAGTTTGGTCAGGAATGACCGAGTGAAACAATATTCTGTCGTGGACTGTTTTGTGTTTCAGTGGGATATCCAGACACGTGGCCAGCTACAACAAGAGCTGCAAGCGGTTTCTTTTATGAAGAGAAACCTACCTAGCGATGACCGAGATGTTCCTTCTAGACGCTGTGACCAATTCTCTTAGCTCACTGGCAAACTGTGATCATTATATATTGCTTGGCGATTTCAATGTAAATTTACTAGACCAAAATGGAATTAAAACTAAAAGAATAAAAGAGTTTTTGAATTGTCTGAATCTTACACAGTTAGTCACGTCTCCTACGCATTTCACAGGATCTAGTGAAACTCTCATTGACCTCCTGTGCACCGACCTCAAAGCAAAATATACTGAGGTAAAACCTCTGGCTTCAATCGACGGTCATTCTATTATTATCAGCGAGTTTTCCATAAAACGTGACAAATTTAAACCGTTCGTAGTAAAATCTAGGCCGCTTAAAAATATATGTATGGATAACTTTGTTGCTGACTTATTACTTCTGAACCTGGAAAGTGTTTCTACATTCGAAAACGTTACCGACATGGTGCATGTATTTAACAGCTACATAACTTCTCTGTTTGACGTCCACTCACCTCTTAAATCTTATTATATAAAAGAAAAGTCGTACCCTTGGATTACGGATACAATAAAGGTTATGATGCGTTTGCGAGATGAAGCACTAGCCAGTTTTAGGAAAACGAAATTAGATGCAAAAAAACAATACTACAAACAGTTGAAATCATTAGTAATAAGTTCATTGTATAACGAAAAAATTGCGTATTTTAAGCATAATATAAATAATAAAATTAAGAATCCAAAACAATTATGGAAAAATCTCAAATCTACCCTATCCCCTATTAGACCCAGACAAGACCTTCCGTCGCATTTTACAGATCCTGACCTAATAAATAATACTTTTTTGATAGTTCCCGGGAACCCCATAGCCAGTGACTCACTGAGATCTTACTATGAGAACCATAGACATGGCTACGCAATTTTCACTATTACTCCAGTGGTCCAAAATGATATCTCACGCATTTTGACTAGCCTGAAAAGTAACGCGGAAGGATACGACAACATTACCTTGGAAATGCTTAATATGACTTTGCCGTACACGTTAAAAACAATAACGGATATAATAAACCGTTCAATTGAAACTTCAACGTTTCCCGATCAATGGAAAATTGCCTCCGTTAGACCTTTGCCAAAAACCACAAACCCGATCGAAATAAAGGACTTGCGCCCCATTAGTATCTTACCATGCCTGTCTAAAGTGCTTGAGAAAGTCGTCAGCCGCCAATTAACAAGCTTTTTAGAGCAAAATGACATATTACCAGACTTACAATCTGGTTTTCGAAAGCAGCGCAGTACCGCAACTGCTCTGCTGGATGTTACTGACAATATATTATGTGCCCAGGATCGGGGAATGTGTACTTTACTTGTTATGCTCGATTTCTCCCGCGCCTTTGATGCAATAAACATTCCCCTTCTATTGTCAAAACTTTCTTATTACGGTTTCGACCCCAGCGCTATGCAATGGTTCAGCAGCTATCTCAATAATAGAAAACAACTTGTAGATTTGCGTTTTGATGACGGCACTACACTTACTTCATCTCTTTTACCTATAGACAGGGGTGTCCCGCAGGGCTCAATACTAGGTCCAATACTTTTTATTTTGTACTGCGCGGATATTGTTAAATGCCTCAAGAACTGCAAGTTCCATATATATGCTGATGATGTCCAGTTGTACATATCCTTTAGACCAGATGAATACGATAGAGCCGTTAAAGATATTAATGATGACTTACGCAGAATTGCCATCTGGGCTGAAGAGAACTGCCTGTCGCTGAACCCAACAAAAACGAAGTATATCATATTTGGCACAAGGCAGCGACTGGCTACATTACCCGCAACACTAGACCTCAAACTGATGGGAGAACAAGTTGAGAGAGTATATGAAACGCGAAATCTTGGCCTTATAATGGATAACGCCCTTCGTTATGAAAAACATGTAGCCGATTCCGTGCGAAATTGTTTTTATCGTCTCAAAATTCTATATAAAATGAGGCCATATTTGTCAGAAAAACTAAGGGAGCAGCTAGTAGAAACCTTGGTCTTGTCCAGATTAAATTATGCAGACACCGTCTACGGTCCCCGCCTATTAGCTCGCACGGATCGGATGATACAAAGGGTGCAAAACGCCTGCGCTCGTTTTTGTTATGGAATACCAGCCAGAAGCCACGTCACCCCATTTTTGAACAAACATTGTACGCTTAAAATGAAATCACGACGCAAGCTTCACTTGGCCTGTCTACTGTTCGGCGTGGTCAAGTATCAGAAACCCGACTACCTATACAACAAACTGAGTTGGATAACTGGTAGACGAGAATGTGGGAGACGTCAATGCTCTCAGCAGCTGTCAACACAGACTCACAACACAGCAGCATTTAAAGGCAGTTTTCGTTACGCAGCGTCCAAAGTGTGGAATAACCTGCCGCCACCAATAAGAATGATCAACACAATCGACACATTCAGAAGACGCTTACGGCAGTACCTTATAGACGAACAGCAGAAACTGGATATGGTCACACAAAATATATCAATTATCTAACATACCCTATTTGAACATAAACAGTCAGTGAAACGATTTCAAAATAATCTGGTGATAACAATAATCATTAATACTGCTCACGCGCGGGTACATCGTTAATTATTCTTCTAGGGTACTGCTGCGCTCGTTCGCGTCACTACGCCTCATCGCCAGATAGGAGACCTAAAAAAAAGGAAAATTAAAAAAAAAAAATTACCTTATGTTTCTTATATTTTATTATTAGAATTATGTATACATCAAAACTCACCCAATGTGCCTGGCCTACTTGCGCGCGATTGGGGCGCGGTGTCGGGAGAACATTTATTTGTTTAGGTAGGTACTACCTCCATTGGCGTGATGCACCCATGTTCGTGTCGAGCAAAAATCGACCATGTTCTGGAACAGCAGGATGGAAAAAGTTAGATGGGTATCATT
This sequence comes from Agrotis exclamationis, assembly GCA_950005045.1. Lineage (NCBI taxonomy): Eukaryota > Metazoa > Arthropoda > Insecta > Lepidoptera > Noctuidae > Agrotis > Agrotis exclamationis. Next base: position 17,339,698 of record OX465436.1, read on the forward strand.
TGTCATGTGTAGGATGCAACCCGTGTAGAAATATTGTATGAGAGACTCATAGGCGGGCTCATTAACAAAAACTATATTTACCTTTTCCTTCTTCGATCTTATTCGTTTAGCCTTTTATTATTTCCATCTTATTTTAATGTGTAGGTACATTATGTCTTTCACTCTCACCAAAGATGTTAAATTAACGAAATATATATTTATAGATCGAAAGATATGCTAGGTAAACTTATTAAAATGTATTATTTGTGAATCCGCGCTAAGTACAATAGTACCGTACTATATTTCTAGAACTGGTCCGGCGCGCGCGGCTGCCTGCAGCGTTTTGAAGTGGTTATAGTGCATACTCTGTTTGATTCGTCTTTCATCAGAACGGTACAATTTTAGTTCCTTTTATCACACCACATATACCTATGTGTACTATGTATTTCTTTATACCTGTACATTTTACTTTATACATTTTTATTTTATTTTTTCTACACATACTTATTTCTTATTTAATTATGTTTTATTACACACTACAAAGCTGATTTACATCTGTAACGTCTCATAAGGCTCAGTAGAAAACCAGCGTCAGGCACCCTGTGCCTGGCTTTATGCTGAACTGAGCCTATTTGGCACAGCCGTGAGGCACACGGTACCTACTTTTTGTGATTTTGTTTTTATTTCTATTGTATTCTTGTGTCAAAACTGTGTGCCAAATGCGTGCCAAATAAACTTATTTTCTTTCTTTCTTTCTTTCTTTCCTGAAAAGCGGTTCAAAGCGAATAGTGCTGTGAAGCCTCTGAAGTGTTTTACCTGCCGTGTCGCAGTGAGAGGAGCAGCCAACTCCGGGGCGTCGAAGCCTGTTAATGAGGAGAAGGTTGACCTGTGCCTCCTGAGCGCGTCGGCTGAGACCCTATCCGGTGAGCAATTTTCATTTTGTTTACGACTCTGGTCCTTGTGTTCTCTATGTTGGCTTTCGCTGGTTAAGGCTAGGTGGGCCCGAATTTAAGTTTTTTAAAACAATCTGAGACAAAAAATACAGTGTTTTAAATTTAAAAAAAAATATATGTATTAGTTAAGGATCTTATCTAGTCAAAATCGCATTCAGTTGCAAGACCTGATGAACTTCACTCGATAGAAAAAAATCGTAAAAAGTTACCCCTTTTTAAAACGTTTTTTCAATATTATGACTATATTACTGATTTTTTACATTTAATTTTTGTACTATATTAAAGAAACTAATTAGTTAAAGACAAATTCGCAGAGTTTGAATTAATAAAATTATTTTCTTAATTACTATGTTTAAATAAGAATTAAAAGCGGTCGCGGCGGCTCGGACAGGTCCATTCAGTCGCGTTCTGGCGCTTATGGACGACGGACCTGTGTCAGTTTCTTCCGCGACAACTACGAGCACCATACCATCTCTTATTGAGAATTTGTTGCTTGTTACTTTCAATTATAATGGGCAATAAACAACGCAGGCGAAAAATTTCGTGTAAATCAATAAAAGACACAAATAGAAAGAATGCACTCCAAAGATTTACGCCACAGTATAAAAATATCAGTACTACTAGAGAACGCTAAGATTTTTGATAAAATTAAATCATATTTTGTCTATTTCGATATCTCAACCTGGCGTTTGCTAACGAATAGTAAATTACTATATCTACCAATCAATTTCATCTGTGAAAAAGTACTCCATTTACTTTTTGATTATAGGTCAGTTGGGCAGCCCGAAGAATTGCGTGGAGGTACTCCCAACCTCCACGCAGTGAAGGCGGTAACAGTTTAGGTTGATTTTACGAATATAATATGAATAAAATTTGACTATACGGGCCAAAACTCCCATATTGTTTTAGTGTGTAAATAGTGGTGTTGTGCAGATTTTTTTTCTGTCATTTCTTTTTCTATTTTTAATAGAACACGTTTCCATAGATATTTTTACCCGAGTTCTAAAAACGGAAGTTACTCAATTCGACCGTGTTATGCTTTTTTTAATGTTTGTTCACGCATAACTTCGTCGTTTATGAACCGATTTTACTGATTCTTTTTTGTTGGAAAGAAGATATTTCAAAGGTGGTCCTATGATATGAAAATAAGATTTGATGATGGAAGACCAGAGAAATCGAAAGGAACTTTCAAAAATCGTAGGGGCTCATTAGTGCGTTACTATGCGCTACTGACCGAGTCTGATAGTCTGACCGAGTCTGACAGAGTCTGACGGAGTCTGACAGAGTCTGACATAGCCTGACGGAGTCTGGCAGAGTCTGACAGTCTGACCGAGTCTGACAGAGTCCACTCCTCCTTCTCGTCCTCCTCTTCCCTTCTCCTCCTACTCCTCCTTCTCCTCCTTCACAGCCTCCTTCACCTTCTCCTCCTCCTCATTCTACCCTCTCCTCCTCCCCTGCCCTCCTCCTGCCTCTCCTTCATCTCCTCCTGCTCCGCCTCTTCCTCCACTCACCTCCCCCTCTTCCTGCCCCTCCTTCTCCTTCACCTTCTCCTCCAGCTCCTCCTCCTTTGCCTCCTCCTGCTCTTCCTGCTCCTCCCCCTCATCTCCCACCCTCCTACTCCTCCCCCTCCTTCGCCTTCTCCATCACCTCCTCCTCCTCCTCCTTCACCTTATCCTCCTTCTCGTTCTTCTTCTCCTTCTCCAGTTCCTTCTCCTCCCCTCCTCCTTCTCCCACCCCCCTCCTTCGCCTTCTCCATCACCTCCTCCTCCTCCTCCTTCACCTTATCCTCCTTCTCGTTCTTCTTCTCCTTCTCCAGTTCCTTCTCCGCCCCTCCTCCTTCTCCCACTCCCCCTCCTTCGCCTTCTTCTTCACCTTCTCCTCCTCCTCCTTTACATTCTCCTCTCCCTCTCCTTCTTCTTCTCCATTTCCTTCCGTTTAGAATCAGTAAGAATAAGTAAATTGTCTTTATGATTGCTGAAGTCTTCCGAACTGAAACGACGTTAGACGATGCGTGGTGTTAGGTATTTTTCTTAGGTTCTTTGGAATTTTTCCTGATTCGGTCGCCGCGCCGCGTTGCCTCAGAGCACGCGATATAAGCTATGCTATAGCTTAAAAAAGGTATTTACATTACTTTTGGCAAAATTAGTTAATTAATGCAGTTATAACTACATGTAATCGTAACTAAATGTAGTTACAACTACTTTTGCCAAAAGCAATGTAACTACATGTAGTTATAACTACTTTTAATCTTAGTAATCAGATTACAAAAAATTAGTTAATTTCGCCCTATACTGGCGGGCAGAAGCTAGTATATAATTAGTATAATTCAGAGTTTATTCCATTTAAAATATCTACTCAAATTAATTTATTACAAAAAAATAAAAAGACTTCACTATTACTACAAATTATAATAAAACAAGTTTTTAATGAATCAAATCTCTTATTTTATTTTAAAAATAAATCAATAAGACAAGTTGACCTACTGCCTGCTTATCTGTAATGTGACACTCTCCGCGACGTAAGCGCACGGCTCGCTTTGCGGCAATCGCGTGCAACTCTTGGTAGCGTTAAATGCCTATTTCGCTTGGTCTACCCGCCCTTAAGCGTTGGCTGTTTTATCGCTGGTTAAGCGAGTTATGTTGACTATCGCTGGTTAAGCGTTAGTAGTGTAATCGCTGGTTAAGCGGATCACTTGGGCTTTCGTTGGTTAAGCGTTAGCTGTTGAATCGCTGGTTAAGCGAGTTGTGTTGACTATCGCTGGTTAAGCGTTAGTAGTGTAATCGCTGGTTAAGCGGATTACTTGGGCTTTCGCTGGTTAAGCGTTAGCTGTTAACTCGCTGGTTAAGCGTGTTATGATGTGGGCTTTCGCTGGTTAAGCGTTGGCTGTTTTATCGCTGGTTAAGTGAGTTATGTCGACTATCGCTGGTTAAGCGCTAGTAGTGTAATCGCTGGTTAAGTGTGTTAGTGTGGGCTTTCGCTGGTTAAGCGTTAGCTGTTGAATCGCTGGTAAAGTGAGTTATGTCGACTATCGCTGGTTAAGCGTTAGTAGTGTAATCGCTGGTTAAGCGGATTGCGTTGGCTGAGCTGGTTAAGCGAAAGCCAACGTAAATTCAACAGCTAACTGTTGAATCGCTGGTTAAGCGTGTCATAATGTGTGCTTTCGCTGGTTGGGCGTTGGCTGTTGAATCGCTGGTTAAGCGAGTTATGTCGACTATCGCTGGTTAAGCGTTAGTAGTGTAATCGCTAGTTAAGCGGATTGCGTTGGCTGAGCTGGTTAAGCGAAAACCAACGTAAATTCAGCAGCTAACTGTTGAATCGCTGGTGCGTGTTATGATGTGTGCTTTCGCTGGTTAAGCGTTAGTGGGTTAATATTTTTGGTTAAGCGTTAGCTGTTAAATCGCTGGTTAAGCGTTAGCTGTTGAATCGCTGGGAAAGCGAGTTATGTCGACTATCGCTGGTTAAGCGTTAGTAGTGTAATCACTGGTTAAGCGGATTGCGTTGGCTGAGCTGGTTAAGCGAAAACCAACGTAAATTCAACAGCTAACTGTTGAATCGCTGGTTAAGCGTGTCATAATGTGTGCTTTTGCTGGTTGGGCGTTGGCTGTTGAATCGCTGGTTAAGCGAGTTATGTCTACTATCGCTGGTTAAGCGTTAGTAGTGTAATCGCTGGTTAAGCGGATTGCGTTGGCTGAGCTGGTTAAGCGAAAACCAACGTAAATTCAGCAGCTAACTGTTGAATCGCTGGTGCGTGTTATGATGTGTGCTTTCGCTGGTTAAGCGTTAGTGGGTTAATATTATCACTGGGTAAGTGATAAGATTTGTAACGCTGGTTAAGCGCTACAATGTTAAGTGCTGGTTAAGTACTTCAGTGATTTACACTGCTGGGTAAGTAGTGATGCATGGTGCTGGCTAAGTGCTGTGGATTTGAGGGAGAATGCCTGAGGTTCAAGTACAATTTTTAAGTAGAGGTGTTGAGTTGAATGATAGTGTGGAATCTTAGATCGGCTGGTCAGACCGTACCAGTAGCTATTTCGTAGCCAGTCCGTATTTCCGAAAATTTTTGACATCCTGGTGTCCATGGATGCGCGGTGTGCGAATGGCACTGTCGGAGGTCGTGTATTGTGCGTTCATGGTGAACGGTGTGCAACAAACAGAGGTTTGTTGATGGGGCTAGTGTTAGCCACAGGCCACGAATTTGATTTCTACTGTTTTGATTATAAGATTGCTGCATTGTGATGATAGAATTGCAAAGGTACTTGATTACTCTGGGATTTTCGGTCAGTCTAAATTGTGTTGTCTTTTTTTGTGTTTTACTTTGAGTAGTTCATGTGATATTTTTCTTTATGGAATTTATAATCTGTAACGTTATAGGAAAATAAGGTAACATGTTGAACAAACCTACTTTAAGAATTATTTTGATAAAGGCTTTAAATGATTATCTTGATGGTGTTGTTTTTGTAACCGGATGGAGGTTATAATGTGTGACGATGAAGACCGGATGGAGGTCAGAGTATGATCACTGCAATATTTTGATGAGTTTCCTATTACTTGAATGAGTATGGGTGTTGTTCGACATGTCAGCTTTGAGAGTAAGAGTTTGATGTGATTTTCATTAGACCCTGTAATTATTTTGATGAGAATACCTTTTCCATTTGGGTCAGGAATGACCGAACGGTTAGAATGGTTACTGTTCGAGAATTTTCTCTCATTCCAGATGTCACACACGAGGTCGTGTGAATTGTCAGAATGGCCGTGTCGCAGAATCAACACAGAAGCACAACAATTTAGAATAACGCCATCTGTTATCATGCTGCGGAATCAAAACAGAAACACAATTTGGAATCTCTATTGATTATTGTCAATTTAGAATAACGCCATCTATTATCGTTGGCGTGGAATCAAAACAGAAACGCAATTTAGAATCTTTATTGATTATTGTTAATTTAGAATAAAGCCATCTATCTCTCATTGGAGGAACTATGAAGTTAGATTTGACAGAAAACGCTTAGAAACGTCAAGTTAGTAATAACTTGGGGATGCTTAGCGTGGAGTAATGGCAACACTGAGCGAATAGTCTAGTCGAATATCGATTCGGAAGTTTAATCAGGTATTCGACGTTGACAGGTACTGACGTTGACAGATATGTTGGCAAACCTGTGTGGGGTAGGCCACTTGCACGGACAGTGGAGTGAAGTAAACACTTTGAATCGGTCCGTCAAGCTGTGTAGACATCTTGGTCACGCCACGTCGTCCACGATAATCTTCCCGCGTTCCTAAGTTTTTAATCGAGCCATATCTCGGACATCCTTGATTATTTTGTAGTCAGTGTGTGTTAGCAAGTAATTAAAAGTGTTAACGAAGGTTTTGTGAGTGTTATTTCCGATATCGCGCCCCTTCTGATATCGATTTTTCGACATATATTTATTTAAATTTTGATTTCTCTATGTGTAATTTAGATTTTATGAGATAATTATGATAGATTCTTCTAAGCTAACGAGCATTGGGACTTCACAAGTCGCATTACAGCCTTTTAAAATTTAGGAGACATATACCAGTGGTGTACCAATTAACAACCAAGAAGTGGAACGCAGGACTCAACTCGTGCCTTATTCCATGGCTAACGTATGTTTGCCAAACGTGGATATTTAACCACAAAAGGGGGCAAAGCAAGGGCAAAAATAATTTCATGCCAACGAGGACTAGAGTGCAGTATGTTAAATATAAGAAAAATACAAAAGATAAGACACACCATAATAAGACACGCTACTAAGGCAAGAGATGGACTAGTACACGCTCAATCTTTAAAATGGAAGTAGGCTGGCCATGTGGCGCGACTACAACACCAGAGATGGACTAAAAAAATAACCACATGGGCAGGTCCACAAGGCAAAAGAACGAGAGGTAGACCCATTTCCAGGTGGGAAGATGAGCTCAAAAAAGTGGCTGGCTCTAACTGGGTCCAAGCTGCACAATCTAGAGAAGACTGGCTATCTTTGGAGGAGGCCTTCACCCGTAGAGGGGCCCCTGCAGATAAATAAATTAAAACATAATTAAACTAACAACTAACTAATATTATTGTAACTTTTTTTTTTAATGTTGCTAAATTTTTTTTTTATGTTACTAACACTTTTCTTTTTGTAATCTGCTCCGGAATATAAGGCTTTTTTATTTTATTTTTATAGTGGTGATATAAACGCCCAAATTTGCTGTGCTCGAACTATTAACAAGGTTTTATTATACAAATAAAAATACTTCTTCTACAAAACCTTCAACGAAAAGAGAACTCTCCGAACACAATCTCTTTGAAAAAGTTCTTGGAAAAACTTCGCGAACATTATATCCCAGTACTTTTTCTTAGAATTAACAAAATAAAGGTAAAATTACCAAAGTAATTGTAACATGAGTGGCGGCGACACGACTTCTTATAAAAAGAGCGAGCGATCTTTCGTATTGGAAAACATTACAACTTTGGGAAAACAAAGATTCTTACTTAAAACTTTGGACCATCATTAGACACTTCGAAGATCAAAGAAGAACTTCGGAGACAACTAACTAGGGATTAGATTTCTACTTGAACGGAGAAAAGTTAGTTTGATTTTAGTACTGGAAGTGAAGGAAAATATTTAAATTTAGCATTTCACCCTAATTTCGCATAGGTGCAATTCTTATACATAACCTTTGTTGCTCAGAAATGATATAGCTTCCTACAGGTGAAAAATTTTCAGTATTGGATAGATGGACGATTCTTAACAGAAAAACATCAAAAATCTATACCAAATTCTTTCCCATTCTAATTACGTGCCTTGCCTTTTCCAGCTTCATTAGGGTCGGCTTCCAACCGGTTTCTTATCAGATGCAGCTTGATACCAATATTTTACATGGAGTGGCAACTTGTCCTCTACAAACCCTATACCTATCGATCAGTAGCTATGTTTACAAAATAAAATTATCTTTAATAAAAAAAAAAACAAATGTGATATCGCATTTGTGACAAGTTCCCGAATGTAAAGAATTGCAAATCACAGTCCACAAACAAAACTATAAGCTGCACTCGTACACCACATCCAGTTAGACCCAACCCTACATATCTTCAACCTCGGGTTAAAATATTCCGTTTGTACGCTATGTTTTAGAAATAAACTAACCTAAAGTCCCTGATAACTCTTCCTAGTTACTGCGGGGACCCTAATTGAGGACTTCGGACTTCCTTAAGTGACCTTTGAATCCGAGTTCTTGAATAAATTATTGGAGCTAAAATGCCTTGAGAGTATCGATAAGGTTGCCAATAAGGACCAACAATTTTGGTCCTGGGTTCGTACTTAGCTGAATTTTTTATATGAGTTGTTGTGGGTAGGTCCTTGGTTACGATTTTGGTGGGTTGTTCGCAAATGTGGAGTGTTTCTTTATTTAAAAGATGGGACTGTGCATGTATATACGCGAATGGGTATCTTCCTTTACTAGCGGCCCATCCCGCCTTCGCACGTGTTCTAATCTTTGACCTACCTGGTGGATTTTCTAAAAAAATCTTACATACAACAAACCTAATCCTGGCAATAAAGAACACAAAAAGAAAAAAACAATTTTCTTCAGTCTTTTGAAAGTTATGCGGATAATGGTTATTGACAGACAGTTGTGTTCTATTCTTCTTACGTTTATAATATAGTGTATTACCATCAGCAATGCTGTTGCGAAGAAGATATCAAAAGTAAGTTTTTAAATTATGATATGAGTTTCGCATAAACAACAAAAATTACAGCCAAGTGTAATCACACTTACGCAAGCAGTAATAACATAACTACTTACATACATAAATAATAATATTACATAAATACGAAATTGCGACGTTAGCAGTAAATGCGAAAATTAGTTCGCCTTTCAGTATTACCGTTATTACGTAATACCTTGGAGCCTCTAACGAGCTTTTACAGCTTTTCATGATAAACACACGAATTATGGATATATTTCTTAAAGTGCTTTTGTTTGTACCTAAGGTTAGGTAAAGTCATATTTATTTTTGGAGGTTAGGTAATGATTTAGTGCTGAGATTAGCTTTTGGGGCCTAAATATAAGTTTCCTTACAAGATTTTATTATTTTTTTTTTTTTTTTGAAAGTTAAATTTGATCCACTTCCCGGATTCCGATTGAGTACAAATTTTGCACGTATACAGTATATCGCGTGACAATGCAATATTACGATGACACAGAGCTGATCTGATGATGGAGCTGGAAGCTAGGTGGCCATTTTTTTTTTTTTTTTATGAGTCATATAGTCGCTCGAAATAAACGCTTTTTTTTATTTATTTATTATTATAGGAACTCTGTAATAAAATGCCGCAAACCTTGAGTTTAGACTCATTTCATTCGTCTTGACGAGTACATTTTCTATCGTAAGTATTTTTTTACAATTACAGCTTGTTTTCAATAAGAACATAGTTTTTAAATGACTTACTTGTTTATCTAAAACAATTCAGATAACCTGTTCTAGATTTAGCAGAGAAGGCAAGCATGCACGCTACATGTCAGTTGTTGCATTTGCCTATATGCTGCCGACATAATAAGTCTTTTTAGGGTTCCGTACGTCCGAATACAAAAACGGAACCCTTATAGGATCACTCGTGTGTCCGTCTGTCTGTCGCTTACAGTCAATTATCTCCGAATCTACTAAACCGATTGGGTTGAAATTTGGTAAACATATCAATTCTTGTGACCCAAGCACAGAGGTGTGACGTGAATGGATGAAATCCGTATGTGGAAGGTAATTTTTGGGGGGGAAGGGGAAAATGAAAAAAAAAGTTTTGAAAACTGCATCGTGTGACATATCAAATGAAATGTCTTGTTGAGACAATCTTAAATGTATTTTTTTTTATAATTTTAAAATAAATAGTTTCCAAGTTATTCAAGAAAATAGACGAAATTTGACCATTCTCCCTCCGCCCTTATCTCCGAAACTACTGAACCTAAAATTTTGAAAAAAATACAGTAATTAGTTTTTTACTTATAGATTATAGGAAAACCTATAAGAAGTCCATATCTGTATATAGGAGGTAATTTTTGGGGGGGAAGGGGAAAATTAAAAAAATATATTTGAAAACTGCATCGTGTGACATACCAAATGAAATGTGCGTGTGAACTGAGGGACCAAACTGGAATACGCAAAATAAAAATCGTAGGATTTAGTCGTAGACTTAAAACAATTGTAGAACAAATCTGGGAATTTGTAAACAAATATATTAAAAACTACAGCCCTTAAAGTGTGGTCCCTCAGTCCTCACAGACCATCAGGCATATCTCGAAAAGTATTGGATAAATTAAGGTTTTGTGACTACAGACATTTAGTAAAGAAATTGTAAAGATATTTACTGAATAACAGATCACAAAGCATCAAAGGAAAAAAATATATAACGACTAAACTATGGTCCCTCAATCCTCATAAGAAAAATAAATAGTTTAGTGAATATTACCTAGTAAATCTTTCTTTTTCCACATGAAGTTTTAGTAAGAGTCTTAAAACATTTTGTAAAAAAGAAATGAAAAAAAATATCGACGCAATTTGAAGATAGCGAATAATAAAACTGGTCCCTCAATCCTCACCTCTACTGACATAAGTGCATGTATTAGCTGCTAGACGAGAGGATTATCTGAAAGTCTAGTGTACTTAACTTTTAGTAAAAAGTCTACTAAATAACAGGTACGTAAAATTGTGTATTTCTTACCCCTTAGCTGAGATAATATATTTTTTTAAATCATATAACAATGGATAGAGTAGTGTGACCACACAATGAAACAAAATGTAGACAGTACTATTATAATTTATTTAATATAGTATTAGACGAAACGAAAACAAGGTTGTACGGTTAATTTAAAGTTGGATATTGGCGTATGTGTATTTAATAAAAAGTAGATTACAAAATTATAAAATTACTTTTTATTTAAGTAATTTAGTTTTGAGAGCAGTTGTAGCCCAGTGGTATCGGCCCCGACTTACGAGTTGTAGATCGTTGGTTCAAATCCGGCCAGGCGCATTACTTTGTGTAATTTATTTCAACACCACTGCTCTCAAAACGGTGAAGGAAAACATCGTGAGGAAACCGGCATGTCCTAGAACCAAAAATTCGAAGACATGTGACATCTACCAATCCGCACTGGGCCCGCGTGGTAGATTACAGCCCACTCCCTCTCACAGAGAGGAGGCCTGTGTCCCAGCAGTGGGAACATTTAAAAAGGCTGATGATGATGAATTTAGTTTTGGATGGAGCTTAATGAATGTAATGAATAAATATTATGAATAAATATTTTTTGATATGAATGAATATTTTTTGATCAGTACTTTCAATCATTTTGAGATGTTCATCATTATAACAAAAGAAACGCTCATTCATAAAACAGTGACATCGGTAATGACCAACACCCCCTGAAATTAATGCTGGAATGAATTCAGATGCCCATGATTTTGTTGTTTACCGTTATGGTAGTTTTTTTAAAGTTAATTTCTTTCAGTGCCATTCAAATCAAATGATATTATTTTTGAAAGCTCGTAATTATAACTAAGTTGGTCATCACAAGTGACACATGTCCATGTCATGTCCTTGTTTAATGTTTGTTTTCTATTGTTGATGTCAAGTGTAGCTTATTCTCAGTTTTCTATTTTATTAATCCATATAAACACTATGCGTACGAAAAATCGCTGAGCTGATACACATTAAATGTACAGTAAAAAAATGAAGGTAATTTAATTTAATGTTACTTCAAGTTTGGTATCAGCTTGCTAATAAACTTAGTTATGTATTAAAAAAATTAAATGTTATAAAAGAATCTAGGACTGCATAATCTTCCTTTATCTACCGATATCACTATTATAAGAACGAGTTTCTTTTGCTATGATGATCAATACTTCAAAATTATTGTATGTAGGTACTGACAAAAGTATTATAATAAGTGGTTAATTAATTTTGCAAACCACTTTTTTATTAAATACACATACGCCACGGACCACGCCCGGCTCGACGGCGCGATGTGTTCCACGAAGAGGGTCAGCATAATAAGGGCCACCCCTTAGAGGGCCAAAGCCTGCCGGGGTCGCGGGACTTATGAATTACCGTGACTCCGGAATGTAAAGGGCTATTGAAGGGCACCGTGGATTTTATTCAGTACGAGTCCGACGATTTTACCACAAAAAAAAAAAACACATACGCCACATGTAATATATCTAACATTAAATTGTAAATAATCCTTGTTTTCGTTTCATCTAATACTATATTAAATAAAGTATAATAGTACTGTCTACATTTTGTTTCATTGTGTGGTCACACTACTCTATCCATTGTCATACGATTTAAAAAAATATATTATCTCAGCTAAGGGGTAAGAAATACACAATTTTAGGTACCTATTATTTAGTAGAGACTTTTTACTAAAAGTTAAGTACACTAGACTTTCTGATAATCCTCTCGTCTAGCAGCTAATACATGCACTTATGTCAGTAGAGGTGAGGATTGAGGGACCAGTTTTATTATTCGCTATCTTCAAATTGCGTCGATATTTTTTTTTCATTTCTTTTTTACAAAATGTTTTAAGACTCTTACTAAAACTTCATGTGGAAAAAGAAAGATTTACTAGGTAATATTCACTAAACTATTTATTTTTCTTATGAGGATTGAGGGACCATAGTTTAGTCGTTATATATTTTTTTCCTTTGATGCTTTGTGATCTGTTATTCAGTAAATATCTTTACAATTTCTTTACTAAATGTCTGTAGTCACAAAACCTTAATTTATCCAATACTTTTCGAGATTTGGCTGATGGTCTGTGAGGACTGAGGGACCACACTTTAAGGGCTGTAGTTTTTAATATATTTGTTTACAAATTCCCAGATTTGTTCTACAATTGTTTTAAGTCTACGACTAAATCCTACGATTTTTATTTTGCGCATTCCAGTTTGGTCCCTCAGTTCACACGCACATCAAATGAAAGGTCTTGTTGAGACAATCTTAAATATATTTTTGTTGTAATTTTAAAATAAATAGTTTCCAAGTTATTCAAGAAAATAGACGAAATTTGACCATTCCCCCCCCCCTTATCTCCGAAACTACTGAACCTAAAATTTTGAAAAAAATACGGAAATTAGTTTTCTACTTATAGATTATAGGATAACCTATAAGAAGTCTATATCTGTATATGGGAGGTAATTTGGGGGGGGGGGAAGGGGAAAATTAAAAAAAATAATTGAAAACTGCATCGTGTAACATATCAAATGAAAGGTATTGTTGAGACAAACTTAATTGTATTTTTTTTGTAATTTTAAAATAAATGGTTTCCAAGTTATTCAAAAAAAATAGACGAAGCTTGACCATTCCCCCCCCCCTTATCTCCGAAACTACTGAACCTAAAATTTTGAAAAAAATACAGGAATTAGTTTTCTACTTATAGATTATAGGATAACCTATAAGAAGTCCATATCTGTATATAGGAGGTAATTTTTGGGGGGGGGAAGAGGAAAATTGAAAAAAAATATTTGAAAACTGCATCGTGTGACATATCAAATGAAAGGTATTGTTGAAACAAACTTAAAAGTTTTTTTTTGTAATTTTAAAATAAATGGTTTCCAAGTTATTCAACAAAAACAGACGAAGCTTGACCATTCCCCCCCCTTATCTCCGAAACTACTGAACCTAAAATTTTGAAAAAAATACAGGAATTAGTTTTCTACTTATAGATTATAGGATAACCTATAAGAAGTCCATATCTGTATATGGGAGGTAATTTTTGGGGGGGAAGGGGAAAATTAAAAAAAAAAAATTGAAAACTGCATCGTGTGACATATCAAATGAAAGTTCTTGTTGAGACAATCTTAAATATTTTTTTTTTGTAATTTTACAATAAATAGTTTCCAAGTTATTCAAGAAAATAGACGAAATTTGACCATTCCCCCTCCCCCCTTATCTCCGAAATTACTGAACCTAAAATTAAAAAAAAATACAGAAATTAGTTTTCTACTTATAGATTATAGGAAAACCTATAAGAAGTCCATGACATTAAAATAACATGGTAAATCACTCAATATTGTGCGTACCATCGTACGGAACCCTCTTCACGCGAGTCCAACTCGCACTTGGCCGGTTTTTTAAATAAGTTTTCATTCTCAACTGAAGTCTAAAGTAGGTTTCTAGAAATTGTTAGCGTCACGGGTATGATATCTGATCGACACTGAAGAGATTAAGTCCTAATATCAACTTAAGTAATGACATATTATGTTTGGGGAATCTAGAGGAGGTATTTTTTTTTAATTTTGTGTAGGCTCACGTTCGACCATCATATCGTCTGACAGTAAGCAATGGCAATGATGTGGTCGACAGTGAAGCACGCTCGCCTAGAAGTAACCTATTCACTCTTGATTTAAATAACTCAATATTGTAGGTCAGGGGTCACCAAACTCGGGCACGCCGCAATCGCGGCGGTAAGACCCCTCTTTGAGGAGTGGCTGGAGAGGCGTCACGGCGTCCTCACCTTCCGCCTGACGCAGGTCCTCACCGGACACGGATGTTTCGGGAGGTTCCTGTGTCGTATAGGCAAGGAAGAAACGCCTGGGTGTCACCACTGCGAGGATCGTCCGGAGGACACGGTGGAGCAGACGGTGAAGGACTGCCCCGCTTGGGCAGACCACCGCCGTGTCCTCACGGAGGCGACAGGCGGCGACCTCTCGCGCCCGGCACTGGTCGAGGTCATGCTGCGGGGCGAGACGGAATGGGAAGCGGTCGCCTCCTTCTGCGAAGCAGTCATGCTAGCAAAGGAGGAGGCGGGATGCGTGAGGGAGAGGACAGCGTCCACCTCGCGAGAGACGCCCACGGCAACGGACGTCGCAAGACAATCTCCGGCCACCGTACCGACCGTGCCCGGGTCGACGGCGCGTTGTGTTCCACGCGCGCCTCAAAAAACTGTCAGTAATCTGACGGGGCCCCCTAAGAGGGCCAAAGCCTGCCGGGGTCGCGGGACTGTTTCACTTGGTAACCTTGACCCTGGTACGGGTTATTGAAGGATCACCGTGGATTTTAGTCAGTACAAGTCTGACAGTCTCTCTTCAACTTCAACTCATTTGATGATTTTACCACGCAAAAAAAAGGGGTCACCAAATGGCGGACCGCGGTTCGCATCCGGGCCGCCGACCCATTTCATGCGGACCGCGGGAACACAGCGACTTGCACTACAGAGTACGATCTTGTGATCGATTTCATAGAAAACACAAACATGCGGAAGTTTCCAGTGAAGAGAAATTCCGAAGAATCTTCTGGATTTAATATCAAACACGCAATTAAACATGACACTTTTTTCATAGAAATGTGAAAAAAATACCTTTGTTATAATTGTATACATATATTACGTAATTATTATAATTTTACCATTTTTTTTTTCTATAACATGTTCTGCGGATCGCGATGGTCATTTCATGTCTTAAAACGGAGCCCGAACGAAACTAATTTGTGACCCCTGTTGTAGCTATTAGAAATCATAAACTGTGGCTGTGCGCACAACGAAATTTTTTTCAACACGTTCAATGCGCTACTACGAGCAATCTGTAAGTAAGTCATTTAAATGTAAAATTGGCTCTTATTTAACAAACAAAGGGCCCCACACTTTTGAGATTTCAAGAGACTGAATCATAATCGGTTATGTGAATTAGAGTGGGTTTAGCTAAATACTTAGCTTTGTTTATATGTATTGCTCAAATATTCGAGGTTTTGAGGTTAAACATAACTGGTGAAGTCTGGGTATACATCTCTGCGTAACATTCCGAGAAATATTATTATAGGCATGTTACCATATGTTTTATTATGCAATTTTCAATGAGTATTATTAATAACAAGGCTATGTTGTGACATCATAGAATACACGCTTTTTGAAAAACTGCATGCTCTTTTAAATAAACAATAATCATCAGACAACTTAATATTAACTTGTACTAGGAGAACAGGGTCATGAAAAGGTGTTAGTGCCGAAATTCAATGTGGAATCTGAACAAAAGTACTAGGAGAACAGGATCATGAAGAAGATGTTCTTGTCCCGCGCTGTCTTCAATAGAATAGAATGTAAAAACTTTTTTGGGTCAGGTGATATTTTTCCGAGGTGAATTGAGGACACCAATGTTGTCCATTTTGTTCACCCAGGTGAACAAAGTGGAATAAACCGTAAATAACATTAACAAGACATTAAATAACTGAAAAAAAAATACGGAAAGTATTTTTTTTCTAAACTTATATAACAAGTGACAGCAGACGGGGGTCATTGACATTTTCATTCTTACCGTTGTCGTATGGTACAATAACTATTCTTTATTACTCCAAGGACATTCTGTAAATTAAATATGATTACGTTGTAATTAACTTCTATCTCAGAAAATCTAATTACTACGCTATTAATTAATTTCGGGTAGCAACTAATCGGAGCCAAAGAGCGTAGAAAAGTGACAATATTACGACTTTTATCGATAGAAAGATGTCGATAACCTTTAATATTCTGACAATTTGTGAATACCTTTTTTGGGTTGAAAAATCTTCAAATGATCCTCATCTCGCACTGCGAGGAGCGGAAAGCATGTTAGAAATGCTTTTTTCGTTTCAGGCCCGCGGTAATTTTTCAAAACGTAACCATGGTAGGCATTTGTACCTATTTGGCCATGCCAGTTTTTTTTTGTGTTTTTTTCATGTGCCATGGGTTTGCTCTTGACCTTAGTCAAGGTCAGGGGTGACAATGACAAGGTCAACGATGAAGTGCGCTTACCCAGAAGAAGCCTATCCAGTTAATTCCAGTTAGTTCTTTCAAGGGCGCGATTTAGACAAATTTTGAATTACGTGACCAAATAACATGTTCTGGTGGCCTACTATGAACTCTTAACGCGATCCAGTTTAGGCTGTGGGAAAGAGATCGCGCTAGAAGACTTGTATAGCTCTGTCTCTTTACCACAGCCTAAAATGGATCGCGTTAAGAGCTCGTGGTAAGGCCTCTGAGGCCTTACCACGTTTTGTCATGAATGGCGCAGTGGCTGAGCAATCGAATCGTTCGATTCCTACAAGGAACAAATATTTTTAAATTCCATGTTTAGATGTTTCCGTACATATGTGAGTTTAAATCTTAGTTAACGCACCTATGATACAGGAAAAAAAGGAATGAAGTTTTAATTTTTGTTGATTTTCAAAAACTGTCTGTACGATTTCGATTAAAAAATTGTGGAATTTGGAAGGTAGACCCGTTCCAACAAAAAAGATTTTTTGAAATCGGTTGTAGAGAGACGGAGTTATGCGCGAACAAACATAAAAATAAATACTAACATTCGAATTGAGAACCTCTTTCTTTTTTGAAGTTGGTAGAGAACGGTTTATTACCGTTGTCTTACATTCACAAAAATGAACCAAAGGAATCAACTATTAAATACAATAACACAAAAATCAAACCAGCTAGGTAATACATAACATATACGGAACTCGTCATAATTTCCCTCACTAATACTCGCCTTGAATATTTAATGGAACTGCATTTCTAGAACCGTCTGACTTAGCTTAATTTTCGGTTTGAACCATGGATATTGGTAAAACTAGATATCGCAAGGACGAAAGATTGGGCAAAAGTCTTTTTTTTAGCGTGGTAAAATCATCAAATGAGTCCTCCCACCCAGGGCAGGGTAGGAGGGACTTACTAGTATCTACGAGCATGTCGGACTTGTTCTGACTATGAAATCCACGGTGTCCTTCAATAGCCCTTTACTTTCCGACAGGCCTTGGCAGGTTTTAAGAGGGCCCCATCATTGTGCTGACAGCTCTTTGAGGCGCGTGTGGAATATGATGCGCCGTCGACCCGGGCTGGAAAAAGTCTTCACACAATGGTTAACGGGATATGACGGCGTCGCTCAAACCGGCCCATAAAAACGTGGCGAGAAGAACATCGGGCGCGAACAGTACTTGAATGTGTGACACCTTTTATCAGGGTTCCGTACCCAAAGGGTAATATCTTGGTCGTGGGACTAATGAATTACCAAGACCTCGAACGGAAAGGGCTATTGAAGGACACCGTGGATTTTAGTCAGTACAAGTATGACAGTCACTCCCCGCCCTGCCCTGGGTGGGAGGACTCATTTGGTGATTATACCACGATAAAAAAAGTATAAAATCTTGGTACTAAAACTCCGCTGTCCGTTTGTCTGTCTGTCTGTCCATCTGTCCGTCTGTCACCAGTGAATCGTGACAGTTATAATGTTCACTGATGTTGTATGATTATTTCCACTATAAAAACAAATACTATACATTTAACGGGGCTCCCTCTTAACTCACCAAATGATTATCCCCACCGTGAGTGAAACGGAATGGATTGTCAAAGTCTTATTGATTAAAAATCAACCCTATCCCTTCGGTTGCCCTTTGCGTTCTAGTGCCACGGTGCCCTTTTAAGACAGTCGGGTGACCAGCATTTTATGCTTAGCGTGGCAACTTTTGAAGCTAACCAATGTGCTAATGCTGCTAAAAATGTTAAATACGTTTTCTATAGTAAATTGTTCACACATTGAAGCCATAAGACGGACTGTGTGTGATTTCCATACAACTCTTGGTACTTGCGTTATCTAGTAGCATCGATATCTGTGGTGCAAACATTCTATTAAACGGCAAAATTTAGTACACCATGCTAGTCTCAAGAAACCTATTAAAATTTTCGACATCGTATTTTGGTCGCGTTATACGTGAATGCGAGGTACGAAGTGAATTGCAATGAATTTTAGTATTTGATGTGTAACGGAATTAAGTATCTGTATTTTAATAATATAATTAGTTAAGTGGTTTTCTCAAATACGGCAAATTCATAATGAAGGGTTGTCTATGTTCTACGGCGAACAAAGGGTAGCTCACCGTCCGATTAGAACCAGGGCTCGACTAGACGACGCGTTGTGTTCCAGACCACTAGGAGCTGTCAGCATAACTAACAGAGGTACCCTGTTCCTTCTAATTAAGTTTGTTTTCTAGGGCCGCGGTAACCTGGCGCAGTTTGCGAGGTTCTTGTAACCATTTGGCTCTAATACCCCTGTTTTTTATCGTGGTAAAATCATCAAACGAGATCTGTGAGGCTCGATCTGAGTGAATTCCACAGTGTTCCTACAACAGCCCTTTACGTTTTAGGGTAATGGTTATCTGATAAGACCCCAATATAATGCCCCTTTGCTCCATAATACATTTCATTCTTTGATATTTTTGAACAGCGCTCTCGCGCAACACGCAGCGAGGGGGTAAGTCAACTCTCAATGGCCCGCCAAAAGAGATATTCCACGTAGGGCACGTGGCTCCTGCGAAAACTTTTGACAGGAGCCTTATGTCGGGGGTGCTAAGACAGGAAACCTCCACGTGCGCCCGTGGACTGGAGTTCCCTCTCGGATACGTCCGGGGGGAAGACCAGTTTGTCGGGCCGGTGCACCCTGGGATGCGGGCAAAATCTCTTCCTTAGGCACTGTGTGCCTAAGGGGTCTCTTTGCCCGTTTGCGAATAGCCTGTCGTGTGGACGCTCCAACGCGTGTCCCTCAGACGAGCAGAGGGCACAGCGGCGCAGCGGGCTTGCGGACGGTGAGTAATGGGTAGCTCGCCGTCCAACCAAGGACCGAGCCCGGGTCGGTGGCGCGTCATGTCGTGTTTTGCGCGTGCCTTCGGGGAGTTGTCAGCAAACTGACGGGGCCCCTTATGAGGCCAAATGCCTGCTGGGGTCGCGGGTTTTTCTTAACACAGGATACCGTGGCCCTGGAACGTAAAGGGCATCCGAAGGAACACGGGTGGATTTTAGTCAGTAAGAGTCTGACAGTCCCTTCCGCCCCACCCAGGGCGGGAGGACTCATTTGATGATTTTACCACCTAAAAAAAAAGGAGACTATGTCGAATAGATAAGGAGCCAGTAGCTCAGGTACCATCGTCAGCGGAATATTATGTAGAATACATCCGCCAAAATACTAGGCTAGCATAAGCTCAAGGTAGTATGTTTTTACAGTGCGGTCAGCGAAGTTCATTTGAAAAGCGCTGTGGCGCGACGTGACACGCGGGGGAGGGAGGTAACTCTAAATGCCTACTGGTGGTCTACCAAGACGTCTTAAAGCGTGAGTAGTTCAGATGTGGGAACGAGATGGCGCTAGACGACTTGGATATAGCTCTGTCTTTTTCCCTCAATGGAACTACTCTGGCTTTAAGACGTCGTCATGGTAGGCCACCTGCTCTCAAAATATTATTGTCTTAATAATTCTCTGTTTAAAGACAGACCGTTTCAATAAAAGCAATTAAAATGGTTCCCGTGTATAGCAAGCAAGGATAAAGGACCAAGACCGGTGCATAATGACCGTGTTTACGATGTTTATGAGCTGTTCGGGCGTTGTCGCCAATCATCGGGTGACGCGAGCGATGGCTGCGCGAGCGAATACATCAAGGGTCAACGGCCCACCCGGGCACTCCACATACGACCGGCACCGAGCTCACACGTATTCACTTGTACTGTTTGTCCGGGATCCTCTTTTAAATTGCTAATATATAATCAGTTTTACAGTCCACTGGTTTCAATCCATAAGGTCCTCAGTAAGGTCCCTAACAGTTTGCGGGCTATCCGGCTCGAAGGACCAAACTACGTGCTACGGCGTTTACTGCTACGGCGTAGGCAGCTACGGCGTAGACCACTACGGCGTAGATTGCTATCTTATAAATCATGGTTATGATGTAGCTACACTATGTCCAATTTATCAATCGATAGATTGTATATTTTTCATAAAAGAGTTACCGAATATTAGTTCTAGGAATTTATTTCATTCATTCAAATCAAATCAATTGTTTCGAACATTTCTCATACATCCTTTGGCCTCCATGTTTTTATCTAATACTGTAATCAATCCATTTTTTCGTCAGTAAATCTCTAGTTTACTTTTTGTACTCCTGAATGATTGAATTGGTTTCAGCTCTGAAGTTCGGAGCCAAACAAAATAAAAGTTGGTTCGGGAAAAATTGAGATTTATTTCAATTCTCCGGATTTTATCGCTACTGTTTTTCTGTAAAGATTGTGAATTTATACGAAAATTCTTTTGTAGAAGTACAGCTTTAGCTAAGTAAATGACCAAGCATTCTAATATCTTCTATAATATAAAAATGTATAGCTAAATGTGTACTAATTCGGATAATTCTTTTATTGTTGTGTTTGTAGCCATAAGGACCAGGTTCTTATGGAAGAATTTTTTTCTACGAAATTTCTGATGAGCGCCTATCGTATGTTATTTTCAAGACTACCCCAGACCAATAACTTCTGACAGAACAACGTCTGCCGGGTCAGCTAGTGAAATAAATAAATATGAAATTGTCACTGATATTCTAAAAATCGTCTTAGGGCGCTCTCTCCAACTCGCCACCCGACCATGGACCATGCCCGGGTCGACGGCGCGTTGTGTTCCACGCGCGTCTCAAAGAGTGTCAGCATGATGACGGGGACCCCCTCTAGAGGGCCAAAGCCTGCCGGGGTCGCGGGACTTATCTCATTACCGTGACCCCGGAACATGAAGGGCTATTGAAAGACACCGTGGATTTTAGTCAGTACGAGTCTGACAGTCCCTCTCGCCCTGCCCTGGGTGGGAGGATTCATTTGATGATTTTACCACGTAAAAAAAAAGTCCAGTTGACTTAAAGGCGCTCTCTCACCGCGAGCATTCACCTGTAATGTAACGTTACATATTCGAACATTCGAAGACAATAGAGCATCAAATTGCGCACTTTTATGTTACATCACAGGTGAATGCTCGCGGTGAGGGAGGGAGCGCCTTTAAGTCAACTGGACTCAGTCGTCATGACAACGGGTCATTACAATCAAATTGTATTATTCTTATTCCACACTAGAATTTTTTCTTGTTACATAACAAGAGAAATTTCAAGTTTGGGATAATAGCCCTAAAAAAATTTATTAGTCCGTCTTTTAGATTATTCAAAAATAAGGGACACGTATTTTTTTACTTGTAAATTAGACTAAAAATGACAAAGATATAGCCTGTTAAAGTTACGTGTGACGTCACGCTGCGTGTCATTTTTTTGCGCGGGGTGACGTCACACGTAACTTTAATAGGCTATAATCTTTGTTATTTTTTGTTTAATCGAAAAAAGAAAAAAAAAGTGTCCAATATTTTTTTATAATCTAAAATACGGACTACCTAAATAGAATGTTGTTGTTATTTTGACCCTGGATACTACCCTATTAAATAAAACAAATAAATAGTTTTACAAAAAAAATAATAACGAGACAGTTACTTAAGATCAAACTCAGAGAATTCCTGCTTTCAATTACTGGACCAACAAAAGCAGCCAGCTAATAAAATCTGTTACAATTTCATAATCAAATCAAAACGCCATCATTACAGACAATTTTTTAAAAACAATAACTCAAGAATTTACATAATTTCAGAAGTCCATAATAATTTTTCTTTATTGTGTTATATAAAATAACAAAGGAGATTTTACATCTTATTGTCTGCTTTTATTAATCTTTGGCCGTTCTTATGTTTATACATTTCGCGTTTTGTATTAACGCTTCGGGCGCTTTAGACGATTTTCAACCTTATTGCCTCATAAAATGAAGTATAGTTTTCGTCGTGGCTAATATAATATAGGTATTTTGCTTGAGGATTCTGTGACCTTCACGAAAAGCAATTTTGAGAAATGTTAAGCAATCGTAGGTACAATTTAATATTTTTTGGAAATGCTAAGGAATATAAGGCTTATTAAGTGATTGGATAGTGCTGTTATTATGTTGAATTGGCGGGGTCGCGGGACTTTTTTATCAGGTTACCGTGACCCTGGAATGTAAAGGGCTATTGAAGAATCATCGTGGAATTTAGTAAGTACGCGTCTGACTGTCCATTCCGCTCCAACCAGGGTGGGAGGACTCATTGGACGATGTTACTACCACCATGTACCGCATAAAAAGAACTAACATAATATCGCCATTTGTTGCCACCGATATAGTACTATCATGAAAGTCTCATCATCATCATCATCATCATCCTTCAATGTTCCCACTGTTGGGACACAGGATTCCTCTCTGTGAGTGGGATTGGATCCACCACGCGGGCCCAGTGCGGGTTGGTTTGATGAAAGTCTACTTCCAAACAACTCTGTTTCCAAGTAACTCGTGTTTGGTGTTTCAAATTACGTGAAAAGGTTTGTTCATTACTAATCAGCGAAAGTACTAGGTAAGCATAAGTTCAAAGTCGTATGTATTTAAATAAGTCTAGGTAGAAAGGTTATCTGAAATACATTTGAGAGTCTACACTATCATGCATTATGTAAACACGTTTCAATCAAGTATATACGTTCAGTGTCCCGCGGTAATTCCTATATTTTAATTCCCTGATGCTGGATCCAGCTTTAAACGGTAAACCGCACCAAAGGATAAAACCCTTCTTGGCTACCTTATGTCTCAAAAGAACTTCACAAGTTATTCATTTAATGGTCTAACTTAAAGCAAAGATAATTCTCACTTTATGAACCTTGAGGTCAATGCTCTAAGTACTTTAATTTTAAACTTTAGACCTGAACAATGGAATAACGAATTTCTTACTCTTAATTATTCTTTAAATAACTTGAGACATAAACTAAAATTCCTAGAACTGGGCATTCTTCTTTTCAGGATTCTTATAGAATCACTAGGGGAACAGTGTATAAGACGGGGACGTTAATAATCGCGAGGTATAATGGGTACATACACTCTTTAGGCATACTTAACACAACACTAACGTAGAGCAAGCGCCATCAGAACGTCATTAGCAAGCAGCCAGACGCAAATGGCGTCCTGTTGGCGCTTGTGCTACGTTAGTTTTGTGTTAAGTTTGCCTTAGGTGTGTGATTTCCCATCATACCTCTTGTCCCGTCTTATACACTGGTCCCCTATCTGTCTGACTGTCTTTCTGTTAAGACCAATTTTTTTCTGGAACGCCTGGAGGTTTCAAGCTGAAATTAACATCAAATTCTTAAATCTGCAATCTCTCGAAGTAGACCAAATATTAAAATTCAAGTCAACGCAATAAAAAGATTAAGAAGACTACCGTATTGAATCTGGCCAGGAATTAACAATGAGAATTAAGGTGGAGCTAGAAAGAGCTGGAACTCTAATGCAGTGACAGAACACAATAAAAACTGTTTTAGGCCGAATTCCAAAACGGTGTCGGTTTCTTTTTAAGCTATTGCGTAGCTTTTATCGCGGGCTCTGAGCGCGGCGCAGCACGTCGACCTAATCAAAAAATCTCCAAAAACCTAACGAAAAAACCTAACACCACGCATCGTCTAACATCGTTTCAGTTCGGGAGACTTCGGCAATCATAAAAATATCCGTCATAAAATCAATTTACTTTTTCTTACTGATTCTAAACGGCCAGCTACAAAAAGAGTTTTCACAATGAAACCTACTTATAAAGTTCTCCTACAACAAAGAAGTTCTTTATTACAGTAGTGCACCACAAACATTTTAAATAAATTATATTCTCGTTAAATATACGCGGTAGGCGATTTTATTATTTTAAAATAAAAAAAAATGTTATTATTATTATTAACCGCGGCAGTCTCCAAGTGCCGCATGTATTTTTTTAAATGTTTATTATGTAATTTCAGATACAACTTATTGTTCTTGAATAAATGACTATGCCCCAGGTGTGGCCTACCAGACTGAGTTGGCCCACTCAGCCGTCGCTGGACTAACGAGTTACATTGACCCCTAAACGTAAAAGGCTACTGAAGCACACTGTGGACTTTATTCAGTACAAGTCTGCCAGTCCCTCCTGCCCTGCTCTGGGTTCAGGACATATTTGATGATTTTACCACGGTAAAAAAAAAGTTACCGGTGGCCTGTTGTGCCGTTGCCCAGAGTGGACTGCTAGGAGGATATCCAATTTAAAAAAAAAAAAACGTGTGGCACTCGGTGACTGCCGCGGTAAAGCTATTGCATAGCATTTTTTATCAACTTATGCAATTATAATTATTTATTTATTATACCTATTTATTACTGTACTAATTAGGCTATGGTTAGCCACGTCAATCAAGTGAAACGTCAAGAAACGTTCTTCTCCTCCCTCTCCCTCTCCCTCTCCCTATCCCTATCCTTCAATAAAATTGCCCCTTGCTTAATAAAAGCATGCTTTCGTGCTGGTAATGAGCACGTCGCCGTCGGTCCGTACCTTTATGAGCACGTCTGTCCGTACCTTTATGATTGCCGATGTCTCCCGAACTGAAACGACGTTAGACAATGCGTGCTGTCAGATGTG
This sequence comes from Agrotis exclamationis, assembly GCA_950005045.1. NCBI lineage: Eukaryota > Metazoa > Arthropoda > Insecta > Lepidoptera > Noctuidae > Agrotis > Agrotis exclamationis. Next base: position 17,364,919 of record OX465436.1, read on the forward strand.
GTCAAGTTTTTTCGTTACGTTTTTCGCGCGCGCCGAGCTCAGAGCCTGCGATAAAAGCTATGCAATAGCTTAAAACAAATCAAGGTAAGAACAAATTTTCCATCTTCACTTATACCAAAAATAACTTATCAACAGACTAAGGCCTTCATGAATCGGTTATTTGAAACGGTTATAATTCATTCGAGGCCACGGCCTGTCTGCCGTCGGCCTGTCATCAATCAGAGACAGGCCTCAGGACCATTTCTCAAGAATCAGGACAAAAGGAATAAGGATTCAGTTTTTTTAAGCTGATTTGGTTTTTTTGGGACCTGTTGAGGGTATGAGCAGGGATTTAATAATGATAAGATGTCGGAGTTTTTGCTGTTGGTTGGATACCATCGCGATTGCTATCTCCGAAGGATGAAACAGAGGTCTGCCGGTATGGAGAGAGCAATGCTCGGAGTTTCTCTCGATTCCCGCACGGTGCAAATATTTGTATGATCTACAAGTAGTTGTTCTGGGTCTGGGCGTTCGTGTATGTAAGTTTAAAATTGTTTGTAAACGCAGCCACGACTTAGGAGAAATTCCTAGTGTGGGGTAACGTTTTTTTAAACATAAATGAAATAAAATTTACACAACACCTGAAAATATTTGGGTTTCACAAAACATTGCATAGTATTAACAAAACTACATTTGAATCAGTTTTTAACAAGCAACACAAATACACGTAGTAACTCCACATGGCGGGAGTACAGTCGATTGATGTGAATGGTGTCCGCGGGACAGGCCGCTGTTTTATTGATTATCCCAATTGTAGGGAAGTCTGATTTTAATGCTTTTTTTTGTTGTTTTGCAATGGGATGGATTTTTTTTCTGTTAAACAAAGGTTTGGGTAGTGCGCACGACTATTTAAATAGGTTACCGTGATCCTGGAACTTAAAGAGATATTAAAGGAGCAATTTGGATTTTAGTTTCAATGAGTCTGACAGACGAAATCCCTTCCAGTCTACCCAGGGCTAGAGGACTCATTTGATGATGTTACCACGTAGAAAAAAGGATAATAATTTTGTTTGCGAAATGAAGTATTATTTTTGTTTGGCAGAGATTTAAGGACCACCTAAGGCTCGAAAAAAGACCTCACCAGCACGCGTAGCATGGCCCCGTAGAAACGGGTTTTTTCGACAGAAGATTAGACAAAATGACAGAACGTAAAAGATTTTTATCGATTTAAGCATAGCAATGTTTAAAATATAGAAAATATATGTTTCTATTCTTTAATGGTGTAAGAATCGTGTCATACTTTTGCAAAAAAACAGTCGATTTGTATAGAAATAACGATGAAATAACTCTGTCTTTTCTTGGTAGAATAGAGATAGAATCGCCATGCTACGCGTGCAGTGTCGCTTGGTTCACGAACACCACCACCGACTAGCTTCGGAGTCTTGCCAAACTGTTTTTACTGTGTATCGTCGGTGCGTAAAAATTAATAAAAATATGAAGTCTTCAGTCAAGATGTAAACCAATCGATTCAGCTAGAAAATCAAGGATTCTGACATGATAGTGGTTACGAGACAGGCGGCACTAACGAGGTCTACCACCACTCGTGCGATCACTTTGCTGGCACTTCTGGCTAACCTAACCCTGTTGCCTGCTGTTGAGGTGGAGTGCTAAAAGAGGGGCCCCCGGTCCCACTCACCCTGAAAGAGCTACATATTTGAGACCACGAAAAGATTATTTAGAGTTCCGTACCCTAAAGGAAAAACCGGCCAAGTGCGAGTTGGACTCGCCCATGAAGGGTTCCGTAGCAGCAAGCATAGATTAGAGATATAATTATATTGAGATTAGTAAGTAATATACACAAACAATAAAAATAACTTTGTTTTTCATAGTATTTGTATGAATGGCAAAGTTATATTTGCGGTTTTTGAAAATGTACTATATTTCAAAAACTGCTAACTGTATCTCACCCAAACCAATTTTCGTTGGTAGTTTTGGTTGAGGTCTACATTATATATTTTTTTTAGTTTTATCATTCTCTTATTTTAGAAGTTACGGGGGGGGGGGACACACTTTTTACCACTTTGGAAGTGTCTCTCGCGCAAACTGTTCAGTTTAGAAAAAAATGATGTTAGTAACCTCAATATCATTTTTAAAGACCTATTCATGGATACCCCACACGTATGGGTTTGGTGAAATTTTTTTTTTTGAGTTTCAATTCTAAGTATGGGGGGCACCCCCAAAATTTGTTTTGTTTTGATTTTTGTGTGAAAATCCTAATGCGGTTCACATAATACATCTTTCTACCAAGTTTCAATAGGATAGCTCTTATACTTTCGACAAAAAGTGGCTGTGACATACACGGACAGACAGACAGACAGACAGACAGACAGACAGACATGACGAATCTATAAGGGTTCCGTTTTTGCCATTTGGCTACGGAACCCTAAAAAAGATTATTTAGAGTTCCGTACCCTAAAGGAAAAACGGGACTCTATTACTACGACTCTGCTGTCTGTCCGTCTGACTGTATATCTGTCATTAGGCTGTATTTCATCAACTGTGATAGTTAGACAGTTGAAATTTTCACAGATTATGTATTTCTATGGCCGCTATAACAACCAATATAATTATGAAAAACAGAATAAAATAATTATTTAAGGGGGCTTTCATACAACAGATATGATGTAAAATGGGTTTGCTCTTGACCTGTCTAGGTCAGGAATGACTAAGACAAGGTCGACGATGGAGCGAGCTTACATAATGTACTTAACACAACATAACTTAATAGTACGAAGGCACTGCTTATTTCATATGAAATGTCTACCAGTAAACAAGAAGAGGGAAAAAAAGAAATGTGGACAGTGGTGATACAACAAAAAATTCTAGTATATTGAAAGTACCTACACACACACGAAAGTAGCAACGTTTGATACTGATCATTCATCAACGTTCACAATAGAAAAGGGGTTTTCCCAATAGACGGCCTTTGATAATCCCCTGAGACATAACCGCAGTGTGTAAGAAGATATCCTTACTTTAGTCGAAAGTCAAAGGTCAAATTTATCCTTATATACGCTATGTACCCTTATGTTTAGTACATAATGTATTATGTCCCTTGGCAATACCATTTCTCTTATTACGTTTTTTTAAAATATTGTGGTTATAAAAAATTTTTAGAAGTTCGTTACGACAGTAATGAATATTCCGTGACATCGTCTGCATAAATATTGCTTACTTGGATGGCGCATTTTCAAAGACGCTGATTTAAAAAGTCTCCTGGGCCCATTTTTGTTAAAAATCTGAACTAAAAACAGGTAAAAAAATATATTTTATCCTAACCTAATTTATCGTAACGAAGTCATTCGCCAGAGAACCAAAGTAACCGACATTGCGCTTAGAATCAGCATGCTGAAGTGGAAGTGGGCCGGCCACGTCTGTAGAGAGACAGACGGCAGATGGAGCAAACATGTGCTAGAGTGGAGACCGCGAATGGGCAAACGTAGTGTAGGACGCCCTGCTGCAAGATGGGTCGATGATTTAAGGAAGGTGGCTGGCAGTGGATGGATGCGGGCTGCCCAGGACCGGGATGGTTGGCGCTCTTTGGGGGAGGCTTACGTTCAGCAGTGGACGGCAATAGGCTGATAATATATAATTTATCGTGGTAAAATCATCAAAAGAGTCCTCCCATCCAAGGCCGGGCGACACTTAGTACTTAAAGTGACAAAGTACACAGGTCTGTCCATCATTGATAAAAATCGTAAAGACTATTCTCAAAATCCACACCAAAACAGAATAAGAAGGAATAACAATTTCATTTCTCCCATAAACCTCTCAAACCATTCGAATTAAATAACCGACTTATCCGATTAATATAAATCAGAAGCGATTCGAAAATCGATTGTTATCATTATAAGTGGACGTATCGAGTTATACCAGGGCTCGTTGGCGTGCTTCCAGCCCTTCACGTAATTTGGACCAGGCAGATCTTATCTGGTCGAGTTGCGCTTTGTTGGAGTTATGTGGTGCGGTGGAGGTAACTTCGTAAGGTTTCAGAAGTGGACTGTCTTCGGAGTTTATTGATGAATTGTAATGTTACTTGGACTTTTTTCTTTTTATTTTGTGTGCGGATATGACCTCTATAAGTGATTTATTTGTTTAAGAATCTTTTATATTTTTATACTAAAATACCAAATAATACAAACTATAAATATAAACTTATAAGTAATATGTATAAAAATGAAAAGAAAAATTATTTAAAGGGCGTCAAAGAATACGTCCACATCGCTGTCAAGGGGAACAGTGCCCAGTGATTTTTTGACCAAGAAATAGATGATCCTCAGGCCGCCTGAAGAGTCGAGTAATCGCCTGGCCATGTCTTTATATAAACTTTGTGAGCACTCAGTGACCCTAGAACACATAGCGTATTAAGTTGCTTCTGAATCCTACAGGCCTGTGACATAGCTTTGGATTTAAATTAATAATTGAAGTAGTATGACCAAACACAAGGTGGACAGATCATCTGATGAAGACCACAGAATCGCGCTGGATGCAAACAGTATCCAATCAAGTCTATTAGATATTTATAAGGCGGGGCCTATGTCAACCAGTGGACTTAGATATCTTTCGGCTAATAATGATGATGATGATGTAAGTCCAAGACACTTTGTACTTGGCCAGGTTTGAATTAATTATAAGCTATAGGCGAGGTCATTTAGACCTGTATGACAGAAGCTTGAAAATTATGTTACGGGTTATTGTGGATTCGTCACCTTAAGGCCGCTGCCTCGAATCTTGCGGGCGCGGGGGCGGCGTGTAATCGGATGCGTGTAATCAAATGGACCGACCCTCGAAAATAGCGGCGCGGCTGCCCGCAAGATTCGAGGCAGCGGCCTAATAGGTATTTTGTCACCATAAGACCACTAGCAGATGGATCTCACCAACCCCAGGTTTTTGGGGTTTGTGGACTTTTTATCCCAGTAGTACATCCCCAGCGACAGTCACCAAAGTTCACGCGTGCGTCACCGAGGGTACAAGCTAGTAATTTACATAAATTACGTATTAAACCTCCCACGAGCAATTCATCTTGTAACCCATAATAAGCTCACACAAGCCATCAATCTACACAACACATCGAAAGCAATAAAATTACTTGAAGCCTACAAATCTGCTCACCCCGCTACAGTAGTGGTATATTTCACCTGCTTATCGGGCGCACGTAGGCAACCTTACTGCTGATACCATCTAGGAAATGTGCATAAAGACTATTTTGTACACGAATGTTGGGGTAGGTCGTTGGAAGGTTCGAGGCATAGCTAACTACCTCTAGATTCTACGTACAAAGCAATCCACACTCGCCACATCATCATCTTCATGGAGAAGAAAGAGAGGTAGTGGAGAATTATCTACCACGGGCTCAATGCGGGTTAGTAGATGTCACTTCGAATGTTTGGTGCTTGGATATATCGTCACGATATTTGCCTTCACCATTTCGAGACAAGTGGTAATGAAATAAATTTACACAAAGTAATGCGCTTGTCTGGGTTCGAACCCACGACCTACAACTCGTAAGTTGAGGCTGCAATCAGAGCACGCCATACGTCGGTGCTTTTGCCATTACATTAGTAAGTTGATGTTCGTTCTACGTTCGACATTGAGGCGATCACTTCAGTGTTGTCCAGACACTAAAGCCGTGGTGATAACTACTTTAAACTTCAACTTTACTTGACTTACTTGTTAGGAGAATATGTATGTAGACAGCACAAGAAGAAATTAAGTAATGGCAAATGCAGTGATGTGTGATGCACATGGGTTGCCTTGTATGCGCGATCTAGAGGAGGTTATTTGAGGTTTGAGGTAATAATTTGTGGACTGTTTGGTAATAACTGCCTTTGTTGGTTAATGGATGGATGAATTTGAATCGTGAATTGGAATTTTTTGACATATTTAATTGTGATTTCATGTGATAAAATAGCTTTCGGAGAAGGATGCAACTTTGGCTTCTAGAAAATCATAATAGATGTATTTGAGAATTTCTCAATCGAAAAGTCACATTTAGTTTTGACTTCCCACGAATTGTATTTTTTTTTTGAAAAATCTCTCTATTTTATCCTCTATTGTGGGTGCGTTTCTAAACAATCAAATTCACATACACAAACCCGCTGAACAGCTTTATTATCTAGGCCATACAAATATTTGTTCTAATCGGGAAACGCAACCGCGATACATAGCGCAGCAGTAGATCGGCAACTGCACCGTTTCATTTGGTTCCAGGTCCTGAACCACTGGTTCAGGCATAAAATACACTTTGACGACTAAACCTACCTAAATAATAATATTAAGTTGGGATAGAATGAGTCTATTGGCACCGTGCACGACTTTAGCGCTACCTAGCGTTCGCAACTTTACTGGCTCTGACCGTTGTAATTAAAATATTTTTTTTTACGAAACAAATTGAAAGTAAATTAAAAAAAATGCAAATTGTATTCCTAGAAAAATATCAAATACACGATTCAAATGAGGATTTGATGTTATTTACTTTTTTCTCTTCATGGCTGCTGTCCTTTTCCTGCATTGTTCTTCTTTCCAGGAGCCGCTTGGGAATCGGTAAAATTAAATTAACTATTTCTGCTAGTTGCTTGCAGCTTGAAGTTTACAACACAACAACTTTTTTTTGGCGGCGTAAAAAAATACGTATCGATTTGTCTAACAGATTGATTCGAAATTGACAGACAAATGTACAGCGGAATCCACTGGCGGGTAACACAAACACATGGTTTTTGACTAAGGTGCACCAAGTGCGGGCGGGGCGGGTGAGCGGAAATCTAGACTGTTTCGTGACCCGCCACCCGCTCCCGCTGCCCGCCCCGCGCCACTGTAATTGCACACTGAGACAGAGTCGTCATTATTTCTACGTACTTTTTGCCACCATGATGCAATCGATTCTGATACCTAGTACTTCGCACCCAGCGAATAGTGTTAACAGCCGGGCCCAAATCCAGCTTCCGACAGCTACTGGTTTTTTTCTAAATAAAAACATTTAGGTTTTTATTCTGATTCTATCAATATCAACTGAAAATTACCACAAGAAATGTGTTCCACATAACATTTAGCTGTCTACAAGCCCCAGAACGGGTGAAGTCGTAAAGATAAATGCCTCCATCCATTTTTACTTTACGAGCGCGATGATACTTATCCGTGAGCTTCTAATCTCATCTCAACTCATCTAAACGGTTCTCAGTAAAGCCTTCATGAGAGCTGCGTAAGAGCGGTGCACACTTATATGTATATTTCAGCGGTTCCCAAACTGTGTGTTGTGGCGCCCTGGTCTTTTTTTGTGTGAAGGTGTGGCCACACTCTGGTGTCAAAATTAAATTAAACCACCTTTGGGAGACACCCTCTAGTGTTAGAGTTAAATTAAGCCACCATTGGGAGCCTCCTACATTTCCTTTGCAACCGGAAATAAAAAAGCTATATTGATTAATTAGTCCAAATAAGGCTTTGTCACAAGGTTTCACGTTTTTTGTGTCGTAAAGTAAACGCTGACTTTGACATTAATTTGATGGATAAAATTAGTTCCTTGTTCGTAAACTACAGGCGATTTTTCCTTTTAATTCTATGCGAATTGGTATACCGTAGAGAGTAGAGAGGGGCAACCTAAGATATAGAACGAATTCTCTAGGTCCGCTTGGCATGGATCCAATATTCTTTATATGCTCAAGATATTCCAGAAGAAGAAGGTCTCATTGAACTTTTTTGAAGGTTTAATTCCAGATTCATGAGCTCTATCTACCTCACCATAATTATTGGTGAGGTTTATGACCTGTACCCTTAGCACGAGTTTTCACTCTTTTACTTTACAGCGTCTTTTCAGTATTTACAGCGTTTCTTGTATGAAAAAATGAAACAGCGCCTCTGGTGTGCGAAGAAGGAACTAATTTTTTCCTTGAAAATTGTCAATTTGAAGTTGTCAAAGTTCCAGTTTACTTTACGTCTCAAATACTGAAAACTCGTGCTCAGGGTACAGGTATCATTGTAACCTCATATCGACAATTCGCTGAAACAAAAAAAAAACAAAAAAAAACTAAACCTGCTAGAGCGCTAGGTCAGGAATAAGTTTGGAAACCTCTGGTAATATGATTTATTTTGAGAAGAACTATTTCTATACTAAAGTAGAATTAGGGATTTATTTTTACTGAGGAATTGTAGCCTCTTACCTACATGGTTCTACTTAAGTAAATTGTACGTAAAGTAGGTTCTTTAGCAAGAGCTGAATCTGAAATTCTGCAATAAATTATAATATAATTCCTTATGAAAAAGGTGAAACTGCGTGATAGTTAATTGATTGTAAATGAGAGCAGAAAAGTTTAGGAAATAATGACCATATTCCGGGATTTGACAGGTATTAATATTAGAAACCAACGTAATCAACTCAGAAAGCGTCGTCATTTGTACTACTTCTTATGACTAAACCCTAAACCTAAGTTCGCGGCACTGACTGAGCAAGCGTAAGCAAGCCTAAGTAAGGGGCCCTGAAACGCAAAGGACAATCGAAGAAACTGGGTGGTTTTTATTCGTATGGGAGGGAGGACAGACTAGCCAGAGTGGGAGGACTCATTTGAGGATTATTTATAGACCAAAAAAAACCCCTAAACCTATTCAGTTATCTAGTACAATGGCCAGAGCAAGCTTACTTCCATTTTAGGTACCTATTGTCTGTCTGGTTTCAACAAATCTACATCTTTGAATGCTAAAGCGATTGTTCCGGACCAATAAATCTAGAAACGATCTCAAATATCACTTTTAAATTGTCTACGAGTATCAAGATTATGACGTATTTCAAATTTTGTTTCTTAGCTATAGGTCTTGAGATTGACGCACATATTTAAGCACTTTATTAAGTCACTCATCTTCCATCATCATCTGCCCAGCCTTTTTTCCAACTAAATTGGTGTCAGCTTCTAGTCTCATCAGATGCAGCTGAATCTCAGTATTTTACATGGAGCAGTTGCCAATTTGATCTCCATAAGGCTGCGTTTCCATCAGAGATGTGCGATGGAAATGTGTCGTGCGAGCATGTCTAGCTGTGCTGTGAAAATGTGTGGGCGTTTCCAACAAAGCTGTGCGATGAAAATGTGCCTACGAGGATGTGTAGCGGAACTGTGAAAATGCGCATTAATGTGTAGTGCGATGCGTGGATGCGTTGCGAAGCTGTGAAATGTGTCGACGGGGTTGTGGTGACAAACTCCGTCTATGGACTGGCTGGTACAGTATGCGCAAACCTCGCAACACATCCCTCGCACACATCCTTTTCACTTGTTTTGTATGTACAAAAATCTAGCTCCGCTGAGCCGTTTCCACCAGAGCTGTGCTGACCGAGGCGAGGTAAATGAAGCGATTCTATTGGTTCTTTAAAAACACATTTCTCGCTACACATTTTCGCACATCTCTGATGGAAACGCAGCCTAGCCCTGAAAATGGGTTATTAATGGTAAGACTGGTTGTCAGACGAGTTTCTGACTAACAGTAACGTCAGTCAAATTTATACAAATGACAGCCTTGACCAACAGCTTTACGTGTTTTCCGAGGCACGAAGGAAACTCACCATGATAGATGGTGGATCCACAGACCAACCTCGGCCAGCGCGGTGTAACTGGAAGTTCACCAAGTCCTCACTATTTACTCAAAATCTATACTAATACTAGCGGCCCGCCCCGTGCTTCGCTACGTGTTACAAAAAATGTGATAAATGAAGAACCACTCCACTGATTTTGTGAAAACTTCACATAAATAATCTACTAAATAGTCCGAACAAAGTCTAAACAATTGGTTTGGATAGATGAGCCCGTTCTTGAGTTATAAAGTTACAACGAAAAGTGGCATTGATTTTTATATATTAGACTAGTGACCCGTCCCAGCTTCGCACGGGTATATTAAGAACCGCTCGTCCGATTTTGTGCAAACTTCACATAAATAATCTACTAAATAGTCCGAACAAAGCCTAAACATTTGGTTTGAATAGGTGAGCTCGTTCTTGAGTTATAAAGTTACAACGAAAATTGGCATTGTTTTTTTATTGTATAAAGTTGAAGATTTTGATTGTTTAGTTAAACGCGCTAATCTCGGGAAATACTGGTTCGAATTCAAAAAACATTTCCAATTGGCCAAATCTATTTGTGTAGATCACCAATGGCACCAGGAGCCGAGCCGCGGAGTGAAACCACGGAGAACACCTGGTCTAAAATAAGTTACGGGGTATTCTGCTATGATACTCACAAGAATTTGCAGGCTTTGGACACTGACTGGGCTCTAACTGGGCATTGCCCAGTGTGTCCGTCGGAAAAGACGGCCCTGATCATCATCTGTCTAACTTTTTCTCTACCCTTATACTCCGGCGAGTAATGGGCAAGTCGCCACTCGACCATGGACCATTCCCGGGTCGACAGCGCGTTGTGTTTCACGCGCGCCTCAAAGAGCATGATGACGGGGCCCCCCTCTAGAGGGCCAAAGCCTGCCGGGGTTGCGGGACTTATCTCATTACCGTGACACCGGAACACAAAGTGCTATTGAAGGACACCGCGGATTTTAGTCAGTATGAGTCTGACTGTCCCTCCCGCCATGCCCTGGGTGGGAGGACTAATTTGATGATTTTACCACGCTAAAAAAAAACCCTTATACTCAGATCATATGGACCCAAATGAGGGCCGTTACCGCTAAGCCACTACTATACTTAACTAAACCATATTTTAACTTAATAGACCCATTTTTCAGTTCTATGAATATAGTTTCAATGTAATGTCATCATTCAACACCATAAATCATAAAAGAGACCTAAATGCCTTCACGTGTGGCCTATTTTCCCTTGAAATCCCTTTGTTTGGAAACCTTTTTAAGGTCAGATCTGTTTTACCGTGCGTCGCGTTATATTATCGTTGGCCGACATTCTCAAAAACTTTTGTTCCGCCATTATCCGACAAACTCTTTCCACATTGTCGTATGGTCCAAGTTTAGGGAGGAGCGATTTTAAAATGTTTTATTTTTTAACTAAATTTTTATTTAAATTTTATGTAAATTTTGTCTGTAAAATGTCTTGTCTATCCTCCATAGAATTCTACGTTCTCTTTGGGTAACTTGTTTAATAATTGGCACACGTGTTATTGTTAATCAGGATAAAACCAAAAATTTGTTCATTTAAGGTGATCTTTATTGATCACTATGCGATGACGTTAGTATTTTTTTAAACGTTACTCCACTCAATTTTTTTCTCCTGTTCACACATCAATAAAAGTTTGTGATAATTAACATATTAGCTGATTTTTTTTTAATTGAACTTTATCAAAAATTTCTTTGTTGTGTGTTTTTGGTATTTAGGTAGAAATACCCTTTTATAATTATCATCAGCCGATAAATGTTCCCACTACTGGGACACAGGGCTCCTCTTTGTGAGAGGGAGTGGACCATAATCCACCACACGGGCCCTTCACCGTTTTGAGAGCAGTGGTGATGAAATAAATTACACAAAGTAATGCGCCTGGCGGGGTTCGAACAAACGACTCGCAATAAATTAACAAAAACTTGGATTTTTCAAAATGATTGCAAACTTTTATTGATATGTGTACACCAACACCCAGTCCCAGAACAATAACTCGTAGGTCATACAAATATTTGTTCTATGCGGATGTCGGGGATACTGCGACAACTGTGTTTCAAAAGAGTCAAGAATAAAATCATTACAAAAAACAACGTGTGGCACTCGGTGACTGCCGCGGTAAAGCTATTGCATAGCATTTTTTATCAACTTATGCAATTATAATTATTTATTTATTATACCTATTTATTACTGTGAGACAGGGAGACGTTATTTCTCCGAAACTGTTCACGAACGCGTTGGAGGACGTTTTCAAGCTCTTGGAATGGAACGGATTCGGCATCAACATCAATGGCGAATACATCACTCACCTTCGTTTTGCCGATGATATAGTCATCATGGCAGAATCGTTGGAGCACCTCAATGCTATGCTCAGCGACCTCAGTATCGTTTCCCAACGGGTCGGCCTTAAAATGAACATGGACAAGACGAAAGTCATGTCGAATGTCCATGTGGCGCCCGTACCGGTTGTTGTTGGGAATGATACTCTCGAAGTTGTAGACCATTACACTTACCTTGGACAAATTGTTCAGTTAGGTAGGTCCAACTTCGAGAAAGAGGTCGCCCGAAGAATCCAACTCGGATGGGCAGCGTTTGGAAAGCTACGTGATATCTTCTCATCGAGAATCCCACAGTGTCTCAAGACAAGGGTGTTTAACCAGTGTGTGTTGCCAGTGATGACATATGGCTCTGAAACGTGGTCTCTAACTGCTGGCCTTTTAGAGAGACTAAGAGTCACTCAACGAGCGATGGAAAGAGCTATGCTCGGAGTTTCTTTGCGGGATAAAATCCGGAACATGGATATTCGGCGAAGAACCAAAGTCACCGACATAGCTCATAAAATTTGCAAGTTGAAGTGGCAATGGGCAGGCCACATCGCTCGTAGAACTGACAACCGATGGGGAAGAAAAGTTCTCGAGTGGCGACCACGGACCGGAAGACGCAGCGTAGGTAGGCCTCCCACTAGGTGGACCGATGACATCGTGAGGGTCGCGGGCAACCGATGGATGCAAGTGGCGAATTGTCGTTCGGCGTGGCGGTCTAAGGGGGAGGCCTATGTTCAGCAGTAGACGTTTTCCGGCTGATGATGATGATGATGATGATTTATTACTGTACTAATTAGGCTATGGTCAGCCACGTCAATCAAGTGAAACGTCTGTCCGTACCTTTATGAGCACGTCTATCCGTACCTTTATGATCTCCCGATAAGTCTCCCGAACTGAAACGACGTTATATGTGTGTGTAGATGTGGTCAGGAAATTTCCTTAGGATTTTTCGTTACGTTTTTCGCGCGCGCCGAGCTCAGAGCCTGCGATAAAAGCTATGCAATAGCTTAAAAATGTTGTTGACTAGGTCAGTCGAAGCCACATACGCTCGTATCTTGCGTGAGAATTGAATTACAACACAGATATACCTACTAAGCATCTTCCATTAATACATAACACATCAATTGATACAAGCTTAGCCCACACATTGAAACTTAATGCCTTAATGGGCCAATAACTGTTATTGCTCGATAATCCCTTCATATAGGTATTTAACGTAATTAATATGTCATTTGATTCATTACATGGCCATATGGTCTGTACTCTGAGTTTGATAACCAATATTTCACTGCTCAGTATTATAAAATAGATATTTTAAGCTTTATTTATGTTGGCTTTAAAAATTATAATTTCACAGCAAATGACACATTGCGTAGAATCACAGTGATGCCGAGGATGTGTTTTTTTTTTGTAGATATAACATTTGCAGTGGCGCGATATGCCTCTAGGTAAGTAAATAGCAATAATTCATCGTTCAAAGGTAATTAATTATACAGACGCCAGCAGGTCACCAATCGAACATTAACCTTCCACTATTGTGATAAGGTTTTTTTTAAGGGTTCCGTACGTCCGTACGTATAAAAACGGAACCCTTATAGGATCACTCGTGTGTCCGTCTGTCTGTCGCTTACAGTCAATTATCTCCGAATCTACTAGACCGATTGAGTTGAAATTTGGTACACATATCAATTCCTGTGACCTAAGCACAGAGGTGTGACGTGAATAGATGAAATCTGTATGTGGGAGGTAATTTTTGGGGGGGAAGGGGAAAATTTAAAAAATAATAATAATTATTCTAGCATCCGTGTCCTGGCTACGTTTCGGTGACCTCTTCGGGGAAACTGAAGGTTTTGTCTGTGCGATTATGGACGAAGTTATCTTGACGAACAACTACCGGAGACATATTATAAAGGATGGGACGATTGACGTGTGTCGGGCATGCCATCGTCCAGGTGAATCCATTAGACATATTATCTCTGGTTGTTCTCGTCTTGCTAACAGCGAATACTTGCACAGGCACAACCTAGTAGCCAGAATCATCCACCAGCAACTTGCGTTGAAATACAAACTTGTGGAATCTGAGGTACCGTATTACAAGTATGTATGTGCCCGACCCAGTTCTCGAGAAAGACCATGTCACGTTGTACTGGGATCTGCCTATCATTACTGATAGGACTATTGTCGCCAATAAGCCTGACATAGTAGTGATAGACAGATCAGCGCGCCGCGCAATGATAATCGATGTTACCATCCCACATGACGAGAACCTCGTGAAGGCTGAGAAAGATAAACAAATCAAATATATCGACCTAGCGCGCGAGGTTGTCGACATGTGGAATGTGAGCCCGGCTATCATTGTGCCGATTGTCGTTACTGCCAATGGCCTGATGGCAAAGAGCCTCGACGAACATCTTTCGAGGCTCTCATTAGGGGGTTGGATCAAGGGCCTGATTGAGAAGGCAGTACTCCTCGATACGGCTCGCATTGTGAGGAGGTTCCTGTCTCTGGAGCCCTAACCACCGGTAGCTTGGACCCTGCTCCCACACCGGCGGAACACTATTTTTATATTTTTAAATGTTTTATATGGTTTTGTTTTTTTATGTAAAATATTTAAAAATGTAATTGTATGTAAGTAAAATGAATAAACGACATAATAATAATAAATAGTTTCCAAGTCATTCAAGAAAATAGACGAAATTTGACCATTCCCCCCCTTATCTCCGAAACTACTGAACCTAAAATTTTGAAAAAAAATACAGAAATTAGTTTTCTACTTATAGATTATAGGAAAACCTATAAGAAGTCCATGATATTAAAATGACATGGAAAATCACTCAATATTGTGCGTACCAATTTGGGTCAGATTTAAAAAAAACGTGATAGCTAACATCGTACGGAACCCTCTTCACGCGAGTCCAACTCGCACTTGGCCAGTTTTTTTTTAAACATTGCCCCACACTAGGAACTTCTCCATACAGGAGAAGTTCCTAGTAAACGCACCCACAATACATGTTGGTGCGTTTACAAACATATAAACTCACATACAGAAACACCCAGACCCGGAACAACTACTTGTAGATCATACAAATATTTGTTCCGTGCGGGGATCGAACCCGCGACACACAGCGCAGCA
The DNA here is from genome assembly GCA_950005045.1 of Agrotis exclamationis. Classification (NCBI taxonomy): domain Eukaryota; kingdom Metazoa; phylum Arthropoda; class Insecta; order Lepidoptera; family Noctuidae; genus Agrotis; species Agrotis exclamationis. The sequence continues at coordinate 17,380,001 of OX465436.1, forward strand.
GTCTCAATTGCTCAGCAACTGCGCCAAACGTGCCTTGCGTGGTTGAATATCTATTAAAGAAATTTGACAGATTGAGGTACGTTGAAGTGCTTCTGTACTTTCATGTCAGAGAACAAAATCTCAAATAAAAACAGGCTATGATAAAGAGCCGTTTACGTTCCAGGGTCACGGTAATTTGATAAGTCCCGCGACCAATACTTATTTGTCTTTACGTTTTTTTTTTAAATAAAAGTATTAATCTCCCTTAACTTGTACCAAAGCAAAAATCGCTCTCTCCGCCCGCCCGAACATATTGGAACTTCTGTAAAATGTTTGTACGTTTACGGTATATTCTATACAAGTTATATAGTTTTTATTGGAATAGACTTGTTGAACTTTTGTTATAGTGCCACTTCGTTGTTTTTGTTGTCCGTACTCTTTGTTTTACAGCCCTTTAATAGTTTAAGAACGTCTTTCTGAATGAGTTTCTAGCTTTTAATGTTTTTTTTTTAGGCTGTTTTAGAGTAAAAAGTGATTACGAAATTTGGAGCAGTGGTAATGGCGTCTTTACACAGTGGGCCATGATGGTCTGCTGTGAATGCGGTGTCCATTATTTTTAACCGACGAAAAAAAAAAGGAGGAGGTTCTCAATTCGACATGTATATTTTTTTTTCCGAAACATTACTGAGTCTCTTAGGTTTTATTGTAATGTAAGTATGTTATGCTCCGGGCACGCCACAATCGCGGCGGTAAGACCCCTCTTTGAGGAGTGGCTGGATAGGAGTTACGGCGTCCTAACCTACCGCATGACGCAGGTCCTCACCGGACACGGAAGTTTCGGGAGGTACCAGTGTCTGAGGAGAAAGGAGGAAACGCCTGGGTGTCACCACTGCGAAGATCGCCCGGAGGACACAGTAGAGTATACGGTGCAAGACTGCCCCGCTTGGGCAGAGCACCGACGTGTCCTCACGGCGGCGATAGGCGGAGACCTCTCGCGCCCGGCATTGGTCGTGGCCATGCTGCGGGGCGAGACGGAGTGGGAAGCGGTCGCCTCCTTCTGCGAAGCAGTCATGCTCGCGAAGGAGGAGGCGGGCCGCGTGAGAGAGAGGACAGTGTCCTCCCTCCGCCCCACCCGCGGCAGCAGCGTGCCGTGGCTTCTGAGCAAGGATAGGCCAGCCAAAAAAAAAAACTAACTACATTATTCAATACTGACGATGCGAATGCGAAAGAAAGCATCGGCCCACTTTAAAACTTATAATTTAAAACACTCACCACATTATTCACGTAAGGATAATAATCACGATATTCTGACGATTCAAATTAGAAGATTCGGCCACCTCAAATATCTCTCCAAGTGGGTGAGTTAGTTACAAAACACGTCACTTGCAAGAATAACTCTCGAAGATTGAAATCACGAGTACGAGATGAATTATCATATTTTTGGATTAATTCTCGTAACTTTTAGACACATCTTGAATCTTATACGATAATATTAGTAATTCTTATAAACTACTTAGTTGTGAAAAGTAAGTTTTCACAACTATCGTAATCAGTAATAAACACACATTGTCAGCACGAATCACACAAACTAGGATCATTGTATGTAAACAAACGAATATTCTTTAATATTTACACTACTTTTTGTTTCAAAACGTACTACTTAAAGCTTAATATGATTTGATAAAAACAAAAGTACAATACAAAACAATAACAAATTGCCGGAATAAACTGACACTAACACACGGTGTTGCCAATATTAATTTACCCAATTCCCCAAAAACCAAATTCTTAATTTTGAAATTAAATTCCTACAGTATTTAATTATTATAGGTCTTTTTTTTTTTTTTTTTTTTTTTTTAGGGTGGCAAAATCATCAAATGAGTCCTCCCGCCCTGGGTGGGGCAGAAGGGACTGTCAGACTCTTACTGACTAAAATCCACCCGTGTTCCTTCGGATGCCCTTTACGTTCCGGGGCCACGGTATCCTGGATTAAGAAAAAATCCGCGACCCCGGCAGGCATTTGGCCCCATAAGGGGCCCCGTCGGTGACGCGTGAAACACGACACGCCACCGACCCGGGCTTGGTCCTTGGTCGGACGGCGAGCTTACCCATTACTCACCGTCCGCAAGCCCGCTCCGCTGCTGTGCCCTCTGCTAATCAGAGGGACACGCATTGGAGCTTCCACCCGACAGGCTATTCGCATACGGGCAAAGAAACCCCCTTAGGCACACAGTGCCTAAGGAAGAGTTTTTGCCCGCATCCCAGGGCGCACCGGCCCGAAAAACTGGTCTTCCCCCCGGACGTATCCGTGAGGGAACTCCAGTCCACGGACGCACGTGGAGGTTACCTGTCTTAGCACCCCATTATTATAGGTCTTTGCTATTCCTTAAAATATAACATTTCATTTGAAATGTATATATTTGACAATACTTCCCTGCTTTTTTAATTGTCTTTATTAGTCTTACGAAACTGTCGTTTCGGTGTGTAATCTGTTTCCCGAATTGGCAACTCTGTTCATCTTCCCCGTGCGTTTTCACTATGGTTTTCATTCATAAAATGATTCGGTGGGTACAAACGCCAGCTACAGCGTGCCTCAAAGTTATACATGTGTGCGGTTCATATACACGAAAATTTGAACACGGATGCATACATAAGCATGCATTATTGAATGAAGTTGAGGCGACTTGACAGCTAGCCTTCCTTCGTTCGTAGTAAAGTGAACGTGATGACGTCACACGGTGCGGAAAGTTGCTAATGCATTATGTTAGGCGTTATGGTTTATATTATATTTTTGTTTAATTTTATTTCATGGTTACAATAAATGCGTATGTTTTATTTATGCGTTGTTGTGGTAGGGTAGGTAAGGTAGGCTTGGCCTAAATCAATACTATGAGATACCGCCCCTGACCCGCGGTGGTGGACGCCCACGGCGACGGACGTCGCAAGACGATCTCCGGCCACCGTAGGCGCGGGCATGCGGGCGGCGAGTAAAGGGCAACTCGCAGCCCGACCATGGACCATGCCCGGGTCGACGGCGCGTTGTGTTCCACGCGCGCCTTAAAGAGCGTCAGCATAATGACGGGGCCCCCTCTCTAGAGGGCCAAAGCCTGCCGGGGTCGCGGGACTTATCTCATTACCGTGACCCCGGAACATAAAGGGCTATTGAAGGACACCGTGGATTTTAGTCAGTACAAGTCTGACAGTCCCTCCCGCCCTGCCCGGGGTGGGAGGACTCATTTGATGATTTTACCAAGCAAAAAAAAAAAGTATGTCATGCTGCGAACTGTATTGTTCAAATAAATAATTTCAAAATGCTCTCAAATGTAGGTTTTTCTTTTTCAGAAAAAAAAATGTTCTGGTACTACGACTGTTGCCTTTCTTTTTTATTTTCTGAAACTTTCACGCTGTATTTTCCTTTATACTTTCTCCAGAATATAATGCATTATGTTTTTTGATAAACAATTTTCAAATGAGTCTTCTCATCTGGGTAAAATGGCAGGAACTTTTAGAATTTAACTAAGGAAAAAACACCGTTTCTTTAGGTTGTGTTTAGCGTGCCAGGGCTGCGGTACCCTGTTAAGACAATCCCAAAATCCCATATAGTACATGCAGTAAAAATATTTAAGACTGTGATACCTATAAAGTTCTAGTCAAATCTAATTTTAAAATATTCATGTCACTTTATTCAGATTTAGCAATGCATTGTAATAATATGAGTGGCTAAACGACTCATGTTTGTAAGTGGTGCCTTCAAAAACCTAATTTTTGCGATAAGGCACCAAGAAAATTGGCTTTCCGACCTTCCAGTGTCATTTTATTTGCTGTTGTTTACTATTTGTTTACGAATTTCTCTCACTTTAAAACTCGAATGTATTTCAGAGCTAGACATTTGGGTTTTTTGCCAAAATTTTCTCAGTCACGATGACAACATTTTTTTCTTTTTCTCGGCGATCACTGAAGGTTTACGTACTAAGTATATTTCTCCTTGTTCATTGCAAGGTATACTAAGAAAAAGTGAACCTATACTGCAAGGTCCTGGAAACTGTGAAGTAAAGAATTCAAATTTGCCTACTTCAGATTTGTTTTTTTCGGGTAAGTAATATATGATATAACTACAAAATCTCTAATATTTACAAGAGATAACAACTGAATATATAATTTTATTTGATATAACAATCTCTTAATATAATAAACGATTGACATAATTTTAAAATGACTAATTTCTATAATCATACCAATCAATGAATATAAAATCGTTTTGTAAACCACTCAAAAGACATAAAACTTATTTGGTCTAATTTTTTTTACTTCCTGGTATGTAATCTAACTCTGATGTACCTAGTAATAGTACCACCTACCATGAATGCTCGACGGAGCCCCGCTACGCGGGGCTCCTATTTCTGCGTGCAAGGTTTAAAGTAACCTAACAAGAAGGAGATGACGGGGTCTTTCAGACCCCGCCATCCCCTTCGAACCTAACCTGTCCGTGTCGGGGTGCCCCAAGTCCCGAGCTCGCTTCGCTCGCTCTTGCATCCTAGGTCAAATAACTGATTACTACCTGTCATGCTGGCTCGACGGAGCCCCGCATCGCGGGGCTCCTATTTCTGCGTGCAAGGTTTAAAGTAACCTAACATCCCCTTCGAACCTAACCTGTCCGTGTCGGGGTGCCCCAAGTCCCGAGCTCGCTTCGCTCGCTCTTGCATCCTAGGTTAAATGACTGTAATGCTGGCTCGACGGAGCCCCGCTTCGCGGGGCTCCTATTTCTGCGTGCAAGGTTTAAAGTAACCTAACACGAAGGGGATGGCGGGGTCTGAAAGACCCCGCCATACCTAACCCTAATACCTGTCCGTGTCGGGATGTCCCAAGTACCGAGCTCGCTTCGCTCGCTCTTGGATACTAAATTTTTCTAATAACAATAGCATTCGTGAAGGCAAACAATCAAAGTCCAAAGGATAAGCCAAAGTCATCAAAGAAAATGGTTAGAGTTGGAAACGTTAAATTATGTTTCAAACGTTATCATAATGATTTTCGCTTAAATAAACGTTATATCAAATAAAATTATATGAAATGAGTTTTAGAGTAACACAAACATTATGTGTAAAGAAATTATTTCAATAGTTGGGTATTTCTCACGTTGATTATATCATGTGAACGTTATTGAAATGAAAATAATATATCAAATAACTTTATATGAAATGAGACGCACCCGTTTTTTTCGGCTAAATTCAACGTTCTAAATATTTTTTTTTAATGTATGGATGTATAAAAAGTTAAAGAAGGCATTATTTTGTAAGGAATGATACTTCTTTGAGATTCCATGGTCATAAAGTTGCACTTTTATTCTACTAGAAAATTGCTGTTACTAACAAATTAAAGAAGAAAATACCTATACAATACGGCTCGACTTGATCTAGTCAAACCCCAGACGATCTTCAACAATAAATAGGCCTAAATCACAATCGAGAATTGCTAGTAGTGCCGCGGGGCCCAGATCGGCGATTCCCTACACAGATTATGTCTACCTGTAACGGGGAGGGCAAATTTTGCGAATTTGACCCAGGCGTAAGAAAATAATTGTCTATTCGTTGGGAGAGAAAAAACGGTTTGCCTACTAACCGTTTCGGGTAATTGATACCGCTGGAAAAAAATAAAGGTTGTTTTTTTTTGTTTCGTACTTTTGGGATCTGAGAACGTTTCTTGAGAATGTTGTGTCCTATTTGATCTATTTTAGGTAGAATTTAAGTATGTCTTTTTATATAAGTATGTACTGTCTCATTTAAAACGTCTAATTAAAATAAATAAATCTTTTTTCTTCTAGTAAGTATTTTCGTGTGTGGCGTCAGAATGGTTCTAAAATTATCTATTGAAAATATAAGTCCAGAGTTATATCATCATCTGCCTAGCCTTTTCCCAACTATGTTGGGGTCAGCTTCCAGTCGAACCAGATGCAGCTGAATATCAGTATTTTACATGGAGTGACTGACTATCGGACCTCCACAACCCAGTAACTGGGCAATACGATATCCCATGGTACCTAAGACTTGTTGTCATACTTCTGTCTAACAGTAACGACTGTCAAAGATCTACAAATTACAGCCTGGTCTAATGGCAAAGGGTTTACGTGCTTTCCGAGGCACGGACGATACTCGCTATAACAGATGGTCACATGGTCTGGATGATCGGCCTCATCATCATCAGCCTATAAATGTTCCCACTGCTGGGACACAGGCCTCCTCTCTGTGAGAGGGAGCAGGCCGTAATCTACCACGCGGGCCCAGTGCAGATTGGTAGATGATACATGTCTTCGAATTTTTGGTTCTAGGACATAGGATGATCGGCCTGTGTGGCTGTAATTATTTAGCCACGAGCTCCTCAGGTTTCCTCATGATGTTTTCCTTTATTCACCGATGTCAGGGATGTCACATCTAGAGGGAGTACTAACGCCGGCTGAAAATGAGTCTGTTGAGGGTGATAAAAAACGTGAAATTCCCGTCTTCTTTGCATGTTAATATAGACTCAACCCATAATAATTATATCTGAGCAATGTTGCTGTAAATTAAAAAGTCATTGATACTCGAATTAAAATGATTTTATATTACCTGCACAGCTCTACCCTCTTTAAAAATATATCATTATCAGCCTATAAATGTTCCCACTGTTGGGACACAGGCCTCCTCTCTATGAGAGGAATCGGGCCATAATCTACCAGGCTGGCCCAGTGCGGGTTGGTATATGTCACATGTCTTCGAAAATAATCTTCTAAAAATATCTATAATAAGTAATCGGCAATGGAAACAGACTAAAAACCGTAATTCTAGCCTAAAAAAACTGTTAAACAAATGGACCTAAATCCATAATGAAATTAAAAGATATCTCCACAAGAAAACCTCGTGAAATTCTAAAGAAGCTTGGCATCCTATCTTTGTCCAATTACTTCGGAGAAAAAACTTCGGTTTTCTTCGCAAAACGGTTTAATCATGCAATACGTCAAAGGGTTTCTTCGTCCTGCCGTAATTTGGTAGCTGAAGCGATGGCCACCGTGAAACGAATAAAAATGAAGTTGAAAAAATAGAGTTTATTTAACCTTGATTACTGGTAATTGGTGAGTTCATTTTTTTGATAGTTGCATTTTTAGGGTTCCGTAGCCAAATGACAAAAACGGAACCCTTATAGTCATCATGTCGTCATGTCTGTCTGTCTGTCTGTCCGTCCGTATGTCACAGCCACTTTTTGTCGAAAGTATAAGAGCTATCCTGTTGAAACTTGGTAAGTAGATGTATCATGTGAACCACATTAGGATTTTCACACAAAAATAAAAACAAAACAAATTTTGGGGATGGCCCCCCATACTTTTTTCACCAAACCCATACGTGTGGGGTATCTATCGATAGGTCTTTAAAAATGATATTGAGGTTACTAGTATAATTTTTTTCTAAACTGAACAGTTTGCGCGAGAGACACTTCCAAAGTGGTAAAATGTGTGTGTCCCCCCTGTAACTTCTAAAATAAGAGAATGATAATACTAAAAAATATATATAATGTAGACCTCAACAAAAACTTCCAACAAAAATTTGTTTGGAAGAGATATAGTTAGCAGTTTTTGAGATATACTTAATACATTTTAAAAAACCGCGAATATAACTTTGCCATTCATACAAACACTATGAAAAACAAAGATATTGTTATTGTTTGTGTATATAACTTACTAATCTCAATATAATTATATCCCTAATCTATGCTTACTACTACGGAACCCTTCATGGGCGAGTCCAACTCGCACTTGTCCGGTTTTTTTAGTAAAAATGAAGGCGTTCTGTAAACAACTGTTTATACAATTGTAGTTTTTATCACATTTGATCTAGTGCTCGAAGGCTTTCAAAAAGAGAATAGGAGTACTCACTCGATGACTTTCCACCCAAAAAAGGCCTCAGATAATTTTTAAATCTTAGCCAATTTAAGGAATTTCACAACAAGAAACACACAGAACAACAACTTGTGCATCATACAACAATTTGCTCCGTGCTGGAATGGAACTCGCAACATGGAATACCGCTTGACCACAAATCGATCGCTTGACCACTTAAACGTGCCGAATTTTGGAGTGGCACAAACAATGAAAAACACCCAGTTTATTATGTTAAGGTTCCTAGACGGTTATCGCCTCCTTCTGCGAAGCAGTCATGCTCGCGAAGGAGGAGGCGGGCCGCGTGAGGGAGAGGACAATGTCCTCCCTCCGCCCCACCCGCGGTGGTGGACGCCCACGGCGACGGACGTCGCAAGACGATCTCCGGCCACCGTAGGCGCGGGCATGCGGGCGGCGAGTAAAGGGCAACTCGCTGCCCGACCCTGGACCATGCCCGGGTCGACGGCGCGTTGTGTTCCACGCGCGCCTCAAAGAGCGTCAGCATAATGACGGGGCCCCCTCTAGAGGGTCAAAGCCTGCCGTTGAAGGACACCGTGGATTTTAGTCAGTACAAGTCTGACAGTCCCTCCCGCCCTGCCCGGGGTGGGACTCATTTGATGATTTTATCAAGCTAAAAAAAAATTCCTAGACGGTACTGAATATTATATCTATATCACTTTTTTAATCAAGACAGAATTCAGATTCTTGCTGTCAATAAACATGAAACGATTTCATAAAAAAAAACTCAATTTTCGACACCTTAGGCGCCTTTCAAAGGGACATTATCAGGACACGTCCATCTTTCTTTATTCTATTTATTGTTCAAGCTCACATTACGCCTGTCCAAGGTCGATGGCTCGGGTCAACCTGCCATGATGTGGCGGACAGAATTAGGTACCAACTTGAATTATATTGCCAGAAAAATGTCACGAAAATAATATGTTAGGTGTGGTAGGAATGTAAGGAAGATAAATTGTAAAATTTATTTCTTTCTAATGATCTAGGTGTATTAAATGGAATAGAGATAATGAGGATTTTGTAACACTGTCAGAGAGTCCACTTGTGATCATTTGCTTAGCCTTTTCCAAACTACGGTAGAGTTAACTTCCAGTAACAGAATGCAGCTGAATGTCAGTATTTAATTTATGAATCAAGTTCCTCAGACGTTAAGTTTGTTATTTTTGTATTCGGATTTCTTATGAAAGTAAATACCACTTAATCGTTTAGCCATAAAATCCTAGTAATTCAATATTACAGCGGCTTCGTCCGATTGAGGCGGAAAATAATCTCACGGTAACTCAATACTGATGTAAAAAATATTCTATGTTTATTTAAAAGTTAAAAAATATTCAGGTTTTAAAGTATCGCTGTATCAAACATTCAAATACTTTTTGTGTGAAGAAGTGACATACGTCCATCCGTCCTTGCGGACGGTGAGTAATGGGTGACTCACCGACCAATCATGGACCATGTCCGGGTCGACGGCACGTAGTGTTCCACGCGCGCCTCAAAGAGCTGTCAGCGATCTAACGGGGCCCGCTTTAGAGGTTCAAAGCCTGCCAGGGTCGCGGAACTGTCTCATAAGGTAACCGTGATCCTTGAACTTAAAGAGCTATTGAAAGATCACCGTGGATTTTAGTCAGTGACGAGTCTGACAGCTCCTCCCGTCCCTCCCTGGGTAGGAGGACTCATTTGATGATTTTACCACGAAAAAAAGGTTATTAAATCAATGTACAGTATACGTTCAAATCCGTTCAGTACTTTTGAAAGAACAAACACTAACTTTCGTATTTAGAATATTAAGTTAGAAGTGTCACTTTCAAATTCTTTCATCATCAGCCTTTAAATGTTCCCACTGCTGGGACACAGGCCTCCTCTCTGTGAGAGGGAGCAGGCCGTAATCTACGACGCGGGCCCAGTGCGGGTTGGTAGATGTCACATGTCTTCGAATTTTTGGTTCTAGGACATGCCGGTTTCCTCACGATGTTTTCCTTCACCGTTTTGAGAGCAGTGGCGTTGAAATAAATTACACAAAGTAATGCGCCTGACTGGGTTCGAACCCACGACCTACAACTCGTAAGTCGAGGCCGATACCACTGGGCCACCCACTTCTCTTTTCTTTAACAATTATTTAATTAAATTCTTTAATTTCTAAAATTCTTAAATGTTTGAAATTCTTTATAAAATTCCAACGACGACACGTGTCTTTCTAAATTAGAAAATGAACTTTTCTAACTTGCATTCGCATAGAAACACGTAGACGTGCAAAGCAAACTAATTCTCTATTCAAGACAAATATTTACAAAATAGGTGTCATCTGTTCAGATTGAGAAAAAACAATGAAAAAAGTTTTAATAGAAGTTCTACTTTATTTGTTTTAGTGGTCTATTTGTCGAAAGCAATTCCAATGAATGGCTTGAATGTCGAAAAGAACTAAAATGGGGCTGTTAAGCATCTAAGAATTTTGCTCATAAGTATTTATAGGTTACTGCTTCATAAGATGAAGTGATGACTAAAATATTATGATTTTTCTTTTATACAAGCATAAGCTATCTGTTGCTGGATAGCATCGGTTGCTGGAGCAGACATTTCCATGTAGCGAGGGATGCCCTGCACGACAGATCGATCATTTGAAGAACGTGGCTTGCAGCGAATGGATATGGACTGCTCAAGATCGGGATGGTTTTGATCAAATGAGTCCTCCCACCCAGGGCAGGGCGGGAGGGACTGTCAGACTCGTACTGACTAAAATGCACGGTGACCTTCAATAGCCCTTTATGTTCCGGGGTCACGGTAATGAGATAAGTCGCGCGACCCCGGCAGGCTTTGGCCCACTAGAGGCCCCCCCGTAGGTAATCATGCTGACACTCTTTGAGGCGCGCGTGGAACACAATGCGCCGTTGGCCCAAGATCGGGATGGTTGGCGCTCTTTGGAGGAGGCTCATGTTCATCAGAAGACGGCATTTGGATGTTTTTTTCAGCCATAAATCGGCGACAATTACGAACTTGAATTGAACCATGTTATATTTTGTAACGGGTATTTTACGGGAGCCATTCAATCTAACAGTTTAGTTTCATAAGCCAACCTTTAAAAATAATTTGTTTCGTTAACACACCTGTTTAAAAAAATTGGTATTAAAATTAAATCTTTGAAAACACGCTAACAATTTCTTTTCAGTACTTTTACAGCACGCGATTGCCATTTACAATCGGAAAACAAATTGAATTCTTGAAATTGTATTATTTAGTCTTGTAACACTGCTTGAAGAAGTGAAAAAACGTGTAGATTTTTTTATAGATACGATTTTTCGCAGTTATAAAGCTGATCCTAGATTTTTGAAGAGCTAAGTGGGTAGTTATCATAAAAAAGTAATGGTTGTCTGACGGTTTACGATGCCGTTTCCCCGGCGAAAGATTGCAGGATTAAAATCTGGAATTTAATCTTTTAGATGCAAAATGGTTTTTTTTTTCAGGTTATGAAAAAATATTAATAAGAATAATGACTTTGGAGTCACTTGTCTTACATTAATATAATAATATTCCACAACTATCACACAACGCCATCTAGTCCCAAGCTAAGCAGAGCTTGTGTTATGGGTACCAGACAACTGATAAACATACTTATATATTTCTAAATACATAAATATTATAGATAAATTACACCCAGACACAGAACAAATGATCGTGCTCATCACACAAACATTTGTGCTGGGTGGGAATCGAACTCACGACCTCCGGCATAGCAGTCAGGGTCGCTAACCACTAGACCAACAGGCCTGTCAATTATTACTCAACTTCTTATCTTGCTTCAAAACTGATATGTGCTAGAACAAAGAAATCGAAGACATGTGAATGTGACTTCTACCTAACCGCACTGCGCCCGCATAGAGGATTACACCCCAGTCTCTCCACAGAAGGAATGCCTGTGTCCAGCAGTTCTCACAAATTATACTTAAGGCGCGGTCTTGTCTCATATTCCCAAAAATTGGTTTCTTAGAACGTCGAGTATGACGTAATGTAATAAAAATAAGCAACGCGAAAAATACAGTGAACAGAGAAGGGTATAAAGAAGAATTTAAACTGAACAGAATAATAAATAAGAGTTTGATATTCCCAATAAAAATTGGGAAGTTGTAGCACAAAAATAAACTTTGACGTCGAAGATCTCTGTATTTCCAGCGATAACAACAGTTTTTTTTTTAAGAATTTGGTAGGTTTTCCATTTTTTTAAAACTTTAACCGAACCATTATTTAATTTTATGTCTATATTTTAAATAATCTAAAGAAAAGCAGTAAAATAAATGCCCATTCGCAGCTTACGTCACATTTCAACACAAATGTCATTTTTTCAATTTTCAATCTTATTGACGCTCCATAGTGGTGACAATAGTTTACGCGGTCATAAGCGATTAAAATCGTAGTCAGTCCGCGTCTTAAGATGTTTATGCTATAGTTATACGTCTTATTTAGTCATACTATATTTTAAATGCGAAAGTACACGAGGATTTTTCGGTACAATATTTTGCAACCGAACAGCTCAGCACTTTTGCCTGCGCGCATTTACTTAAATGAATGTATCGCAATTATCGCCAGTTAGTGCGTGTTCGGATACCAATCGTGTAACTCTAATCAAACCATCTTAGTGCTACATTAACTTAGATTTTCCATTTCTTAGTTCAGTAGTATCTAATATACAGGGTGTAAGAAGACACATCATATAGCCGTTAACTATGCATACTGTACATCTAACTAAGTAGCTTTACGCTAAAATTATCGCTGGGAACCGACTTTTATTTTTAAGTATCAAAAAAAATAATAAGTTGAAAATCCCAGTCTAGAGAAGAGGGTCATCGACCATCGAAAGTAAATCAAACGCACACTAACATTAGCCGTGCGTTTCTGCATTTATTTCTTACGTACGAGTACATTACTGTTCGTAACTTCAAATGCGTAATTTATTTAGAAAAATCGAAAATTCAGGTAATGTTTGTTAAGAAAAAGTTTTGTAATAATACTTAGAATTCGATTTCGTAAAAAAAGTTTTTAAAAAATGCTACTTTGACCTTCAATATCTCGAGAACCCGTGGAGTCCCAGGTATGGTCAATAATGGGTAGAATACGTGGCTTTCGGCTTCGTTGTCTTCTTACACCCTGTAATCTTTTAACCATATTTTTGCGTATCATTAAACCAGTGTTCGTAAACCATTTACCCGTCGTCCGATAAAACCAAACAAATCAACCAACCTAGAAATTAGTGCTAAACCAATCAAGCATTAATTTCTTCAAGGATGAACGTAATGTTTTTTACTCTTTCACACAAAAACTTCTGAACGGATGCGGATGAAAGGTACACAGATAGTTTAAGAGGGAAAATTTTCGAAAGAAACGCGGGCGATGTCGATGGAAACCGCTAGTAATTAATAGAAATAAATCTTGTAGGTACACAAAATCTTTTAGTCAACTATTTGATAGTAATCTCATGTTAATTTCAACATTACGTCGAAACTAATAACTTGGTGTGAGTTATTTTAATAATACTTTTCCCATGTCGAGTTTAACTAAACTATTCTGAGGTTTGACCTAAAAAGTTATCTAGGTTCATGTAACTAATACATAAAACTAAATGAAATAAAGGTACACTGTTGGAATTTGAACGCTCTGCTGACCGTCTGAGAGTTCAAAGTACAAGAGTACAGCAATATTTATGGATATATTTAGGTTCTTCCTAGTGTAAATGAAAACAGGTATTAAAGTTTTTACTACAGTACATTTTATTTTTGTTTCAGTTATATTTTGCGTTGGTGTCCGAAGTAATTTTTAGTTATATACTACTATTTTCGTTAATGTGGTGGTAGGTCCTACTAGATAACTAAAGTAGCATTTTTTTTTTCTCTGCCTACTCAAAAAATAAGGATGGTAAGGTTAATTGGCCGCTATGTCAATGGTTTTGCCCGTAGCACCGTAGGCTCTTCAATTGATGAGCAGATCTGGGTGCGGTTTTTAACTTGATAGCAGGTTTTAAGAAATGGTTTTACACATATGAATCAAAGGTACAAAATGCTTGATTAACAACTTCCTGAAGAGTTCGTTTAGATTTCATAATGCACTGCAAACTTCATTGCAATAAACTTTTTTAATAATACCAATAGTACTGTAACAGAGAGGTATCCAACCTCTTCTGTTCCTTCAACCTCTTTACTTTAAGTTCTATTTATTGTTTTAATAATTTTTAAAAATTCATGTTTTGAATTTTCAATGTGGCATTGCGTCACCTTCAATTCTTTTCTAGACTTCAATTTTTGCCACGGCTCCGGCAGCATGTGCTGTAGTGTTACTTTATTTTCTCATTTTACAATAAACTAAGTACTTAACAAACTCCGTTGTATTCTTTAAAACTGCTACACAACAAGTACTAGCTCCAAATCGAGCAAATACCGCACCAGCAGTGCCGAGCTCGTGTCCTCTCGGAGGACGATGTCACCGTGGGCGACATCACGGTGCGCGATATAAACTCTGGACCCATAGCCGGCCTCGCCTTCGTGGCCACTAATTTCGACGGCATCCTCGGCGTAGCGTAGCAGCATCTCGGTGGACGGCGTGAGACCCTTGCTCTACCCCTGAAGGTGGCGTAACGCTACAGTACTCTCTCACAGAGCGGGGGCATGTGTTCCAGCAGTGGGTACATTATAGGTTGATGATGACAATGATGATGATGAACAGTACTCTATTTTTGTATCAAGTTTCATCTAAATTCAATAAGAAGTTTAGTTATGCTAAGAAAATGTGATTGTAACGTTTACACTTTTATTTGCACTTCAGTGTTGAATCATTTCTCGATAAAAGTATGTATACATGTTTTATATCGATAAAAACAAATTAGTTCAGGCCATTATGTCTTGGGTTGCCATTGTTAGGCTCTTGACCCAATGGGAATTTAAATTCGAAGGAAGGTCGGGATTTTTTCATGTTTTCGGTTTGATAAGAAAGTAATTTGCTTGTAAATTTTGACGAGTATACAAAAATAATTGTGATGTTTACTTATTATTTGGACTTCGTTGAAGTAAGTTTCAGTGAATAGTGAACTTATGAACTATGATTTCTTTATTAACTTTGATTTTTTGTGACACATAATATAAAAGTGGTTGTTCTTAAAATCTTCTTTTAAAGTTCTTAAAATTATATTCCTGAATGTTTCTACTATTTTCCGGCCTAGCTTACTTTAACAATAGGTATTTTTAATAAGTCCGAAAAAAAAATTATTCCGTAATGTATTGGTGAGCGGGCGAAGCCGCTTTTAGGCCTGTGTGTATGTCAAAGTCATAGTTCGTAAATGCCCGTATAAAGAAGAAATTTTCTAATATGCCAATAATTTAAAAGAAGAAGAAGGAAAATAAAACAATTTCTAAGCCCCACATAAACATACTTTACCACACATTTCAAGAGCAGTACCTACCACATACTGGCGACAATAAGTTGCAGTAATTTGGTTAATTTGTGCCTATGTTATCGCAGGACAAATGGCACAACGTGAGATACTGGTGGATTTTAAGCCGTTGGCAATATGCCAGCCTGTGGTATGTAGTTAAAGAATTAGAATTATAGAAGAGCTTCTGTTTTCTCGTTTTGGTTCGTAAAGTTTTATTATAGTTGGACGTCGGGAGTTGTGGTTCAATGTATGGTGGAGGTTTTTCGTGATTTTCTATTGGTTGGTCTCTATACGGATTTTTGTAAATACGCTGCTTGATAAGTTTGTAGTTGTTTTTCTCTTTGAGTGGGGTGATACGTATTTATGAATTGTGTTTGTTAAAACTAATAATAATGCGTTAAACTATGATCATCTGCTTGTCTTCTAGATATGAAAAAAAATAATGGGAATACTCAATAAAACGGACGCTATATGAAACGGATAATATAGGTAATTATCTTAACATTTCTAAACGAAACTATTTATGTCATTTTGGTGGTTGGCAGTACGGATGACCATTATACAAACCCACTGTCACTCTTCTTTTTTCATCATTTTGAACCGTTTTTTTTTAAACTCTGTGTGCTAAACTGATTCAAAATAAACATTATTCTTTCTTCTTTCGTAGGCACCGAAAGTTGAAAATCTAACTATTAGCATAATTATGTTTGAGCATTTATTTAGATGCCGTGCAGTACAGTTACTACCAAAAGTCTCTGGTTTAACTTAAGACAAGCCTACATCCAGCAATAGAAATGAATTTTCATATCTAGTTCCCAACAAATAGATCCTAAAACCAGTCACTACACACTCGCATCTTCGTCAGCCCATTTCCAATGAAATCCACCAATAAACTGCCAGTTACTTCCAGTCGTTACACTGCCGTGTCAAAGTTATAGGGCAGTGTACTCCACACGTTGAGGCAGAGCATTCAGTACATAGCTCCGCAAATAGTTCAGCTTTTTCCACGGATAAAGAATTTTTCGGAAAATCGCAACCAAAAAGCCGTATCGGGAGGTTTTTGGGGGCCTCCAGTGTAATTGGATTGTGGAAATTTAATAATGAAGTAATTTTTGTGAAAGGTGGAAATGGTTTTTTTTGGATATTGAGGGAAAATGTTTTTAGTAGAACGATTTAAAGGGAAGCCGCTAAGACGTCTGACGGTGCATCCACACCGCCGGTAACATTTGTGGAGCAACAAAAGGCAACACGGTAACATTTGGCAACATTCGGTAACTTTTGTGGCTCCTTGTTACTATTTGTTGATTGTTACTCATCCACACCGCAGTAACACCCGACAACAAATGTTGCCGTATGTCGAGTAACGTTGCTCGACAATCGGCAACATTGTTAGATAATGGGGGTAACATTGTTACCGAATGTTGAGCAACGTTACTCGACCACGTCAACACTTAGTAACATGTTGGCGGATGTTACCGAATGTTGAGCAACGTTACTCGACTTACAGTAACACGTCAACACTTAGTAACATTTTGTTGGCGGATGTTACCGAGCAACATTTGGAAACGTTGAGCTACAAATGTTACCGGCGGTGTGGATGCACCGTGATAGGGGAGAATGGAAGAAGAAAACGTGTTGCGCCGACCCCAAATAGAATGGGATAAGGGCAGGAAGAAGAAGAAGATTTAAAGGGAAGCCGCTAATCGTAGTGAGCAACCTCAGTGAATAAAAATCGAATTATTTATTTCAAGTAGGCCAGTTACAGGTATTAAAAAAAAAAAGATGTCAATTCCAAAGGCTAGATCTCTATGGAGATGAACGGGTAAGAAACTCAATGGACACTTTTTTATCATCAAAATTAGAGATAACCTTTGTTATGGATACTTTTACATGGAGCGAGCTGCCTATCTGACCTCCACAACCCAGTAACTGAGTAATACGATACCTCTTTGTAAGATTGGTTGTCAGACTTTCGAGCTTTCAACGAACAGTAACGACTGTCAAAGATTTGTAATTGACAGCTGAGACCAACGGCTTTAAATGCTTTCCGAGGCACGGTAGAAACTTGCTGTGATAGTAGGTCTGGTCACCCATCAGCAGACTAACCTTGACAAGTGCGGCGACCATGGAAGTTTGGCATGAGTCACTGCAATGATTTAGACATGAGCTCCTCATTTTTTATGAAAAATCTGATATAAATGTTTCGGTGTTTTTCGCCATGATGGTTACAGGAATTCGTGGACTATTGAGGCAAGGAAGAAATTCGTTATGATAGATGGTCATCCATCCACAGACCAACCTCGTCAAGCGCAGCTTTACATGGAAAATCGGTCTGTGTGGTTGTAATTATTTAGCCACGAGCTCCTCCGTTGTCTATAACAAAGTGACAACATTATATTTGGTTGTCATGACAACGCCATACCTGTCCCAGTTTAAAAATTAAACCCGCAGGCATTTTCGATCAAAATACCGCTGAATTCAATTTAAAAGAGACTCTAGTTTGTAAGAAATAATGTATGTTTTACAGTGACGCTCTGCAAAGCCACTTTAAACAGCAATGTACCGTATAATTATGTGTATACAAAGTTCATTATGTATCCGAATATTAAATTAATTAGTCACGTTTATGAAGCAAACCTGCTTGTCGTCACGTAAGCCGTAGAACGTAAGGCGTAAATAAAGAAAGTGTGCGTTCGACTGAAATACACGAAAGTGCGCGCGAGGCTCAACTTTCAAATTGATTCGCCAACTTCTTCTGGCGAATATTTGTTTTGGTGTTACTAATGGCTCGCGATAGAATAGAGAGACAGGCGAAAATGAGGTGACATTGTTTTTTTTTTTAATTCATTCAATGCGTTAAATATCAAAACGTTTAAAGCAGTGTAATGAACATATAATGGAACATCATAATTGTACTCATGAATATACGAGTACATTATATATAATCTACTAAGTTACTTTTGGATAGGGAAGGCTCTTTTTCAACTGGAGTCTAATAAAATGACTTAATCTTAGCTATTAAGGGCGCATAACCAGAAAGTTGGCAACGCCGCAAATAGCTGTCAAATATTTACAAGTTTTAATTAATTTGGTAAAACTGTATGAAAATAAGAAATATGGCTCTGTAGTGCACTACAAAGTTGATATAGGAATGCAATTAAAACACTGAATTTGATGTTGTCACCGTTTCAGGTATAAAAAAGTCATTTGGAACCTTCCAAATGACTTTTTTCCAAATACTTTTTTCTAAATACTTTTTTTACATCTAAAATTATTTATTCGGTATTACGATATTACTTATTGCATTCCCTTATCAATTTTTTAGTGCACTACAGAGCCATATTTCTAGTATCCATACAGTAACATTGCTAAATTAATTAGAACTTCTTAATATTTGACAACTATTTGCGACGTTGCCAACTTTCAGAATATGCCCTCTTAATGTTGCCAGAGTTCTACAATAATAAAATTATGTCTTTGCGACTTTCAATCTTACAACTTTACAACCACTTTAATTTAAAGTCTTACCTATACTTCATGCTAGGTTAAACCATTCGCAATCCCCCAAAAATTATTTAAATAAGAGCTTATTCAAAAAATATAATATAACATAAAACAGTCCTTACATGACAAGTTTCATATTAGTTATTTTTTTTTCAGTTTCGAGAAGTTTTCTCACACACATTTTCCAAGCGATAACAAAGCGAGTTTTCCAGCGCACAATAGTACCTCCGCGTCCAATATCCCATATGTATGTAAGACTACTTGATTATTTGCTGAGAAAATAGGTCGCGTTAATTAATATCACTTACAATACAAACAACTTGGGCCGGGCCGGGGAATTTAACTAACATTTGGCTGTTACGTAACTGTATGGAAAACTACATGTTTTGGTTGTTCTTCTCAAAGATATTTTAGAGATTATTATAGAAACTATCAGTTGAACAAATTATTAGTGCCTTTCTGTATTGAGGTTTAAAATCGTCAATTGAGTCCTTCCAATATAAGTGGAGCAGAAACTTAATAATATAAATGTATAATCTATATTTATAAAAATCATTATTGCTGTTCGTCTTGTTAAAACTGGAGAACGGCTGAATTGTAGCTCAGACAACTTATGACAACTACGTATAGCCTTTTTGTAAATTGCGCTATGTTAGGTGTTCGATAATTGAAGTTTTATGGCTGCGATAAGTTTTCATTAAAGAGCAACATTTTATTTTTATAAATCCAATCGTCAGGGGCCCTTAACACTTAGGGGCCCCGTAAAATTGATACCGCTGATACGGCGGTAACTACGCCTCTGGGTAGTAGTGACTCTTAGGGACTTTACTCATGGCGCGACGCGATATCGAATTGCATCAATTGACGATATCGGTCAGATATCGCACAAGCGTCCGGCCGAAGAAAATGTATGGAGTGGACAATCGTTAGTGTTTGCTAATGGAGTCGCATGGATTGACGATATCGTTCACAGATCTGTTCGATACCGAATTGCATGCATGTCCTAATGACAATGTATATGATTCTGTGTTTGAAATTCGATTGCGCAACTACTCGTCACTGGCGACATCTTTTGTCTTTTGTTTGCAGCGCCTTTATGTCGTAGTAGTAAGGTGGATTATCGTAGTTTACGGTCGAATTGCATCGCATCGCTAAATTAATACGTGCGACTTAAATCGGCAATCGACTCGATTTCGCACGAATCGCGTCGCGTCGCATCGCGCCATGAGTAAAGTCCCTTTACAATAACCAGTTGGTAATTGTAAGTAGGTCACGATTCGACACGAATTGACTTTCCTCGACTATATTATTTAGATGTTTTTGCTTATAATACATAAACAAATTGGGAACGGAGAAGCATTAAACCAAGATTTGTCTGTTACATCTAATACATAATACCTAACAAAAAAAAAAACTCGTGTCAAGGTGTTTGTGTTGGCGCTCCTCCGAAACGGCTCATCATTCATCATTTCAGCCTATTGCAGTCCACTGCTGGACATAGGCCTCTCCCAGGGAGCGCCACAGCGCACGATCTCCAGCTTTTTTCATCCAACCACTGCCAGCCACCTTCTTCAGGTCATCGGTCCATCTTGCCGGGGGGCGTCCCACCCTACGCTTACCTACACGCGGTCTCCATTCGAGAACCTTCCTACTCCACCTATCGTCGGTTCTGCGGCAGACATGACCAGCCCACTGCCACTTCAGCTTGCTACAGATTTTGACAATATCTGTAACTTTGGTCTTATGCCGTAAGACTTCATTCCGGATTTTATCCCTTAGTGAGACCCCAAGCATAAACCTTTCCATAGCACGCTGCGTGACATGAAGTCGGTGGGCCAGCTTGACTGACATGTTCCACGTTTCGGCTCCGTAGGTTAGGACAGGAAACGGCTCGACCAATCATTAAATTATTTTTGTTTATTTGATAGATACCTAAGTGAATAGGTCGTAAAATATGTTTTACCTTCTTCCTAAAAAATGTTAACGTCCAGTGAAGCATATTCATGTCAGAAGGATATTTCGTTCCTAGAGGAAGCTTTATAATCTCTGACATCAGAGATAGTGTTATCTCACACGAAAATAATAAATATAATATTTATCATAAAACAATTCGCTTTTCGTTTCTGCAGGCTGTCTGAAATCTATCCGTGTAGGTTTCACTGCTCTTTAACTACGAATATGCAACGAATTTTGTTGGTTTTCATACGTAATTAGAGAAAAATGATTCAAGAAAATCTGTTTAATTATGTTTATTTACTAAAAATTACGGCATGTTAGAGGCCTGTAACTAGGCTTTACTTGTAATCTATATTTTTAGCTGTTTATCCGTGGTCCCAGTGGGTCGACCCATTACCGGGTCCACGGGTAATTTAAATTACCCGTGGTCCCGTGGTCCCGTGGAACCTAACCAAACCGAACCTGAGGGTGCCTCAATAGTTGTTGGTGTCTTTGAAAGTAGACGTCAGTGGCACCCCGAAGTTCGGTTTGGTTAGCCGCGCAGCGGGGCTCCGTCTACCTGAACCACGTCCATTTAAATGAAATAAATAATTAAGAATAAGGTACCTAATATGCTATTATAAAGTTTGGTATATGGTGGTAATTAAATTTTATAGATATCGATATAGCCAAAGTTCAGAGAAAAATTCCTAAGCATGGGACCACGGGTAATTTAAATTACCCGTGAACCCGGTAATGGGTTGACCCACTGGGACCACGGGCAAACATTCATATTTTTATTTGCAGACTCACTTAGATAACTAAAACCCCATTAATATTTAATCGATTTTGAAAAAGTTTTTCTACGAGTATATCTAAAGTTTTCAGACTTGTTCGATATTTATAGTATAACAAGGTGTTAATTACACTCTTATTCCTAACTTCCCATTTTCCATACAAATTCCTAACGACATGTTACTTTATTTATAAACAAAACAAAACCACCCCTTCCCTACACAATGTCAACTGATTTACTAATCAGTTACAACAAATCTGACTTGTAAATACGTTTGATCTGTTTAAACAAACAAACATACACAACACAATAAATTTACTAGAGATGTGGAACTATTCGACAATAGTTGGGAAAATACAAGGTAGAACCAACCTTAGCTTTTTAAACATGGAGTTAAATTTCACATTAGGATATTCGTAGAAAATCGTCTGAGAAGTTAACATTGGAATGTCTACTCTAATTTCTTTCAAAATAGAGTTGGGTTTTTAATGAGGTGATTTGATAAGGTTGTGCCGCGCTTTTCCGTGGAATGAAGAGTCTTATTAGCGTTAGGTCTTAACTTTTGAAAGTTCAAAAAACTATTTTATGTTTGAGATATTTTAATTGGTTTTAAAATGTAGGTTTTCCTAAATTAAGGGAAAGAAAGTAAATGATTTTGAATGATTTCGATAATGATTGGAAATAAGGTATCTACCATTTGAATGATTTTTCATGTCAAAGACGATTTGCGGTTCCCATCAGTAAGGAAGGTCTAAATACCCATCAAAACTTATTTTTTTTTTAAATTTATGTCATTAATTATTTATGAAGTTAAGTCCAGTCTATTAGTCAACAAAAAATTGTTCAGATAGTATTTATTAGATAGAACTAGTCTATTTTTCCCACTTTCTTTGTACGAAAGGAATCACTTAGCTCTAATAAGTAATGAAATACACAATGTTACCTTTTTTTTAGGATTCCGTAGCCAAATGGCAAAAACGGAACCCTTACAGATTCGTCATATCTGTCTGTCTGTCCGTCTATCTGTCTGTCCGTCCGTATGTCACAGCCGCTTTTCTTCGAAAGTATGAGAGCTATCCTGTTGAAACTTGGTAAGTAGATGCATTATGTAAACCACATTAGGATTTTCACACAAAAATAAAAACAAAACAAATTTTTGGGGTACCCCCCATACTTATTGAAACTCAAAATTTTTTTTTTTTCACCAAACCCATACGTGTGGGGTATCTATGGATAGGTCTTTAAAAATGATATTGCGGTTACTAACATAATTTTTTTCTAAACTGAACAGTTTGCCATCCCTCCTGTAACTTCTAAAATAAGAGAATGTTAAAACTAAAAAAAATATATAATGTAGACCTCAACAAAAACTTCCAACGAAAATTGATATGGATGGGATACAGTTAGCAGTTTCGAGTTATAGTACATTTTCAAAAACCGCAAATATAACTTTGCCATTCATACAAACACTATGAAAAACAAAGTTATTTTTATTGTTTGTGTATATTACTTACTAATATCAACATAATTATATCCCTAATCTATGCTTGCTACTACGGAACCCTTCATGGGCGAGTCCAACTCGCACTTGGCCGGTTTTTACGTGGTAAAATCATCAAATGAGTCCCAGGCAAGGGCGGGAGGGACTGTCAGACTCGAACCGACTAAAATCCACGATATCCTTTATTAGCCCTTTACGTTCCAGGGTCACGGTAATTTGAAAAGTCCCGCGACCCCGGCAGGCTTTGGCCCTCTAGAGGGGGGCCCCGTCATCATGCTGACACTCTTTGAGGCGCGCGTGGAACACAACGCGCCGTAGACCCGGGAATGGTCCATGGACGGACAGCGAGTCGCCGCACACTACTTAATAAAATCTTAAAGGTTACCCAAATACTCCGAAGAATTCACAGAAATACTTTGGGAATCACTCTCAATATGGCGTCCAACATGGTAGGTATAAATACTGGCAGGTGTAGATAAAATAAATCATTTTACTTTCAATGGAACCACCGCTCCCCTAGCGGACACCAAAGAAGCACCTTGATTGATAAATACGTGTATTCGTGTAGTGGAAGCTATGCTATGGAAAGCGAAGTTACGGTTTTTATTTAAGTTTTTAGATTGATGAATCATTGCCTCGCAAGACTTTATGGTTGTTTCGAGAAAGTGGTAGAACAGATTTTCGACAAGGACTTGGAGACACCTTTGGCGATACGCTTTTGGAATAACCGCTCGTACACACGGCTACGCATCAAGCTATACAAAACCAGTTTACTGTGGTCTCGTTTTGTATGGTCTTTCCGCATATTCAACGATCAGCTTATACTGGTTTTTATAGCTTGATGTGTAGCCGTGTGTATGTGGAGATTCTCTGACGATAGCACGGCCTCGCCGCGATTCTCTCGCTTGTGGAGATGGCGCCTTAGCTAAGAAGAAAAGTTTTTAAACACGTTTCAACCATCAGTTACTAATTTTATAGATGAAAAAGTTTGGATGCTTATTATGTTTGGTTTATGCTTAGGATGCTGTTTCTTTCTCAATCACGTCACAACAGCTGAACGTCATACATCTGGTCATACAAGCAATTGATAGAGCGCCGATTGCTACGCACCCAACCTTTTTAAAGCATTTAACCAATAAGCTCACTGTATGTCTTCTTATTGCGTTCCCGCCATGGCGGTGTCACTCACATCTGCCTTTTAAGTTAATTTTATTAGGCCGATTAATTAGTTAATTTTCAAGAAACACAGGAGTAAAGCCGCAAGCTACAGCTAGTGTGTAAATAAGCAAAGAAGACAGCCTCATCAAAAATCGTTTCATATCCATCACTTCGCTACCACACTGTAACACAAACCTAAATATTACGCAACGTCCAATAACTTTAGGAAATTGTAGCACATATCTTTGGAGTCTTTTCATCTGGGGTCCATTGACCCAGTATAATGTACCCGAGTGTTTGGCCAAGGTGAGTTATATCTAAGGTGTTTATGTGAAGGAGACAAAGTTGAATGAAGGAATAGCGTAAACAAGAAAATATTTTATGTTAAGATTTTTGGCAAAGTATAACGCCTGTAAAAGGGCTATGCTAAAAACCGGCCAAGTGCGAGTTGGACTCGCGTGAAGAGGGTTCCGTACGATTTATTTTTTGCCCACCTATAATAATAACCGCAAATAATAGATGAATTGAAATTTACGAATAATTGAAGATTGGTACTTACAATATTGAGTGATTTACCATGTTATTTTAATATCATGGACTTCTTATAGGTTTTCCTATAATCTATAAGTAAGTAGAAAAGTCATTTCTGTATTTTTTTCAAAATAGGATCAGTAGTTTCGGAGATAAGGGGGGGGGGAATGCTCAATTTTCGTCTATTTGCTTGAATAACTTGGAAACTATTTATTTTAAAATTACTAAAAAATATATTTAAGATCTTCTCAACAAGACCTTTCATTTGATATGTCACACAATGCAGTTTTCAAAATTGAGTGTTTTACCATACGCACAATATTGAGTGATTTACCGTGTTATTTTAATATCATGGACGTCTTATAGATTTTCCTATGATCCATAAGTAGAAAACTAATTTCTGTATTTTTGTCAAGATTTTAGGTTCGGTAGTTTCGGAGATAAGGGGGGGGGGTGGTCAATTTTCGTCTATTTTCTTGAATAACTTGGAAACTATTTACTTTAAAATTACAAAAAAATACATTTAAGATCTTCTCAATAAGACCTTTCATTTGATATGTCAAACGATGCAGTTTTTAATTATTTTTTTTAATTTTCCCCTCCCCCCCAAATATTACCTCCCATATACAGATTTCATCTATTCACGTCACACCTCTGTGCTTGGGTCACAGGAATTGTTATGTGTACCAATTTTCAACTCAATCGGTCTAGTAGATTCGGAGATAATTGACTGTAAGCGACAGACAGACGGACACACGAGTGATCCTATAAGGGTTCCGTTTTTGTATTCGGACGTGCGGAACCCTAAAAAGGGACTTAAGGTCGTTTTTAGTCCAGTCAAGTCTAGCAGTCTCCTCCATCCCATCTAGGGTGGTAGGAGTCATAAAAATAATATGATGATTATTTTACCATGAACGAACAACCTATTAGTAGAGCGATTGACTATAGCTGCGCAGTGTATTGCGGGTTCGATTCCTCACGGAACAAATATTTGTATGGCCTGCAAGTGGTTGTTCCACCCAGACCCGGGTGAGTCTGTGTTCCACGCATCCACGGCACAGGAGAAATTCCTAGTGTGGGACAAAGTTTTATAAAAAAATACGAAAAAGGTGAGTCTAAGTTCTAAATTCTAAGTTCCAAGCGACTATTGAGAATTATTTGAAAACTGCTGGGTCTATAATTACATTTTTAAGTCGGGCATAATTTAAGGTATTTTTTAAATACGTTTTCAGGATCAGCTTGGCGAAATGGGTGGATGACTTTGATGCCATCGTTAGATCACTTGTTACTCAATCACGAAACGCGAAACGTCGATTTGAATGAACACATAATAATAACATTAATTGGTGAAAATAAAACAATATTTAAAACAACACGTGTAGCTCAAGATTTAAAAAATTGCATCATTTGCTACGCTCGTGATTCAGTCATCACGGATCACTCTCTACGGTCGTGATTCAGTACTTATTAGTAATCCTTCACTTGCTCGTGATTCATCTATGGCACTTGCTTTAAGTACGTCTTTTATTCACTAGTAGCGTAATATACTAGATACTCGGAATGTATTATAACCTGGATTATAATACTATAAGATAGATTTTGACCCGGTGCTACGTTCCCGTTGGTTAATTTTCGAGTTACACGCAGACGAAGCCGTATGCAACATTTAGTATAGAATAAAAGGGAACAAAAATATTAACACGTCTCCCCAACACATCGCGTGCAAAACAGAATAAAAAAGGAAGGTGCTGATAAAATAAATCACTTCATTTTCAATGGGGACCGCTCTCCCAGAGGAACACCTAATAAATTCTGCAATGGATATAAAAATATAAGTATTGGTTACTTTTTCTGTTTATGGGAAAAGGTGAATAATGCAGCAAAACAAAAATTGAGAAGTAGGTAACTTTTCTTATTGCTATACTAATAACTGTTGTCGTTAACAAAATGACGACGCAAGAAAAAGCGTGCAAGTTCGAATACATTGTGGTATTCGTTGAATGAACTAAATTCATTGTCCATTAAGAGTAAGTAATATGACTACATTGTCTACAATGTGATTGGGTTTGACACATTGTCTACAATGTGTTTGGTTTTTTTTTCGGATAAAATTACTTAAAAAGAAAAAAGCTTTACAGTTTTTCAAGTATTTTTACTGTGTAATTTGTCATTTTTATGTATCGAACGCTTGAGTCATTGACACATAAACTGTTCTATAGCAATGTAATTTTATCATCACATACGCGAAGAAAGCAGTGACAAACTAAGCAACAAATTGACTAAAGAAAAACCAGTTATCTTAAAGTTTCTTTCCACCACACTGAAACCTCTACCCACCTAAACGTAATTTCGATCTTAAAAACACGTTACACAGCAAAATCCTTAAGCCACTACACCATACAATATACGACATCTTAAAAAAAAGGAAAAGAAAAGCGCCAAAGCGGTTCCTTGCCGCGTAATTTTAGGTCTTTCAACGTGTCGTCGACTCTCGCGGAGTAAAATGAACCGTTCTGAAAGGCGACCGTCTGGACTCTTTTGAGGGGCAACGATAAAGGACCTCGGCGGCCATTTTGCACCGAGGTTGTTAGTAGTTAATTTCTTCGGTACAAGAGAGTGAGTTTATTGTGTGCAGTAGGATACGATTCTATTGAATGGTTTTTAAATCTTTGTGTAGAATTAGTAGTGTAAATCATGGCCTTTTGTTTGCGTTTTCATCAGATTTTTTCACTGTCAAAAACTTATGTACAGAATTCAACTTAAACCGTTTGTACTGAGGATCAATCTACATGTGTTTCTTCTGAAAGTTATTAGATAATGTCTTTGACATTTCGGTTCTCTGACTACTTTTTTGATATGCGGTTTCATTACAATCGGTTCAGTCGTTTCGAAAAACAAGGACTTAAAGTTTGTATAAAGTGCTCAAGAGCACGTATGCCAAATGGCTAAAATAGTTTAGGCTAAAATATAATAATTATTAAATATAATTAGGCTATATTATAAGGCTATAATATAATTAGGCTAAAATAGCCAAATAGGTTAGCTGTCTAGGGTTAAGGTTTTTGCAATTATAAGTATAAAACTCCCACAACTTATCCACGTCAATTCAATAGTCTAGCAACACTATAAAATCTAATACGATTTCTTGCAAAGAAACGTGTAGATCCGTTAGTTATTGTTAACCAAACTCCTTAGGGACGCGAGTGAGTTGCACAGGCTACATACTCGTACACTTGCAATATTTATCTACATGTCTAGGGAAATAAACAGCTAGGATTAAATCTTTAGAACTGTGTATGTTAGAACGATAGGTAGCTTGAAAAGGGAACTTTATATTTTATTTAAAATACCTACCTTTCTTTTAGGTTGTAAAGTTATCAAATGAGTTTTCCCACCCTGAATTGTCTTTTCTATATTCTCTTTGGACACTTTTTAACTTGCTACATCGTTCTCACATAATGTACCATCTGAAAATGAATGATGTAACAAAGGTTCTGTAATAATTTTGGCGATCTAAAAAGAGTGTCCATGGAGTTTCTTGCCCGTTCTTCTCCATAGAGATCTACTCCATGGAATGGGCATCTATAGTACTTTCACAGTTTTTATGTCTTGTGACTGGGACTGTAGCAACATAACTATTTATGAACTGTTTTTATTTTTGGTCTTATGACAATTCAAAAGTGCCTGTAACTGGCCTACTTGAAATAAATGCTTTGATTTTGGTTCTGTGTGCAAGGGACTGTCAGACTTGTATTGACTAGAATCCAGTTCCTTCAATAACCTTTTACGTTCCACAGTGACAATACCGCAACCCATTTTTTTTAACTTAGCCCCACACTAAGAATTTATCCTGTGTCGTGGGTGCGTTTACAAACATTAAACTCACATACTCAAACGCCCAGACCCGGAATAACTACTTGTAGATCTTACAAAAATTTGCTCGGTGTTGGAATCGAACCCACAACACGCAATCCAATTGCTCAGCCACTGCGGTAACTGCCATAGAGAGAGTTCACCCTGAAGGAGCTGGAACTCCTGCGCACATTCTGGGCAATCCTACAAATACTTATGTTATGCAATTTTTGCTAAAAATTATCGTCGTTGAGATTTGACTATAATACTAGTACTGTGAACAAATCGAAATTATGTATTCTGATATTTTTGACTACAACTATTTTTTTTTCAATCCCCGGAAAAAATAGCATATTCATACCTTAACTTACTAACAAAACAACAACTTACACAAAAACTTTTTAAGCTAGACAGATCTATAAAAACACCATTTTATAACAGATTTAAAGACAAGCGACCGCGTTTACTATAGTTTTTAATTAGAGGCGAAGGACCGAAAACGGAAAATTAAAACTTTTTCGTTTGCCAGACAGTATTTTTTTTTTCAAAATAAAAATGGCGTAACAACGGCTCGTTTGAAATTCACAATAAAGTTTTATGATCATTAAATTGTGTTACTTTAGTTATTTTTATTTAGTTTGTCTCATAGAATTTTTGTTTTTGTTTGTGGAAATAATTACGAACCAATCTTTTAAGTAGGAATTTTATCTATAATTTTCGGGTTAGCAACAGCCTTTACTAGGCAAAAATTATTTAAAATTTAAAAAAGGCTAAGGGCAAGACACAATAGATCCAAAAGGGTCGGAGTGTCGGCAAGGTTACATTGGGCCCGCAATAGCAAAAAAAAAAAAAAAAAGGCAAAAATTATTCTTCTTTTTCTTGAATGTTGGCCTCAGTAACTACTATGTAGGTCTATTTCTAATCTCTTAACGTTTGGTGGTTTTTTTTTGTATTTGGCTTTGTCGAGTTTCATCTACTTTTTTTTTTTTTTTTGCGTGGTAAAATCATCAAATGAGTCCTCCCACCCCGGGCAGGGCGGGAGGGACTGTCAGACTTGTACTGACTAAAATCCACGGTGTCCTTCAATAGCCCTTTATGTTCCGGGGTCACGGTAATGAGATAAGTCCCGCGACCCCGGCAGGCTTTGGCCCTCTAAGTTTCATCTACTTTGATGATAATTATCGTCTGTTCACCTTGTCGGTTATCTTCCAAAATACCTCGGTTTCGTCCATGATCTCTACTCGGACGGTTGTATCAGTTACAATTTGCATATTTCTTATCGATCGATTTTTTTTTCAAAGCGGCGCTAGCGGAGGAAGCCTTCACTCAGCCATGGCTCGTCAACGGCTTGATAAAAAAAACTGTATTCCGATAAACTTTTTAAAACGCAAATCAATCAACAAAGTGTGAATGTAACGTCATTAAGTCCACTACCAATCTACCATGCTTCACACGGCATGGGTGATACCAAGCGCCCATTCTTAGTATTTCATACAAAAATCGCATGTGAAGCGAATGTAACAATATTGTCAAAGACTAATACCAAGCCTCCTTCTGCGAAGCAGTCATGCTCGCGAAGGAGGAGGCGGGCCGCGTGAGAGAGAGGACAGTGTCCTCCCTCCGCCCCACCCGCAGTGGTGGACACCCACGGCGACGGACGTCGCAAGACGATCTCCGGCCACCGTAGGCGCGGGCATGCGGGCGGCGAGTAAAGGGCAACTCGCTGCCCGACCATGGACCATGCCCGGGTCGACGGCGCGTTGTGTTCTACGCGCGCCTCAAAGAGCGTCAGCATAATGACGGGGCCCCCTCTCTAGAGGGCCAAAGCCTGCCGGGGTCGCGGGACTTATCTCATTACCGTGACCCCGGAACATAAAGAGCTATTGAAGGACACCGTGGATTTTAAGACTAATACCAACGGTTTGATCATTGCCGAGGTGGGTATAAGGGAAACTTAGTTTATAATTGTAACCCATCTAAAGATTGCAGCTACGAATCACTTTCATACATGAACCGTAAATTTAATAAAACCAATATCAACACAATCTCAAAATTATCTCCTTCGGAACAAGATTGAAAAACAGCGACGTACAATAACCTTCTATCTCCCTCCGATCATCCAAGCTGTAATATTTTGGGTGGCTGTTGATTTTAAGTACAAACATGATATTTACGACGCCATTACTTTTACGAGTCGGTTGAGAGAAGTGCTGACATGCAGTCCTTATACAAGAGGTGTTAGAAATATGATGATCGTAAGACATTGAGTTATTTTTAGCCGACTTCCAAAAGGAGGAGGTTCTCAGTTCGGATGTTTATATTTTTTAATATTTTTTTTATGTTTGTTCGGGCATAACTCCGTCGTTTACCAACCGATTTGAAAAATTTTTTTTTTTTGGAAAGGGTATACTTTCCGAATGGTCCCATTAAATTTTTATCGAAATCGGACTAGCACTTTTTGAAAAATCAACAAAAATCATCAAAAACCTAAAAAGTTTTCAACATTGTCTACACCAATTACTCCGAGGTTTCTGGTCCGATTTCGATGATTCTTTTTTTGTTCGATACAGTATACCTGCCATTTGGTCCCATAAAATTTTCATTTAGTTTGGTGCAGTAGTTATCAATTTTAGCTCATTGTGTAAGAGTACATACATGGACAATGTTATTACCGGTGCTACGGATTACAATATTTTAGTGAACATGTAAGAAAATTATGTATTTGACAGTAATTTGGGTTGAATATTGAAACTAAAAAGGATAAAATAAAAGAAAATCACCGACTTTCGAAAGAAAAGTTTTTTTGTAGGTTATTTTGAACTTTTTTGTGGGAAGTCGGTTACATTTTTTTTGTAAAGTTTTTTATGTAAAAAAGTGTGAATTTTTGATTAGGTGTCTATATTTTGTGA
Source organism: Agrotis exclamationis (assembly GCA_950005045.1). Taxonomy (NCBI): domain Eukaryota; kingdom Metazoa; phylum Arthropoda; class Insecta; order Lepidoptera; family Noctuidae; genus Agrotis; species Agrotis exclamationis. The sequence continues at coordinate 17,411,495 of OX465436.1, forward strand.
GTTATTATGAATGGTATGAAACGTCATTCTGTTTCTGTCAATTGTTGCAGTTTTTTTTTTTACGTTTAGGTTCCAACGCACTGCACCTTAAATATTTTTTTGAGCTGAATGTTAGAAAAATACTAATTTAATGTCTACTCAGAGTAGATACTTGTTGAGTAAAATCATTTAATTATGTTATCAGAATTATGTTTATATTATCAAAATTATTATATCTTGCATAGCAATAGTTTTCCTTTTTTGTGAGACATAATATATATTATAAGTGACGTAATATATACAATGTACCTAGGTACTGACTACCTACCACTAGGCATCCATATTTGTTTAAGATTTTCGTTCTCATTATAATATGGGTATTAGTGTAATAGGCACCATATTATTTAGTAAGAGTGGCTATTACTAGGTTATTAAAATAGGTAATAACAACTATTTCAGGATCTTTTTCATCATTTTTTTCTCTTGACTTATTTACCTGTTTATTCTATTTCACTTTTTCAAACGTCACGCTATCATTTACCCATTTTAGTAGTCTAAACATAAACATTTTAGTAGTCTAAACATAAATATTCCATAAAACTAGGTACTTCATTTTCCACATTTCCCTAGGTATCCTTAAAACATGCATTTAGAATAAAAATTGGAAAACACCGGGTGCTTCAAATATATCAATGTTGTGCCAAAATAAAATATTTACGTTTACAAACCGTAACAAACAAATCAGAATATTTCTTCCGTAACTTTTCAAGGAACAAGGCACCTATAACCGTTTCGATAAATTTTCCATGTTTTTTGGTACAAGTTATAAGAGGTTGGGTTATGGTTGGGTTGGTATATGATTGCCATCCATCCGGGTTTCCCCAGATTTGTCGTAGTTTAAATGTAGGGCTTCATTTGTAGTCCGGGTTTAAAAAATTTTAATGTCGTACCACAAAAACTTTTAAACGTCTGTTGAACACTTGTCTAAAAAAATGTCAGATTATGTCGTTGAAATAAGGTCCGTTTTGAAGTCACACTTTTTTTAGACAAGTGTTCAACAGATGTTTAAGTTTTTGTAGTAAGGCTGTTTAAGTCTTGGGCCGCCACCACTACACACGCACACTTCACCGTCCCCCCACCCCTCCCGACGCAGTTGCCTCGGTGCGCACTTCGACTCATGTCCGGGTTCTGGACTCTAAAATCCGGGGTTTCACACTTCTTGTCCTGGTTTCCAAATTTTTAAGATGGCAAACCTAGGTATATATACTCGTATCTGGCATTCAGAGTGCAGATGGTATACTTTTGTGTGTTAGTAAAATCATCAAATGAATCCCCCCACCCCTCTGGGTGGAGCGGATTATGGGACTGCCAGACTCATACATACTTACTAAAGACAGAAGTGGAAACATATTTTTTCTACTCCGCCACTACTCTTTTCTGATTAACTTCGTTGCAGGATACAAGACAGGTAAATTCACTCTCCGGGACACGTCGAGCTTCATTTTCTCGGCGCTTTTCTGGCGGTAGTTACTGTTGATTTTGGCTTTCAGGAGTTGAAGTGGTTTGGGAATAGTGTGGTGAGTTTCTTACTAAAGACCTCCCTGTTCTTCCGCTTCGGTTGCCCTGGACTGCGGTACCCTGTTTAGAAAGTTCCGGCTTGGTTTTGTGGACGGCATAATAGACAAAATTATAGATTGAGATAAGATTTCAATCTTACTAATCAAGATGTTTACTAAAATCAAACTATTCCATCAGTTGCTATTTGCGCACAGGGGCATCACTTTTAAGATAGTCCCGCTAACTTGTTCTACGTCTTCCGTTTAGTACGAACCACTTCAAAATAAGAAAATATAAAAATAATAGGCCAACTTTAGCTCTTATATAACGTCGAATAATAACAGGTGAAAACAAAAAGTAGGTATTTAACTACCCCAATTCATCCTTGAAGTGTAACCATAATATCTTTTGTACCATCTTAAAGTAACCGAAAACCGAACCTCCACAACCATATAAAGCCACGCAATATACTACATAGTTAACAATAACACAAATTCCACATTCTACTTCAAGTCCCAATAAATCGCCGACGCTCATAACTTACACTACACTTAGGTAATAGTTGCCATCCAGTTATGAAATGAGGTACTATGTATGCGAAACTTTGACGTCTTATATCGAACAATAATAATAAATAACTGAGACAAACGTTTCGCAGCTGAGATGGGAATTGCTCTCATGTGTTGTAGTGAATTTTTGCTTCTGCAAAGTGTGTTTTTAGAAGAAATTATTATTGGTATCGCTTATGGGTACTTTTAAACTGTTCTGTTGTGCAATTTTTAGTTATTGCAAATTGCATAGTAAGGAACACTTTGAAATAAAAGACGAGAAAGGATATACGGAAATAGGGTAATAATGATATGCCTGCATTCGTTCACTTCTGTACTTACATAGGGCCTTTCTCAATGTACGCTAGTAAATAATTAAAATAGTCTCATAAAGGCTGACCTCGGCAGACGTCAGTACGTCTGCACATTCGGCGTAGCAAGTGTCATGTCACCCGCGGGTGACCATAAATGTCTGTTTCAAATGTAATTTTAGTAATTTTTAAGCTATTGCACAGCTTTTATCGCGGGCTCTGAGTGCGGCAACCGAATCAAAAAAAATCCAAAAACCTAACGAAAATACCTGACACCACGCATCGTCTAACATCGTTTCAGTTCGGGGGACTTCGGCAATCATAAAAATATCCGTCATAAAAACAATTTACTTTTTCTTACTGATTCTAAACGGCCAGCTACAAAAGGAGTTTTCACAATGAAACCTACTTATAAAATTCTCCTACAACAAAGAAGTTCTTTATTACAGTAGTGGACTATATTCTCGTTAAATATCCGCGGTAGGCGATTTTATTCTTTAAAAAAAAAAAATGTTTTGCAATAGCTTCACCGCGGCAGTCTCCGAGTGCCACATGTATTTTTTGGTAGAACAAACAAGTGTTTAACTGTTTAACATACAAAATAATTCCGCATCGGTTAAAAAATAGTCTAAGTATATTTTTTTGGGGGAATCATTAAAAATTTTATGGTTTTTAACTAATAATTTTATTATTATTAGCCTCAAGATTTGCTTAAGATGACTAGATTTTGTATTTTATTTAGTAAAGCTACACATTATATCCACTTTCTTTTTACTACGCCCACACGTTACAACAATTTCAAGACCAAAACACAAGCCCAACTCAATTTCCAATTACCCATCCCCCAATCCTGAAATCCGGTCATCATAACCATAGCCGAATAACCAAAAAATAGCCGGAACTCTAATCACAATCCAAGCCGGCTAACATACGGCTAAACTCGGAAGTTTGCGAGCTAATTCCGTTTGCCAAATTGAATTCGTGCTGGCGTTACGACGAACTTGCTACAGCGGCTATTTGGCTAGTTTTTCTTTTTCTGTAAATAAGGGTTATGTTTGTTTGGCTGAAGATTAGCCTTGTGAAGCTCGTGGTGAAATAATAACAGCCTGTGAAAGCTAAATGTTATCAGTTTCACAGGTTGAACATTCATTGTTGGACTGGAACCAACAGTGTAACACCGACTGTTTCATAATTTTAAAAATAAATATTTTTGAACACTTTTTTAAACTATCACGGTTTGCTTCTAAACTTAAAATGTCACTTGCGGGATATCTTCCGTGATTAACTATTTGTTTGAGTTCTCGATATTTCGACGCTGTTGCAAGCGAGGAAACACCAAGGGCTAGAGAATTGAAAAATAGGTGTTTGTAAAATCTATTGCTGTCGCGCAGTGCCCGAACCGAACCCCGCAGAGCGCAATAGAGACAACTGCAGCTTGAACCGAAAATACCTATTAAATTAGCACAAAATCAACGATTCGTAGTCGATTCGGGAAAAAATGTTTTATAATGTTTGGCGTTTGCTACGTAGCTAAATACTCGCAGCTCAACTACACACATCAAAAGTGTCTAGGGATCAACATATATTTTTGCAATAACTTTTCTCCTGATTGATATTAATTAAAATTTTCTTTAAGGATTCATCAAATAAAGTGTTTTCGTTTGTCACAGTAACGATAAACCAAGTCACCTTTGCATTAATAAAGAAATTTGCCATTTTCCTAATAAAGGGATTTTTGACATTTGAACCACTAACACAAAAGTTCGAAGAAAAGACTGAAATAACAGTTTTCTTTAAAATTTTATTGGGTAACTTAAACAATTAATAATCCGTGTTTCTACCGCGAACACTAACAACACAAGAACATCGGTTTGGCATACTCAAAATGAGTTCATCCAAATCACGCTGTGGAATGGCCGCCCATGTTCGTTGCAACAACAAAAAAAGGTCTTCTTGCGACTGGATACCCTCCATATTCGGCAGAGCTCTTCTCTGTAGCATATCCCATGCATGCTCAACCGGATTCAAGTCTGGCGACTGAGCAGGCCAGGGCAGGACATTGATGTTAGCTGCGGCGAGAGTCTGTCTTACAACTCTTGCGGTGTGCGGTCGTGCATTATCATGCATTAACTGAAATAAGGGACCGATTTGCACTTGTAGAGGAACGATGACGTCTGATACAATCGTCTCAGCATAAATTTGAGCGTTGAGGTTGCCTCTGATCCAAATCAACTCAGTTCTTCCGCCGATCCAAATACCCGCCCATACCATGATGGTTCCACCACTATAAGGATGGACTTCCTGGCAGGATTTTAATCGCTGTTGGCGTCCAGGGGTTCTCCAGTGTCGTATACTTCTTGTATCCGGTCTCATACCGAAACGAGACTCATCAGAAAAGCACACGAAACGCCATTGTTCTTCTGCCCAATTTCTGTGTTCAAGAGCCCATTGATATCGAATCCTACGATTGTGCATTGCTATAGGTGGTACCCGTAGCGGTCTTCGGGAATGAAGGTTCACTTCATGCAAGCGGTTTCTGACTGTTTGGTCGCTAATTAAGTTCCCTGAAGAGTGATGAAGCCTCACGGCTAACATCATGGCGGTTATTGTTGGAGCTCTTCGAGTTAAGATTTGAATGTATCGGTCTTGTCTCCGTGTGGTGCAGCGATACCGTCCTCCATGGCGCTCAGCCACGGTACCAGTGCTTCGGTAACGTGTCCAAAGTCGACTGATAACACTCTGACTTGTATTCAGAGCTAAAGCCACAGTACGTTGCCGGGAACCAGCTTCTATCATTCCCACGGCTCTGAGCATTTCTTCCCTGCTTAAATGACGTCGCCGCTCCATAATAACGTTGGTTTTAATCAGTAGTAGGGAAACAGTAGCACTAATAATGTCTTCAATGCGTTGTATGTTTTTATAGGGAAAATATTGACAGCTGATTTTCATCTTTTACTCGAATTTGATTCACAGTTCCTGATTCAAATTATGAAATGCACCAAAAAGGATCCATATAAATTTATAAAATCATAAATTTATTACAAAGCCACATCTCAATCTCAAGAAATCCGCATAAAAATGCTTGATCCCTAGACACTTTTGATGTGTGTATTCAACATTATGCTACGTCGAGAAGCGTGTGAAACCGCGAGAAGCAGCTAGTTTACCTATAAAAGCTCACACTTAACTACAAATAAGCCACTTCAAAACTCCCCTTACATGACCTACCGTGGGTGTTGAACTAATCTGCGGTCGAACTTTGATCCGGAACATAAGAGTACACGCTATAAACTTGATATTTTTCCCCCATTACGCCACTTTATGGCCGACGATGGTGAAATGGGCCAGCTTTCTTCAAAGTTGTTCGTGTAATTGAGTTTCAACGGCTAATTGCCGGTAGTAGCTGGTAGTTACCGGTTACCCTATTAAGTTGGGGTTAATTTTTGCGAAAACGATACGCTGCAGTATGCCAAGTTGGGTTAGGAGATTATTTTGATTGAGTTTTGTTACTTGTGGGCAATGGTAGCCCAGTACCGGGTCCTACCGCGACCTGTTTGGAATTCGGGACTAAAATAAATAGCCATATATTTTGTCCCAGTGCTAGGAAAAAGGCCTCCCTCATATCCTCTCAAATAGGTACTTTTTTCGACCTTTTGGCAAAATGTACGTACCGTAGGGATGTCCACCATTATAACTATGGCGTATTACCGTATGTCTTACGGTAATACGCCACTTCGTACCAGACATTACAGTGTGGCGTTGTCCATCGTAATGGATGCCTGTATCCATTGCGTTTGAGGGTCTGTCTGAGCAGTTACCGCGGATCAGGAACGCAAAGAGCACTTGTAGGAGAAGGGTAGATTTTTAGTCAGTAAGCATTTCTGTATTTTCTCGTTTTCTCGATGACGCCGGAACTAATTTCGAAAATTCATATTTTGTTTGAAAGGGTGTATAGATGGTGCCATGATAATCAGGTCAGGATCTGATGATGGGATTTTGGAGAAATTGAGGGAACTGTTCACAAAATTTTTACTTAATTTTTTACACAATCACACAATATAATATATTACGCCTGTACCTACCCACAAAAAAGGAAAAAAAACTTTTTGAAAAAGTTAAATCGGAAAAAAACAAAGACGTGTAATATACCTTCTCTTTCGGAAATCGGTAGCTTGAAAGTTAAGGAAATAAGAAACAAAGTCACTGACTTCCGAAATAAAAGTTATTTTACATTTTTTGTGATTATTTTTTAGAAGTCGGTTTCATATTTTTTCAAAAATTTTTGCAGTATCCATTTTTTTTTTAATGTGTAATGGGTTTGCTCTTGACCTTAGTCTAGGACAAGAGTGACTAAGACAAGGTCGACGATGGAGCGAGCTTACCCAGAAGAAGCCTGTTTACTCTAACTTTGAAGAGATTAGGGTTGTATGCGTTTGGAAACACAGACGCAGGCAGAGAGTTCCACTCCTTCGCTGTCCGCATTATAAAAGACGTTTGGAAACGCTTAGTGCGAATTGATGGTATGGCAATAAGGTAAGGATGGTAATTTGCCGTGCGTCTAGATGTGCGATGATAGAAAGGGGCTGGTGGGATGAGGTCGTGGAGTTCTTGGGCACACTCTCCGAAGTACAATCTGTAAAAGACCGACAGGCAGGCAACTTTGCGGCGATGAGTCAAGCTATGGAGCTTGGCATTCACCAATTTTTCGTCGCCAACGAGCATTTTAGCTCTGCGTTCCACTGAGTCAAGAGCGGCAAGTTGATATTTAGCTGAGCCATCCCAAAGGTGGCTACAATACTCCATGCAGGATCGGACTTGTGCTTTGTAAAGAGTTAAAAGCTGTCCAGGCGTGAAGTACCGCTTCACTCTATTTAGGATGCCCAGCTTTTTGGCCGCAAGTTGGGCTTTAAACTCAATGGTGGCGCCAAAGTTAAGACTAGAAGCCAACTCCATGCCTAGGAGCTCGAGTCGGTCATTCACAGGTACAGATGTACCCCGAAAAGTAGGAGTTTGTTCCAAACGACTCCTTTTTGCGGTAAACAGACAAGCCTGTGTTTTGGTGGCGTTAAAAGAGACCAAATTGTCGTCACCCCACTGGGAGACAAGGTTTAAGGCATAATTTGTTCGCTCAACCATGGCCTCTCTCAAGGAACAAACTTCATCCCCGGTGGTTTTTGCGCTGGACAAGTATCTCTCTGAAACCGTACTGTCATCTGCGTACCCAACAATACCAGATTGAAGTAGGTCATTGATGTGCAGCAGGAAAAGAGTTGCAGAGAGAACAGACCCCTGAGGAACACCGGCATCAATAGCCATGAGGTCAGAGGAGCAGCCATCCACGACAACTCGGATCGACCGCTCACTAAGGAAGTCTGATATCCAGCTACAAAAATCACCCATTTCCACACTCTTGAAAACAAATTGTTCAACCTTGAACATGGTCACTAACAACAGCAGTGCAGCATCAGCGACCTACATTCGCTCCGTGCACGGCAACACCGACACACCGTCAGCGCTAAGAAGTGACCTACTAGATCTTCGCCTCATCGGCTCAATACACATACATCATACAACACACATGTAAATAGGCATCAATGTGTATTGACCACAAAACCTGTATATAATAAGAATAATAATTGTAATAAAGTAGTCATCAAGTTGGAGCCGAGTTTGATTCATCTTCCGTTACTCCCTCACTGTGGCCAAGACACCCTTAGCCGTAATCAATCCTATGAGTCTGTGGGATTGGCAGTGAAAATCATTTCCTGTGTACATTGCACTTCGTACACAAACCCTATTCCTACCCAAATTCCGTCTGTTACCGTAAGTCTCCTTGTAACAGACTTCCTGGTAAATTGGTATGGTTTGTATGGTAGGTTATAAGGGAACTAGGGTAATTAGATTGCTAGGGCATCGCAATTGGGCTAGGTCGGGTCGGTAGGGTAATTCAAAGTACCAGGCTCAATTAGTTTGAACGTAGCCACACTGTACGCATTAGGAATAACGGACGTTACAAGCCTTAGTCCCGGTGCGTACACAAATTATCAACTTAAAACCCACAAAAATATTAATTCTCAGTAACTGGCTAACAACAAAGTATTGCAAATTCGTAAAATGAATCGCGTGATTGCGCCAATAGTGCTGGGGCAATAATTTCTCGCGTGCGCTTGCATGATTGCGCACAGGTCGGCAATTTATTGTTTTTGCTCAACGCTAGGGTTTGTAGCTACATTATGGGGCTGTTTTAGAAGCTTTGGAATTGAGTGTATTTTGTAGGAAAATGTAATAAAAAAGAATTCGGATTTGGAAAGCAGGATTTCTCATTATCAGGCTGTAGTCTGAATAAATTGTGTTTGGTGATGGAGTGATAAGAATTTGGTTGATTTCTTATTATATTATGCTGTTATTGTTCTCTGCAGATTCATACCCGCTGCTCGGCTCCTATTGATCACAGCGTGATGATAAATAGCACATAGCCTTCTTCGATAAGTGGACTATCCAAAACAAAAAAATATTTTCAACTCAAACTAATAGTTCCTGAGATTAGTGCGTTCAACCAGGCAAACAAGCTCTTCAGATTTATTAGTTATGATAGAAGATAGAACTTTTAAATACTCTACAGCTACATCTTTGCCAAACACTTCGGAAAAGAAGTAGACGTTAGACAGCTCTCCATTTTCAGTTCTTTATAAGGTCAAATTTTAAATTAAGTGAGGATATTTTATTTAGTATGGTATTTCTTAGCAAAAATAATAATTAAACACGTATTTTTATTTTCCGAAAAAAAATACTTAAGTTATCATTTATGTTAAGTATAGACGATTACTTTAAACATTTTTTAGTTGTTACGCGCTTGTGACGTCATACTTTATTTCCGAATGCACCATAGGACTTACTGACGCTGGCCGAGGTTTCCAGACTATCTTAAAATGACATAACGGCATTTTTTAGTCACCATCCAAATTTTGATATATTAATCTTTGGCGAAAATCATTGAATACGTGTTTTTTCTTTTTGTATCACTCAATACAAAAATATTGAGATATCACGTTACAAAGTTATCTTTAAAAAGTTGATGAATTTGGACACCGCGCTGTGATGTGTCGCTCAGGTGTAGCGGGGCGGGGCGGGGGGTTTCATGCGCCGGCAAGTGTAGTATTATTAACGTTTAGCTTGGTGACCACGCAGAACGGATAATTCTTATGAGACAATGATTTGATATGAAAATTCTACGTATCGATTTTTTTTTTCAAAAATGGGTTTAGTGATTGATACCTAATGCCTAGAAAAATTTTGAACGGTGGTAAAAAAATCTTCCTGTATATAATCACAGGAAAAAATATTCTCTCTACATAAAATGACAAAATAATCATTTTTCAAGACATTTTAGTTCAGCAGTGACTAATTGCTAAGCAGATGAGGAGTGTTCATTTCTATGGTTACTTATGGGTATGGACTTGTGTAAAGCGCTGCCCCAGTTGAAAATAACGTTTGGTATTCACTATACTAACTTGGTGAATATTTGTTTCGACGTAGCGTACAACCTAGAAAATGTTTTTATTATATAGCATAGCTTTAACGTGTTTTAACAATAAAGTTTTTCTGTTGTTTAATTAAAAGTTTTAATTAGAGCAAAACGCTACCTGAGTACAAATCTACTACCTATAACTCGTAGGTACCTAATTCATGGTCATTAACAGTCTGTAGGACTCCCTAATTTTTCAATATCCTTACAAAAAGCGTAGCCCAAAGCCTATTTAATTAGTTCTCTTCTTTACAATGAACCTGTAGGTATATAGGTACTGGCAATGAATAATGCACATCGAACATTATGTTGATTGTCTCTGTATTAGATAGTGTGTGAAAGAGTTAGTGCAATAGGAAGCCGAAACTAGTCAACGATTTCTATGCAAAGATCGATGTGCAATATTTATCTAAGTTTATGTATAAAAAAAGACTGCACGGTTGGCGCAGCGGCGGAGCAATTGACTGCTGCACTGCGTGTCACGGGCTCGATTTCCGCACGAAACAAATATTTGTATGATCTAAGAGTTTTTAGCGGCTACGCTCCGCTACCCCTTCCGTTGCGAAGGACTATGTACCTAAACGTGTGTTTGGTCACTGAAGGATTGTTTTTCCTGTGTCGAACTGGCGTGTTGTGATAGTCAGGAGAAAGTGTGGTTTAATTAGTGGCTTCAACGGTTTCATTTTATCCCGTCGCTTTTCTGTACAGTTTGCACAACAGGACAAGTCAGAAGGAATGAACGTTAGAGGATGGGCCGCTGTTGTCCTAGGTTTCAGTATTTGAGTACTTACGAATATATAAATAAATCATCATCATTTCATTTTATTTTTTTGTTTAATCGTTTATAATAAACGCACCCATGATGCAGGAAAAATTCCTAGCGTGTGTAGCAACGTTTTTTTTTTCGAAAAAAGATAAACTGTATTCGACGACGACCTAGACCTAGAGAATATCATAGTAGGGCGGCTGTAATTATTTAGCCACGATCTCCTCAGAAGAAGAATATAACTCTAAGAAACATAATAATATTTATTTAAACTAAACGAGTTTTAATTTCACACACTTCAAATGACAAATGCTGGCTCATTAAAGTTCACGACGCCGCCACTAGGGGGCGATCAATTTGACACTCCGCTATCAATCTCTGGCGAGATTTATCTATGTTAACTTAATTGAGTTTCTTACTCTTAACATTAATATTACGCTCAGGCTCAGTAAGTCCACTTCCCAAAATGTCCACCGGTTGCAAAACGTCCATTTCCCAAAATGTCCACTTCCCAAAACGTTACTTCCGTTTGATGCATCAAAATGTGATTATTTTGGTCCTGTTTGTGTGGACCGTATAGGTTCTTGTGCATGGCTAGATTATTATTGAGTTGTTTATGGCAATGGCAACTTCTGTTATTGTTTAGATACCCAGTTAAATGACAATAGTATAAGATCCCGATATACAACGACCTTCACCGAGATGCTTATTTAATGAAACGTATTTTATATTTAATTTTATATGTCAATAAATATAATCCATAAGGGTTGCCTAGCAAATTTCAGTCCAGAGTATGTTTAATTAATAATTAAAAAAAAATATTTTTTTAAACATTTCACCGGTATGATTATTAGATAAATTCTATACCAATCGAAAGTATGAAGCCCATAGAATATGCAAACGTTAGGTTGCCTATTCTTTTCCGGTCACAACTATCGGGTTGCCAGGTATAAACAGGTAAATCTGTACTAGCATTTTGCAACGGTCTGTTTATTGAATGAAATTTAAATGAAATTAAAGATTATTTTATTCTGAACACGGTGGTATAGGGTTGCCTGCGAAAAATCAGTCCAGAATTGCGGTTGTCGAATTTTAAAAAGTAAAATATTGCTCCGAGTGAATGTGTGCGACTGAGAGGTCCCAACCGACCATCCCATGCGATAGAAGAGGACACAGCATAGCAGCTTTTTAAAGTCCGCCCACTTAAAGAAAGAGAGTGCGCATGCTATTTGGGCTTGGAAAAGAAAAGGATAGCGATAGACTCGTATATACTATGCATCATTTTGGAGTAGTTTATTATTTAAAAAGAGAAATAGTTATATTTTTTTTAATCAATTCATATTTATGTGTATATTTTTTATGTGACACTAAAGTATAATATACATCTTTAGTAAAAAAGAAGGTTATAGTGATACATATATAATACTACGCTTATTAAAAATATTGATTGAAAAAAATTAAAAAAAAAATTACTACATGCAAATTATATATGTAAACAAAGAAATCGAAATCAATTGAAGCTATTGGAAAAAATTCAAAACCCATAAAAGTGATTTTTTTTAATCAGGGTAATCTTGCAAATTTGAAGGCTGTTGTGATATAAGACTTGGCGGGACCAAAAGACTTTTTAAAAAGACAAATCCGAATTAATTGTCAAATTTTAAATTAACGCTAACACATATTTAATTACAAGCAATAAACAATATTTAATTACAAGCAATAGCGCAAATGTGAAAATTTACATTATTTTTACGTAACTACATGGATTATAATTCAATCATGGTATCTAGTCGTAATACTATTATGTAATCCTAAAAGTACTAGGGATACTAGTATCCATACTCGTTACAGTAACACTATGTTTCTTGATTGGCACAACCCTAGCATTGGCCGCCATTTTATGTGCCCGGTGAACTTGTAGGTATACACGTTTTTGGTGTAGGTATTTCCAATCCATGGGATTATGTGTCTATGGACAACCGCAATTCTGGACTCATTTTTCGCAGGCAACCCTATACCACCGTGTTCAGAATAAAATAATCTTTAATTTCATTTAAATTTCATTCAATAAACAGACCGTTGCAAAATGGTTTTTTTTTTTTTTAGCGTGGTAAAATCATCAAATGAGTCCTCCCACCCCGGGCAGGGCGGGAGGGACTGTCAGACTTGTACTGACTAAAATCCACGGTGTCCTTCAATAGCCCTTTATGTTCCGGGGTCACGGTAATGAGATAAGTCCCGCGACCCCGGCAGGCTTTGGCCCTCTAGAGGGGGGCCCCGTCATCATGCTGACACTCCTTGAGGCGCGCGTGGAACACAACGCGCCGTCGACCCGGGCATGGTCCATGGTCGGTTGGCGAGTTGCCCTTTACTCGCCGCCCGCATGCCCGCGCCTACGGTGGCCGGAGATCGTCCCGCAACGTCCGACGCCGTGGGCGTCTACCACTGCGGCTGGGGCTTAGAGAGGACGCTGTCCTCTCTCTCTTGCGGCTCGCCTCCTCCTTCACGAGCATAACTGCTTCGCAGAAGGAGGCGACCGCTTCCCACTCCGTCTCGCCCCGCAGCATGGCCTCGACCAATGCCGGGCGCGAGAGGTCTCCGCCTATCGCCGCCGAGAGGACACGGCGGTGCTCTGCCCAAGCGGGGCAGTCCTGCACCGTATGCTCCACCGTGTCCTCCGGGCGATCTTCGCAGTGGTGACACCCGGGCGTCTCTTCCCTCCTTATCAGACACAGGAACCTCCCGAAACTTCCGTGTCCGGTGAGGACCTGCGTCATGCGGTAAGTCAGGACGCCGTGACGTCTTTCCAGCCACTCCTCAAAGAGGGGTCTTACCGCCGCGATTGCGGCGTGCCCGGACCTCGGTTGCGACAGTCGTCCCCTCCATACTGCCCTGAGATCGCACCGGAGCTCTTCCCGCCGCGCCTCGACTTCTCGGGGCAGCGGGGATACACCCCGGCGCTGCGCCTCCACGCGCCACTCATAGACGCGCTGGAGGGCAGTCGCCTCCAGATCAAAGGGCAGTAATCCGGCAAGGAGGTTGGCTGATTCGCCGGCGATCGTGCGGTATCCCCGGATACCGTTGCAAAATGCTAGTACAGATTTACCTGTTTATACCTGGCAACCCGATAGTTGTGACCGGAAAAGAATAGGCAACCTAACGTTTGCATATTCTATGGGCTTCATACTTTCGATTGGTATAGAATTTATCTAATAATCATACCGGTGAAATGTTTAAAAAAATATAATTTTTTTAATTATTAATTAAACATACTCTGGACTGAAATTTGCTAGGCAACCCATATGGATTATATTTATTGACATATTAAATTAAATATAAAATACGTTTCATTAAATAAGCATCTCGGTGAAGGTCGTTGTATATCGGGATCTTAGACTACAACTGAAGAAACAAGGTAATTTTTTTGTCTGCAAGAGAGCCACTTCCGCTCCACTGAGGGCGGGGGGGGGGGACAGATTTGATGATTTTACCTTAAAAAAATCAATTAATAAACACTACTCTAGTGAGCTATGGGCCCAGATAAGTATTTTTTCCTGTAACGTGGGTGCTTTTACAAACATTGAAACTTTGTATAAAAATACCCAGACTTGTGTATTTAACATTGATGAAAAACACCCCAATACAACAACTAATTTATGAGTTCTTGGATATGCAATGTAACTTTGTTTAAACTGTGCTTAAAACGGAACCAAATTTTCGAAAAAGTTTTGGGTATATAACCCACATTTAGGCGTAGTTTATTACGGCCCACTTATTATCACTCGGCCTGTGACCTAACTATTAGAACATTATTCATTGAATGCGTATTTTACATAATTTATGAGATCTGTGATTGAACCTCTAAACCCAGCTAAAGACAAAGCAAACGAAACGAGACTAAAACAAAAAAAAAAGATGGACGATGAATCGCTCAATTATCACAGAATTAATATTTACTTCCATTCAAAATTAGGACTGAATACGTAATCGCGTGACAGAAAAAAAATCTTTAATATTCAACCTTTGATCTTTGGAGGAAGTTAAAAAAGAACCTATACTTAGGCCCGGGCGGGGAGGGGAGTGCGGAGGGGCCCGGACTAAGATTATAGAAATGGGAGAAGCGACAATAATTTCGATTGTGTTTTTTTTACCGACTTCAAAAAAAAGGATGTTATCAATTCGACCCGTATGTATGTAATATTATCAGAACTGCCCAGTTTTCATATAAGTTAGTCTATATCAGCGTCTGAAAAAATGTGCCAAATTTCACAAGTGTATGTATGCATGTTTTTATGTTTGTGCACGCATATCTCCGGAACTCCAAGTTCGATTTAAGTAATTCTTTTTTTGTTGTACTAGGTATTGTTCAACTTATTTTTTTTTATTATTTCATTGATTTTTAGCCACCGACTTCCGAAAGAAGTTATTAATTAGGTTATTTCACTCTTTTTTTGTTTTGTTGTTGTTTTTGAAGTTGGTTACTTTTTTGAAAAAGTTTTTTTTTTGATTCGTAGTGTCCAACAGTGGTGACGCTTGTCTTAGGTAAGGCAAACTGTTATTGGATTTTTCTATCAGAAATTATTTGGTAGTAGCTACAGTTTGGATTTGTGCCCACGTGAGCGGAGCGGGATGGTAGATGTTCAAATAAATAATTAAGATAATGGCTGTGACATTCCGGTTTCCCCACGATGTTTTTCTTCAACGTTTTGAGACCAATGTTCATGAAAGTAATCGTGGCAAGCGTTGGAACCCACGACCTACAACTCGCAAGTTAGGACCGTTACACATCTGCTGCTCCTTTCTCTACATGAGAAATGAGTTTAAAATGTACGCATACGTCAATGGTTAATACAAACATCCACGACACAGTAGAAATTCCAAGTCAATCGAACGTTTTTTTTTTTAAAGAAATGAATTTACTCGTAGTTATTCCCCAGAAATGCTGAGCCTCAAATAATTCCTTTATCTAGTCCTCGGGCATGATTCTAACTGTGTTTATAAACGTTCTGTATTCAGAAGTTTTGTACCAAAACTTAGTCTACTAATAATAAACATGTTGAAGGTTCAACGAAATATTTTCAATTTCCAGTACAAATTGAGTTTCGGATAAGGTTAGGCTTTTGAATAGAATCGTGAAAAACCGATTCATTTAATAATAATTGAAAGTTCAGACTTGGATTGTGAGGTTGTCAACATGTAGTATGTCGAATCAGCGATCATTTTGACGATAATCGTATCGGTCAAATTGTCAAGAACCTCGATCAATACCTTAAAAGACTCTAGTTAGGCAGTTCGACCAAGACTCTGAACCACTCATTAGGCAGTTGGATTAAGGGTCTGATTAAAAGGCAGTACTTCTTGACATGGTGCACAGAAGATTCCTTTAGAGCCCTGATTGTCGCCAATAGCTTGGACGCAGTTCCTAATAACGATGGGTAACTATTGCCGCATGGTATCGTTGACGGGTAAAAGTCTCCACATAGTGGGTGCCTGAAGATAGACGGCGCCACCGAGGTCGACCTAGGAAGAGGTGACGAGATAACTTGGACTCACACCGTGAGGGTTGGTTTGAGGTGGCGAAGGATAAAACTTTTGGATTAACTTAGGGGAGGCCTTTGCCCTTCAGTAGGACAATGTCGACTTTTTTTAGCGTGGTAAATTCAACAAATGAATCCTCCCACCCAGGGCAGAGCAGAAGGAACTGTCAGACTTGTACTGAAAAAAATCCACGGCGTCCTTCACACGGGGTCACGGTAGCTGTTTGGTCCCGCAACCCCGGCTGGCTTTGTCTTTCTAAGGGGGCCCCGTCATTGTACTGACACTCTTTGAGGCGCGCGTGGAACACAACGTGTCATCGACCCGGGCATGATCCATGATCGGACAGCGAGTCGCCCGTTAGTCGCCGCCCAAAAAATTTTATAGTGTTGTTGTTCAAAATATATGTTAAATGTAAGTAGAAAATTGAAAGTATATCGTCTTTAAAAAATACTTATAAGGAAAATAGATGTAAGAAAGTGCGATATTCTTGGCATATCTATCCCAATTTAGATCCATGTAAGAAACGGAACGCAAAATTTTCAATTCGTGAATTTGTTATTTAAATTGGTTAACTCAGCTGCCAGTAATTACTTATTCTTTTACTTTGGAAATAACTTGAACACCGCTTCGTTAATCAAACCAATTTTGCGTAAAATTCAGTTAAATAGTTTTGAGTCAAATCTTATGTCTGATTCGGTTTTGATTGGTTAAATAAAGTCTAGATTTTTGACACCTAAAAAAACTTACATACCTAGTTGCAGAAATGAATTAAGAACGGCTTAGAAAGGTCTTAAAATAAAAGGTTTTAAAATGACATGGCACTGTTGCATGTGCAGGTTGCAAGTGCAAGTTCATTTGTAATCATGGCACTTGCAATAGTCATCCGAAATATCGGAAACACAAAATATCAAATAATAAAAATCCCGTTCTAAGTTCTAATGTTGACATCCCCATCCCATCCCATTTCCTTTAGTTTTAACATTCGACGTTCAAAAGTGCCTCTACGATGGATTGTTGATATTTTTCACAAAGATAGTAGCATGACTAATTCCATCTCTGTTTTACCAAGCATAGACGTAGGTTATTAAACTCACACACAATACCAGTGGCGTAGCTAGGGCGAAGCGTACCCTAGCCCCGGCCACGCACCTTTTTTGAAAATAAAAAGAAAAAAATAATGACAACGGCGAACGGGTCAGAGCCCATTCGTCCCCTAAAATTCGTACCCCAGCATAAAAGTTGTGGATTCGGCCCCTATATAGGTGCCCATTGGTCTCCTGGTAGGGGACTAATTAATATTTTAATAAAAAATATTATTTTTGAGGTACCCATTCGTCCCCTCTAATATATATACAATAAAAGTTAATTATTCGGCACCTATTCAGGTGCCTATTGGTCCCCTGAGATAAAATTAGCTATATTTTACATAAGAAACGGTTAACATAGTACACTTGTGAACAGTTTATTAACGGAATTAATTTAATAAATCATAACAGATCATTGAAAAAAGAGCTATGATGAATGATAATCCGTCATGATAATAATATAACCTGTCGATAGGCTTACGATGTAAAATTGTCTCTCTACGAATGGCTTGTTAAAAAAACGGGTTACAAAAATAATAGATAAGGTGTTTTGTTTGTATGTTATGGCTGCCTATTGGTGGTGGTGGTGGTGACATATTGGTTCTTGAAAGTGACTGCGAATACGAGACTGTTCAATGTGTCTTTGGTCTTATATTAAATGAAGTTCGCCTAACGAAATAAACAATACTGTTCATATTATAATAATAATATTTTTGACATATAATTGAATCGAATTATCTCATTTGAATCCTGGAATATGATTAGTATTATTGTTGATGGTAATTCACTTTATGGTTCACACTTTTATATTTTTTTTTCCAAATTAACGATATTGTATTACCTATATATAATTATAATAAAAAAGAATCTATATATATATACTACTACTATGCTACATTTATAAACTAAAATTAAAAGTAAAATATTTACAAAAATGACTATATTAAAAATTTATGGTGGAATACTACAGTCATATTTTGACTAAAAAGTCAAAACTAAATTATTTACTCCTAATTAAGTATAGCAATTCTTTATCCGCAATTATTATTTTATCATATTAATGGATGTTATTTTGTTCTTGTATTCTAAGTGTTTCGTTTTAGCTCAATGTGGAGTCGTTGTCCCCCTTTTTAACCGACTTAAAAAAAAAGTAGGTTCTCAGTTCGACCTGTATGTACTTATGTATGTACTATGTATGTATGTTTGTTTGGTTTTAATATATAACAATAATGGATATCTCGTGAGATTGCCCGCATAGATCCGTTTTTATTGCTTACTAGGATTGTAGATTTTCAAAGTCGACGATTATAAGATTTTTGTTGAATATCTAAACTAAAAAGGGAAAAATAAAAAACTTTTTGATAAAAAGGGAACCGACTTCAAAACCAAACACAAAAAAAAAAAAACTGTAAAATAACTTTTCTTTCGGAAGTCGGTGGCTTTGTTTTTTATTTCATTGACTATGGCCACTGACTTCCGAAAGAAAAGTTATTTTACAGTTTTTTTGTGTTTGGTTTTGAAGTCGGTTCCCTTTTTTTCAAAAAGTTTTTTTAATGTACAAAAATAATGAACGTTCTAACATTAATTCTGTTTTGTTAACATTATTTTTTATTTTACCCTTTTCTGCGCGACTGTACCAGGACTACCAAGCTGCAGTATTAATACACATGTACTTATATTAGAAGAATGAATAAAAATAAATATTCTTCAGGGGACGAATGGGCCCCTCAAAAGTTCCAGGGTACGAGTGGGCACAGGGTGCGAATCTTAGGGGACGAATGGGCTCTGACCCGAACACAAGTTTGTAACCAGCCAGTAAAGCGGTACTTCTACTAATTAATTAGCATGACCTACAACCATAAGTATACTTGTGGTGTCCGATGAGTGGGAAGTGAAAGAACCTAAGAGGCCTCGCAATGCTGATGTCACCGTTGATCACGTTTAGGTCTAGCAACTTTACTGCTCGCGTGAGGCCCCATGCTGCAAGATAACTTGGTTGCGTTTTATTTGTAACTGGGAACTGAAAGGATCAAAGAGACCTCGCAAAGCTGATGTCGCTGACAATCACATTTGGTATAGACACAGAATACTTAATAGTACTACGTACAGAAGTGTCACTTCACAAAAACAAACAAATGTAAAATCTAAGCTCGAGAGAATAAAGTACATTTAAACAAAAATATATACGGAGCGCGTGTGAACGGGCGGCGGGAGGCAGCACACTGCAGGCCTGGCGCACTCCGTGGTGGAGGTATGAAACTGAAAGCACACGCAGGCGCACCGCCGGCGGTTTTTACAGTGAAGTGACACTATTATACGTAGTACTAGTAAGTATTCTGTGGTATAGATGACTTGAGTGAAGCAAGTCATTTTACAATTAGGGGGCCTCACGCGAGCAGCGGAGGCAAGTCATATTTTTCATCCTGAAAGAAAAGGGCCTCGCAGATGCGTCTTGCCCTCTCCTAAATTCGTTCTCACTACGCCACTGCACAATACAGGAGAAATTCTGGTAAAGATTTTCTTTCTAAAGAGTTTACTTTTGACTTTTAAACCTGCATATTATTTTCAAAAGGCCAAAAAAGAAAGTTCTCAGAAGTTTTTCTATTACGAGTACTTATTTTGATTATATGTGACAACGCCCACAACTATAATTTCTTGGTAGACTTATGAGCAGACTTCTTGATAAAAACAATTCTCACAAACCATTATCAAAACATTCTTTGTTCGAAATTAATTTTTGTAGAAAAGAAAATGTGAATTAAATGTCAGAGACTTCTCAGATGTAGAACTTTTGGTAATTTTCGTCTTAGGAGTCTTGACATTTTAACGAATGAAAAATCTAAAACTGATTTTTCAGAAAAAAAAAATACAAGACTTTTTTATACTCATTTTTTATATGCACTATGCCTAAGTCGCGAAATACAAAGATTTTTGTCGATGTGGATGGCCATCGCAGTCTTCGGCTTCCAATGTACTGAAACAGAAGGCCACAGGATCAAATTCTGCTCGAAATACAATTATTATTTGTACATACAAAAGACGCTTGAAGGTCATGACTATTAATTTGAAAATCAATTCCTTTATTTTTTTGGAGTATCTGGTTAATAAGCTTAAGCAGTGCTTATCAAAGACGATTTGTAGTCGGGTAACCATTATTCCGTGTTCTATGGCTCGGTAAGCATTATGGTGTTGGTCCCGGCTGTCATTTGTATATGTTTGACAGTCTGACAACAATGGCCCGAAATTTTGAAAACCAGTCGTAATATCTCGGTCGGGTCGGGGTATCTTTTTACCAAGAACTGACTTGGTTTTCTTTTCACGTTATTCTGCCTTGGAGACTTGCTTTGCCTTGGCGTTATTTTGACAGAAAAAATATTTTCTCGTTCGTTAGCTAGACACATTTTTTCATTTTCCATACAATTAGCGTCATAATACTTCAAGTAAGCTGTACGCGGTTAACTACGAAATTCTGGTGCTAATGCCTCAGACTCTCGCTCCATGTGAAATACTGATATACGTATACAGCTTACTATTGAACTAAAAGCCGACCTAGTATCATCATCATCATCATCATCATCAACAGCCTATAAAATGTTCCCACTGCTGACAGACAGGCCTCCTCTCTATGACAGGGAGTGGGCTATAATCCACCACGCGGGCCTAGTGCGGGTTTGGTGGATGTCACTTGTCTTCGAATTTTTGGTTCTAAGACATGCCGGTTTCCTCACGATGTTTTCTGTCACCGTTTTGAGCGCAGTGGTGATGAAATAAATCACACATTAAGTGATACCCTGACAGGTTCGAATCCACGACCTACAACTCGTAAGTCGAAGTCGATACCACTGGGCCACCACTGCTCCTAACTGACCTTATATAGTTGGGGAAAACCTAGGTAACTATTTAATTTTTGCCAAAAAAGTAGATAAACAATTTACAAGTGAAGACAAGTAGGTCACTCGGTATTATGTTAAGAACAGACCGTTTTTTCCTCGTTTAAGTTAGGCATCAGGGGTGTAACTCTGGGGTTATTTTCCTGGTGGAATGACCGGCATTCCAGGGGTGTCACCTTGAATTGCTTTGGGGTTATACTTGAACAAAAGTATTGTATTATGAAGTTTATGGTAATAAGAACAGAAATTATTTTGACTTCAGTTAAGATTTTTGAATATTTGGGTCGCCTTAAGAACACACTTGTTTGTCGGAGTGTGTAACAGCATCTTGGCTCAACCGGTATCCGATCGGGCCAATATGTTGTACAAACTCGCAGAATTAGCCCTAAAAGAAATAACCTATTGTTAGTGTTAGGTTACGTTTATTTGTTTAATGTTTAATTTTATGTGATTATCTTTCACGGGGCGACATTATCGAACAGCGACAAAGCCTTCAAATAAAGAGAACAAAAAAATATTGGGTCCACCGTCGATCGACGATCTGAAAGGCAGCCGATAGAGACTAGATGAGAAAAGCTCAGTGAGATATACATACATTATAAATATATTGGGAGAGGCCTATTTTTTTTAAACTTTGCCCCACACTAGGAATTTCTCGTGTGTCGTGGGTGCGATGACAAACATATAAACTCACATACACAAACGCCCAGATCCGGAACAACTATGTACTTGTAGATCATACAAATATTTGCTCCGTGCAGGAATCGAATCCGCGACACGCAGCGCAGCAGTCCAATTGCTCAGCCAAAGTTCAACCGATCTATGTCGAGCAGTGGATGAATACAGGTTGATAATGATGATGTTTGTTGATCTTGTGGTCGTCATTGCTATATCTGAGAGTGAGGACTAAGATTCAATTGTAGGGCCGAGCAAATATATTTTAATTTTGATTTTTTTTACTATTCGGGACTACTCAATAGCAATTGTACCCATTTTACAGCGATAGGCACAAACTTTATTCATGGAACTAAAATATTATCCGTTCAAATACGGGTCGAGAAATGATTTGCTTGCCGAGTTGGTGAGTGGTGACGTAGTGAGTTGGGAATTAAAAGAATAAAAAAAGTGTGGCACTCGAGGACTGCCGCGGTAAAGCTATTGCATAGCATTTTTTATCAACTTAGGCAAATATACGTGTAATTATTTATTTATTATTGTACTAATTAGGCTATGGTCAGCCACGTCAATCAAGTGAAATGCCAAGAAAAGTTCTCCTGCCTCTCCCTCTCCCTCTCCCTCTCCCAAAAGTAGGGTACCAAGAAAGCATATTTTTTAAACACTCAGAGGAATAAGATCAAGCCAAATGCAATACAATTTATAATATTTTTTCTAGAGCATCTGCATGGAACACTTGGCTACCTATTTGCTTTTTAAAATTTTCTCTAAAATGGCGACATCTTTCGGTTTTAAAGCAACAACGTGTGCTGCCAAAGGCAATATCATTATTTCATACTCGCAAGATGCGTTCGGAAGCGGAGGCCATTTTTATTGTATGCTACTTCAAAAACGGAGATTGCATTTGGAAATTTGGCAAATGTCGCCTTTTCTGCATATGTGGGACGTTTAATTTTAATCGACAATGGCACCGATTACACTTAGTTAGGTACATTGCTTTTGTTTTTTTTTACAGGAAATACCTATGACAAAACCGTGGAATTTCTGAAGTGTTTACGTGATGAAAACTTCAGCAAGTTCTGATGCTTTTATTCTTTTGAAAATATTGTTCGATTATGCCCTTTTATATTTTGAAATAAGTTTGTTCTTGGCTCTAGCCTAGATCAGAGGTAGAGGAGGAGGACTTTTTTTTATTAGCGTGGTAAAATCATCAAATGAATCCTCCCGCGCAGGGCAGGGCGGGGGGGACTGTCAGACTTGTACTGACTAAAATCCACGGTGACCTTCATTAGCCCTTTACGTTCCAGGGTCATGATAATGGAATAAGTCCCGTGACCTCGACAGGCTTTGGTCCTCTAGAGGGGGGCCCCGTCATCTTGCTGACGCTCTTTGAGGCGCGCGTGGAACAAACGCGCCGTCGACCCGGGCATGGTCCATGGTCGGGCGGCGAGTTGCCCATTACTCGCCGCCCGCATGCCCAGTCGCCCAGAGGAGGAGGACTTACGACTAAAAAGTCCGGATAAAGTACCTAATATCTATTACTGATACGAAAAGTCAAACTTCTCGCGTGGGTAATCGTCTAATAACAATAGGTGACACTGAATATGCCATTTTCACTTCATGTTTCATTCTCAGACTTGCAATATCACTGATAGCTGATGTTGTCCTAAGAGCATAAGTAAATATCAACTGAATGTTTAAAAAAGCTTTTTAGATGCTTTTTTTGGGTAGTAAAATTAAAAAATAAAGTGGTAAAATAATCAAACTATTCCTGCTGCCCTGTGTGGAACTGTCATATTTTACTGACTAAAAATCTACCCTTTTCATTTGGTTACCATTTGCATAGGGCCACGATACCCTGCTGAAGTAGTCCCACCAAGGATTTTTTGGATGCTGAAATTTGTCAATGTCTTGCTTTTACTTGATTTCGTCATCAGCAATTAGAAATTATCTTTGAAATGATGAAAAAACTTGTTTTCTAAATAAAAAAACTTCTTCTATTTTCTTCCTGTGTTGATTATTTGCTCATCTGCAGTAGGTTGTGTACTGTTTTACATAATGGTCTAAAGATACTAGTCGTATGCGCTGGAGCTTGCCCGATGCGGGAAGTTGATTCTTACGAGTTTGCCCAAGGTTTCTGTTTTGTGTTCGTACGGTAGCAGTTTTCTTTAAGAAAAACAAAGCCTATTTTTGTTGTGAAGACGGTCAGGAACAATTAAAGAAAGAAAGAAAATATGTTTATTTGGTACAGTATAAGTCGCACAACATTAAATGAACGTTTTGTGGATTAAGATGAATATTTGTCTAAGTCAAAGGTTACACGCTCAGTCTGGTGTCAGTTCAGTCCATCAGTTTGGTCCGGCTAAGACTGATGCCAGAATGATGGATGAAAAACACGGTTACACGCTCAGTCTAGACTGATAGCAGACTGATAAAACTTAGGTACGTTAGTCATCATTCGTAAAGTGAAGATGACAGTCAAGTGAGACCTGATCCTGCCTAGCCATGGATATTTTGAAAAACAAAGTAAGTGGCACTCTGGGACTGCCGCGGTAAAGCTACTGCATAGCATTTTTAATCAACTTATGCAATTATAATTATTTATTTATTATATTTATTACTGTACTAATTAGGCTATGGTCAGCCACGTCAATCAAGTGAAACGTCAAGAAACGTTCTCCTCCTCCTCCCTCTCCCTCGTCCTCTCCCTCTGGTGGCACGTCCTGCTCTATTGCGTCGGGGACGGTGACTGACTGACGCGAGAATGATTCAAGCGGTTACACGATCAGTCTGGCATCAGTCTGCTGTCATTCACAACAGAATGATAGAAAATATTTAAAATATTTAATTTTTGTCATTCTGGACCATCAGTCCGTCAGTCAACCGGTTAGACGATAATTCTCCCGTCATTCTGAGCAAGACTGATGGACCAGACTGACGCCAGACTGAGCGTGTATCCTTTGACTAAGAATTTCAATAACAAAATGAAAAAACAACTTAATAAAAAAACACTGTTTTTACATTATTTTTTTTAGGGAAATCCACTTCTTGATCTGCGATTTTCTCACTGATCTTGCTGTCGTATTTTACCAAGACTTGACATTTACTTTACATTTACTAGGCGGAACTGCACCGCAGCGGAACTGCGCGACACGAGGCGTCAAAATATTCTTTATATGAAATTATACGAGACAAAACGCACTAAGCGGCAACGGAACTGCACTGCAACCGAACTGCGCTGCATAGTTGAGCGTCGTGAAGTGCAGTTCCGCCTAGTGCGGTCTTACCTTTATAGCGACTGCCTCCGATCTCCACAACTCAGTTACCTACTAAGTTTGTTTGCTGTGACTGCATATAGGTGCACCAAGTTTATCTGATCAGTAAACATTAAGCTATACGTACGGAAGACAGACAAAATTGTTGTAATAAACTTTAGGAAATAAAAATTCAGCTGCAACTGGGAGTCGAACCCGCGTCTTTTGGATAAGTACTCCAAGTGCCTTACTTATTAGGCAATCGAATCATCATATTATGGAAGTACTTTGAGACTTCCAATAGATGGCGCAACGTTACCGTAAAACGTATTAAAGGGAAGGGAATTAAAGATTCAGCTTCAAACGAGTGTGTAGCGATGGCGTAATTGGTCCTTTTAATGATTTTTTTTTTTGTCTTTAATGGAAAGATCATATATTTGTTTCTTAACAAACTGTTTTTAGTTTTTTTTCCTCTAATTTAGAATTTATATTAAATTGAAAATCATTATTTAAACTCCGAGCCGAAAACACGCCGACGCGACGGTGCCCGACGGGGCGGTATGACATCACTCTATCAATTTCTATACATCGATAGTACGAGTTCCAACTTTGATATTGATATTGTAGAAGCCAGTTGACACAGTGCTAAGGAAATTCTTTGACATAGTGACGTCACATCCGAGGCGAGCAATTGGGGCGCGTTTGTGTTCACGTCAATTTTGTTCGAATTTTATCACTTTTAAATTGGTTATAATTAATTATTAAATGAGAACCTACTTTTTTTTTGAAGTCGGTTAAAAATAATTAAGATTATTTCTTTTCCATAAATGTTCTTATTTGTGGTGAATTTATTAAATAAGTAATTTTTTTTTTCTAAATTCAAATACCTAATTGGTAAGGCGTCAGGAGTATTTATCCAGAATACGCGCGTTCGAGTCCCACTCGCAACCCCTAAATTTTTTTAACGAAAACGGGATGCAGGTGTTATTGCGTATAAATACATAAAACTGTTGTATAAGCACAGCCCCTTACAAAACAAAATCTTGCAAACACCGTTCGAAACCAGCTGAACAAAGCACACAGCGAGGCAATTACTCCTTAAAAAGCAGTGTTAAACATGACATGATCTAAATTAATCGTCCCTAGTTCACTGTTGGCGGGAGTCGGCTCGTTTGTTACGCTAACGAAAACATGCTGGGAACACATAAGCCTTTCTCTTGGCGGGTATCTTCGACAGATTAACTGGTGGGTTAAGTTAGGAGAGAATCGAAGAGAGACATGCGTTAATTTTGTGTTTTTTTGATGATATATTTTTGTCACACCATTTTGTTACCTTCCTATCACACAAAACTGTGTAAGTGCGGTGGGATTGTCCCAAAAAGTTCCACTAACCAGTTGAGGGCGGATGGTGAGAAATGGGTGACTCGCCGTCTGCTCATGGACCATGCCCGGGTCGACGGTGCATCGTGTTTCACGCGCGCCTCAAAGAGCTGTTAGCAATCTGGTGGGGCCCCTCATAGAGGGCCAAAACCTGACAATGTCACGGGACTGTCTCATCAGGTAACCGTGTGACAGTACCTTCCGCCCCGTCCTGGGTCGGAGGACTCAAAAAGAGGAAAAACAAAAAAAAACTAGTGGAAAGATCGGACTGGTTAGTTGGGCTTTTTTTGGGACAATACCACCACGTTACTCCCAAACCACCACAACTTCCGAAGCCAGAATCAACAGTGAACCACCAAAAAAAGCGCCGGGACAATGAAGCTCGATGAGGTTCTGGAGAATGATTTTAACTGTCTTGGATATTGGCAACGAAATAAATCAGAAAAGAATAGCGGTGGAGTAGAGAATCAATGATGATGAGATGAGAATCAATACTCTGTGAGGAAATAATCTTTAAGCACTCACTTTAAGACATTTTGATTCCCCTCGTCCGTCAAATAACATCTGTCTGTTATTTGGGGTTTGTCTCCACGGATACCGGTATCAGATTGAATTCGCCACGGATCACGGCGAGTTATTTCCACTGATACCGTGATCCGTTTCCAACAAAACAAAAAAAAAGTTAAGATAAAAAATTTTAAATAAAAAAATATTAAGATAAAAAATATTATTAAATTTATGGAAACTGATCTCGGTGTGCAGAGACAAGAAATAGAGCAAAATATTTTCCAATTAGATTTTATTTTTATGAATTTAATTTCCCAAACTTTCTTTTTTGTTCTGTTGGAAACGGATCACGGTATCGGTGGAAACAACTCACCGTGATCCGTGGCGAATTCAATCTGATACCGGGATCCTTGGAGACAAACCCGTTATTTGACTGTGCTGATATTTTGACCGGTGGTCATAGTAGAAGCTTCCAGATCATAGAATTGTGTTCTGGAAATATCCTTGGACTTTAACCTACACATTCTCATAAAAGAAAACTTATAAAATCACCGTATCCCAGTAGTTCCAGAGTCTAGTTCATCATGGAATTTCTCCTCCCAATGGAAAATAGTCAATGAAGTGAAAACAAAGCCACCGACTTCCGAAAGAAAAGTTATTTCAAACATTTTTGTGTTTTTGTAGTCGGTTCCTTTTATTTTAAAAAAGTTCCGAAATTCAACAAAAGTTTTCGTATAATCGTCTACTTCTGAAAATCTACAATCCATCTAAGCAAAAAACGGTTCTATGCGGGAAACGTTACGGGATATCCATTATTTTTATATACAAAAACCTTTTCCGGAATGTAACGACGTGACAATAAATACATGATCTGGAACCTTTATATATTTTACATTTAACGATTTTAAACGTATTGATCCCACTCCAAACAGTTGCTCTCTTCCATTTCACACCAAACAACAAACGTTATTTAATATTAATTATTTCTAGCGAACAGTATTAATTGCAAGCGTTTACAAGAAAATACGGTTCGCGTTTCTTACAAAATAACAGGTACGTAACACCGTGTACTAATAAACAAGGCGCTGCTAACCTTTCACCCTTAAATCCAACCTTGAGGTTAACGAGTTAAGGTTGGATTTTCATTGGGAAAATTTTTCTTTGAGTTCGGTAACTAGAGATTAAATTTTGTATTGGGGAAGTATGGATTATACAAACACGTGATTATATACTTTCTACGTACGATCGTTTGTAGGCTTATATAAGCTTAATTTCTGATGATTGCAAAAAGATTTCTGGCAGCGTAGCAACAAGCGTTGATATTTTACTTACTAGCTTTAGCCCACGACTTCGCTTGTGTGAAATTCGAGGCGGACTCACCTATTTATGAACGTGTTGTTTTCCTTCCAAAAAAAGGTACCCAAGGCCTTAACACAAGATTTCTGTAATTTATTTATAGCTTACTTGAAGTATTACTGGGTTTATTGTATGAAAAAATAAGTTAAAATAACTAAAACCCGACTACGAAAAAATCGCGCACTAAAAAGTATAAAACAAGAACAATCCGTGTTACAGAAATTTTTAATTAATAGCCGTGGTCGTATGCCACCTAGCCAATAAAGATTGTGTGAAACAACTGCAGGTGGCATACGACCACGGCTATTAATTAAAAATTTCTGTAACACGGATTGTTCTTGTTTTATACTTTTTAGTGCGCGATTTTTTCGTAGTCGGGTTTTAGTTATTTTAACTTATTTTTTATTTACACTATTTTGGGGTTATTTGATATAATAAGCATAGCATCATTGCGTTCGGCGCGTACGCACGTCATTGTCGCGATGGAAAATCAATCGAGTAAAACAATGTCCTCGGATATTGTCAAATGTGCTAGTTGTAATGTGGTGATCAACGAAGTCCTTGCTTTTATCTGTAATAAGATAGATGTAATGGATGAAGAAAGTATAAGCCGGATCTGTGTCAGTGCTTTCTCAGAAAATGATATTCTGAACGCCAAGAACTTGTTGTTCGATTCCATAGCGACAACAAAGCAAAAAAAGGTAAGGAAGAAACAAGGCAAAACACTGCGTAATATTGACGATATAGTATGCCTATTGAAAGAGACTGACCCTGAGGATATTCCTATTTTTGTTGCACGGGCCCTGCAAAAGTTACCTCCAGTACTTTTTGACCACGTAGATGTAACTAGGATACTTAAGGATATTGTAAAAATGAGAAGTGACTTGGACCGCATTTGCGGGGAATACGCTACATTGGATCAGGTGAAGAACCTTCGGGTAGAGGTAGAATCGCTAAAAAAGGCCTCGATTGTAAATGATTTCCAACGAAGTGTCAATATCAAAAGAGGTGCTGCCTCCTTGCTGTCCAGTTTTGAGTGTGAAAGCGGACCCATGGGACTGTCCCCTCTGTGTAATGCACCAGTAACTCACAGGAGAAGTCCAACAATCTCGCCTGCAAAAAAACGCATAACTTTTTCTGATGAGGGTACATTGAAAACTACGCCGTGCCGAGAGTCTAACGGTTTACGTTTCGTCGGAGCGCAGGAAACTGCTGACACAAACACGTCATCGGAATGCGATCCCCCCGCCGCCACCGCTGCCTCTCTTACAAAGGCCTCGCAAAAAAGTTTCTCCGAAATTTTAAGTAAGACTGAAGGCGAGTTTAAGTCACAACCTCTAGACGACGGGTTTATTCTGGTTCAAAAAAAGAAATTGAGAAACCGTTTCCAGGGTAAAATTGGAAAAGGTAATGTGGATATTACTTCAAGATTCAGAGCAGCCGACATCAAGGTTCCGATATATATCTACAATGTATCAAAGGAGACAACTGTGTGTGACATTAAGAAATACGTTACAAGTAAACTAAACATAGACATTGACCTTCAAAAAATGAATATGAAAATTACCAAGGACTACAATGCTTATAAAATATTTGTACCCAAAAATAAACTTAATGTATTTCTGAATGATGATTTTTGGCCCAATGGAGTGATGTTTCGTCGATTTGTTGACTTCACTCATAACTCAGTGAGACATGAATATCGGGACATTGAAAAATCCAAGTTGACATAAATGGATACGACAACCAAACTAATATCGTTTAATTGTAAAAATATCTCGAGATCAATTGAATGTGTGAGAAGACTTTGCAAACAAGCAGACATAATTGGGCTGCAGGAAACGTGGCTGCTGCAGCACGACATTCCTATACTGGGCAACATTGATGGTGCATTCTCCTTTACTGGAAAGTCGGCGGTGGACCTGTCTGCGGGTGTGCTTCGCGGAAGACCGTACGGGGGTGTGGCCCTGTTGTGGAGATCAGCTGTGTTCCCGAAGGTAGTCATTATTCCGTGCAGTAGTGTGCGTATCGCTGCTATAAAAATAATGTGTGAAAACCGGTCCTTGTTAGTGATAACGGTGTATATGCCTACTAATTCAAACGAGAATCTTTGTGAATTTACGGAGTGTTTAAGTGAACTAAACGCCATTATTGAAAGTAATGATGTGAACTCAGTGATTATACTTGGGGACTTCAACGCTCATCCGGGTAAGCTGTTTCATTCAGAGTTATTGTCATTTTGCTCGGAACAATCTTGGTCGTGCGTAGATATGGAACTTTTACCTAAGGACACTTATACGTACGTGTGCGGTGCGAGTGGCAGTCACAGCTGGCTCGATCATTGCGTAGCGACGAGCGCTGCGCGTTCGGCCATATTAAGTGCGTCTGTACTTAATAATGATGTATACTGGTCCGATCACTATCCGCTATTGCTTATTTGTAATTTTAATGCTATTATCTCAAGCCGCCAACAGCCAACGAAACCAAGTAATATATTTTATAATAGTGTAAAATGGGGAGAAAGGGATTCAAATCAAATAGATAAATATCATCGTATTTGTAATACTAAATTAAAGTTAATTGACTTTCCCCCGGAATTTCAATGTTGCGCTGACGGTATGTGTGATAATGACGAGCATAAATTGTTATTAAATGACATGTATGATAAGATAATTAGTATTTTGACGGGGGCTGCAAAGGCTAGCTGTTCTGTGCCTAAACGTAACAACCATAGGTATGTTACTGGTTGGAACCGGTATGTCAGTGACGTTCACAGGAGGGCTCGACTTTGTTTTCAGACGTGGGTCTTAGCTGGGAGACCAAGGTCTGGAGATCTGTATATTAGGATGTGTGAATCTAGAAAAATATTTAAATCAAAGTTAGCTTTTTGTCAGAGAAATGAATCACAAATAAAAATGGACATTATAGCAGAAAATCATATTAATAAAGACTTTAGTAGTTTTTGGAAAAACACTAAAAAACTAAGTCCAGGGTCGGGCCTTCCTGCTAGCGTTGGTGGTGAGCATGACCCCCATGATATAGCTTGTGCATTCCAGCGGCATTTCAGGGTTGAGTCCCCGCTCGGGCCGGCGCCGGCGTCTGGGGTGCCCGATGCTGATAACCACCTCACTACACTTAGTGTACAATTTTCTGCGAAGAATGTTGCTACTGTTGTAAATAAAATGGTCAGGGGCAAGTCTCCCGGCCACGATGGTCTCAGCATCGAGCACCTTAAGCATGCGGGAATACACCTGCCTAGAGTTCTCTCGATGTTCTTTAACCTCTGTATTAGTCACAGTTACTTGCCCGAGAGCCTTATGTACACTACTGTGGTACCGATCGTAAAGAATAAAACAGCTGACTCTTCGGATCTATCAAATTATAGACCTATCTCTCTGGCTACTGTTATAGCGAAGGTGCTGGACAGTCTGCTTGACAAGCAGTTGGAAGAGCATCTACAATTACACGATGCCCAGTTTGGGTTTAGACCGGGACTTTCGACTGAGGCTGCTATCCTCTGCCTCAAGCAGACTGTTCAGTATTACACTGGTCGCGGCACACCTGTCTATGCCTGTTACCTTGATTTATCAAAAGCTTTTGACTTGGTGTGTTACGACAAGCTGTGGCAGAAGCTGGAGAGAGACACTCAGGTACCTCGGGAGGTAATTTCGTTACTGAGGTTCTGGTACGGCAATCAGCGCAATAGAGTGAGGTGGGCTGGTGCACATTCAGATGAATACGGTTTGGAATGCGGTGTTAGGCAGGGGGGAATTAGCTCCCCCCACCTCTTTAATTTATACATGAACCGGCTCATCGGCGAGCTCAGTGACACTGGTATTGGTTGTTCCATAGACGGAGTCAGTATAAACAACATAAGCTACGCCGATGATATGGTGTTACTGAGCCCATCGATTGCAGCGTTACGGAAACTGGTGTGCATCTGCCAATCGTACGCGGAAGCCCATGGGCTCCGATACAACGCGAATAAGAGTGAGTTCATGGTATTCAAGTCAGGTAGCAAATGCTACTCCCATGTTCCTCATGTAACTCTGTGCGGCATGCGTCTGAAAAAGGTCAGTGCCTTTAAGTATCTGGGCCACTGGGTGACCGAAGACCTGTGTGACAATGAAGACATCGAGAGGGAGCGCAGAGCACTGTCCATCCGGTGTAATATGTTGGCTCGTAGGTTTGCACGTTGTACCACTCAAGTAAAAGTAACATTATTCAAAGCATACTGTCAGACTTTCTACACGTGCAGCCTGTGGACTAATTTTACGCTGCGGGGGTACAGTGCACTGCGAGTCCAGTATAACAATGCGTTTAGGATATTATTGGGGCTGCCACGCTTTTGTAGTGCTTCCGCTATGTTTGCTGAGGCGCAAACTGATGATTTTTTCGCAATAATCAGAAAAAGGTGTGCCTCGCTGTTAATGCGTGTGCGTGGCAGCCCGAATGGTATTCTGAGCGCATTGTCCCAGCGGTGGGACTCACCAATGTTTATGAGGTGGATGCAACTGCACGCCAGCGGCCCCTCATATGTTTAATTTTGATTTTATTTTTAATTTTGATTTTATAATTTAATTTTAATTTAATTTCGATTGTGTAATTTAATTTTGATTGTAAAATGTAATTTTGATTGTATAATTTAATTTTGATTTTATAATTTAATTTTTGATTTTATAATTTAATTTTAAATAAATTTTGATTTTATAATTTAATTTTAATTTAATTTTGATTTCATAATTTAATTTTGATTTTATTTTTCATTTATTTATTGTCTTTTTATTTTTGTTTGATAATTTTTAATTTATTGTTGGTTTTTATGTAATGTTTTATGGATTTTAATCTGAAATAAATAAATTGAATTGAATAGCAGCGAGTGAATTTAAAATTACCCCATTAAGCCTTTTCATTTGATACCCATGTTGACACTGTTAGAAACAGGTAAAGTAGCTAGTAAAACCTATATAATGTATATATATTTCAAATGAGCTCATCAAGCCCTTTAATTTGATACCCATGTCGATACTGTGCGAAAATATATTTTTTTTCCGTTACCACTTTTCATCCCCTAGAGGGCGCCATATTGGATTTGGTGACACATCACCTACCCTATAACCAGTGGACAACTGAGACGCTTCCAACGACACCTCATTTGTCAAGTAGTGATAAGTAGTTCAGAAGTTATGAGGGAACAGATGAACATACGTACATACATACAAACATACATACATACATACATACCGGTCAAAATCATAACCCTCCTTTTTGCTTCGCCGTAGTCGGGTAAAAAACATACATACATACATACATACCGGTCAAAATCATAACCCTCCTTTTTGCTTCGCCGTAGTCGGGTAAAAAATTAAAAAGCGCCTCTTGTGTATTAAACTATTTTTTCCATCAAATTAACGTCAAGGCTCCAGTTTACTTTACGTCACAAAAAACTGGAACTCTTGCTAGTATCTCCTGTTTCTAGTTATCTACACTTGACAACGTTTATGCAATAGGATATTCAGTTCATTGGTCTAAGCGTGAAAAGGTATCAAACAAACATACTTTCGCATAATATTGTTACGAGCTGGGTATTGGGATAAATTTATTAACACCAATTAAAACCAAATAATCTTTATTTACACACGAATCACTAATTACAACAAGCACTTAACACTAGTCAACACTTTCACACGTAAAAGTCACTTAGAGATCGCTTGAGTTCACTTTCGAGTCGCCTCGACCAGACACTCAGGTCGCCAATTGGCGACCTGAGTGTCTGGTCGAGGCGAGTCCTATTTATTCCCTGGCCGGACCCACTAGATGTTTCTAGAAGATGGTCGAATGTTCTGGAAACAACGAAACATCTAGATCAGGGTAGAATTTTCTAGAAACTTCCAGACCAATCTTCAGTAGAATAGTCGAGAACCTTGTGGAACCTTCGAGAAACTTATAGATTGGTCTCGTTATCCGATCGACGTAACAATATATACGAGTAATATTAATGTTAGGATTAGGATACCGGTCACTTCGCGTCGTAATCAAAGCGATCAATCGCGCGAACACGTGATCATTTATTTCATACATTAGCCGAGAGTGCACCTCCAAACTTTCGAGTTCGTCGGATAAAAGTCGTATATCCACGCGACGAAGATCGCTTTGGTTACTTCAATGAATCTTTACTTCTTGCTTTAGTTAAAGTGTGAGTTCACATAGTGTAAAGTTTTGAATGTTATTCTTCTGATGTCACACTAATCAGTAATCTGTCTGTTTTAGCCGGTGTTCTAACAGAAAGTCATGGTTGCGATCGTTTATTTTGTTCTACGAACACAAACACGTTCTACTGACAGGCGCCTCCTGAAAAAAAGAAAATACATATAATACATATTGGATCGCGTGCTCGCGCCATAGTTTGATTAGGTTAGGACACGGGTTCCTTCCCCGGTCGGGGGACTAAGTAGGATGCTGTGACCCTCGAACGTACAACTGAAGGAACAGAGTATATTTATTGTCAGCAAGAGTCAGACAGTCGGATCCTTCCTGGGCGGGATGACTCGTTTGATAATTTTACCAACCCAAATTCAAACGAATTCAATTTTGAAGAACATGAGATATTTGTAGCTGATAACTTCTATGTAAAGTGATATAATTTTTTAACGGCATAATTTTCAAAATTGTGGATTCGAAAGATATGGAAGGAGAGGAGAGCCTTTGCCTAGGAGTGAGACAGAGATAACTAGAAAAAAAAAACTTCCAAAAAAGTAAAAACTCTACTACCTCCTGACTAACAAAACTCACCACATTTTGTACAAATAAGCACCAGTGTATCCTCCCTTTATCTTAATAACAGCGCCGTGCAATATGCAAGTCATTCATTGAACGCTGACGGATATGTATTGTCTTGGTTTCTGAAGTGAAGACAAGGAGGGTCGATAACAGTTCGAAAGATATTAGGGTAAAACTAGGTAATACGCTGTTGACAAAATGCCCCGTCCTTTTTGCACACAAACTTATCAGCACGCGTAGCATGGCGCCGGCGCCGTAGAAACGGGTTTTGTCGACGGGAGAATAGACAATGACAGAACGTAAAAGATTTTTATCGATTTAAGCATAGCAATGTTTAAAATATAGAAAACATGTGTTTATATTATTTAATGGTGTAAGAATCATGTCATACTTATGCAAAAAAACAGTCGATTTGTATAGAAATAACGATGAAATAACTTTGTCTTTTCTTGGTAGAATAGAGATAGAATCGCCATGCTACGCGTGCTGCTCGGAACTACTCGCGAGCCCGGGCAATGGGGCGTTTTGTCAATTAGGCGTATTACCCAGTTTTCCCTTAGTACGTTATACAGTACGTTATTAGGTGGTTCGGCGTGCTGGTTTAGTACGGAGGCCATTGTCCAGCTGTGGATCTTCCAGCTGATGATGATGATTAGTACGTCATCATCAGCCTATAATGTTCCAACTGCTGGGATTCAAGCCTCCTCTCTGTTATAGGGAGTGGGTATAATTCACCACGCGTGCCCAGTGCGGGTTTGTCGATGTCACATGTCTTCATATTGGTTCTAGGACATGCCGGTTTCCTAGGAATGTTTTCCTTCACCGTTTTGAGAGCAGTGATGATGAATTAAATTACACAAAGTACAAATACCGGCACGGTTCTTGAGCGCTCGGCGTAAGAGTGGGGATCGCTTTGCGCATCATACACTTATCGACAAATGAAACGCACAATAAAACAAATAAAACGCACAAAACAACGATAGAACTACCAAAAGGACCTAATAACTTACTTCTGCGCAGGTGAAGGTCAGCGCTCAAGATCCATGCCGGTAACTATATTGCGCCTGGCTGGGTCCACCCACGATCTAACACGTATGTCACGGCCGATACCACTGGGCCACCACTGCTCTTGATTATGCTTATCCTTCTTCATGATAATGATTAGTAGGTACTATTCTTTCTATCTACAGACACCCTGGCCTTGGAACGCAAAGGACAAACGAATGAATACGGTGAATTGAGAACTCATTTGATGACTTTACCTCACCAAAAAAGGTTTTGTTGAGGAGATCACATTTTTTTCCCTAAAAGAGACATTTTATAATAACAGCATAATACACATCTCTCTATTTATACGGCACGATTAGTATAGTCACTGAGCGATTGATTGCTGAGCTGCTTGTCTCGGGTTCGATCCCCGCATGTCGCAAATATTTGTATGATCCACAGTTAGTTGCTCCGGGTCTGAATGCGGCCGTCAGCTTCAATGTTTGTAAATGCACCCAGGATACAGGAGAAATTCTGAGTGCGCGACAACTTTTAAAACAAAACACATAAATTAATTTACGAGAAAAAAGAAACCCATTGGTCGGTGTCCTCAATAAACTCACATTAAACTTACCACCAGAACCTCTCTATTACTATTTGCCAACAAAACACCATCATATTTACAAATACAGAAGACCATAAAATTATTCTAATAAGCTCAGCGGTCCCACATTCGATTCCCGGAAACAATTATCTGATAGTAGCCGGTATGCTGAGGTTATACTGAATAGATATACTTCAGAAGGTAAGGTGCATTATAATGAGCGAAAACAGCTACAATCAACATAATATACAGAAAAACATTATAGTGAACTAAAAACTACATTGTTTGTCGCAAGTGTGTTTGGGACGGAGTGTGTTGCGGGACTGTCTATCCGGTAACAGTGACCCTGGTACGTAAAGGGCTATTGAGGAAACACCGTGGATTTGAGTCAGTAGTCTCACAGTCCCGCCCTGGGCATTAGGACTCATTTAGGAATTAAATCACGATAAAAAAAAATATTTGAAGAAAATCAAAAAACCCGACTGCGTAAAAACTTATTTTAAAAAAATACGTGAAAAAATTAACTTAAATAAAAACTAAAAAGAAAGAAACAAGCCCAACAGAACAGCAGGAAGAAGCAGAACAGAACGACTCACAATCGGGGCCCATTCAAATTTTACCAATCAAATCTTCCCAAGGGGCCCCGACTGTGAGTCGTTCTGTTCTGAGGGAGAGGGAGAGGGAGGTGGAGGAGAACGTTTCTTGACGTTTCACTTGATTGACGTGGCTGACCATAGCTTAATTAGTACAGTAATAAATATAATAAATAAATAATTATAATTGCATAAGTTGATAAAAAATGCTGTGCATTAGCTTCACCGCGGCAGTCCCCGAGTGCCACTTACTTTTTTTATTTTTTTTTATTTTACAACGTTCTATTACAACTTGTTCAAAGTAAATCTTCTTTACCTTTCTTTTCAGTGGTGGTTATCACACTAATTTATTATTTCTGTTCGCCCACGGCTTGGGCGTCTATAAGGAAATTGTTCCTGACTATTGCCAAGCTTCGAATTTCGCCTGCTTTTTCACTACTGTTTATAGCATGATGTTTAGTAGTAATAATAGTTCTGTATAATAACAATATAAACGTTCTGACCATTGATTTATTTGTTATTAAAGCTGTAATATTATTTGCTTTCAGTTTTTCCGACCTTTTTGGTAAGAGTGAATGAGTTTATGATTAAACATTTCATAATCCTTCCCATTGTCGCACCAGTCTCTCACAAATTTTGTTAATGAAGCATTGTTAGTTTTTTTTTTTTGGGTGGCAAAATCATCAAATAAGTCCTTCCACCCTGGATGGGGTGGAAGGGACTGTCAGACTCTTACTGACTAAAATCCACCCGAGTTCCTTCGGATGCCCTTTACGTTCCGGGGCCACGGTATCCTGGATTAAGAAAAATTCCGCGACCCCAGCAGGCATTTGGCCCCATAAGGGGCCCCGTCGCGGTCGGTGACGCGTAGAACACGACTCGCCACCGACCCGGTCTTGGTCCTTGGTCGGACGGCGAGCTTACCCATTACTCACCGTCCGCAAGCCCGCTCCGCCGCTGTGCCCTCTGCTATTCAGAGGGACACGCGTTGGAACGTCAACCCGACAGGTTATTCGCATACGGGCAAAGAGACCCCTTAGGCACAGAGTGCCTAAGGAAGAGTTTTTGCCCGCATCCCAGGGTGCACCGTCCCGAAAAACTGGTCTTCCCCCCGGACGTATCCAAGAGGGAACTCCAGTCCACGGGCGCACGTGGAGGTTTCCTGTCTTAGCACCCCAAGCATTGTTAGTGTTAGCATGATTGTTGCTCTATAAGTTCGTGATGAGAAAATAAATATATTTTATTATTATTTTATTGTTTTAAGTATGCATAAACGAGAAAGTTTGACAGTTTGGATGTATTGTTCAATTTGGAAAGCTTTTACCCTCTTTTTAACTTTGTAAAATCATCAAATGAGTCCTCGAACCCAGGGCAGGGCGGAAGGGACTGTCAGACTTGTACTGACTGAAGTCTACGGTGATTCAATAACCCTTTACGTTCCAGGGTCAAGGTTACCTGGTAAGACAGTCCCGCGGAAGCTTTTTTTACCCTAAAGTGGAAGACAACATTATTATGATGATGTCATTGTCTTCAAATGTAAAAAATGATTGTATAATGAGACCGCTAGGTACAAGAACGAAAATGTCAAAGATCTCTTTTTGATAACGTGACAATTACGCTGAGCAAAATACTTTGTTTAAATTAATGTTCAAAAATATTTTTCAGAGGTTTGGGTTTTAAAAGGTAAGAAACAAACTTACTTTGGCATTTTTTTTAAACGTCGCCCCTCGAATCTCTAGCGCGTACATTCTATGATCTCTTCCCATCCAATACCAAGAGCGTACCATTTGTTATTAGTTTATTTCCGACTTTTGTTTCTATTCCCAACGAGTATCACATTTCAAAACCAATACCAAAACAAGTTTGAAGAAATTAGGTACAGTCAGGTTCAGAAAAGCTTAGCGTAGCTTCCCGAACGCTGCCCAAACGAGTTGGATTCGGCGGTTGACCTCTTTCTCGAAATTGGACCTACCTAATTGGACTACTTGTCCTAAATAGATATATGAGTCAACAACTTCGAGTACCGAGTTTCCAACAGAGTATGCTAATTAATAGCATAATTTTCGTCTTGTCCATGTTCATTTTCAAGCCCACCCGTTGTGAAACTCGGTCGAGGCCATCGAGCATGATGCTGAGTTCCTCCATCGACTTTGCCATGACTACGATGTCGTCGGCAAACCGCAGGTGAGTGATGTATTCGCCGTTGATGTTGATGCCAAGTCCTTGCCATTCCAGGAGTTTGAAGGCGTCTTCCATTGCGGCAGTAAACAGTTTAGGGGAGATAACGTCCCCCTGTCTTATCTGCCGAATCGCCTTCGTGCTCTGCTCCTGTACTCGGACCGACATGGTGGCGTTATTATACAAACACTTCAACACCTTGATGTACCGATAGTCAATACGGCATCGCTGGAGTGACTCAAGTATACCGCCCATGTTTCCACCGAATCGAAGGCTTTCTCATAGTCCACAAACGCTAAGCATAATGGCAAGTTATACCCTTCGGTCTTCTGTATAACTTGCCGCAGCGTATGGATGTGGTCTATGGTACTATAGCCTCTTCGGAAACCGGCTTGTTCGGGAGGCTGGAAGTCATCAAGTCTGTGTTCGAGACGGTTCGTGATAACCCTTGAAAACAGCTTATAAACATGATTCAGAAGCGTGATGGGTCTGTAGTTCTTCAATAGGCTGTTATCACCTTTTTTGAAGAACAACACCACCTCACCCCTGCTCCACGTTTGAGGCGTTTTGCCCTCGGACAGTGTTTCTCTACGTGATCGAATCCGAAATGAGGAGATCCGTAGACGAACTAAAGTCACCGATATAGCCCACCGGATTAGCAAGCTGAAGTGGCAATGAGCAGGCCATATTGCTCGCAGAGCAGATGGCCGATGGGGTCGAAAAGTTCTAGAGTGGAGACCACGGACTAGCAAGCGCAGCGTAGGACGTCCACCAACGAGGTGGACAGACGACCTTATAAAGGTCGCCGGAAGACGCTGGATGCAGGTCGCTTCCAACCGGTATATGTGGAGATCTAAAGGGGAGGCCTATGTTCAGCAGTGGACATCCTATGGCTGAGATGATGATGATGATGATGACACCCATTCTATAATTCCTATCTACTTTTAGATAGGAATTATAGAATGCACGTCCTGCGACCTACCTAAGCGAATTTTGCAAGGTTCCTCTTTCAGAACCTGCTCAAACAAGCTACAAAAAAAAAACATTACCCATAAAACGTCCCTCCACGGTTTAAAAACAAAAGAGCCGCGACAGCACAACTTCAATATCAAACAATTCTTAATTAACGGCCCAACCTAAACCCACTGCACAAACTTGCGACCAAGAGTCGGAGACAAAAGTCGCAGTCTCCAGTCGCATTCACTTCCGTAGCGAACGAGACGTCTCGCAAATTAATTCTCTTTTGTAATACCTACTATGAAAAAGCAATGAAACTTCTACTCAAGTCTCACCTTGGAGTTGAAAATGGTTTTCATACTTTATATAAACTGTTATAGTTAATTAAATGTAGCCTATTTACTTTCGACATTGTATCGAGTGATTTTGTAGGGGAGAAATTTTCGGAACACATTTCAATTTTCGGCAAGTCGAGGCATCTTTGGATTTGTTTTTATCAAGTTTGTTTTGAGTACAGGCTATGGCGCCGTGAAATATTTATGGGACAACATTAATTGGATTACTTGTTTTATAATTATTTAGTGGAATCAATTAGTCTACTTAAATGATTTGTACGCTAACCTAAATATTAAGGCCGCCCAAGACTTGCTCGAGTAGTTAGCCGGTGATCAATATGCACGGATTGCTCAAGCAGTCAGTGTGTGCCTGGTGACTGCGTCAAGCACTTTAACCGCTCGAAACATTTCGACTGCTCGACCAGTTAATACATATACAGGAAGACTTTTTTTACCACCGTCCAAAATTTTTCAAGGCATTAGGTATCAATCACTAACCCCATTTAAAAAAAATCGATACGTATAATTTTCATATTAAATAATTTTCTCATAAGAATTATCCGCTCTGCGTGGTCACCAAGCTAAACGTTAATAATATACACTAATAGCGGCCATACACCATACTGCCTATCGTACAATCGGAATGACGATCGATTTGATCAAATTGGCAGTTCGTCCATATACACCATACACCATACTGCCTATCGTCCAATCGGCATGACGATCGATTTGATCAAACTTCAAATCGGCAGCAGTGATGCCAACTAAGCAACTTTATAAGTAGCTAGATCTAGCTATTATTCGGTGACCGACAGCTACAATTTTATAAAACTTGTGGCTTAACTTTTTAGCTACTTTTTTACCGACTTGTTTTTTTACCGATTTATTCCACTAGTGGGAATCAGTTGGTAATACAAGTGAAGGTCGGAAAACATTTGCTTATCGTTAAGCAAATGTTTTCCGACCTTCAAGCGATTTTCGACTTTATTGACATTTATGCAAACACCGGATTTTAATGAAGGAGCAATGTTGGCTATAGAGAATGTAAGAAAAAACAAACTAAATTTTGAATGTCAATAAGGTCGAAAATCGCTTGAACCTGTTTTTTAAACTTGCTTAACGATAGCAAGTTAAAAAAGGGTCAGTCGATTTTCGACCCTCCATTCCACTCCACTCCATTACAGTCCATTCCATTCCATGGTAATACACACATTACCCTCCTTTGCGTCGCGCAGTCTGTAAAAAGTGTCGTTACAATTTTTTCCGCCTAGCCCCCTTTCGCAACGCGCCATAAGGAACTTCGTTCAAAAAATATACGTTTCGAATTGAGAACCTCCTCCTTTTTTTTTACGTCGGTTAAAAAGTAGCTACCGAATATTAGCTAGATCTAGCTATAAAGTTGCTAAGTTGGTATCACTGCTGCCAATTTGAAGTTTGATCATTCCGATTTGATCAAATCGATTTGATCAAATTGGCATGATCAAATCGGCATGATCAAGCCTATTGTCATGCCAATTTGATGGATTCCACGCCCACACACGGTCAAATCTAACTGATCAAATCGGCAGCGTCATGCCGATTGTACGATAGGCAGTATGGTGTATGGCCGCTATAACCGGCGCATGAAACGGGCAGAGTGCACCCCGCTTACCCCTCGCCCCGCCGCGCTACACCTGAGCGACACATCACAGCGCGGTGTCCAGATTCATCAACTTTTTATAGATAGCTTTGTGACGTGATATCTCAATATTTTTATATTGAGTGATACAAAAAGAAAAAACACGTATTCAATGATTTTCGCCAAAGATTAATATATCAAAATTTGGATGGTGACTAAATAATCATCCTGTATATACGGACATGGGGAAGGCCAAAGGAGTATACAAGGATCACAGCAGGTTGTTTTATATTTTCTGCCTACCCATAATAGAACAAGGCTTGAGTTTTTCAAATCAATAAACTACAATATCAAAATTCGAACCACAAATAAAGACACAATACTATATTCCTGGCTAACTGCCTAAAAATACCAAAAAAACACTATCTCATAAATTGGTAAATATTATATTATTATAAGTTAGTACAACCGACAGCCAATGACAAAAAGGACAAAGCAGTTGGAACGCGCCGACCATGTCTTGGCAACATCTCTGAGTGATTAAAATCTTCGGAGCGTGTATGCGAGATAATCTGGCATCAAACCAACGATCCTTTAGTGCTGCTGGGGCTTGTGAGTACATTGGGACTATCTTTTACTTATTTTTCTGCGTTTTTGTTAGGTTCTGTGTAGATTGGTAAATTTTCTTCTGAAAAAATTTAATTATTTTGTTGACAGTTTTGGTGTTGCTATTGATAAAAACACAACAATGGGCATGATTACAATATCAAAGAATCACTTACTTTACGTATAGTTTCATTAAATTTTTAGGTCATATAAAAATTCGCAGAAATGTACTTATGGTTGTCTTGAAAATATCGCTTTTAACGATAAGACCGCCCTATTGCCTCACCCTATTTATAAGATGTATTTGTAAATACTCGATATTTGTATGGTGTGCATAATAAAGAGTATTCTATCTATGTTATCATAATATTTTGAGGTTTTTATTTAGTAAGCGACTGACAGTCCCTTTCGGTCCTGGGCCGTAATGAGTCCTCCCTCATTTGATGATTTTATCGCCACAACCAAAAAAGCTGGACTGCCCTTGGAATGTGTTGCTTAACCCTTCAATTATTTAATTTCTGGTATTAATTTATTTAATTTAAATTTAATTAATTTTCACCAGATACAAAGGTCGGAAGGTACCTTCCTTTTCACCGGGGTATCGAGAAACTTTTCACTCATAATTGGGTTAGAGCTTCTCTGGCTACTCGCATAGTACTTTTTTTGTTTGATCACTATCTCGAATGGTGGTGAGCAATAATATGAAGTAACATATTCACACTTGACTTAAAAACACCTAAAATTGTAGCTATTTTCTAATTTGATCCTCCTGCTTCGTCCCAAAGTTTCGGCCCACATTCCAAATATTCCGGATTCGTCCCAAACAATTTATGATTTCTTTGTCCCAAATTGTAATTACACTTATTTTATTCCAGTTTTGTCCCATTTTATATTTCCCCTTTTACAGCTCATTTTTATGTCAATTCCTGTTCAGTTGACAAACGAAAAAATATTCCAAATTCAAATACCGTCTTCATCTCTAGAACTTCTCTTAGTATGAACAGATCTTAACATCCGTAAACAAGTACGAAGGACCTTTGTACAGTCTGTTGTGAAGGAAGCGAGCTCGAGAATTGTTTACACCGCTTGATTTTGTATAGATATTGTTAGTTCTGTTGCTCTATTGCGCTCTTAGCTTCCGTGTGTCTGGAGATAAGTTATTTGTGCTTTGTCAGATCAGGTTTATTAGGAGCTGTTATGTTATGGTGAGATGTTGGGCCCTCCTCGTAAAACAACAAAACTCTTTTATAAAATAAAGAAGATTTTTCTAGTAGTTTCAGTACAGTACTAGTTTTCTTTAAGAATAACCAGTTAGTTAAATACTTTCACGAAGCAAGATTTCAAAAAATTGAAAGAAGAGTAAAATTACTGTTATTTACAAACTACTCACACCATTTTGAATAGTCGATTGAATTAAACTTTAAAAAAGTTAATTTCAATCACTCTCCTCCTAAAAATATAGACTGAAACCGGAG
This sequence comes from Agrotis exclamationis, assembly GCA_950005045.1. Taxonomy (NCBI): domain Eukaryota; kingdom Metazoa; phylum Arthropoda; class Insecta; order Lepidoptera; family Noctuidae; genus Agrotis; species Agrotis exclamationis. The sequence continues at coordinate 17,455,999 of OX465436.1, forward strand.
AACAAACTTAAACAAAACAATTCACTTCTCACTATACCAGTAAAAACGAAAAACAAATCCCAAATCTAGAAACACCCAACAAACATCCAATACCATACCCAAAACTTCGACGTTCGTACATAAAAAACAATTTTCGATTCTTCACAAAATTACAAGTCGGGCCCAAAGAATGGCCCAGTCTAAGATTTATGTCTTAATTTTGACAGTCCCGTAAGGTTTTTGGGGCGGAATAAATAAGTTATGACTTATCGTCTCGCAATTGAAAAAAACCCGGCACAAATGTTACCTTCGGATGGGGAAAGTTTTTCTGCACTATGTGTATTTAGGATTTGGAGAGGTATTTTGTCTTATTTTTGTTGTTCTCTTTGCTGGAGTGAAATTGTCGTTGAAGTTCTGTGTATTCCGCATAAATTCAGTCTGGCAAACATTTAATCTTAGATGTATAAAACGGCTGGGAGGTCGTGCCAAGATAAGATCTGTACAAATAGAGAAGTCAAAAACAATGCCTTTCATTGTAAGATTTCTCGTCTAAGTCTAACAAAAAACATTAGTGAGAAGGAATTCATAAGTATTTTCTCTTACTAAAGAACAAAGAAATTCATGGAAACAGCATGTTGAATTCGAAGTGGAGCGGCCTTGTCTGCAAACGAACAGACGGTCAATGAAGCAAATGTCTTAGAATGGAAACCGCATATAGACAAACGTAGTGTCGCTCTGTGCCACGATGGACTTGTAGAATGGATGCTGGCATCTGATGGCTGCAGGTCATCGAATTGTGTGGAGCGGAAGAATCCGTCAGACCTCTCTGTCTAAAAAGAAAAACAAAAAACCCGACTGCTTAAAAACTGATTTTGAAAAATACGTGAAAAGTTAACTTAAATAAAAACTAAAAAGAAACAAGCCCAACAGAACAGCAGGAAGAAGCAGAACAGAACGACTCACAGTCGGGGCCCATTCAAATTTTACCAGTCAAATCTTCCCAAGGGGCCCCGACTGGGAGTCGTTCTGTTCTGCTTCTTCCTGCTGTTCTGTTGGGCTTGTTTCTTTCTTATTAGTTTTTATTTAAGTTAACTTTTCACGTATTTTTCAAAATTAGTTTTTAAGCAGTCGGGTTTTTTGTTTTTCTTTAAATTATTTTTTTATTATACACTTTTTAGTTACGATTCATTGTTCACTGTTTCTTTTGTTTGTATATCGTTTATACTTGAAATAAAAACTTAAATCAATAAGTAAGAAAATTAGCGAGAATGATTGTTTTGTTAAACAACTTTAAATCGTTATATATCCTAAACTATTACTTAAAATGAAAAATGATAAAAGAAACCTAAAGATGATTTTAAAATACCTATTCAACGATACCCCACTTGACATAGTTCATCGACTTTTATTTTTTTCATTTTGACAATATGGCGTCTGTTTGTCGCTGTGGTGAATTTTGATTACTGTCATGTCTTTAGTGACACTCGCAAGGTTAAGACGAATCGATTGACGTAAGAATTATCAAAATCGGCCTACGCGTTTGGTCTCTAGAACGCCACATAGAAACAAACATACATACATACATACATACAAACATACATACGTACATACATACATAGACTGATAAACACATTACCCTCCTTTGCGTCGCGTCGCACAAATCAAACTGTTCCTTTGATTACTCATTAACCCTCAAGACACTCGCAACACCTTCAGGCATTTGCTTCTATCCGGGGCACCAGGAACAGCAAGTGTTGATGGTGCGGGGCTCATTCGGACGGCGAGCAACTCATTATTCGATGTTTATTCTGGGCAGCACAGTAACCAATTGCTCTTTATTATTAAAAAGGACTATACAAATTGCAAATTTAGAAGAAATTAAAATCTTTCATTTCCAACACTCAGTAATAAATACAAAACCGCTTAAAAACAGATTGTAGATAGCATACCCAAAATTTATCAACATGACCACAATACTTTGAGCAGAAAGAACAATTGGGGCTCGGCCAGTGGCACGACTGCAATAATTATAGGTGTCATGCCCACAAAGGAGCTGATATTAAATCAATTTTGTACAAGCCACCGAGTTCTCTCGTAATATATTCCATACATAAAATATAATGAGATTTGATTTTTGATGTCTTATTTTTACATAAAGTGAACACGTACTTTTTCCCTATTCCATGGGAATAAGGCAGAAAGCACCAAAAGTCACCTGGTACGATCCTTACATACTTCTTTCACCTCGTCCAAGGATATAGATTTGGTCTAACAAACACGTTGGTTGCGAGGACTACGCAACTGAATTTTCTGAAGAACCTCATTGACAAAGTCAGTGTTTGTCCTTATAGAGCGTCTCCTCGCGCTATGTTACTCATGTCAACCTGGCATTCAGCTTTTGGAAAAAAAAATAACGTGTGGCACTCGAGGACTGCCGTGGTAAAGCTATTGCAAATGTAATTATTTATTTATTATATTTATTACTGTACTAATTAGGCTATGGTCAGCCACGTCAATCAAGTGAAACGTCGAGAAAAGTTCTCCTCCCTCTCCCTCAATAAAATTGCCCCTTGCTCAATAATAGCATGCTTTCCTGCTAGTAATGAGCACGTCTGTCCATACCTTTATGAGCACGTCTGTCCATACCTTTATGAGCACGTCTGTCCATACCTTTATGAGCACGTCTGTCCGTACCTTTATAATTGCCGAAGTCTCCCAAACTAAAACGACGTGAGACGATGCGTGGTGTCAGGTAATTTCCTTAGGATTTTTCCTTAGGTTTTTGGGAATTTCTTGATTAGGCCGCCGCGCCGCGCTCAGAGCCCGCGATAAAAGCTATGCAATAGCTTAAAATCTAGCAAACAAACGTTGGTACAATTGAAATAAAAAAAGAATGCGCTCTTCTGGGTTAGAGCCCACCATCATTAGTAAATCGAGGGAGGCTTATACTAAAGGACTACGACTGCTCCGAAAAAAATAGGTACCTACTACCTACCTACTTAAATATAAAGTCCATGCGGACAAAGTCATAGGCAAATAGCTAGCGATCCACAATGAAACTAACATAAACATATTTTGCAGCGAGACCCACCATATACCTTCACAATATAATTTTTGGTGATACGGCAACTGTTGTCGCAATCAGTAATTATTGTGTGTACTTGTTCACTTATATTCAATTAAGCTTTTGTGTTTTTAATCAATTAATTGGTTATTTTTGGGTGGTTTATTTAAGTGGCAATTTTGTGATGTAGAGCTGTGCAAAGTTACTCGTAGGTGCGTTTCATGCTACTTGATGGGTTTGTATGGTATAACAATGAAATTTAATATGGAATTCTGAAAATGTTCATAGTTATAATTAAATTAATTTATATTACATTCTTCTCTTCAGACTATAACTTCATCAAAAATCTGGGTCAAGAATGTTAATTAAGATCAGTTTTATATGCATTTTTTTAAGAATAACTTGACTCAGAATTGCTATGTCAACAAAATATTTCGTTTTCTTTCTAAAATGTTCTGTTATAATATCCCATAAAATAACTATTATACAGTTGCATTGTTTTTTCTGGAAGTGGCCCCCATCATAATTGGGAAAAAGCTAGCAGAGATATATTGACAACAGTTGTTGTCGTTTAAATTTGCTGTTTACGTTCAAATTCATTGGTAATATCTACTGTATAACCTCAAAGCCTTCTTTCATATCTCCGAACAAAACGCTCTCCCCCACTTATCTCCATACACTATCCTTCAGTAATAGTGACACTGAAACTCGTCCCATCCGGTTGAACAGTTTATTTTCAGTTGTCACACATAACTCCATGTTTCTTATCGCACACGTTAAAGCTGAAAGCTTTATGCTGTTCGGGCGAGAGGATAGTTATATGAAATACAGTTACAGTGTTAAAACTTGAATCTTTGTATGATAATATCTACTGTTTAAGGCTAAGTTAGTTAATAAGCTGAGTTAGTTGATAATTTTTTTTTGGGACAAACCCGCCACACTATTCCCAAACCACTGCAACTCCTGAGAGCCAGAATCAACAGTGGCAACCACCATAAAAGCGCCGAGACAATGAAGCTCGACGTGTCCCGGAGAATGAATTTACCTGTCTTGGATCTTGCACGAAATTAATCAGAAAAGAATAGTGGAGTTGTAGGATAAATATGTTTCCACTTCCCTCCATGCAAGCAGGAGAAAGAACAAAGCAAGGCCAATAGGCACAAAGTGACATTACAACTGGGAGAAGCCCAGTTGCCTTGCACCACGGGTAAAAATGACTACTAATATTAATGGGTCCTAAATTGTGTTAGTTGATAAGTGTTGAATAAGATTTTTGCCATGTTATGCATCCATCCTTGGCTTACTGGCAGAGAAACCGTTATCTTTGCCATCATCCTTAGAGCCAAGGGGTTCCTAAACTGTTTACCGTGCCTCTCTGGTGCGTCGTAGACAGCCGAACTCACTTACCTCTTTCAGGCTAGCCGTGAGACGTTTCTATTGACAATTCTCCGGATCTAATTTGATTGCATCCGAGATTCTTTTGTTTGGCTATAAAAAGTTACAACATGGTTTAAGAGAAATGTCAAAATAGAACTAGTTTTTTTTTCTTAAATATATCAGCTGTCAGTTGAAAGCAATTCTCCCTAGGCCCGCTTTCAAACGGCTAATCAGACATGTAATGACCTACTTTCAGAGTATGAGGAATGAAAAATACCTACTGTTATTCAGCTGCATCCAGTTACACTGGAAGCCGGCTCAAACATAGTTGGGTAAAGGCTAGACGGATGATGAACAATACCTCTTACAAGAGCAAAGAAAACAGAAATTGTCAAATTATATTATAAGTACTTGAATAGAACTTCAACAACGAAATGTTTCACAATATGCTTTATTTATTTACCACTTTAGTCAACTTACTTTGCTTTAAAGAACTAAGTGCAGTTTAAGTCCTTTGAAAATTCGTACTTTAATGAAAGTCTCGAGTGTCAATTGGGTCTGTGCCAACAATGGGTTATTTACCCTATTTTGTGTTTATAAAACGCTTAACTCCTTAAATGGAAATATTTTGTGTACTTCTTTAGTTTTTTAAGGCTGACAATAATAAACTGGGATAGAAACGGGAGGATGATTATTTTTGTTTTTTAAATGTTGGTAAATGGTATATCGATCTCATGAATTGCAATATATTTTTCTCCTAACGACGGCCTAGGGTATACATATCATCTTGAAAAGAGATTACCGCATTGCTTTTCGCCTTGCCTTCAAACAGACGCAACCAAGCGTAAGCACGTTGACTCGGCTACAGTCAGTCGACGCACTTATGACTCACGACACTTATGACTCACTGATTGCTGGTTGACGTTGCTGGCACTAGATTAGACTAGTGAACGAATAAATGCAAGCGCGGTGACGGACAGACGATGAGCCATAATTACGAGAACCGCTGGTTGACCACGCGCCACACCGCGATTCGACCTTTTCCTGAAGTCAATCATTTAAGTTACGATTCCAGTGTGTAGTGTGCTTTTCAATTGAGAGTTTCATACAAAGAATACTAAACGGCTAGAGTTAAAACGGTTACGATCTGTTTCCAAGTATGTGTGTTGGGGCCCTTAATGGGCTTTCCGAGCCACGGAAACTAACAAAACGCATCGAAAATCTGTAATTTCACAAATTCCATACCAGCAAGCAATGATATTTATAAACTATAGATACGTTGTCCGCACTCTAAAATGGCAACAAAAAATGAAGCCAAATGGCCACATTGCGCGTAGTTGCGTCTCCCTCCCACCGTACGGTGTCATATTTTCTTTCTCTTTCTTCACGCGTATGAGTAGTTCTAGTATTGTCGCCGTTTTTAAGCGCCGCAATGTTCGTTCATAACGTGTCTATATATAATACGTCATTGCCAGCAAGTAAATTAATATTCATTCAAGTCTCAACTATTCAGACACGTGTCGGTCAAATTACATAATCACATACGAGAAGGACATAAGTGCTAACCGCGTAAGTCCAAACTTCGCACCGTCACTTCGTAACACGGTTTGCGAAAGCAGAACAGGGTTAAATATTAACTGGGCAACGTGTTAGCGCGCTCACTACTTATTAAAAGACGTGCGTTGAAGGGTTAAATGCAGAAGGTTAGCCTGCCCATTGCCACTTCAACTTGCAGATTTTAAGAGCTATGTCGGTGACTCTGGTTCTTCGCCGAATATCCATGTTCCGGATTTTATCCCGCAAAGAAACTCCGAGCATAGCTCTTTCCATTGCTCGTTGAGTGACTCTTAGTCTCTCTAAAAGGCCAGCAGTCAAAGACTACGTTTCAGAGCCATTATGTCATCACTGGCAACACACACTGGTTAAACATCCTTGTCTTGAGACACTGTGGGATTCTCGATGAGAAGAATCACGTAGCTTCCCAAACGCTGCCCATCTGAGTTGGATTCTTCGGGTGACCTCTTTGTCGAAGTTGGACCTACCTAACTTGCAACTTGCAATGGTATTAGTTATGAATTTTTTGTTAAGAATTTACCTTCTACGTGTTCATTTTCTGTGCATGCAAACTACATGATTACTGTACGAGGACACCATCATACTTTTGTTTATATGTAATGGGGCGTAGTGCGATATTTCAACAAGTAAAGAATTTTCAGCTTCAAGTTTAAAATAAATGGCACAGTAGGCACAGTGACCGAGCGTGTGACTGCTGCGATATGTTCCGCGTGTTCGACTCTCGCTGCGTGCAAATATTTATATGATCTTCAAGTTGTTGTTCCGGGTCCGGCTGTTTGGCGAAATGTACCTAATAAGTACCTAATTAGGTATCCCACTATTTAACCTTTCGGAGATTGCTTTAATTAACTTATAATATTGATTTAGGCTATAGGCTCATGAATATGCTTCATACTTAGCCTATTTTCATAAACAATTCAACTTTATAACTCCTCAAAAGAAGTTAATTTTAAACTAAGATACTTTTTAACCCCAACACGACACATTTCGCGTGTACCCGCGACTTAACAACGCCACATTTTGCCGCTAAAGTGGCACTTTGCAACTAACTTTATAATTCTGCCATACTTGAAGAGTAACGAAGGTAAAACCGGGGTAAGTTCCTTGTGTAGAAGTGCGGAAACAGCGCGCACGTTGCATTACATTTGTGAGACTTGTTGGAACATGAATTGAAACATGTTTTGGTAATTTTGTGGAAAGTCAAGGGTGCTTAGTGCTTAAGCCTTTTGGCGTTTATTTTGGGGTCGCGGGACTAACGAGCTACTGTGAATTTTAGTCAGTACATCTCTGATAGTCCCTTCTGCCCTGCCCTGGGTGGGACTCATTTGACGATTTTACCACCCAAAAAAAAAGCCTGTTGGCATTTAGGGTTGGCCTCATGGTGGCAACAGACTGCTGACTGAATGTGAGATCCTGGGTCCCCGCTGGCTCTTGGCTTTTTTTCTATCAACAGTTCTCAGTAAAATCCTGGATTTTAAAAGGTGGTTTGATAACCCGTGCTTCGGAAAACACGTTAAGCTGTAATTCTTGTGCCAGATTTTTGACCGACCGAGGTGGAATACTGTCTCATCGGACCATGAAAGTGATGAACAGCTGTGCTTTGGCAGTAAAATCATCATTAATGACTCTTCCCACCCTGGGTGGAAGGGATTGCCAGAAATTTACTGATTAAGAATTCACCCTTAAGTAGCCCATTGTGTTTCGGAGTAACCTGTTGGCTTTCTATGGGGGCCTCGTAAAATAGCTGAAACCTCTTTGAGGAACACGTGGAACACGCCGAGCTGCCGACCCGGGCATAGTCCCTGATCTGTTCACTACAGTATGAACAACATTAAACAATTACAGAAAAGGTTGTACCTACACAAGCTGAAACTGCAAGCTGTATCTGTAATTATTCAGTACAAATAAACCGTTGCATACAGCTTACGATGCAACAGCACTAACGCGTTGCTGCGACAGAATTCAATAGGCCAAATTGTGGAGAGGACAGCGCACGCTGAATGGCTAAGTCGAGGTGTGGTCTGAGTTACAAGCTGTTGCGTAGTAAGAGGGGATTTGCGAAAGCTTGTTGCTTTTTAGCTTCGATCATCGGTAATGTGAAAGTTTGTGGTTAATGTGCCTACCACCCGCACAAGCTTTACCACAGTTCTGCCTGCGCAAGCCCGGCCTCCTCGTACTTGCTTGTGGGTGTGGTAGGCCCATTACTAACTGCGTTGACTAGCACGAGCATGCTAGATTAACAGGACAATAGGCTCGAATACAGCGAGGATTTTTAAGCTTCATGGCTTTTGTCGCGGGCTCTGAGCGCGGCGCGGCGACCGAAACAAAAAAAATCCAAAAACCTAACGAAAATACCTGACACCACACATCGTCTAACATCGTTTCAGTTCGGGAGTCTTCGGCAATCATATAAATATCCGTCATAAAAACAATTAACTTTTTCTTACTGATTCTAAGCGGCCAGCTACAAAAGAAGTTTTCACAATGAAACCTACTTATAAAATTCTCATACAACAAAGAGTACACAGTAGTGCACCACAGAAAAATTATATTCTCGTTAAATATACGCGGTAGGCGATTTTATTCTTTTAAAATAAAATAAAAAATGTTATGCAATAGCTTCACTGCGGCAGTCTCCGAGTGCCACAGGTATTTTTTTTTATTAATGTCAATATTTAGAAAACATCTCCGCAGTCAGAGCATGTGCGGTTACGATAAAACATACCTATTACACTTAAAAAACCTGGTATAAATAAGAAGCACAAACCGGAGTAGTACCAATTATCTTGTATCGGTTCAGTGAAACAAAATACTCTAAAGTGCACAGACGAGACACGCGCGCATCTCACGGGCGGCGCCCCGTGTCTTTTGTACGAGTATAGCATGTACTTTTGAATTATTACTATAAAAAATTAGCACTTTTTCATTAGCTGTTGCTGGCGGCTTCGCCTACTTCAACATATCATCATCATCATCATCAGCCGGAAGACGTCCACTGCTGAACTATGTTCAGCAGTAGACGTCTTAGCCTCCCCCTTAGACCGCCACGCCAAATGACAATTCGCCACTTGCATCCATCGGTTGCCCGCGACCCTCACGATGTCGTCGGTCCACCTAGTGGGAGGCCTGCCTACGCTGCGTCTTCCGGTCCGTGGTCGCCACTCGAGAACTTTTCTTCCCCATCGGTTGTCAGTTCTACGAGCGATGTAGCCTGCCCATTGCCACTTCAACTTGCAAATTTTACGAGCTCTGTCGGTGACTCTGGTTCTTCGCCGAATATCCATGTTCCGGATTTTATCACGCAAAGAAACTCCGAGCATAGCTCTTTCCATCGCTCGTTGAGTGACTCTTAGTCTCTCTAAAAGGCCAGCAGTCAGAGACCACGTTTCAGAGCCATATGTCATCACTGGCAAAACACACTGGTTAAACACCCTTGTCTTGAGACACTTCAACATATTTTGTTTTAATTCAGTCACAATCCTCTTTTATTTATTTAAACTTCATGCAACAAAAATGCACATAGGCCGACTTAATGCCTGTGGCATTCTCTACCAGTCAAGGTGATGGAGAGATAACATGACAAGTGCATAAATGAAATTGTTACTTATTATTTTCCCGCTACCGCTTGTGCCTTCTCCCTCCCACCCAACAGTACACAGGAAGACTGTAAGCTGTGGGAAGGGGGGGCAGGAAATTACGCGGGGCGAGCAGGGGCGCGAATCAACGTAACCGCCCTGTTTATTGTAACTCCAGACTTCTGTAAGTTCTGTAATAAAAATACGAAAGACAAGAATTGTTTGAGCTTTGGAATTGATGGTACTAGGCTCGCAAGCAATCAAAGAAGGTGTAGAAGTGAATTAGTAGTCTATTTGATTGGGTATTGAAGAGAGAGAAGTTGTTGCCCATTGGTAACGGCCTCAACTTACGAGTGGGTTCGAACCTACCAAGGCGTATTAGCTAAGTGTAATTTATTTCATCACTACTTACCTAAGAGCTGCTTGCAGTTTTGGAAAAGTGCTTGAGGCACGCAAAAAACTTGTCCTTCTTGACTTTTTGGGACCAGAAAAGACATATCTTTAAATAGAACTGGCGTGGGTAAATCTCAGTTTTTCTCAGCCAGGTTTACATTTCTGTGTTTATGGATAATTGAACAAGCATTGAGCAAGTTGTCAGCAAGCCTCAAGCACTTTCGCAAAAATTCACGGAGCTGTGTAGCTGTTCTCAAAACATCGTGAAGAAACCAGGATGTCCTGAACCAAGAAATCGAAGCTAATGATGTGACGTCGACTACCACCCACTGGGCCCGCATGGTAGATGCTGACTGCAACCTGTATCTCTGTCAGATTTTTTTGTAATAGATTAGTAAGTTGTCAAATAATGCAGCGGGAATATTGCTTGCTTGGCAGCACGCTTAGTGCAGTGGTTAAGTGATTGAATGTTACACTGTGTGAGGGTTCGATTCCTGCAAGGAACAAATTGACTACCTACAACAGTAGTTGTTCGAACGCATATATAACGTTTAAATGATTGTGAACGCACATATTATACAAGATAAATTCCTCACGTGAGGCAAAGTTTAAAAAAATGCTGATTCAGTCATTAAAGTCGTATTAACGTTGATTCCAAGCCTGTGCTTTAAAAGCGTAAAGTCCCATTGTCTCACAGATTAGTTTCATAGTTATTCGAACTTGTTCTTGTAGAAATTAATTCTTTGCTCGGCCTCTTATCTTCTGTCTTCTTAGTTTTAGTTTCCAAGTCGTATTGTAGTTAAAGTCTACTTTTGTATTACTTTTCTTTGAGTTTTTTGTTTGTTTGTGTGAGTTAGTATTGCATTTAATGAGAGATAGTAAATGTTCTGTCTTAATCGTTCTTTTAACCGTTTTCTGTCAATCAGGGCGATCACAATAAAAAAAGATGGTAAATCGACGTGATTGAGAGAGGTTAGGAGCAAGACCAATGAGTTTCAGCGGCGTAAAGCCAAATGTATATTATGGTAAAGTCTAGTCTGTTGATAATCTGACATACATGTATAATAATGTAAAGCTGGGTACTCACTTAGCAGTGTTGCATGTGGCGTATCAGATACAGTATCAAGTGAGTACGTAGGCACGAGCCCGCTGCGAGCCGTTCGCGCGTGGTTCGCAAGCTCGCAGTGACCCGCCGAGTGGCGGTATCACTGCGAACACAAAGGCGGCTCGCAGTGTGCTCGTGGACGGGGACACGACCGCGACTGTAGTGAGTCCGCGAGTAGTGAGGGCGCGAGCTACGAACGGAAGAAAAAATATTAAATCTAATTAAGGTTTGAGATAAAATGTTGTCAGCGTGTTGTCGTCGCGAGCACTGCGGATCCGGCAGCTCGTAACTAGATACGCGGTGGACCGTGGACGAGCCGTACCCACTTGAAGGTTGATACAGTATCTGATACGTTACATGCAACACTGCTGAGTTAGCTTAAGATGTTAAATATAAAAATAGTAATGCTTTCAATATTATGTATGAAAATATAATTAGTAATATAAAAGTAAGTTTGTTATTATTTCCCATCTCAACTACTGAACTGATCATACGGACATACTTTTCATCCCGAAAAATGAGTACTTTTTCTGAGTAAAACAACAATTAAATGTTTCTCACGAGTATAATTAAATAGCGATAGTGTTGCCGTATTGATTGTGACAAATTTAAAATTTACTTGAGCACAACCGCGGGCAAAAGCGAGTCTGATAATAATTTAATCAGTGTTAAGAGAAAACCAAGCAGAATGCTATTCTTTATGTAAAGTTTGAGAATAAACGCTTGCTTGTACTTACACAATTTAAGTAAAGTCTCTAAGAAATGATAAATGAACACTAAACACAAATATAAACTTCATTTACAAGGGAACTGGCTAAGTTTGTGCAACACAGACTTTAGGAGACGTGAGACTCATTTGGAGTCAAAACGAATCTAGGAAGAACCTTGTGGACATCCGTATCCTCACGCCGCCAAATTGGAACCTCCCAAAACAACCGTATCTGTTGAGGACCTACGTTACGCGGAAGATGATGAAATCGCCATGGCTTCTCTAAATGCACTCGTCAAAGAAGGGATTTATTCCCGTTGGATTCCACTTTTATATCCCAAACGAAGGGACTTCTTGCCATGAATCGGCGTGATTTTTTGACTCTAGTCTTGTTTAAAAATGGATAAGAGAAGAAGATGATATGTAGAAGATATAAGAGACATAACCTATAATGGAGTGAGCTTACCCAGAAGAATCCTGTTTAACTATAAAGAATTTTCTACCTTGCTTGGTTTCATACATTACCTACATACCAAAAGAGATACCCTTTTACTCCATAAACAAGCCTGCTACAGTTACTTTTCTACCTGAATTCTGGTTGTTTAATATTCAAGCCCGTATGTCAGGGGCGTGCATTCGACACTCCGAATAGAGGTGTTCCGTGTCCCAATTAGAGGCAGACGGACTGGCCTACCTAATTCCTATTAGAGGTGCGCCCGCTCTTAAACGCGAATTGTTTTGAAGTTCGTCGTTTATGTAGGTAAATACAAGTCGTAGGTACTTGCTAGTGAGATTTTCCACAGTCGAAGTCAAAATGTTTATTGCTAACCAGGTGTGAAAATTATTGCAAAATCAAAATTTTTATTGTTTGCCAAACGTTGCGTTGCGTGTGTGTTGTGTATAGTAAATTTAAGAATTTTTATAGACAAGATTGATTTTATAAGCCGCACGCATGTGGCTTATAAAACCGACAAATGAACGAAAACTACAAGGAAGCTGAAGCAACCGCCTTGGTCAAAACTGATTGGATCACATTATAACCATTAATATTATTTAAGAAGTGTCTTATATAGTTTCAGCACTCCTAACTAACTACGACAAACAATGAACCAGGGAAAAACGTCATATGGGAAGTGTGCGACAAAGATAAGGCTCTACGAAGCTGAAACTAGCCGATTTTCTGTTTCCAAAGGTGGAATAGAAATGGAATATTATATAGGTCTATTGATATTAAGAATATTTATCGAATAACATTCGTCATCAACATAACACATTGGTAATAGCAATCAAACGATCATCATCAGCCATTATACATTCCCACTGCTGGGACACAGGCCTCTGTTCTGTAAGAGGGATCTCGAATAAACGATATTCATAGAAATCTAAATTCAAAACCATTGAAATAGCTCGAATCAATTATTTACTGCCGATCACTAAGTGGAAGTACTTGTAATTATTTTTATGGTCTTATCTAGTATCTTAAAAAAAAGGCTATCGTAACATTGAAAAACGTTTTTCCTTAACAGATATTTTCCTAATACTGCGCAAAGATCTCCCCACAACCTACTTATCTTTCCTATTTACAGTTTAAAAAAAAAGAACAGTTAACAACCTGTGACAGCACTCTCACCACAGTATGAAAACCTGGTACTAGTACTTTACAAGTGCATTTAGTTTCTTTAAGTAACTCAAATTAATTTAATTTCAATCCAAAAGCATAAGACTCAAAGATCACTTTTGCAAAAACGCAAAAATCTTGAAAGCTCAGTATCTTCGCAGACGTTGAAACCGAAATTGAATGCAGATTTCAAACTTTATGCCGGTGATACTGTGCGATACAGTATAGGTGCCTTCCACCGCATATGGTACCCTAGTACTTCAGAACACTCCAATTAGGCAAGCTCGTCGTACCTCCACTTGTGTCAGATTTCAACTATAAAATAGCGAATATGTTACAGTGTGTGGGATAAACCAGTAGTGCAACTATGAAAATTTTTTTAAAACGAGTTTGGTCTTCGCTTTAATTCAGTCTGGAGATAAAAATGAGAGCTAAGATGGAGCAAGCAGACCCAGTTAGAACTGGAATTCTTTCATTTTAGACAAAATATAGACTAAAGTGCTTGATAAATTCTTTACCAAGTTTATTTACTTTATTCTTGGATGCAGTAACAAAACGGAGCAGTGATAAAAAGTGGATCAATTTAACTGACAGTGTAGGTACGTACGTTATTATTTTTAACGTTTTGATTTCTGGTTACCATCTGCCTGGTCTTCTTAAAATACGTTAGGGTAAGTTTCCAATTTAACTAGATGCAGCTGAATGTCCAGTAATTTACATGTAGGGACTGCCTACATGTTTCCACAGTGAATTCAGTTATTAGGTTGGTATGACTGGTTCTCGGGGTTCTAAATTCACAGGAACACTTTCAAAGAACTACAAATTACAGTCAGAACTATTATTGCCTTTTTTATCGTGATAAACTCTTCAAATGAGTACTCCCACCCAGGGCAGGGTGGGAGGGACTGTAAGACTCGTACTGACTAAAATCCACGGTGATCGCTTATAGCCCTTTACGTCCCAGGGTCACTCATCCACAGAATGACCTCGACAGCCGTTATTTAATTTTGCAAGTTTGTAATTTTGGTGCAGGGTTATAATGTTAAAAAGGAAATGCCCAGACTTGAAATACTGCTTGAAATGATTTGTACTGTGTGAAATATATCAAGGGTTCTTTGTTATGGGAATTCATTGTGCCCTCAAGCTTTAAAAAACTGCTGTTGTTTTGATAAACAAATTGTTTTAGTGATGGTGTTGCAGTTTTTTGTTGCGACGTAATTGGAATTGATGTTATGTATGTTAGTTTGTTAGCGTTTTATTTTGTATGAAATTGTAGGCTTTTGTTTAGCTACAAATGGTTTTTTGCTGTGACTAGGTTTTTATTATACCTACGTTATTTATTAGTTTTGCTAGGTTTTTTTTTTCTGAACAGCATTTTTTATTAGTAAAGTATAAGTACATACTTTGTCCTTATTTTTGGATATTGGTTAACCGATTTTAATGATATGCGTAAGTTTAAAAGATATCAAAAAAACATTTTTGAAAAAGTCTTAAATTGTGAAAAAAAGGATGTTTGGATTTTTTTTTGTTTTTAGGGAACGTGTTAATGTGTTTTTGAAAATATCTTTAAATTCATCATGTCATGATCCATTCAGCCGTTCCGACGTGATAAAGTAAAAAGCATCCATCCATCCAAACATCCAAAGTTTCGAATATATCAATTAGATTCATAATAAACATACTTAACACCATTAGATTTAACTTGATCAGACTAAACAAATATTATAACTAATAATCAGGCGCAATTATGCAATATATTGATATTGTAATTAGCGAAGTTCCGCTATAATTCGAGAGACTGCGGCCACGGTAGTAAAGTTCAAACCGCATGGAGGAAGGAAATGGTAGCTCCATATTGAAGCTGGATGCAATTCGATGTTAATTTTGATAGAGTTGAATATTATGTAGAGAACTTATGAATTGAATTCGCACGTAACGACGTGTTTTATTTGATAATATTACTTTCTTTCTATGCCAATCGCCATGGAGTTATTTTAACTCTTAAAATTATGTTGTAAATTATAATTTCGCACATAATCTTAAAAATAATTTGAACAATTTTATTGATCGAAGTTTAGATAGTACATATTAATTATTTTCAACTTTCCCCTAATCCTTCGAGGATTAGAGGCCTTTTTTTTATTGGGACAAACCCACCACACTATTCCCAACCACTGCAACTCCTGAAAGCCAGAATCAACAGTGGCTACCACCAGAAAAGCGCCGAGACAATGAAGCTCGACGTGTCCCGGAGAATGAATTTACCTGTCTTGGATCCTGCACGAAATTAATCAGAAAAGAATAGTGGAGGAGTAGGATATGTTTCCACTTCGAGGATTAGAGGCCTGATGTTTTGTTTTATTTTTAAGCTAACGCATAGCTTTTATCACGGGCTCTGAGCGCGGCGCGGCGCCGCTACCGAATTCCCAATTCCGAATTCCCAGGCTGACCATAGCCTAATTAGTACAGTAATAAATATAATAAATAATTAATTATAATTGCATAAGTTGATACAAAATGCTATGCAATAGCTTTACCGCGGCAGTCCCCGAGTACCACTTACTTTTTTTTTATCATCTTCTTCTTCCTGCCCTTATCCCATTCTACTCGGGGTCACCGCAACACGTTTTCTTCTTCTATTCTCCCCTATTAGACGTCATAGTATCATTTACTCCTTTTTTAACCGACTTCAAAAAGGAGGAGGTTATCAATTCGACTGTATTTTTTTTTTATGTTTGTTACCTCATAACTTGCGACTGGGTGAACCGATTTTCATGATTCTTTTTTTATTTGAAAGCTGGTGCTTCCCGTGTGGTCCCATTGTCACCATTTCAATATCTGATGATTGGATCCTGGAGAAATCGAGGGCAACCCTCAAATTTTATAGGCCCACACATCGTTTTTCGCAAATATTATGAAGTAATTTAAGTACTTGCGTATAGTAATCATCATCTCATGTAGCTGAGCTGATGATGGAAGGTTCAACAACTCCTTAACAGTAAGGAGTAGGCGTCGACTGATTTAGTAAATTATTTTTTTTCATTTAAGTATTTCAAAGCACTACAATTTAATAAAGGTCTGGAGTATATCTGATGATGGAGCCGAGAGACAGTCGAGGGAACTCCTCAACGATTCACAGCAGCTACCTTGTGTTTGAGCTTGATTAATTTGTATTGATAAGAACTTTACATCTAGATGAGTTGTATTATTTGTTGTTATTAGGGGTCTGATGACGAAGACGAAGGATAGTTCAGGGAATTCCTCAACGGTTTATAGTAGCTACCTTGTGTTTGGACTTAATTCATTTATATTGATAAGAACTTTACACCTAGATGGGTTGTAACTGTCATTAGGGTTCTGATGATGAAGACGAAGAACAGTTCAGGGAACTCCTCAACGGTTTACAGCAGTTATCTTGTATTTGGACTTAATTCATTTATACTAATGACCCATTATGGGTTATTGTTCGATGCAGTATACCTGCCATTTGGTCCCATAAAAAAATCATTTATTTTGGTGTTCTTGCTTATTGTGTACATGGGCGATGTTATAACCGGTGCTAAGGATAATAAAATTCTAGTGCATAAGTAAGAAAATTATGTTGTATTGACAAGAATTTCGGTTGGATATTTAAACTAAAAGGGTAAAATAAAAAAGTTTTTTTAAAAAAATGTAACCGACTTGTAAAAAAAACAACCACTAAAAAGGGTAAAATAACCTACCAAAAAACTTTTTTTTCGGAAGTCGGTAGCAAAAAAATCAATGAAATAAAAAAGCAAAGCCACCGACTTCCGAAAAAAAAGTTTTTTGGTAGGTTATTTTACCCTTTTTAGTGGTTGTTTTTTTTAGAAGTCGGTTACATTTTTTTGAAAAAACTTTTTTTCTTTCATAACATTCCTTAGACAATCCATCCATCTTTTCTTTGGCCTTCCTCTTCCTCTCCATCCATCAACATTCATACTCATCACTCTCTTAGCCACATGGGTGTCATCCCTCCTCATCGCATGTCCATACCAAGATAGACGATTCCCTTTCATTTTTTCTGTAACAGGCGCCACTTTCAAACTTCCCCTTATAAACTCATTCCTTACTTTATCCATTCGTGTCACTCCACACATCCATCTCTACATCCTCATCTCCGCTACATGCAATCGTTTCTCATCCATCTTTTTCACAGCCCAGCATTCCAAATTCCATTCAATTTTTTTTTATCACCCCATACTGGAAATACTCTCATGTTTCGTAGGTGCGTTTATAAAAATTTACATTAAATTCATATTCTTATACATCCCGGAACAACTTATCTGTGGACTATACAAATATTTGCTCGCTATAACTGCTGTTTAAAGCGTACTTTCAAGTTATGTTTTTTTTCCGCTATATTATTATAATTATTTTTATATTCTAGGTTCATATAATTTATCAGCCTCAAAATTCAAAGCTGCCCCATGGACCTGCAACGCCAATCAGGCCATCAAATTAAACTTGTATGACATATTTAATTGCCTCGTATCCCAAAGGACGACACAACGACGCATCATGTTACCGGGGAATTATGTTGAAATTAACGTAGGCACACTGCAACGAACCATGGTTGATCAAATGTGGAGTTATACTGAAGGGAATTTTGACATAATTAAAGAACCAGTGGTATACATAATTAATTAAATGTTTTATTTAAAACAACCCGCCCTGGCTTCCCTCGATCTATTTTGAAGAAAATGAGAACTCGGCATTATACAAAATAAAAAACAAATATGCTACTTCTAGGCAAGCTTGCTTTACCGTCGATTACATTATTACTTATTTATAGTGGTCAGACGCGAGTTTATCGTTAAAAAAACTTTTTAAAAAAAGTAACCGACTTCAAAAACAACAATAAAACAAGAAATTAATGGTGAAATAACCTAATTAATAACTTCTTTCGGATGTCGGTGGCTTTATTTTTTATTTATTTCATTGATTTTTAGCCACCGACTTCCGAAAGAAGTTATTAATTAGGTTATTTCACCCATTTTTGTTTTGTTGTTGTTTTTGAAGTCGGTTACTTTTTTAAAAAGTTTTTATTTTACCCTTTTTAGTTTATTTGTTAAATAGTCAACCCAAATTCTTGTAAAATGCAAAATTTTCTTACATAATTATGCACTAATCTTGTAATCCGTCACAACAAAAAAAAATCGATGTCTCTAAAACTACTGAACCGATTTTGATGAAACTTGCAGTGTACCCTAAGTTGAACAATACCTACCTAGTACAACAAAAAAGAATTACTTAAATGGAACTTGAAGTTCCGGAGATATGCGTGCACAAACATAAAAACATACATACATACACTTGTGAAATTTGGCACATTTGCTCAGACGCTGATATAGACTAACATATATGAAAACTGGGCAGTTCTGATAATATTACATACATACGGGTCGAATTGATAACCTTCTTTTTTTTGAAGTCGGTAAAAATAAATCACAGAGAAGAGGCCTGAAACTCAACAGAGTTTAAGAAGACACACATTGGGTTTGCAAACCACGCACACAAATGGAAAGTCAGGTCTGGACATTGGGTTGGTTTGGGGAATAATTTGAAAACTGTAATCTTACTATTTCATAATGATACAAACATTGCACCAGAAAAAATTAAAGGTACGCAATAACACAATCCAATTTACTTCAATAATTTTGAACAAAAAAACATTACAATTATTATAGAGCGGTTTTCATTAGCCATTCTCATAGAAATACCGAAACGACACAATAAAAACATTAGGTGCCGTGTTTTGCGAACTGAATCCTATGCAGTTTTGTTTAGCAAGCGACTTTGACCCCTAATGCTAACAAATTAAGACGTGTAATCCATTGGTTAATCTAGTGGAAACTAAGTTAAAAGAGCTTAGCAATGGCCTGCTGTTACACCGCGGTTGCATGCGGTTTATTATTGAATTATTTTGTAATTTTGAACAAGTGTTTGTGTTTATTCTGTCACGCCATTTTATGCTGTCTACTCTTCGATCATTAAAAACAACTAGATACACAATCAGCGACAAAAAACGTCCTCACCAAAAGAATGACCAAATCAGAGATCGGTCATCCTTTTTGTTTAGTACTGTTCTAACGCTCGGAACGTAAACATGCCTCCGTGCTCGTTTAAAAAGTGCAAAAATCACTCTTCCAGGACCGGAAACAAGGATAGAATTTCATTTTTTCAGTAAGTACTAATATTAACAATATATAATAACTATCACTGTACTATAAATACTGATATTTCGTAAAGAAATCGCTGTAAAACATTTATTTTAAAATTGACGAAATTATCAGCAGGGTTTATAAAGCACCTAAATTGAAAAGACTTTTACTAAACGTACAGTTCATATTATCGCATGGCTACTTGATTTAGTCGGGTAACATGTGTTGATTCGAGTCGCGGTCGTAAAAATGAATGTGTTTTTATGTCCGTTCTAAATCCGACTTTAACTCATTCGAATAAGGTTTAATTTCTTTTGGCATATATGTTGGCCAGTTATGTTTCTTTCTGTTTTCTTTCTCTTTCTATTTTACGAACCTACTTGAGGACAGTTTTAAGTTCGTTTTTGTACGGGATTGTGTATCTAGTTATTTTTAATGATCGAAGTATCTACTGCAGTTAGTTTTGTAATTTGAAGAGCAATGAATTACTAATAAGAGCAGTAGTGGCCCAGTGGTATCGGTCCAGACTTACGAGTTGTAGGTCGTGGGTTCGAACCCCGCCAGGCGCATTACTTTGTGTAATTTATTTCATCACCACTGCTCTTAAAACGGTGAAGGAAAACATCATGAGGAAACCGGCATGTCCTAGAACCAAAAATTCGAAGACATGTGACATCTATCAACCCGCACTGGGCCCGCGTGGTGGATCATGGCCCACTCCCTCTCACAGAGAGGAGCCCTGTGTCCCAGCAGTGGGAACATTAGAGGCTGATGATGATGAATTACTAATTCAAATACGTTTTTTTTGTGAAACAATATAATGAAGACGCCAATGATGAGTCAATGAATGTGCACTTGTGCAATTTAAAAACCGGTACAAATATTTTAGTTTTCATTAGTATATTATAATTGTTTTCGTGAACAGCGCCTTTCGTATCTCAAAACAGCATCGTGTGAAAGTCAACATTTCCTCGTACTAAATACCTATTCCTAGACATTGTGACATCTCCAATCCGAAGATTTTCTTTGGAAATAATCTAAAGAATTTCTCGGTAGCTCGGTTGGAAATGAGCGTCGGATGTACTGAATTCGAAGGTCACAGGTTCAAATTCTGCACGCGGTTCGAATTGTTCTTTCCAAAGAAAATCATTAAAAATTCGCTACTTATGCCTTAATGCGTTTAATATTAAAAAATATAACCAATCCGCACTGGCTTTTTAGGAAAAAGGCTTGTGTACCAGCAGTGGACACATTATAAGCTGATTATGATGGCGCTTTCCCCTATTCTATCCCTTATTTATCATCCCTTGTTATCCTTACTTCAAGCTTTTTTTTGGGAAAAGAAAAATCCTGCGTTTTCCGTATAAGTACTCTAGAACGCCTTACCGATTAGGCCATCGCAGCACTGCTCGTCGAGGCCGAATCTTTCATTCCTTTGCTTGAACATTTTGCGATAATGTTACTCTTACTTTTCTTCGTAACACACAGAGCAACTAAGAAGTTGCACAGTTTTTTTTTCGTGCTTAAATCATTAAATGAGTCCTCCCAACCCGAGTGGAGCTGAAGGGATTGTCAGACTCGTACTGACAAAAATCAACGGTATTCCTTCGATAGCCTTTAACGTTTCAGAATCACGGTTACCTGATAAGACAATCCCGTGACCCACACAGGCTTTGCCCCTCTAAGGGGGGCCCTCTCGTCAGATTGTTGACAGCACTTTGACGCGCGCGTGGAACACGATGCGCCATCGATCCGGGAAGTTGCACACACCTTTAGTTACGCTACGGTGTGACAGTCGGACCACAGTAATGGGTTGTTAAATTAGTTGGACGCCTTATGGCTGAGAAACGGCGGAGTTGGAGCAAATTTATGCAACGGATAATTTTGTTCTCATGCTTTTGAGATGGGGTCTGGTAGCCTTGTTTGTTTCATGTGTTGATAGTTCTTGGTCTTAGGTTCAAAAGCTCTTCCTTTTCCCATGAAAATATGTAGGAACTACAGAAGACCACTTGTTACGATCCTTACAAACTCCTTTCACCTCCTCTAAATTCATACCTAGAGGTGTTGTTGATGTTTAGTTGTTTACACGTTTTAAGTATTAAACTTAAGTGATAATTTTTGATAGATATATACGTAATATCCGTAATATTATCACATAACGTTCCACAGAAAAGGAAAATGGAAATGCAGGAAAAAATAATGCATAAAGCTTTCTTATTGTGTTACCAGTAAACTCAGCTAATTTTTCATTGAAAATTAAATAAAACTTAAAAATATTGTGGTGCATAAAACTTGACACGTACTTTACTCCGCGGGTTCGCTACTTAATCCACATCTCTGTCACATCCCACGCTGTGCTCGATTTGATAGTACCCGCAATTGACTTCTCACATAGCGTATACTACATATAGTCGGCGCATCATAATTATTTAACATTATTTTTAGTATGCGAAACCTGAATATAGTTTGTTCAGAATCAGTGACTGATTCGATTCCAATAATTTTTACACCATGTTATATTTTTTTTTTCAAAAATATTTTAATTAAATTTGATTACCAGTTAATTACAATGCAATCATCGTACGGTTAGGTACCTATTGCCAAATTATTACAGGAGACGCGGTTTACTCGGCTGTACCGCCAAATTAGCACGTTTTTGAATGGACAACCGGGTAATATACAAGCTTATAACTTAGTGGTTTTTTATGATACGGTTTTAAAATTTTGTACATAGATTCTTTACACAAAAATACTAGACAGGTGCATCGGGTTTCGTATAAACAAAAAATAATGTTGTATAATGTCTAGACTTTTCTATTACTGATTATTTCAACAGACACAACCGTTCTGGCCATATCATCCCTCACACATCGGTCATAACAGCATCTATAGCTACAGATAACCCCTTAATTTTCATACCAAGTCTGATAATACTTTGGCACTAAAAACATTCATCCATCATAACCCTTTCAGTAAAAAGGTGCTTATTATTGTGTTTGATATCACTCAGTGTGATTGATGATATGTGATTAGGTTCTTTAATATTTATATAACTGGGCGAGTTCGTAACCTTTTACGTGCTATCTTTTGTAGAATAATTGTCTAGTAGTCTACCAGAAGTCATAATGTGGGATTGTTGTAGATTCGTCACAAAGTTAATTCGTCACACTTTGCAAATCTCACGCACAGAATAATTCGTCACATGCATTAACAATATGTGTAATCTCGTCACAGTTAATGATACCAGTTTTTAGAGTGTGAACTCTCCTATAGTGAATTGAATTTGTTGATTTCAGAGCTACTAAAATCTAATTAAACATTTTTTAAAGTTACACCGGACCACCGATTGTGTTTGAAATTATTGATCATTAGTGTCAAAATATAATCATTATGGGTCCTTGTCGGTATATCTATAGGCGCTTTGTAAATGTATGCCAGTAAAAAAGTTAGAAGAGAGACCATAATAAAGCAGTACAGATAATAAAGATGACGTGATCAAAATTCCGCTGAATAAAAAGTTAAACCGGGTGAAGTTAAACTGTTCACGAGGGACTTAATCAGAAAAAACGTAGTAGCGATGAAAAATGGAGAGTAAGCAACTTTGTACATTTATTCTTTTTTGTGACTTGAAGAGATATTAACGTGATCATTGAGTCTTATTACGTCATGTTTATGACAAAGGAAATGTAATATTTTTTTTAAGTTAATTATTTTATTTTAATTGAGACCCAATTAGTAGTAATTAGAGTCGCGTTGCGTTGCGACCAGATCAACGCATTGTATGTCAAAATTCTTCTTCGGCGTGTCAATGATTCTTTTTTAATTAAATAACCAAAACTTTGCCACGTTAGCGTTGGTGGCGGCATCGATGCCGACAACGTTCGTAACGTGGCAAAGTGATCTTCCAGCAGATACATACATATAGACATAAAGTGCTGGTGGAATTACACAATGTACAAGTTAAAAGGTGGGCTATTGTTTGTGATGAGATTCTGCAGTCACACCCTTCTTCATCAGTATACTACCAGCGGACAATGTTGTATTTGCAGCGATCAACCTGGCTTCGTAATCGAGCATACGTTGGCCATCGTGTCGTTACGCATGCCTAGTTTGCCCGGGTGTCATACCGGAGCTCGAACAGTGTAGCGCATCAACCTCTGCCAATTCGAATTGAGTTATTAGAGAATTTGTCATTTTGAGAAGTTGTCTTTTTGCGACTCGTTTGTCATCATCAGCCTATAAATGTTCCCACTGCTGGGACACAGGCCTCCTCTCTGTGAGAGGGAGTGGGCCGTAATTTACCATGCGGGCCCAATGCGGATTGGTAGATGACACATATCTTCGATTTTTTGGTTCTAGGACATGCCGTTTCCTCACGATGTTTTCCTTCACCGTTTTGAGAGCAGTGGTGTTGAAATAAATTACACAAAGTAATGCGCCTGACGGGGTTCGAACCCACGACCTACAACTCGTAAGTCGAGGCCGATACCACTAGGCCACCACTACTCCACTACGACTCGTTTGTAAACCGATTGAACTATTGAAGAATTTGTAGGCCGCGTCATTGATCACAATCAAAAGGGAAAATTATCACATCTGAGAGTAAGAATACAGGAAAGATGCTGACTGCTGATTTTTTTTAAAGTCTGTGCACCGCCCATAAACCTTTTCCATTAGGTAGTTGTTAGACTTTTGGGCTTATTTAATACACAGACAGTCAATACCTAAAGAACACAGCCAACTTTCAAGGCAATGAGGTCTCACTGTTTCTTATTTTAAAATAAATGGTCTTTATCTACACTAATGTTATAAAGAGGAAAGATTTGTATTTTTGTGTATGTTTGTAATGAATAAACTCAAAAATGCTGGTCCAATTTCAAAAGGTTTTTTCACCCGTTGAAAGCTGCTTTGGTCCTAAGTGACATAGGCAATAAGGGGCGGGGGGATAAGCGGGCGAATCCGTGGGTAAAAGCTAGTCAATTAATAATACACTACTAATTAACACCAACATTCTAAAACAAACGCGAGCCAACATAAACTCATACATCTCGACAGCCGCCATTTTACTTTTCCCGACACCCTTATCAAGTAGATGACCGTTTTTAATTAATTAAAAGCTTGGATCAAGTCAAAAAGGAATTTGTGATAATGAACCGGTGGCAGTTTTTTTTTAATTTACTCGGTCACTAAAATGTAAGACACTGGCATGTTGTATGCCAAATTGGATTGCCATTTTTTAACTAGACCTTTTTTTGTTTTGTTTGTAGTTTTTCTTATTTTGGTAACTTAGATTGTTATGTGCCAATTTTTAAAGTTTTTTTTTTATGTGTAACAACCTTATATGTCTTGACCTTAGCCGAGGTCAGTAGTGACTAAGACAAGGTCGACGATGGAGCGAGCTTACCCAGAAGAAGCCTGTTCACTCTAACTTTGAAGAGATTAGGGTTGTATGCGTTCGGAAACACAGACGAATAATTGTGTCTTATTGTTTTTATAAATGTGTAGCATATGCAACGGCCAAAAATATACCTACCGAAAGCGCTAACTAGATTTTAGTAGACTCATAAATCTAGAGCCTATTCAATTATATTATAGACCTCTCAGTGAAAACTGCATTTTTATTCAGTAGCTGCGTGATGCGGTTACAAACACACAGAACAACAGAATTCTAAAGACTGTAATTGTGTTTCAACTCTGTTGCTCTAATAAAGACCCAGATATTAGTTTTTCTTCTACATTTTTAATGTAGAGACGTCAGCAGGTCAACCTACCCCAATCTGTTTTTACCAGTCGAACATTAACCTTCCAGTATTAAGAAAATTTGACAGATTGAGATAAGTCGATGTGCTGGCGTCTGTACAATTGAATCATAATTATACGAAGACCCTAGAAGAAAGTACACTGACCTTATGGTGAGGTTCTGCAGAAAGGTCACATGCGTAGTATTCGCAACGTGCGTGCATGTAGGAAGTGAAAGGAATATAAATAAGTAGTCGTACCAGGTGGCGTATTGGAGTCTCCGTCTCATGGGAAAACAAAGTGTGTTTACGTATGCATGTCATGTCAGCAACTCCATGTAAAGCGGACCACTGATCACTGAACTGTCTTAACAGGGCACCATGAAATGATGAAATTAAATGATAAAATAAAATAAAGTGATTAAATGAAACGATGAAATAAAGTCACTTTAGCTCCACTCAGGACAGGACGACTCATTTGATGACTTTTACACCCCAAAAAAGTATGACAGAACAAAAGAAGATGGCATAGGAAATGTTTCCGAGATTTTATACAACAATGGACAGAAATCCTTTCTGTTACTTAATGCAGAATTAGCTTATAATGTTCTCACAGATGAGACACAAGCATTCTCTCTGTAAGAGAACTTGGGCTGTAATCCACCACGCTGGACAAGATTGGGTTGGTAGAAGGCAATGGTATTATTAATATATTATGGTATTCCTCAAGACGAAAGTCTTCAACTAATGTGTGTTACCAGTAATGACTTACGGCACCGAAACGTGGTCTTTCACTATCGGCCTCATCTCAAAACTCAAAGTCGCTCAGCGAGCTATGGAGAGGGCTATGCTCGGTGTTTCTCTACTGTTATGAAATAACAATAGCAAGTTACCAAATGTTGGCTTTATTCAACTTAAAATTTGTACAGACATTAGATAATATACCATGACAACTTCAAACCCTGAAAAGCATAGACTCTTAAAGAGTCTTTATGTGGCGACTAAGAAGTTCACCACATCTACGTGATCGAATCCGAAATGAGGAGGGAGATCCGTAGACGAACTAAAGTCACCGATATAGCCCACCGGATTAGCAAGCTGAAGTGACAATGGGCAGGCCATATTGCTCGCAGATCAGATGGCAGATGGGGTCGAAAAGTGCTAGAGTGGAGACCGCGGACTAGCAAGCGCAGCGTATAGGACGTCCACCAACGAGATGGACAGACGACCTTATAAAGGTCGCCGGAAAACGCTGGATGCAGGTCGCTTCCAACCGGTATATGTGGAGATCTAAAGGGGAGGCCTATGTTCAGCAGTGGACGTCCTATGGCTGAGATGATGATGATGATGATTATGGTATTTGCAAATCGTAAGTCGCAGCATTAACCTCTGGGCCACCAATGCTCTTATTGTAAACTACTGGGAATTCGATTTAAGTAGTCTCGAAACTGAGGGTTATCAAGGCATCCCACATGCTGAATGGTGAGATAATTACATCCATCCACGCGGACGAGGCCGCGGGCTAGTAATTCTAATTTGCACGAACGAAGCCCATTCAAAGAACTGTCAAAAACAATTTGTATTTTGTAACACAGTTACCAACTTAACATCCCTATCTAATGTTTGTATTATAAGGATGTTACACACATGTCCGAGTTGGATAAATTCAACACAGCCGAACGGCAATACTGAATGTGTAGATAAGTATCTATCTACACTTTCGTGAATTAGCCTCTAGTGTTAGCTTAATTAGTGCAGTCTGAACAATAGCTAAGCTATGATATATATGTATAGGTAGGTAGTATAGGTAGGCCAATTTAGACAAATTGAATGAAAGTTTTTTTTGCTGTTTCTAAAATATTAAAATCAAATAATAGACAACTTGGAGCAATTTTATTTCCGAATAAAGTTTGACGTTCAAAATTGGCTTTTATGGCCCTTTTATTTTTTTATCGTGGTAAAATCATCAAATGAGTCCTCCCACCCCGGGCAGGGCGGGAGGGACTGTCAGACTTGTACTGACTAAAATCCACGGTGTCCTTCAATAGCCCTTTATATTCCGGGGTCACGGTAATGAGATAAGTCCCGCGACCCCGGCAGGCTTTGGCCCTCTAGAGGGGGGCCCCGTCATCTTGCTGACGCTCTTTGAGGCGCGCGTGGAACACAACGCGCCGTCGACCCGGGCATGGTCCATGGTCGGGCAGCGAGTTGCCCTTGGCTTTTATGGCCCTTACTAAAAGAAATTGTTTCACTTAAAAAATGGTACCTATAGTGTCCCGACCCGATTATGTGTGTGCACCCCCTAAACCCTCTGGCTGTTGAGTTTTCTAGGAAATGTAATAAAACTTCGGGTCTAATATTCGCTAAGCTCCGACCTCATGTTAACGTCACGGTTTCTGAATTTCCGTATTTCACACCCATAGCTTTATGTGCTGGGTTTAATTAGGTCTTACTTCGGGACATGAAATTAACGGGACAAAATTCCAGGTAGCAACATTATAATTAGTTTATCCGCTAATAATGCCATCTCTGTGAGATCCTGGGTACTCTACCGGTTACAGCATTACGGGTTCCTCATGCAGCATATTTTTCTTTGTCATTTTGGTACAAGTATTGACTGTTGATGAAATAAATAGACACAGGGATGATTGGAAAACACAATTCTTTATCAAGTAAGACAAAGGCAGATAGAACGCAGTTAAACCGTCTACCATTAACGAATTAAAACAGCTTCGATAATCGACAACTATTATAATAAACCACTTCACTACACGTGTAGTACGCGCTGCTAACATTAGTGTCGCAGTATGTTACTAAATAGGACACAATGTTTATTTACGTACGCATGACCGACGTACGCGATCGACGTCCGCGCTACCGAATTCAAACTTAAATCGTTGATAAAACCTGAGTATAACTCAACTAGAACCTAGGAAATACGTAGGTGAGGGCGCCAATTCTGAGCTCAAATAATAAAAAAAAAACATAAGCAAAACTCACAAGAATCCGTTTATACTATCACTAACAAATACTTCATCTTCATCATCAGCCTATTAATGTTCCCGCTGCTGGGACACAGGCCTCCTCTCTGTGAGAGGGAGTGGGCCATAATCCACCACGCGGGCCCAGTGCGGGTTGGTGGATGTAACATGTCTTCGAATTGTCGGTTCCAGGACATGCCGGTTCCCTCACGATGTTTTCCTTCACCGTTTTTGAGAGCAGTGGTGATGAAATAAATTACACAAAGTAATTCGCCTGACTGTGTTTGAACCCACGACCTGCTACTCGTAAGTCGGGGCCGATACCACTGGGCCACCACTGCTCTAACAAATACAAATGGGTTCAATTCGACCGCTAAAATATGATGCAATGTAACCCTCAACCGCTGCGTGTATTTACGAGACGTGGTCGCGAGTGGTTTGCACAGCACTCGCGCGGTGGCACTGTTTGCGACGCAATCGCGCGCCGATTTGTTGTGTCCTGTCGCAGGAGAGGGTTAAATCGCCACGAATTGATCGTGGTGTTGTCGTTCCTTAGGTTTTTTATTAGGAATAAACTCAAAATCTACTTTGCCTATTTCCAATTTTTTTTTCACCAGTAGTAGCTACATTCACCCTGAGTAACATAGGCTATAGATCATATCCACCCGTGCGAAGCCGGGACGGGCCGCTAGTTATAATAAAATATTTACATTAAATTTGCAGATTATAGAACTCGCGTGGACCTTTTTTTTTGCGTGATAATATCATCAAATGAGTCCTCCCACCCCGGGCAGGGCGGGAGGGACTGTCAGACTCGTACTGACTAAAATCCACGGTGTCCTTCAATAGCCCTTTGTGTTCCGGGGTCACGGTAATGAGATAAGTCCCGCGACCCCGGCAGGCTTTGGCCCTCTAGAGGGGGGCCCCGTCATCATGCTGACACTCCGTGAGGCGCGCGTGGAATACAACGCGCCGTCGACCCGGGCATGGTCCATGGTCGGGTGGCGAGTTGCCCTTTACTCGCCGCCCGCATGCCCAACTCGCGTGGACTTATGTTTATTTTCAATGGCTTCCTACTAATGGAATTACGTATCCTATTTCTTAATTCAGATTTTAACCTACCTATGTGTCTAATTTATCAAAATGGAATCGTTCCCTTTTTACACTTGTTACACTAATAATTATTAGTCTGGTATAAACAAAACCCTGTTCAAAATTCATGAAGTATTTGTCTGTTTTGCTGTAAAATCCTTTTTGAAAGCTAATTTATTCAGTTTACCATTTTTTATTCATGAAACAAAACTAAGCATGTAAATAAAATTTTGTACCTAAACAAGTAAAAATACGCCAATTCTGCAGTCAGCAAAATATTCAAGAAAAACTGTCAACGTTATGAAAAAATAAAAAAAAAAACTAAACCCCAGAGCCCACAGCCTAATCAAACAACAAAGCATGCGACATCGCCATTCAGTCCGAACAATTTAGCTGGACAAACGTTGGCAAAATTTTGACAAATACCCACCACAGAGCCGAGGCCAAACAAACAGTGTAACGTGTTATTTGTATTACTAAACGTCAGACAAGCAGAGGGTTAAAAATATTAACGCTGGCGTATTCATCATGTGCGGGTTGGCGTACCGGTGTGTGTGAGTAGGCGGTTGTAGAGGGTTAAGTATCGTTGGGTAAGACGTGTGAAAATCTGCTGATATTTTGACGTAAGCTGGATTCAGGGTTAAATCTTGCTTAAAACAATAAAGTGACGAAATTGAATTAATTTTGGTAATAACGAAACGGGCGCCGACTTACCAAGGCGCATTTTTTCTCTAATTTATTTCATCACCACTGCTCTCAAAATGGTGAAGGAAAGCGTCGTGAGGAAGCCAGTCTTAGAACCAAAAATTCGAGGTGTTGTGACATCTACCAACACACACTTGGCCCGCGTAGTGGTTACAGCCCACTCATTCTCCGAGACACGAGGCCTATGTCCCAGCATTGGGAACAATACAGACGGAAGTGCAACCACGAATAGTTGTGTGGGTAAATAACAATATTTTTTAGCTTTTATACAAAAGACACGTCTTTAATAACTGCAACAATGTTCCACGAAATTTTTACAAAAATTCTCAGTATTTCATAAAGAAAAAACATCATGAACGAAAAATATGGAACAAAACGGGTCCATTGAATAGCCAAGCGGATCTACCAGTATGCAGGTTTTAAACAATAAAGTACGATACCAAATAAGTACAGACGAGCACGCAAACTGTCAATGAATGGACGGGTAAAACAATAATTTGTTTGTACTGTTGCGGAGAAAAATGTTGAAAGTTTAAAAGTTTATGAGTGATACCCTATTTAGGGTACGATAGGGCTGTGAAATGCATGACGATTATAAAAGTATCTGAACAACTAAAAGAGAGAAACCTGACTGGAGGCCTCCCCTTCAAATCAAGCAGCACACAACCTCCTCCTCCTTTAAAAAAAACCGGCCAAAGGCGAGTTGGACTCGCGTGAAGAGGGTTCCGTACGATTTATTTTTTGTCTACCTATAATTTTAACCGCAAATAATAGATGAATTGAAATTTACGAATAATTGAAGATTGGTACGCACAATATTGAGTGATATACCATGTTATTTTAATATCCTGGACTTCTTATAGATTTTCCTATAATCTATAAGTAGAAAAGTAATTTCTGTATTTTTTTTAATTTTAGGTTCAGTAGTTTCGGAGATAAGGGGGGGGTGGAATGGTCAATTTTTGTCTATTTTCTTGATTAGTTGTTGAGTGATTTACCATACGCACAATATTGAGTGATTTACCATGTTATTTTAATACCATGGACTTCTTATAGGTTTTCCTTTATTTTTTTTTCAAATTTAAATTTTGGGTTCAGTAGTTTCGGAGATATGGGGGGGATGGTCAATTTTCGTCTATTTTCTTGAATAACTTGGAAACTATTTACTTTAAAATTACAAAAAAATACATTTAAGATCTTCTCAACAAGACCTTTCATTTGATATGTCACACGATGCAGTTTTCAATTTTTTTTCATATTTCCCCTTCCCCCCAAAAATTACCTCGCATATACAGATTTCATCTATTCACGTCACACCTCTGTGCTTGGGTCACAGGAATTGATATGTGTAAAATTTCAACTTAATCGGTCTAGTAGATTCGGAGATAATTGACTGTAAGCGACAGACAGACGGACACACGAGTGATCCTATAAGGGTTCCGTTTTTGTATTCGGACGTACGGAACCCTAAAATTGAAAAAAATATAGTTGTATTTACGAAACATTTTCTGATTTCTCCTTTTTCTGGAAGAGTACAGGCTATAGTAATAAACTTTAAAAAGACTGAAATAAACAGACATTTTACTAGTATTAATAAAATACTTGAGGTAATACCACTACGGGTTGAAGCCGGAGTCTCAGTTCAAAAGATCCTTAAGAGGCACCCAAGGGATTGCTACAGGGAGGTAACAGCCACCCATCTGGAAAAATATTGTGCTGCAATTTATATTCGTAATGTTATAATAATAGGTATTGTGAATTTTAAAAGCATCGTATATTCGTTAATTTTTGTTTTTTGTAAAAAAAAATAGGGCAAATATGTCTTCAATTCTGATGGAAAAATTTTATATTTTTCAGTTGACTGGACTATTATTGTACCCAATGACTAAATATAAATGGATAGAAACAAATAAAGTAAGGTGAATTTGAAATTAAAACTGGCAGAAACACTTATCTTAAAACTATTGGCGTATAAACACATTACAATTATAATTGGCGCTTATAAAGCGCACCCACAACACAGGAAAAAAGTAAGAAAAAAATAACGGTGTAACCATAAAGTAGGTTTTGGTCACACCGCTGCACATCTGTTCGAATGTACCTAATAGAGGCAAGTTTTACATTTCCTTATTCATTCCTTTTTTACCTCACAAAAAAAGCACGACGAAAACAGGACACAACCCAAAAAAAAGCAAAAAAACAACCGAACATAATCCCTCACCAATTAAAAGAAAAAACTTATTTAAATGAACAAAAAACAGCGCATATTTAACGCAAATCTCTGCAACCGTACTTTTAACCGGGCGGGCCGACGATACCCGTATATTTTGAAAGAACCGGCCCGCACATCCAACGTTTTGTTTACACCCATGCATCCGTATTACCGGTTTTACAAAGAGAACAAAGTTGGATTCAGTTCCCGTCGGAAGAAAGCGCTGATTGTATGCTGGTTCCCGTAGACCTACTTTTTACAGCGAGGGAAAAGATGTCGCTGTATCTCGTTGTGTTTTTGTGAAGATGGCAAATGAAATATCTGCTAAATATAATGTAATTGGGCGATACGTATGTTTAAAGGCGGTGATGATCAAAATAATATTCGAAAGTATAAGGAACATCGAAAAATACCAAAAAGATTTTCAGGTCTTTTTTTGTATATTGAATTAGATTTCGTTGATTTTAAAAAATCATACAAACTATACTATCGAATGGTTATAATACCATTAAAATAAAAATAATGAAAGCATTGCAATTTGCAACCGTGTTATACAATTTTTGATACGCTGCACGCTTCAGTTGCCGCAAGCTACAAGAATATGATCGATTCCGGGTACCTACTTATAGAATCTGTAATATTAATTTTAAGGTTTGAAAATCATGTACATACTCGTACATTTACAGCAGCACGCGTAGCATGGCGATTCTATCTCTATTCTACCAAGAAAAGACAAAGTTATTTCATCGTTATTTCTATACAAATCGACTGCTTTTTTTGCACAAGTATGACTCGATTCTTACACCATTAAAGAATAGAAACATATCTTTTCTATATTTTAAACATTGATATGCTTATATCGATAAAAATCTTTTACACTCTGTCATTTTGTCTATTCTCCCGTCGACAAAACCCGTTTCTACGGCGCCATGTTACGCGTTCAGATGAAGATTCATCCACTATCTTGCCTAACGATTGGCTATGGTGTGGTTGAGGGTGAAGCACTTTTGCCTAGAACTAACCTATTCACTTTTGACCTGAAGACCCAATGTTTGCAGAAAATATTGTTCAATCATCAAGATCTATTGATCCTCTCCTAATTTATTTCAAAATACACAACTACATTCTTCTCATTATAAAATTAATATACAATGAAAACAGTAACATGTCTACACAACAACAACTTCTAAGCAAACATAACATTAGGTTAAACCTTGCTTACAGGTATTATATAAATTCCCTAGAGTTAGGTTGTCAGAACAAGAGCTGCAATATAATTATATACATCCAACAATCAACCGGGGCACCCGGGTATCTAAGCCCGTGTAATATCTAGCAACATCCGGTTCCAAGATGGCCGGCCCGGATATCCGGGGCTCTCAGATGTCGCTACTTGGACCGCTCTATTAAAGTTACTGTGTCGTTATGCTTGCTTAAAAACATGGTTCTTAAAGTTTGCTTGTTTGGGTAGACTTTAGACTGTCTTGAGATTTCTGAATGTGAATTAATTTCTTTGCTATCTTAGCTAAGATTTGACTGAGCGTTAGTTTACTTCTTTACCCTGGTTCAAGACTTCAAATGTTGCACTCTACACGTCTGACATACACTTGTGTCATTAATTTGCTATCTTCGCGAGTATCATATCAACGCAGTGACTTATGCTTAAGGCAGATTTACATTGAGTCAGTAACTGACGTCAGTCCACTGACGAGTCAGTACTGACCTGACACTGCCATAGTGTAAATTGATTTCAAGTCAGTACAGTACTGTCGAGTCAGTACTGACTTCAATATTCGCGCTTCAATATTTTCGGCGTCAGTTCGCCACCCCGCCACCCGCGCCTGTGCAACTGACGGCGTGTAAATATGCCCAAGTCAGTCGCTGACGCTCTGTTGTATGGTGACCACGCTTCCTCGCACCGCATCACAAAATGACGCGAAAACTGAGCGACACGGAAAACTTAAAACTTGTTCAACTATGCCGAAATAATGAATGCCTGTGGGATCTCGAATCGCAAAATTATAGAAATAAAGAAATGCGTGCAACAGCATTGCTCCAACTTTTATGAACGTGTGTACATCAAAAGAATATCCTCGACTACTGACGAAATACTGACTGCGTCGAAATAGCATGAGTCAGTTTTCGGCGCCAGCACTGACGACAGTCACTGACTCAATGTAAATCTGCCATTAAGTCCGGACGCGAAGCAAGAGGAATTACGTACTTTAACCTGTCACTGGGAGTGACAGAGATAGTAATAAAAGGTCAATGTACGATATTCCTCTTGCTCTCTGACCGGACTTTAGCCATACACGATCCAGTTTACCGTCAAGTTTGGAAGCAGCATACGGTATGACTATAATAGGCTATTTGACTAAAAAATTCTAATTAGTTCGTCAGTTAGATTATCAAATAATATTTGACCCGTATTTTTTCTTTTTTTACGCAAACCAAAATTGACGGAGTATGATGCTTTTAAAATTGCCAATACGTCACAATTCAGTACAATTTTTACTGAATTCTGACGTCACGAGCCCCCACTCTCGAGTCTTGATGTGTTATATCTTGGTAAATATTCACTGATTTTACATAAGAAAAAATATGTGTCCGTTATTTTTCAAAACTCTAAATAACGGACTAATTAGATTTATAATTTATTGATACTGTCAAATAGCCTATTGTGCATGACAACTCTTCTTCTGAGGCCTTATCATGAGTTTTCAGTTATTCTACTGTAAAGTAAACTGGAACTTTGACATTTTCAATTGACAAATTTCAAGGAAAAAAATAGTTCCTTCTTCGCACACCAGAGGCGCTGTTCCACTTTTCCATACAAGTAACGCTGTAAATACTGAGAAGACGCTGTAAAGTAAAATAGTGAAAACTCGTGGTATGGGCTCTGGTAGTCATAAGGTGCCGGTTCGCGCGCGCGACCGCGACGGGAGACCGAGACAGGAGACCGCGACACGGCCCGCGACCGGAGATTGTTTACCGTATCTGTCTCTTGTCGCTGTCTCGCTCGCGAACTGCCGCTCATACAATGCCTAATGTTAAGTACTGTCGCGGTCTCCTGTCACGGTCGCCTGTCGCGGTCTCGCGCGAGAACCGGCACCTTAACACCGTCAAGTTTACTGTATGCCGCTTCCTGTAGGTCACGGGACTGTCTCATCAGGTAATCGTGACTATGGAACGTAAAGGGCTATTGAAGGAATACCGTGGATTTTAGTCAGCACAAGTCTGACAATCCTTCCCGTCCCGCCCTGGGTGGGAGGATTAGGACATAATGGCATTTATTTCTCAAGTTAGAGCATTTTTCCAGTTAAGAGCGCATATTCTGAAAGTTGGCAACGTCGCCCATAGTTGTCAAATATTAACACGATTTAATTAATTTAGCAATGTTACTGTATGGAAATAAGAAATAAATATGGCTCTGTAGTGCACTAGAAAATTGATAGGGAATGCAATAATTAATATCGTAACACCGAATATACAGTTTTAGATGTAAAAAAAGTATTTGGAAACTTGTCAAATGCATTTTTTACACCTGAAACGGTTACAACATCAAATTCAGTGTTATAATTGCATTCCTATATCAATTTTTTATTGCACTACAGAGCAATATATTATTGCGACGTTGCCAAGTTTCTGGCTATGCGGCCTTAAGCTTGTAATACAAACCAATAATAACACTTCAAAAGCCATTCTTAAACCACCTTCACTTCAACTCACACTCGTTCCATTTTCGATTTAAAAAATCACCGGATCCATTTTATCTACCTGGCAACATTCGGCCGTGTCATTCAACGCCTTTAAAAGTCGGTCGTAAAAATAAAAAACGGGAGTCTATGGACAATAGAGTTGGGGGTAATTTTTCACCCGTGTATAGAGTTATGTTCGTAGTAAGGACGCCTTTATATTGGAGGGAGGAATCGATTATTTTTGTGCATTAAAAGGCACTGCTTTTAGATCACGGATTTAAGGAGAAAACTGTAGCGTTACGCCACCTTCTAGTAGGTAGGACACGGGTCTCACGCCGTCCAGCGAGATGCTGCTACGCTATGCCGAGGATGCCGTCGAAGTTAGCGGCCACGAAGACGAGGCCGGCTATGGGTCCAGGGTTTATGTCGCGCACCGTGATGTCGCCCACGGTGACATCGTCCTCCGAGAGGAAGCCGGAAAGGTTGCTGGAGCCGCAGTGTATGGCGAACTCGGTACTGCTGGTGCGGTATTTGCTCGATTTGGAGCTGTAGTACTGGTTGTGTAGCACTTAAAAAACACAACGGGGTTTATAATTAATTTATTGTAAAAATAAAAATAAAACAACACTGCAGAACATGCTGCCGGAGCCGTGGCAAAAATTGAAGTCCTAGAAAATAATTCATTGAAAATTCGAAAAAAGATTTTTTTTTTTAATTATTAAAACAATAAATAGATCTTAAAGTAAAGACGTTGAAGGAACAGAAGAGGTTGGATACCTCTCTGTTACAAAACCTAACCTCCTTGGTGAAGTGCTTCAGAAAAGCCGGGTGCGTAGTACTAGCAATCGGCGTGCTTGTATGGCCAGGTGTGTGAATGTGGATGAGGCGAAAGGAGTGTGTAAGGTTCGTAGCAGGTGGCTTTCTGTGGTTTCTGCCTACCCCCATGGGAAAACATAGTGGTCGAACTGAGAGTCTCCTATTTCGAAGTCGGTTAAAAGAAAATTTTATTAATTAGTTTGAACAGCTATTGGTACCGGTTTTGTCTTTTGTAGATCTTTGATAGTTATACAGATTGAGGAAGGTTGATGTGCTGGCGTCTGTACATTAATTTTGTTGTGTGTTTGAGCTTAATTAATTTGTATTGATAAGGACTACACCTAGATGGATTATAACTGTCATTAAGAGTCTGATGATGAAGACGAAGGACAATTCAGAGAACTCCTTAACGGTTTACAGTAGCTACCTTGTGTTTGGACTTAATTCATTTATATTGATGAGAACTTTACACCAAGATGGGTTATAACTGTCATTAAGGGTCTGATGATAAAGACGAAGGACTGTTAAGGGAACTCCTCAACGGTTTACATCAGCTACCGTGTATTTGGACTTCATTTATTTAAATTGATGAGAACTTTGCACCCTTAGGGGTGATTTTTCGATGCAGTATACCTGCCAAATGGCATAAAAAATCATTTTGTTTCGTTCAGTAGTTTTTAGCATTTTTGGCTTATTGTGTACAAGGGCGATGTTGTAACTGGTGCTTCGGATGATAAAATTTTAGTGCATAATGTAAGAAAATTATGTATTTGACAAGAATTTGGGTTGAATATTTAAATATAACTAAAAATGGGTAAAAATAAAAAACTACGGCTATTGGTACCGGTTGTCTTTTGTAGAACTTTGATAGTTATACAGATTGAGGAAGGTTAATGTGCTGGCGTCTGTACATTAATTTTGTTGTGTTTGTATGATTTATAAGAGTTTTATTATGATTTAATTAAACCGTACAAATAATTGTTTGAAACAAAGGCTGCAACACCTATTGTCACCTTATTTGGCTAAAATAATCGAATACAAAACTCATAAGGCGGCAAAATCGGATAATGAAAACGAATATACGAGTAATTATTTGAAAAAGCAATTGTATTAAAATACTATTGTTTATTTAGAGAATCTGTTTGATCAGATATAATTATCGGAACTCAGTTTACTGCTGTTTCTGATTTCAGATTTACGGATGTTAATTTGGATGACAAAGTTAATTTTTATGGGATTGTTTACTATTTGACATTTTTTTCGCCGAGTATGGCATGACCTTAGTATTGTTTCCCAACGGGTCGGCCTTAAAATGAACATGAACAAGACGAAAGTCATGTCGAATGTCCATGTGGCACCGTACCGGTTGTTGTTGGGAATGATACTCTCGAAGTTGTAGACCATTATACTTACCTTGGACAGATTGTTCAGTTAGGTAGGTCCAACTTCGAGAAAGAGGTCACCCTAAGAATCCAACTCGGATGGGCAGCGTTTGGGAAGCTACGTGATATCTTCTCATTGAGAATCCCACAGTGTCTCAAGACAAGGGTGTTTAACCAGTGTGTGTTGTCAGTGATGACATAGGCTCTGAAACGTGGTCTTTGACTGCTGGCCTTTTAGAGAGACTAAGAGTCACTCAACGAGCAATGGAAAGAGCTATTCTCGGAGTTTCTTTGCGGGATAAAATCCGGAACATGGATATTCGGCAATGAACCAGAGTCACCGACATAGCTAATAAAATTGGCAAGTTGAAGTGGCAATGGGCAGGCCACATCGCTCGTAGAACTGACAACCGATGGCGAAGAAGAGTTCTCGAGTGGCGACCACGGACCGGAAGATGCAGCGTAGGCAGGCCTCCCACTAGGTGGACCGACGACATCGTTAGGGTCGCGGGCAACCGATGGATGCAAGTGGCGAATTGTCGTTCGGCGTGGCGGTCCAAGGGAGAGGCCTATGTTCAGCAGTGGACGTCTTTCGGCTGATGATGATGAATTTTGTCCCAAATTTTTGCCTATGCAAACTGCTACGTCCGTATAAAATCTCCATTATACTCGCGCCCTAACGCCATATAACTATTATCTGTTGTTGCAAAGTAATAATGATCTATTGTGAAGGAAAATTTGCTGTATGCCGATGGTGACTCGCGGTTTTAATTCAGCTACAAAATGTTATTAGGCGTGTGTTTTGTTACCCCTGCCAAATAGGATTGAGTAAGTTTATTAACCTAAAAGATTAGCGTGGTAAGGGGTTGTGTGTCAAAGACCTTTGTTACTAGGGAATGATGGCGTTTTGTTGTGTAAAAAGTGGTGACATAGGATCTTAATTTTATTCCTATACCATAGTAGGCTAGTTGCCCTAAAAAATGTAATTAGTCCGTCTTTTAGATTATTCAAAAATAAGAGATACGTATTTTTTACTTGTAAATTAGACTAAAAATGACAAAGATATAGCCTGTTAAAGTTACGTGTGACGTCACGCCGCGTGGCATTTTTTCGCGCGGAGTGACGTCACACGTAACTTTAATGGGCTATATCTTTGTTATTTTTTGTTTAATCTAAAAAAGAAAAATACGTGTCCAATATTTTTCTATAATCTAAAAATACGGACTAAATAGAATGTAATTATTTTGACCCTGGAAACTACCCTATTTAACAACGCTCTCTAAAACGAGTAAAGCCCTATTTAGAGAATGCAAGTTTTCATAACAATAGAATAACATTTATTTGATATTGGACACACACACACAGAAATAATAGAAAATAAAATTAAAAATCCAATAACAATTTAGAGGGAGGACGCTATCCTCTCCCTTACGCGGCGCGCCTCCTCCTTCACGAGCATGACTGCTTCGCAGAAGGAGGCGAGGGCGAAAGACACCTAGCGTTGGTTTTCACTTGGCACCACGCAGTGAAACACGATCACGCAGTGATGACTACATTGCGGTACGTATTTGTTTGATCAACTTTCCGATCGTAATGTAGACAATCTTGCATGCAACTAGCATGCAAGATTTCATCAGCTAAATGAGGTTTTACATTGCAATTGTGAGTTTGTATTCCGAGCGATTGTGTATATTATTACCAAAAGCTAGCTTTTAAATGCTAGACAGAGTTTGTTCGTGCACACTATTTCTGCATGCATGTAGTGTAACATCGTAAAAACTGGTTGTGTCGACAGGAGAATAGACAAAATGACAGAATGAAGTAACATATCGTCCTAAGCATGTTTAAAGAATATAAATGAAATAACTTTGTTGTTTGTTTGATAGAAGTAGGTCTATGCATTTTTTTAGCGTGGTATAATCATCAAATGAGTCGTTCCACCCAGGGCAGGGCGGGAGGGACTGACACAAGTACCTCCCGAAACATCCGTGTCCGGTGAGGACCTGCGTCAGGCGGAAGGTCAGGACGCCGTGACGCCTATCCAGCCACTTGTCGTGCCCAGGTAAATTCAACAAAAATGGCTATAATATTGCACCGCTTACTTTCTCGACAAAATATCATCACAAAAGCAATGACGTTAACAATATGAGACCCAAAACTTATATATGGATTTAAATAAGCAACCCAGAAGCTTACGTGAGTTCCAGTTAAAGCCGTTACAGCAATAAACACTCTTTGAAAACCAATTAAATTATTGTACCTTTTCTTCATTTTGCTATGCAAAATTCAACCTTATGTACTCCTATCTATGTATGCACCAGCCAAAAAATGATTAACCCACTTTCCGCCGCGTCGAAACTTTGCAAAACAAAAGTTAGAAATGGCCGTGTCATCCGCGGATATGATCCGGCTCTCGGATACTCCCGGATCTCTTCGGATAAATCCAATACACATTGTGATCCGACTTACAAGTTGTTCGGACTAGTCGTCGAGTTACTTGATATAAACTTGTTTTGATAGATATCTTGTCACAGTTTGTTGATTTTGAAACTGTTTTAGATACTTGTAAATATGTTATCATTGTTTTGTAAATAAAATGAAATATTAGTTCACTTTGGGACATATTTAATGGCTTATATAAAAAAAATGATCAACCATTTTTTTGACCTGTTTAATGAATTTGATTGCTCTTTGAGGTCGTTCACCCGTGTGTAGCGTTCACAGCTGATTCCAACTTTCCGATCACATTTTGCAGACTTTGGACTGGCAATTCATCGAAATACTTACAAATAACTTATTTTATTGGCCATATTATTAAGCCAAAAGAAAAATGTTTGAAGAAAAAAAAATATTTTGAAAAAAAAAAATGAAAATATATTTTTTTTATGACATTAATATATTTTTTTGGAATGTTGGTACTTGGTTTTTGATACCGAGTACGCACACGAAAGTACTGCAGTTAATTTTTTAATATAGTACAATAAATAAGTTATTCCAAACGAACAATATTTGTCTAATAAACGTACGGTTTCAATAAATCCCCGTTATATTATTTTAATCGATCCCTATCAAAATTATTCATGAACGGCCTTAGTAAGCCATTTCATACCGAGCCGATCCACAGTATGTCAAAATCCTCTATAACATTGGTTCTCAACCATGGGTATTCAGAAGCTAATATATGAACCACGAGTGGATTCTTAAAACTTTATTTTAAATAATAACTTGTTAAGAAGATGGACATTCAAAATTCATCGATATTTTTATACAAATCCGAATTTCCTTTTCTATTAAATACAGAACATCATACCTACATTCTCCAAAGTGTCAATGAATACCTCAACAATAGTTTACCCAGTTTTCGTAAATAATTTTTAAGTCTCATGTTAAAGAGCGCAAGCCTATTGCCATTAAAAAAGCACAAACGAGCACTAAAAACTGTAACTGCTACTTGAAATTTTTGATGGAAAAATCCAATCACTCTTTGTTTGGCCTGGGAATCGAAATTTATATCATATATTTTATAGTCACCAATCGCTCGTGATCACTACACCATGTCTTTGTAAATATAGTTATATTTTTTGAACTTTGAGGACGCTTTAAGCAATTAGAAAATTAAAATAAGGGACCACATTTTTATTCCATACATTTTGGTCAAAAAGTTTGAATACCAGTTTTATTGTATTACCCAGAGCGACTGCCTATCTGACCTCCACAACCCAGTTTAGGGGTTGTGGAGGTCAGATAATCAGCTTTATCCGGTTCGACTGGAAGCCGAATCCAACATATTTGAAAAAAAGCTGGGCAGAGTGTGATATTCTGAGGTTTTATCATGAGTTTTCACTTAATTTCAAGGAAAAAATTAGTTCCTTCTTCGTACACCAGAGGCGCTGTTCCATTTTTCCATACAAGAAACGCTGTAAATACTGGAAAGACGCTGTAAAGTAAAATAGTGAAAACTCGTGATAAGGGCTCAGGTCAAAAAGATTGAGTGCCTCTGCCCTACCAAGTCATATGCAAATTCGTGTTTCATACCCGGCTGGATTGCTTTCAATGGGCTTCGATATCTACCGCCTCGTTTGTAGGCGAACCCGGGGTAACACGCAGTGTTATTCCCATTGTGTCTGTTAGAAATCCATCGTCGATGATTTGTATGGAAATTCTTATGAAATCTGTTTTTGTTTGAAAGGTTGGTTGTGTAAGATATGGAATCGATAAAGTTGTAGGATTATTCAAAACATACCTCTTCTATTATGGCATCCTTTTTTAATTTTATTTAGCGATAGATTCCCGTTTGACCTGTATCTCCTGATGATAAGCGAAGATGTGGTCGACGGTGAAGCTCGCTTGTCTAGAAGTAACCTGTTCACTCTTGACTTGAAGACCACAAGGTTTTAGCTATCAGGAAACACAGATCCCGGCAGCATAAACCTAACTTAATGTTATCAAAGCGACGGTGAGTTTGGTTTTTTTGTTAACTTTACACGCATACGAGGTGTGTTCAAAAAATATCGCTACTTTTGAATTTCCGTGGGTTCCTTATTTCTGATATTTTTTTTTTGTAGCGATAAGTTGCTCCACATGTCTGTCACGTATGCTGACAAGTTCGACCATTGTGAATGTTCAGTTATTTGTTGACAGCTGATTTACTAGCACGTGTCGTGGTTCGTTTTCGATTTGTGCATATCTGAAAAAATTGATCAAAGAATATGGATCAAAATTTTATGTTAAAAACGAAAATAAGTGCGCGGACGCATTCCGAATGTTGACTTTGGCTTATAGAGAATCTATCTTGGACCGAAGCAATGTTTATCAGTCCTACAAAACGTTCTCAGAGGGCCGAGAAGATGTGAACGACGATCAAAGTGCCGGGTGCCCGAGCAGGTCAACAACAGACGAAAAACAT
The DNA here is from genome assembly GCA_950005045.1 of Agrotis exclamationis. NCBI lineage: Eukaryota > Metazoa > Arthropoda > Insecta > Lepidoptera > Noctuidae > Agrotis > Agrotis exclamationis. The sequence continues at coordinate 17,499,106 of OX465436.1, forward strand.
GAAGTGAATAAAATACGTATAGTATTGGCCATTCGTCGAATCACAGTTAAAAATGCCTACGCTGGCCGGAGATCGTCTTGCGACGTCCGACGCCGCGCGCCGGTGGAATTAAAACTAGATATTTTTCTTAACATTTAGTTTCATGGATTTCCTCAAAGTAATGTCTGATTCTATAATTTAATATCTTAATTTTCAAGCTTCATACTTCAAGCTATATTAAATTATGTTCCTAATATGTAATACGAAGTCAGTACGGTTGTTTGTGCATCCCGCATTGATATTGGAGTAATAAACTTGAGATACGGGCAAATATTATTGAGGTACCGCTCTTGGGTACCTTGTAGGGCGCAATAACTTCTTATTTGTAATAGAAATTGATTCGTTCGAGATGTTTAGGGAAAATACTGTTTGATATAAAAATGTCATGGTATGTTGGCCTGCTTCTGCGAGCACTAGAGTTGTCTAGAAGATGCAGTGAGATTGGAATTCCATATTCTATTTTAATCATTCATGATTGTGTCAGTTGGTGTATTGAAAAATAGTGGACACATTTTTAGTGGACTGTGATAAAACGAACCAACAAAATTCGGGAGTGGAGGCTTGTGAAGTTAAAATACGCAAGGAATTATATCACGGTTTTACAGATTGTGTAATGAAGAAGGCAACGGCTACGAAAAAAAAGCCACTGTGGAATTCTGACCTGGCTGAGTAAAATTAAATTTACCCACTATCCCTGCAATGAAAATCACTTGCAACACCGCCGAAATGACGAAATTAAAAAAATATAGTAATACTCGTAGGATAAATTCAGTTAGTGACCATGTCAGATTAAAAATATATATGTAACCGTTTCAATTCTCAGTATGAAAAATAAACTGATATGAAGCCGATCAAAAGCCAGTAACGTGAACAAGCGCGGTAATCAATACTGTTCCTTATTTGCGAAGGCTCCTGTCTTCAAGAAAAATAATAAAAATGAACAAATTTTCGTGTCAATGATACTTACTCCAAAAAGTAATTATTCTTCACTTCAAAAATATCGCATTACAAAAGTATCCCAAATAACTTAAACGTGGCATACAAAATTACAAGCGAAATTAATTTAATTAAAAGCGAAAAATATCGCATTACAATTAAAAGAATATTACTCACTTTAAGGCTTGTTTACACGGGGCGAGTTTGTCGAAAATATAGAGAGGCGAACATCCATGTGGGGATCGACCTGCACTTCATTTTTTTACTGAAATAAAAACATAGTTCAATTTTTGCGAATATTTGTATTTAAAATAAACAGAATTTTTGTCCTTAAAAAGGCTGAACCGATTTTTACAAAAAAAGTCTGAAAACCAATGTTCAGAAACCTGCTTTTAAATTTAGAAAAACCCCTCATTCAAGTTGGTTTATCCATTTAAGAGCTACGAGCTACGGTATCATAGACAGACGAATTTATTTTAATATGACGCTAATCGCATGGAATAATTATTTGTATGATCTACAGTAGTTATTTTGGGTCTAGGTGTTTGTGTCTGTGCCTTTACTTATTGTAAACACACGCACGATACAGGATAACTTCCTAACATAGAGCAAAGTTATAATCTTCAATATGTGAACACAGACGCATTTTTCAAAGTTGATGCAATCATAAAGTTAAAGTCAATATGCCAATATCGTTATTACTCGTTCCTCTATACACGTGCTAGAATATTTTAATCTCTTTTTAATAACCATCTAGACGAGGCGAGAAAGCTTGCTCGTGTAAATGGCCCATTACATTTGTAATGAAAGAATGGATTTTACAATTTATAGGAGACTCGGAAGTCCATTGTTCGGGCAATTTCTGATTTCAATTAAAGTTTCAATATATGGTAATGAATCATGGGGAATATTGTAAAAGCTGGGCCGTTTCATTTATTAATTCCTAGTTGAGATTTAAGGGCAATGTTACTATTTGTGTTGGTTTTCTGTTTTATTTTTGGAGTGTATAAGTTTGATTGGTATTTTCGCATGTTTTAATACATTCTGAATTAGTTTACGTTACACAAAATAAACTTTTGCAGTGGTGGCCTAGTGGTATCGGCGACTAATGAGTTGTAGGTGGTGGGTTCGAACCCGGCCAGGCACATTTCTTTCTGTAATTTAGTTAATCACCACTGCTCTCAAAACGGTGAAGGAAAACATCGTGTGGAAACAGGCGCGGCGGAGGCATATATAGGATATGCCGGTTTCCAACCAAAAATTCGAAGAGATGTGACTTCTACCAACCCGCACTGAACCCGCGTGGCAGAGTACGGCCCACTATCTCACAGAGAGGAGTTCTCTGTCCCAGCAGTGGGAAAATTGATAGGCTGATAAATAAACTTTACCACGAAATATTCAATATTTTCCGGTCCAAATCGGTTCTGAAAACATTCAATAATCTCAGAGATCCTCTCCCTTAACAACGCCAGCTGGTGATATCGAAAGAATCGGAACATATCGTGTTAAATCGCCGGTCATTACCATTCGTGTGAGATGGACTCTGTACCTGCGATGTAACGTAATTGCTTCTAGTCGGAGCGGCCATGTTTGAGTGATGGCTTTCCGATGATTCTGTGACGTCATGCCTTTATTGAATACGGATGTGGGGCTTATTGGCTTTTGGTAATGTCGGTTGAATGTTAAATTGGAGGTATCTTTGTTGTTTTTCCTATAAGCAGGACAATGGACACTTACGACCTCAACGACATGACAAAATGATCACGTCAAAAATAAAATACTGTTTTTTGCGCGAATGAACTGAATAATATTTTTTTTAACTTCCCATGATTAGTCATTTCTATATGCTGTCATTTTATCTTTTTTCGTGCTGGATCGGAATAAATTGAAGTATCAGGGAAAGGCCTTTTCCCAGTAGTGGAATTACATGGATTGGCAGTACAAGTTTTGTTAATAACTTATGTCGAAAACACTGAAAAGGGACAGAGATAAAAACACGAAGTGATTTTGTTTCATGCTAAGTGTATCAAAAATCGGTGGTTGGCGCCCACGGCGACAGACGTCGCAAGACGATCTCCGGCCACCGTAGGCGCGGGCATGCGGGCGGCGAGTAAAGGGCAACTCGCAGCCCGACCATGGACCATGCCCGGGTCGACGGCGCGTTGTGTTCCACGCGCGCCTCAAAGAGCGTCAGCATAATGACGGGGTCCCCTCGCTAGAGGGCCAAAGCCTGCCGGGGTCGCGGGACTTATACCATTACCGTGACCCCGGAACATAAAGGGCTATTGAAGGACACCATGGATTTTAGTCAGTACAAGTCTGACAGTCCCTCCCGCCCTGCCCGGGGTGGGAGGATTCATTTGATGATTTTATCACGAAAAAAAAAAAAAAAGTGTATCAAAAATAGTTTCGTTTTTCGTGTCTGCCTGTGGAACTGTATATTTTGACAGTAGGCTTTACTTTGTCTACAGTCACCTGTGCTATTGTAATAATATACCTACCAGAAACCATATCTATACATATAATAAATCTGTAGAAGGGTCAATTCTGTACATTGAAAATATTGAAAAAATAAATAGCGGGGGGTGTTGCTGGATCGATACCAAACCCAAATATGTGATTAAAAAAATGTTTGTCTGTCTGTCTGTCTGTCTGTCTGTCTGTATGTGCAGGCATCACGTGAAAACTAACGGTTCGATTTCGATGAAACTTGGTATAATTATACCTTATTATCCTGGGCATAAAATAGGATACTTTTTATCCTGAAAAAATACGTAGAATAAAAATCTTATTTTTCAGTTTTATTCATAGACGTTGTTCTGTAGAACCGCGAACACACGTTGCATTACCCGCAGTGGATTCAGCGCCGTAACCTGTAGCGCAGAGAGTCGGATTTGGCTTGAACCGTTTGCGGCACACGCGGGCCACGCCTCCCCGACTCCTATGTAAGGAGCCGCGTTCCGCGCCGCGCGATGCATATAAATTCTGAATTTTGATGCGAGCGGACGTGTCCAGTGTGGCGAGCGGTCCGGTCGTCCGTGGAATTAATATTGTATGCGTGTAAATTTTAAACCGTGCTTTTCAGCGCGACCTTTTTGATTACTGTTCCGATCAGTTATTTGTAAATACAAGGTCGGAATTACTATGAAAAAAATACTTACTACAGAACGCGAGCTCAACAGCAGTAGCTCAATAGAGGGATCTCCTTAATTATTATAGGCTTAGCCGTATTTGGGTCCAATAGATATTTATAAGATGTCATTGTCAGAGTTACTCAAAATGGAGAAATAAACCATCCACGCGAAGACCGACATCCGCGCGGACGGAGTCGCGGGCGGAAGCTAGTACTTAAATAAAATAAACGTTATAATTTTAAACAAGAACAGAAAATATAGCTTACACGAGTCTAGAATTAAATATCTAAGTACTACGAATATTTTATTCAAATAATAAACAAATATATAGAACTGTCGACCTCGGTTATTTTTGGCACAAATCGTCACAGCAAGAAAAAATTAAAACATAAAGAAGGAATACCAATTAAAACTAATAAGCCTTGTCTTAGAAAATCAATGTTAGAAAAAAACTTCGGTACGGAAAAGTTGCCTTGTTAATTTTCCCATTTTTTGAACGGTTATGATGAAGCCTTGTTCCGAAGTTAATTCTTTTACATAATTAACATGAACAGTTTTTGTTAATTAGTTGATTGACCGTGTTTCTTTTTTTTGCCTTGTTTGTTTTTCTATTTTTATTTATTTATAGGTACAGGTTATGCCCGCGGCTTCAGTCGTGGAGTTCGATAATTTTAACTATGGATTTGAAAAGTATTCAATGACATCCAAGTTATAAGATATTTGTGTACCAAAATAATTTAAATCCGATCTGTAGTTTTTGTATGAAAGAGTACATTTAGCATCCATTCATCCATCCTCACTTGACATTAATATAATTATTAGTAGCAGTTACAAAGATAATTTTATATACCAAGGCTTAAGCCTAATTTAGGCGATGGGCTTTAATAATTAGTAAAACTGAAAACAAAAAGAAATGTTTTGTTTATTATCAAAACACTTCTTTTTTTGTTTACACATTTTATCATTTTCACATCATTATTATTATAAACGCATACGAAAGTAGTGGTTCTCGAGTGGCGACCACGGACCGGAAGACGCAGCGTAGGCAGGCCTCCCACTAGGTGGACCGACGACATCGTGAGGGTCACGGGCAACCGATGGATGCAAGTGGCGAATTGTCGTTCGGCGTGGCGGTCTAAGAGGGAGGCCTATGTTCAGCAGTGGACGTCTTCCGGCTGATGATGATGATACGAAAGTAATACATAACCAAGTAAATTAAAACTGTCTGAGGCACTCGCACAAGTGCAAGATGTAAACTTAGAGTAAAAAGTAACTAATTGGCTACTCGCCTCCATGTTATATTTATTTTAAGTTGTGATTATAAGTAACCAAGTACATAAATTAAAACTGTCTGAGGCACTCGCACAAGTGCAAGATGTAAACTTAGAGTAAAAAGTAACTAATTGGCTACTCGCCTCCATGTTATATTTATTTTAAGTTTTGATTTTATTTCCATAATAAAATTATATGAAGCACATTTACTGTGTCAAGTATTTTGTTAAAAATACATAAGCAAAGTAATTAACAATACTTGTATTAGTGGTGCAAAAATCAGAGTACATAGGTTACTTTGCACCTTGGAAACGATTTATATTGTTGCTAAGGAAAATAGCTTTTAAACATTGTTAAAATTGGCCCTTTGACTACCAATACCTCCTTTATTAAAAGATTTCTTGGTATTTCTAATGCTAGAAGCGTCAAAACACAATCAGGTAGGCCATTAATCTGTTTACACACCCACACAAAAAGCCTCCATCATTTTCTCCATTCGCAAATTACAGCTAATTTATCAAGGTAATTAGGCCCAACCGCCAGGCCATTCAATCAATGAGACCTGGACTTAGACCGTACATTAGCAATAAATACATTCGCGCCGGGCTCAAATTAGCTTGATGTTTGTAGGGCATTAATTCAGGCACACTCTACGGGTCCAATTGTAACGTAAGTTATGTCACTGGGATGTTCGAAGATTGTTGGATGTGGTATTATTGGTAGTGCAGAAGCTTCAGGATGTCACACGCTAGGAGCTTTAACTATCCGGGGTCGTGGGACTAACGAGCTACCGTAACCCCGGAACGTAAAGAGAGGACTCATTTGATGATATTACCACGTTAAAAAAAGGATCTTTAATTATAGGAGTAGTCACAACCACCGTAGGCTAGCTCATGTTACAATAACTGTTCATGTATTTTGGTGGAAGTGTTAAAAATTTAGCTTTGGCTTATAGTAACGCTTTAATGGAGCCAAAAGAGTGGCTATGGTAATTAAAACGCACTTGTGTTAAGTTTAAAATGGTAGTCAGCAGTGCTATCAGTGCTATTATAATGAAGGACGTATCGCTGATGCAGCGTTCAAACCTCAGCCTGTCTTTAGTGGTAATCTATTACTGTAAATGTATGTTATGAAAATCTATGGTTTCTTTATTCTCCTGCTTTTTCATACACAATGCACTGCAGTAAAAAAAAAACGATTCTTAAAAGATTCTCTACTTTACGGTCTAATTCTCGAAAAGTTAGGTAGGTACTATTCTTTCATTTTTATTTATCCCTAGTTGGTCGGCTAACCTGAAGTTCACGTAAGAAAAAAATAATGTTCAACAGGGGAATTAACCTAATCCTTAGTCGTAAATAAATTAAAATGGGACTGTAAATTACAATACCTATATTTTTAGCCTATTGAGATAAGAATGTGAACGACCTAAAAATATCACTCAACTGTCCTTTATTGTTCAGTGGTACAGTCCCAACAGCCACATCAAAGTGGGTCAGAAACCGCTTCATAACTCTTCGGGTACACTGAAGTGCACTAAAAGCATACGAATTCCAAGAATTATTTATTGAAGCAGAGAATTCCGACTATGCACAAGTTTGTGCACTTCCCAAGAACCTATTAAAGTCACGACTATTATAAAATCTACTTAATTAGTTCCACTTTCATTATAAAGTCGAGATGAAAGTTTTTGAAAAATTTAAATCTTTTTTTTAGTTAAGGCCCTTATGGTGGATTTCGCAGATAAAATATTTTTTTATTGAGATTAATAAAATTAAACGTCTATTGCGAATTTTAATAGGAAAACTTTTTATGATGGAATCAAAATTATGGGGAAAATTATGAATTACGTTTCGTTGGAAAATGTAATTTGAGAATTTTTTTATCGTATCGTTATGAAAATACGATAAGGCCTTCGTATGCACTGTTTGTCTGAAGCAGTTTGTTATTCAAAACGGCGGCGATTTAACTGACTTAACTTACTGATATGTAATCAAAAGCCAACTTATCAATTCTAATATGCATATAAAAAGTCTTGCGACTGTTACTTATATTTATCTTTTTTTTTTTTGCATTTTTGCTACATAATAATAGGTACTAAATTGTGAAATAAAATTAAAAATATTATATTTGACGCCTAAGGAAGAGATATACCTAGATCGATACTTCTAATTTCAGTTCAAAACCCCATCACCTGAAACGTCAGTAACAAAACCACCTTAAACTGCAGTTAAACAAGAGAGGGATGAGTTATAATAAAACGTTGCTTGTAAACTAGGATCGATGCAGTCCCTGCCACTGGGAAGTTTAATGAATATTTCCATTTAGCGTGCTGCAATAAACGGCGCCAAGGATGGGATAGGCCGGGAGCTAGTGTTCAAAGAGCATACCGAATTTATTGGTTTAGCAAAATAATCCTTATTTCAGTTTTAAAATTTCACACACATATTGAAGGAAATTTATTATGTTTTAAAGTGAAAAAATATTAAACGTAGCGTGGGACATTCCCCGACAAAATGGACGGATTACCTAAAGAAGGTAGCTGGCAGTGGTTGGATGAAAAAAAGCGAGAAATCTTGCACTATTTCGCTCTTTGATCGAGGCCTATGACCAGCAGTGGACAGCAATAGGCTGAAATAAAAAAAAATGCTTGACACCGTAACTAACGTAAAGTTTGTTGTTGAATTATCGAAATGATGATACGATAACAAATTTTGATAGACCCAAAAAATACCTTTCATGTATGGTATGGTTACCAAATATGGCACATGGCTGTATACATTTTTTTAACAGTTATAAGCAGGCTATTGCTTACAGATTATGAGTTACTAACTTTATATGACTTATGTAACAAATAGTAAGAGAAGAATAAAAAATGTGATTGCCAGGAGTCGGCCAGTATTTCTTTTGAACCGACTTCAAAAAGGAGGAGGTTATCAATTCGACGGTATGTTTTTTTTTTTTGTATATTTGTTACGCGATTCCTACGCCAGTTGTGGACCGATTTTTAAAATTCTTTTTTTGTTCGAAAGTATTTGTTCGGAGGTACTTCTGAGATGGTCCCATAGTCACAAAGTTGGGATCTGATGATTGGATCCTGGAGAAATCTAGGGCAACCCTCGAATTTTATAGGCCGACACACCGTTTTTCGCAAATTTTAATCATAATTTCATGTAGCTGAGCTGATGATGGAAGGTAGAACTCCTTAATAGTAAGGAGTAGGCATCGACTGATTTAGTTTGAGTTCGCATATCTCTGGAACTACAAGTCCGATTTAAGTAATTCTTTTTTTGTTGTACTAGATATATATTTAACTTAGGGAATATTGCAAATTTCATCAAAATCGGTTCAGTAGTTTTTGAGATAGGGAATTTTATTAGCTTATTGTGTACCTACATGAGCGATGTTATTACCGGTGTTATGGATTACAAAATTCTAGTGCACATGTTGTATTTGACAAGAATTCGGGTTGAATATTTAAACTAAAAAGAATAAAATAAAAACTTTTTCAAAAAAAAAATGTTACCGCCTTCAAAAACAACCATCAAAAACGGTAAAAAAAACCTACAAAATAACTTTTCTTTCGGAAGTCGGTGGCAAAAAAAAGACAATGAAATAAAGAAAACAAAGACACCGACTTCTGAAAGAAAAGTTATTTTGTAGGTTTTTTTACCGTTTTTTATGGTTGTTTTTGAAGGCGGTTACATTTTTTTTTAAAAAGTTTTTACTATCGAGGTAAAATTATTAAACGGGTAATATCCTTCCCGCGGAGGCTGGGTCATGAGGTGGAAGCTTTTTCACGTTTATAAACCGAATTAAAATAAACACCTATCTGTTTACTTCGTGAGAACAAAAATAACAGTTATTCAATAATAACGAACACTCATTGAGCATTTTTGCCACTAAAAGAGAAGAGAAAACCAGAAACAAAAAAAAAACTCCCTCATAACAGAAAACCTCGCAATTTTACCAACAATTATACTACAAGACTTCCTCAATAACACGCTTGTTACGTGCCTTCCTTGAAGCCTCAAACTGCCTCTAACATTAGGAAACAATTGGACCCGACTCCTGCACTACAGAAATAGTGTTATTACTTACTAGGAGAACCGCATAGCTTAATGAAGTGCTCAAACGCAATTAGTTTAGTACATGCTTCCAACTTAGGTAGTACTTGTGAGGTCATAGGGACTTACCTAAGTACAGTGAGGGGCAGTAGATGTTTACTTACAGCAACTTAATGTTACCAATTATTGAGAAACGAGAGGGAAGCTCTTGGAATAATAGCCACACAAGTCGATATTCAAGGTTCAACGGCAGTTGGGAAGGTTGATCTGTTTATGGGTGGCCATTCATCATAGGTAGCGAGTTTCCTTCATGCCTCGGAACACGTAAAGCTGTTGATCTCGGCTATCATTTGTAGATGTTTGGCAGTCGCTCCATGTAAAATAATGATATTGAGCTGCATTCAAGGAAAGGCTAGGTAGATGAAATTAATTAATTATCCATACATGAAACTAAGTCAAACAAAACCATTTTTTTCACAATTCACAATTTGGCATTCTTTCGTTCAAAACAATTGTATCAAAAATAGTTTTTTTTTAGCGTAGTAAAACCATCAATTGAGTCCTCCCACCCATACTGTCAGACTTGTACTGACTAGAATCCACGGTTTCCTTCAATAGCCCTTTATGTTCCGGGGTCACGGTAATGAGATAAGTCCCGCGACCCCGGCAGGCTTTGGCCTTCTCGAGACCCCGGGCCCCGTCGTTATGCTGACGCTCTTTGAGGCGCGCGTGGAACACAACGCGCCGTCGACCCGGGCATGGTCCATGGTCGGGCAGCGAGTTGCCCTTTACTCGCCGCCCGCATGCCCGCGCCTACGGTGGCCGGAGACTTGCGACGTCCGTCGCCGTGGGCGTCCACCAACGCGGGTGGGGCCGAGGGAGGACATTGTCCTCTCCCTCACGCGGCCCGCCTCCTCCTTCGCTAGCATGACTGCTTCGCAGAAGGAGGCGACCTCTTCCAATCAAAAATAGTTTGCAAAATTTTAACAACTTAAAATAATGACTCTGTATAGCGTGGACTAGCCTTAAGGATAAAACCATCAGACATTAACAGCAATAAACAGCCAAAATTCAAAACATTTAAATTTCATTATATTAATTCTAACCCACAAATCATAACTCGTGTCCTAAGACTGCATAATCGCATTACTCACAGATTTTTGTTCAAACCACCCCCTATTTCAAAAGGGTCACTTAATTCCTATGATAAACGATCATAGATTAGCCGCCATTTCGTGCACCGTTCACGACCAACAACACGTCAACTTATTTGTACCTATTATTAAAATGTGGGGCTGTTTACTTTAAACGTGGTTTAAAAGTAAGTGGTTTAATTATGGTTATTATAAAGTGTGTGTTTTAGAAAATTGTGGTTATTTGAATATTAAAATGGTTAGATTATAAGATTTTATCATAAGTTCACATTGACCTTAAAGTCGATTAAGCGTGCAGTTAAGTCCAGTTAAATATTGAGTTATTCGAATTAAGACGCGGACTGACTACGATTTTAATCGCTTATGACCGCGTAAACTATTGTCACCACTATGGAGCGTCAATAAGATTGAAAATTGAAAAAATGACATTTGTGTTGAAATGTGACGTAAGCTGCGAATGGGCATTTATTTTACTGCTTTTCTTTAGATTATTTAAAATATAGACATAAAATTAAATAATGGTTCGGTTAAAGTTAAAAAAAAATGGAAAACCTACTAAATTCTTAAAAAAAAAAACTGTTGTTATCGCTGGAAATACAGAGATCTTCGACGTCAAAGTTTATTTTTGTGCTACAACTTCCCAATTTTTATTGGGAATATCAAACTCTTATTTATTATTCTGTTCGGTTTAAATTCTTCTTTATACCCTTCTCTGTTCACTGTATTTTTCGCGTTGCTTATTTTTATTACATTACGTCATACTCGACGTTCTAAGAAACCAATTTTTGGGAATATGAGATAAGACCGCGCCTTAAAAAGCTAGTTCTTTTTTTTCAAAACTTAATACTAAATTACTGACCACAACGTCACCCAGCTGTCAAATTTGACATAATTTTGACAGTTGTCCAATTTTAATAAAACACCTGTTATTCTCAAACTACATTATGTGCAAAATAAAAATACCCTTGAAAAGCCAAATAATTATACACCACATCTAACTATCTAAAAAAGTTTCCAATTTTTATGTAATATTTCGTTTGCGATCAAAAGCCCCATTGGCATTTTAGGGGAAAATTATGATCGAAGTTACTTTCTCCTTAATAAAACAAACCAGATCACAATAACCCCATTCGTACTAAGCCTGGCGAAGCTTATTACGCAGTTTTCTTTTAATTTTCTGTCTTTTACGGGCCATGCTCGGACATAAGAATCGTTTAGCAATATGCTGCCAGAAAAAACTCTTCAAAGAAAATCTTTGTCTCCACCAGCTCATGTTTCAAATCTTCAATCAAGCCAGCTCTGCAGCCAAGCTTTCATGGAGTAGTCCAATCAGGTGTGAAAGCACGCATAGCCGCGCGGCAAAACGTGACGTCATTACTTCTCGTTTCTGCGCTGTCTCGACTATCTACGTTATCTCAAGACTATGTCTGCTCACGATTTATGGAAAGACTTACTTGATACCTAGTTTTGTGAGGATAGATGTCACAAAAGTTTAGAATATAAAAAAAGGAAAGATTTTTAAATAAATTGCAGTGCAAGACGAACCTAAGCTAGAACATTGCCCCATAATTAAATTTTTTACACACAATTATCATCATCATCATCATCAGCTTATTATGTTCCCACAAGTGCGGATTGGTAATTACAAATTTTTGGACATGCCGGGAACCCTCATGATGTTTTTTTCACCGTTTTGAGAGCATTGGTGATGAAATCAATTACACTAAGTAACTCACCTGGCCCTGTAGCCATGTCACAAACGATAAACGATAAGCTTTAGTAGATTTTCAACTTCATGCGCTTAAGTATAACGTTGAAGATCTAGTAAAGATTGCTTATCGTTTTCGATCTTTCCTGTCGCTAACGCTAAGAAATCTTAAATAGATTTTCAACTTCAGGTTCTAGGCAATAATGTTAATAATCTATTGGGTAGTACAGAGCGTTTACGATTATCGTTTGCGATTTGTTGTGACTTGGCTGGCTGGGTTTGAACCTACAACTTGTAAATCCTTTACTAATAACATAATTATTGATTCCCATATATGTATTTTTTGAGATACTTGATCAAGTTAATTCACAATACCCAAAATCAGAATCATTACACTACTAAAAACTACTCGAAAATAATGTCCCCAAAAAAACAAAGCTCAGAAAACGTCAACCTGATCCCGGAACATCTGCTAACAGTACCCTAAATACGTTTTAAATAGATAAATGCGATTCGTCGATGTTAAAAGGTTCGAATCGCGTAGGATGGCAACATTTTTCTTAGCACAGGTGCGGCAGATTAGCTCGGAGTTCTGTCCAAAAGATGTACCTAGCTATATGAACTGATGTAGACTGGCGATTGGGAAGCATTGCTGATAGTAGGAAAGTAAAATCGATGTGAATCGGCTTGCTAGCGCATTTATAGATGTTTTATTGTATTATTAAATAATTTGGCGTCTCATGATAATAGATTTTTGAACTTTTGTGAGAAAGATCATCATCATCATTTCAGCCTATTGCAGTCCACTACTGGACATAGGCCTCTCCCAGGGAGCGCCACAGACACGATCTCCCACTTTTTTCATCCAGCCACTGCCAGCCACCTTCTTCAGGTCATCGGTCCATCCGTCCACGTGAGAAAGACGATATTCGTATTTCTTTAGTTAATATTTTCTTGTCATTACGTATTAAAATTTATTTCTGTTATTTTTACTCTATACATGTCATTTTGTATATTATGGTTTTATCCAATTCTAGAGCAGTAGTGGCCTAGTGGTATCAGACCCGACTTACGAGTAATAGGTCGTGGTTTCGAACCCAGCCAAGCGCATTACTTTGTGTAATTTATTTCATCACCACTGCATTCCAAACGGTGAAGGAAAACATCGTGAGGAAACCGGCATGTCCTAGAACCAAAAATTCGAAGACATGCGACATCTACCAATCCGCACTGGGCCCGCGTGGTGGATTATGTCCCACTCCCTCTCACAGAGAGAAGGCCTGTGTCCCAGCAGTGGGAACATTTATAGGCTGATGATGATCCAATTCAAATAATAGTGTTGGCGTAGAAGAAAAAGTCAATAAGTTGACAAACGCACTCGCGTTTCCATAATACAATTTGCAGCTTCAACAAACCTGCATACATGCTACAAGTTGCAAGTACTTCGGTTATTTAAACTTTTTTTTTTAATCATTTATTTAGAGGCTTGCAGCACATTTGTACGAGGTCAGCCTCGTAAGGTAACGCATATACATTTAAAAAATAAACTAAAATACTATCTAGCACATTTTGTTTCAAGTAACTGTCAACTTTTTAAATTGGGAACTTTGCAAGTAAAACCTGCATGTAATTTGCACACGAAAACATGTTTCCAATTCAAGCTACTTGTACTCAAAAATATATTATGTGAACCTAGCCTAAAGGAACCATGCCCTATGAGTTAACGCAAGTACTCAAAAGTTCAATTTATCAAATCATTTTCGGCGACGCGACGGAAGTAACTACAATGAGACGATTTCCGGTCAGTGGATGGGTTACTAATCAGAACATTCCGAGTTAGAGTTATTCGAATTATCGAGTTTCTTTGCCCCAAAAAGGACGTCAAGTTAACACGGCTCCGATTTGTGTCCAAACATTAATAATTCAGCTGCATTTTGTCGGACTGAAATTCGGCTTTAATACGAGAAACGGCTAAGCAGATGTTGTGTTTAAATTATGAAGATTGTGTATCATTTAAAGAAACATACTGTTCGAATATTAAACACCAAAAAAATATTTTAGTATATAATATCAAAAAAATATCGTAGCTTCTTCCAAAGTTTCGGGCGATTCTTACTTTTTATCACTTACGCACATAAGATTCGTCAGAGGTACGAACATAATTAGATGCGTCCCCACAGAGCGCGCAGCCTCGCGAGGCATTTTCCGCGCGAAGCAGCTCGGTTGGTGTGGACGTGTCTCGGGCGAGACATGTGACAGCGCTGCCGCAGTCGAGCGACCGAGCAATCGAGCCATCCAGTGTCGGCTTTTGTTTAGCTCGCGTATACTGTTTCGTGCCTCGGTCGAAAAACAATAGACGTGTTCACACAGAGTGAGCAGCCTCGCTTGTCAGTTTCCTCGCGCAGCAAATGCCTCGCGAGGCTGCGCGTTCTATGTGGACGCACCTATTGGACAGTAATGTACCGACTCAGTATTTAATTGTCAGAACTAATATGCAGTAGGGTTCACTCAAAAGTTTCTAGTTACTTTTGTACAGGCTCGTATCTTTGTTGACGAACTTAGAGAGTAGACCCTGATCCGTATTTTAGCTTAATTATCCAACAAAATATTTAATTTCAAACTTGCTTCCTCTTTCCTATCCGTCCAAAATTCTCTAAAAAGAAATCGATCTCTCCAATTTGACAATACTTTGTAATACAATAACAAGGTATACGAGAAAGTTCCTTTCGGCCCCACAACCAACAATTTTGTTAATTAAAAGGTTCAACATTAATTTGTCCTGCAAACAAGTTGTATCCGAAATCTAACTTGATTTGTGTAAGGTTTTGTGTTTGTGGAATAAAACAGATTGCCTTAATATTGTGAAATTCGATAATTATGTGAATTCTGTTTGTGTTTTACATGTTGGTTTGTTCTGTTACTGCGGGGAGTTTGTTTAATTTATCTCAAACATTCAGATATAAACCAATAAGGGTTTAATTTGAGCGTTTGACATACGAACTTTCTTAAGAAGATGCGTACAGACATATCGCGAGGCATGCGTCATGAATGATTCACCACACATGCCTTGGGCTGTGTGGACGTGAGTGCTCATGAGCATTCGCTGCGCACGTTCGTTGCAAATACCGCATTAGTGCGAGTCATGTGCTCCGTGTAGAGGTAATGATTTTAGCAGTCTTTGTATGTAATATAGTATGTACGAGTATGTTTGTCTGTTATTAATTATGTGGGAGGGGGACAGAAGTACCAAAGAAATACCTTCATTTCATGCAGGTGCGATCACAGCTCAGTATATTTTTTACCTTCCATGCATTTCTGGACTTGTATTGAATGATTGTATTGTTTCGCCTATTTTAGACACTTTTTTCACTGACGAACAATCGTGTGTGGTTGTTTGAGTGCTCAGCTTGAGCATGTGACATTCGTTACGCATGCATAATACAGTCTTCGTATGCCACAAGCAGAAGCATGTGTGGCGAGGCCTTTGCGTTGCATGTCTGGTCATGTCTGTACGCGGCTTTATACACTCTTGAAACTTTGAAATTGAACCTGTAAAAGTTTAAAACTTTTGAAATTCAAGATCAAGCATCGAGCTTAGTCGCGACCGTTTGCGTTTCTTCATAGACGTACTCGTATCTAATTTAGACTTAATACATTAGATCTTCTTCCAACTTTCAAAATTATTTAAAAAAATTAACTTCATGAGATTCACCATTATGTTTCTTTTTGTAGCAGGTTTACCATACCTAACTTCATAGAGTTTCTCAATGTGGTTATCCTTTTTGGTTTCAATACAAAACAAGAAAAAAGAATATTGAATCTACTCTCAAAAATTTTGGCTTAAAATAACGCAAAGTAAATCTTCTGGATACAAAAATCGATAATCCAATCGGTGATTAAGAGCAAAATCTCAAATAAATTCACCATTATTTAGTCTCCAGGGCTCGAAAGTCGTCCAGTATGCAAATTGTACTGCATAATCACTGAAACTGTTTAGAAGGGTTCACCCAATTAAACGTACAGCTGAAAATTTCACTTTCAAATTCCCAAATCGATTTTCTCTGCAGACTTTTATTTTATTTGCTTCGAGATTTTCTTAGAAGATACATAAGTTGGATGTTGATTTTATAGCTATTTATTGAGAAGTTGAAAATAGTCCTTGTGTGTCCTTCTTCCTCTCTAGACCATAATTTCTTTGAAACAGCCTTCTTTGGTTTAGTTTGAAAATCTATTTAAGATTTCTGAGCGTTAGCGACAGGAAAGATCGAAAACGATAAGCAATCTTCACTACATCTTCAACGTTATACCAAAGCACATTAAGTTGAAAATCTATTAAAGCCATCCAGCGTTTGCGTTTGTCATTTGTAACATGGCTATAGGGCCTGTTATGCTATCCTCTATAAGAAATTTCTCCGACTCGTTCGACTCTACGATGTGATTTTTGACGCGACGGCTTTGAGGACCGATCGCGCAGTGCGAGCGATTGGTTATTGTCGCTATCAGAAGCTTAGTGCATAGCAAATTTTAGTCCCAGAGTGACGGCACGGTCACAAGGCTATGTTTATAAAAATATAGAGAATAGCACTGCTGGTCCCAGATGAGACGGCGAGCTACATCTCTGACTGATCCTTCAGGGGATCACAAGCAACTTCAAAGAATGTAAAGTATGCTCAAAGATTAAAAGATTTGAAGTTTAACCATAATCGCACCTACAATTCATTTATAACGCAGTACAATTCATCTTAAGATTGAAATAATAAAACTTAACATTTCGATCCGACTTTTCAAACACAAACGCATTTCAATTCCAAACTTATTAATTTTACAATTTTAAATAAAATATTAAAGTTACACTTTAATTTTGTCTTACAAGATTTCAACTCAAATATCTTTGCATATTGCACTGGAATTCTTTAGATGAATATTGAGTTGTTAAAGTATATTACAGAATTGTGACAGAAGGTCATCTAAATACATGCAATTAAGAACCAAAAACAGGTACGCACATCATCATCATCATCAGCATATTTCAGTTTACAGCTGGACCTGGCCCCTCCAATCGTACGCTATTTCATTCGATAACCGGCTACTCTCATCCACACACACATAGTAGAAGCCGATTTCCGGTCACCGTAGGCGTGAGTATGCGGACGGTGAGTAATGGGTGACTCGCCGTCCGATCATGGACCATGCCCGGGTGAACGGCACTTCGTGTTCAACGCGCGCCTCAAAGAGCTGTTAGCAATCTGACCGGGCCCCCCCTTAGAGGGCCAAAGCCTGCCGGGGTCGCGGAACAGCCTCATCAGGTCAATCACGGTGGAATTTAGTCAGTACTAATAGTCTCCCGTCCCGGCCTGGGTAGGAGGACTCATTTAGGACCAAGATAAATAAAATCACATGGTTGCAGCGATATCAAACAAATGTTGATCGTGATCTCAAACAAATGCCGGTCGCGTGTGCGCTTGCACTCGCTGTACGTGTAACGTGTGTATGTGTGTGTTGCGTATTCGCTTGTTGTATCGAGTAGACCTTCTGTACTATTCTGTGGTAGAAGACTCATTTAATAAACCTGACTAACTTTCTTCAGATTTGAGTACTTCGAAGCTTTCACCGATTTGTTTCGCTTTGTTGAGCTTTATAGGTATCGCAAAATGTTTTTAGATATTCCAGATAATAAAAATACGAAAGCGTTTGATAGAATTTTATCGATTTATTAATGGTGCAAGGATAGAGGTGGTAAAAGTCAGTCAGTGATTTTATAACTGTTCTTGGTCGTATCTTTGGGGTCATAAAAATATTTGAGGTATTTACGTGAACATCGCACATCGTGAGGAAAGTTACTTTTATGGGTTCAGGTGGTAGTTGTTCGAAGAATATTTTTGTAGATCGGATTTTATTAAAGATTTTTAAATCATACGATTTGCCTTACAGAGTCAAAATTGAACATTTTTAATTTTTGTTGATTTTCTTTACAGTTCAAAGCTTCTTACAAAAACCCGCTTTGCCGCTTGCAAATGACGCCCTGATGGCGCTTGCGCTACGTTAGTGTTGTGTTAAGTATGCCTAAAGAGTGTATGTCCCCATTATACCTCGCGTCCCCGTCTTATACGCTGTTCCCCTATCTGTTTTGCTGGTTCATTTTTTCGAGGTTCTGGTCAGTTTCCTCTCTACTAGAATGGGTAGGCTATGTTAAACAAATCTAGCATATTATCTGTTTTCGTTTGGAGTTTTTCTCTGCATTGAGAACTGCGATGTTTAAATCTATTCATCATCGTTCAGCCTGGGTTCACCCACTGCTAGGTCTAGACGTTCCTCTTTTTCTGACATATTTCTTAATTCTTGCGTCCCTCATCCATCTTTTGCCCGTGATTACGTAAACTTTTGGCTTACAACTCGCTAGTGGAAGTCTTCTCTACAACTGGATCCTCAATACCCTACACCCATCACAATAAAACAACCACTTTCACCAGCCGGAACTAAACCGTTCCCACATAAAAAGGAATAAAGACGTTTCCAGAATGTATCAAATCGAGCCACGTGAATACGGCTAGTAAATCTTGAGGGCAAATGAACACGTCGATGCAACGATCGGATGCGATACATCTCCGGGCTGAGACTGCCGGCCGGCATAAATTGCCCGCAGACGCGGCAACCGATGCGGAACAAATTTATTGTTACGACTTCGTGTTTAGATTGTGTCGATCGTGTGTGGATTTTATTTTAGGTACGTAAGCTGTTGGTTTATTGAGGGCTGAAATACTAAGTTTGAATATGGTTTTAAGAAGATAAAAAGGTTTCTTATTTGTCTTGGTTTGGCACATGAAAGATTGAAATGAAAGTTTGGCCTATATTGAATAAACACAAATAATAAAAAAAAAATGTCAATTCGACAAAATGTCCTTCATAAATAATTACGTGTTTTGACAGCGACTACTAAGAAAAACTAGTGACATAAATTCACCGCTAACTGTGATGCGAGCGATACGCTTGCAAACAATTTTCGTAAGCATATAGCTGCGAAAATGCGACGTTCATCAATCAATGAAACAAGGCACTTAAAAAATGCACTTTATATGTCAGTGGTGATATCGTTGAGAAATTCCATTTTAGAAAAATACGCGTTTGTTTACTAAGTTCTGTGTTACGACTGAATAAGTTATCTAGACTCCTCTCAAATAAAGTAACCTTAAAATTGCATCTAAAAAACTCACAATAATCCATCCCCAACTACTTAACACTAATACCCATTTTTTTTTTTTTTTTTTTTTTTCGTGGTAAAATCATCAAATGAGTCCTCCCACCCCGGGCAGGGCGGGAGGGACTGTCAGACTTGTACTGACTAAAATCCACGGTGTCCTTCAATAGCCCTTTGTGTTCCGGGGTCACGGTAATGAGATAAGTCCCGCGACCCCGGCAGGCTTTGGCCCTCTTGGGCGGGGCCCCGTCATCGTGCTGACGCTCTTTGAGGCGCGCGTGGAACACAACGCGCCGTCGACCCGGGCATGGTCCATGGTCGGGCGGCGAGTTGCCCTTTACTCGCCGCCCGCATGCCCGCGCCTACGGTGGCCGGAGATCGTCTTGCGACGTCCGACGCCGTGGGCGCCAACCACCGCGGGTGGGGCGGAGGGAGGACAACACTAATACCCATGCTAAAAGACTCCCCACACGCCACACAAGGTCCAAATTAAAACCACCCACGAACGAAATTTACAAAAAAATTGGAAAGAAATTCTCCCTCGAAAACCTGCGCATAATACTCGTCTGGGTTCTTTCAAAGGCTATGCGTCTGAACAGGGCTTTGTGTCATGTAATGATTTTTTGTTTTATAGGGAACTTCTTTGCTGTGTATGGCCGGTTCATTACAGGAGATAAGGGACTTCGTGGTATTATTATGACAAGAGGGACGGTAGTGAACAGGCTTTGAGATCCTGTCGCTAATTATGTTTTTTTTTAATAGAAGGTAGTTGTAGTTGATAATGTGGTAGAAGAAAACTCAGGTAATAAAATTGGATAGGTATTAATAGTCATGTGTTTTCTTTTCATTTAATAAACTGATACCGATGTTAGCAAGGTTAAGGACTTAACTCTGCAGTTGATACCTATTATTGGTCTTATAGCGGAAAACTAATCCCAAAAAAAGTTTTCTAGTGGCGCTTGCACTAAAAAGTCGTGAAATGTGCAAATATTTTATAGTTTTAATAGGAATAAATTAGTAGGTACATCAACCTACCACAACTGTCAAATTTCTTTAATAGATTTTCAACCTTATCACAAAACTGTAAGGTTAATGTTCGATTCGTAAAATTTGACTGATTGGGATAGGTTGACCTGCTGGCGTCTGTACCATTTATATGAAATAATCAGACAAAATTGAATTAAATTTTATCGTAACAATTTTTTTTTAATTTACAAAATTGCCCCTACAAAATTATTTCTCGAACCATGAGGTTATTCTTTGCTTCCTTGAGATTTGTACTACCTTCTATAATTATACTTTTTAATAAAGGTAACTATTTCAGTTTTATATACCTACTATTAGGTACACTAATGCTTATACAAATAGAGTTCAAGATACAACAGGGTCAAAATCAAAATAATTGCTCATTTCAGAAAATTTATTTGTCCATCATTTTTCCTTAATTTCTACAAAAAAACTGTCAGGGCAATATTAATAAAATACTGAAAATTACAAAGAAGCCCTTCTTTATATTGTATTATAAATGTCATTGTTGGTAGTTGATACCTCGTTTTTTAAATATTGTGGCATTTTTAAAGGCGTGTCTTCTGGTCTTCCTACAAAAAACGTGTGTCCAACTTCCAGCACTGATATTTTAAACTTGAAAAAATATTAAAAGTAGTATATTTATTATTAAACAAAATTGGCTATCCTCTTAAATAACACTGTAAAATATGAGTAGAATCCTTAAAAATTCATTTGAAATATAAATTATAGTTTTAAATAAAAACTAAAACTGGTCTCAAAATTACTTCATCGGTGTTATTTCATTTATGTAACGCATTATTTAGTCGCAAAAAAGGTATTTTTTTAAACTTTAATACTGACAACATTAGCTGTCACTGTCTGAACCTCAGGCGACCAATCATAGGGCAGCAGCTATTTTGTTCTCGGCAAAAATATGATTGTAAAGTGTGCGTCGAAAAAAAAACAAAAAACTGGTTTATTTTTGGTAAATTGAAAAAATACGTCAGGTAAGTAACTTTAAACTATTTCGTATTGTCAGGAAACTATTATGTTAGTGCTATTCTGTCGCTAATTAGCTGTAACCATCGAATTAATTATGTTCTGTGATTTGAGGTTAGTCTGTAAAAAAACATGCTTATTTCTTCCTTTATGTCACACTTATGTAACATTTTTTTATGTTACGTTACATAAAATTGGGTTAAGGCGTGTCCACAGCATGCTTTTAAAATATTAAACAAATAGTGTACCTAATAAAAAATAAACATGTTTTTTGGTCGTAGTCAGTGTTTTGACTGATACACACTAAAATCCTCATTGCCGTGTCGTTGGCAAAGACAAGTATTTCAGTTTGATATCAATATGAGATAATTATATCAGTTTGGGATCAATACGTAAAACGACTTTGTATGTCTGAATAAAAAAACTGTTTTTATTTACAACTGTGAATGCAGCCCTTGTTTTCCTTTATGTTATTTTTATGTTATTGTAACATAAAAGTAACATTTATGAAATGAGCAATTATTTTGATTTTGACCCAACACACAACACAGTGGACCGTGCTGCTATTTTCTGACGATTTTACTCAACAGCTGATGCATCCACGTCTGTGTTTTAGTTCGTATTCTACGTGAAAGCTGGCGACACTTAAATTCCTCTGTAATAAACACGTCTTGAATTTAGTATATTTAAGGGAAGTTTGAATTCTTGTTCTAAAAGAAACTGAATTGAAAACGTATTAGTTTTGCAAACGGTATAATTGTAACGGTAGCTGTTTGCAAGTGGTTTCGAACGCGTGTGACATTAAAATTATCCCAATTAAACGTTATTCCAAGATAAACGATGTTTTATGTGTTATTCCAGACTTCTACCTATCCGGGGACTTTTGGGTAACTGTGGCCCCGGAACGTTTTAACGAAGGGCTATTTAAGGACACTATGGATTTTAGTCAATACAAGTCTGACAGTCCCTTCCGTCCTGCCCTGTGGGGGAGGACTCATTTGATTATAATATAATATAATATTCCACAACTATCACACAACGCCATCTAGTCCCAAGCTAAGCAGAGCTTGTGTTATGGGTACTAGACAACTGATAAACATACTTATATATTTCTACATACATACATATAATATTATAGATAAATTACACCCAGACACAGAACAAATGATCGTGCTCATCACACAAACATTTGTCCTGAGTGGGAATCGAACCCACGACCTCTGGCATAGTAGTCAGGGTCACTAACCACTAGACCAACAGGCCTGTCAAAAAAAAACTATTACCTATCTCTGAACTTAACTTCAAGATCCGTTCTACCGTTCTGTTGTCATTGAGTATTTAACACCCATATATCCAAAAATCAATATTTCCAGACTTACTTATAATATTTTGTAAGATTCTTACTTATTTCTTAGATTCTTCTTACTTCTTAGTGTCGCGGGTTCTATCCCTGTACGGAACAAATTTTTTTATGATCTTCAAGTAGTTTTTCCAGGTCTGGATGTTTGTGTATGTAAGTTTCTGTGTTTGTAAACGCACCCACGATACAGGAAGAAATTCCTAGTGTTGGACAAAGTTTTTTTTAAAGAAAGAAAAAGAGATCTTACTTTTAAAATTGTTGATCTCCAAGCCACATGTCCTTTTTTTAGGGTTCCGTAGCCAAATGGCAAAAACGGAACCCTTATAGATTCGTCATGTCTGTCTGTATGTCTGTCCGTCCGTATGTCACAGCCACTTTTTGTCGAAAGTATAAAGCCTCCTGCAGACACACGCGATTAATCGCGCGAGGCGACATGTCGCGGTCCATTCGCAGTATTTTTAGAGTGGAAATTAGCTTGGCTCGTTGTCGCAGCGCGATTAATCGCGTGTGTCTGCAGGACGAGGCTTAAGAACTATCCTGTTGAAACTTGGTAAGTAGATGTATCATGTGAACCGCATTAGGATTTTCACAAAAATAAAAACAAAACACATTTTGGGAGTGCCCCCCATACTTAGAATTGAAACTAAAAAATTTTTTTTTCACCAAACCCATACATGTGGGGTATCTATGGATAGGTCTTTATAAATGATATTGAGGTTATTCATATCATTTTTTTCTAAACTGAGCAGTTTGCGCGAGAGACACTTCCAAAGTGGTAAAATGTGTGTCCCCCTGTAACTTCTAAAATAAAAAAAAATATAAAACTAAAAAAAAACTAATATAGACCTCAACAAAAACTTCCAACGCAAATTGTTTTGGAAGAGATATACTATTACTACTAATCTCAATATAATTATATCCTTAATATATGGCTTGCTACTACGGAACCCTTGGCCGGTTTTTTTAGAAGGGCCGGATTCACATTCTGGCAGTCTACCTTGGGTAATGTCACCACAAGCTATAATTTTGTTAGCTGCGGTGATGGCCACCATCTCTTCAAAACTAGTCCACCGCATCCGGGGTTTTAAGTTAATAGTTTAAAATCTAGCAGATGGATTCACAGTAGAATCTGAAATATCAAACCAAATAAGGTCAGCGATCCTGTTCCTATGAATTCCTAGTTTTCCATTTCCTTTATTTTACTAGTTAACGTGAAATGAAATGAAATTTGAACTCTGATTCTATAATAGATTTATGTTATGTATTAGAAACTAGCTCAGGATACAGATATATATAAATTCCGGGAAGGATAATCCTTCTCGGAATATATATTATATCCTTTAAACTCGAAATACCGAAAATACAATATCAAATAATTTAACGTTGAAAATCAAAGGTTCTCTCATCTAGCTAGCATAAATCATGTTTACGGCACAAATAATTGTTTGGCGGACATTCTAGGTTCACTGAAACAAAGATTCGGAAGGTACGTGCCGAATTGGTCTGTGTCCGGCTGGTGTAGGGCCTAACTATTTTTCCGGATGTCACTTTTTGGTGCTTAGTTGATATAGTTGGTGCCAGTTAAGATGTCAATAGCGGACATTGACCCCTACCTAATAAGTCTTCGTATAATGACATAAGATCAGAATTAGCATGTTTATAAAATACCGAATAAATTAGTAAGTATACTGTAAGGATATAAGTATCTAAGTATTCATAAGATATCAAAATGGTAAAAATATTTCACCTATACCTAAGATTTTATATTATTTTTATCTTTAAGACTCACAAGTAAACACTGTCATATCACAGAAAAATGTTAATTTTAATCTTATGTCACTATATGAGGACTTATTAGGTAAAGGTCAATGTCCGCTATTGACATCTTAACTGGCACCAACTATAGGTATATTTTTTTTGTCTTTTGATGCTCATGAGAGTAATGTCATGTATTCTTATCTTGTATTATATTCTATTCTATATTCAGCGGAATCAGGGGGTCTAATCTCTATGCATGAAACCCGTGGTTTCAACTTTTATGAAAGATATTTCGACAATGAGTCCGAACTAAGAATGAATGATATTACGATGTAACAGATATATGATGCTCCTTGGAATCTGCGCCTTCACTGATGGGCTGCGGAGTGGTAGTTACTACATTTTTTTCATTGACTGGCTGAGAAAGTCAACGAAAGCTGGCTAACCTTCGTCCGACTTGAAGCCTTTCTCAATATCCTAGGGAAATGCAAAATCAATTTTTTTAAGAACACAATAAATTTGATAATTTTGTTAAAAATATGTAATTTGCGGTTCTTTTTAGGGTTCCGTACGTCCGAATACAAAAACGGAACCCTTATAGGATCATTCGTGTGTCCGTCTGTCTGTCGCTTACAGTCAATTATCTCCGAATCTACTAGACCGATTGGGTTGGGTACACATATCAATTCCTGTGACCCAAGCACAGAGGTGTGACGTGAATAGATGAAATCTGTATGTGAGAGGTAATTTTTGGGGGGGAAGGGGAAAATGAAAAAAAAAGTTTTGAAAACTGCATCGTGTGACATATCAAATGAAAGGTCTTGTTGAGACAATCTTAAATGTATTTTTTTTTGTAATTCTAAAATAAATGGTTTCCAAGTTATTCAAGAAAATAGACGAAACTTTGACCATTCCCCCCCCCCCCCCTTATCTCCGAAACTACTGAACCTAAAATTTAGAAAAAAATACAGAAATTAGACTTCTACTTATATAGCCTTCTTGGATTTCAATTTGATCTTAATTTCGATCTTAGTTTGTCCAATTTAAAGTCTAGAATGGAACAAAATGCATTTGAAAAGGGAGTTATTTTACAGAAAACATTAAATATTTATAAAATTAGAAAGTTTCCGTGCAAAAATTATAAGCGAACCCCTAAATTAGAGTTCCGTAAACTCGAAATAGGACTTAATGTATTTAATTATTCAGTCTGTCTATCAAAGTGTCGGGGGCGACAATGAAGAAGGGAGACCTTGGAATGTTCTAGAGATATTTAAACTGAACTGCATTGTTGAGTCTGCTGAATAAAAGGATGTAATTAAGTTTATGAAGTATCTTTACTGTTTCCAAGAACGTGATACCAAGAAGAAACCCAATTGTCAAGAGTGATAATGTTGTAGTGGTGGGCCATTTTTTTTCGTTTTCGGAGGAAAGCCATCATAAGGTTACCGGTTTTAGGGAATAGTGGACTGAGAGTGTGGAGTTTTTCGTTAATAAAACTACCCCGGTGGTCACCATTAGCAGACGAGAAAAAACCCCGTTTCCCTCCTAAAACACCTATCCGGCGTCTTTTTTAAGCAACTTCTGTTAGGGCAGATCTCTGGGGAGACTAAATGCTGTTCTGTCCTTAGCTTCGTTGCATCAGTGTGTACGGCGGCTCATGTACACTTTACCGTTGTCGTCTATGAAGTCACCCAGAATCCCCATCCTGAACTTTCTTGACCCCAAATACCCACCTGCTTTAAGTGTACCTACCACGTTTAATAATAACTATGGGTAAAGTAAAGTTTCTTGCAACGTTATTACTAAATTTATTTTGAAAAAAGGTTACGAAACGGTTTGGTAATCGGTATTGACAGGCCTGTTGGTCTAGTGGTTAGTGACCCTGACTGCTATGCCGGAGGTCGTGGGTTCGATTCCCACCCAGGACAATTATTGTTTGTGTGATGAGCACGTTCATTTGTTCTGTGTCTGGGACTCCGGGTGTAATTTATCTATAATATGTATGTATTTAGAAATATATAAGTATGTTTATCAGTTGTCTAGTACCCATAACACAAGCTCTGCTTAGCTTGGGACTAGATGGCGTTGCGTGATAGTTGTTAAATATTATTATATTATATTTCGTACAATAGTTTTTTTCTGTAAAATAAACCTTTGGTTTAGTAACTGTAGCTGCTAAAACACAAATAACATTCACCTCGCAACGTAAACGTGAAACACAAATGAGATTTAGTCCCCTAGTAAGTGGCCAGGTCAGGAGATATCATGATTTATGCGACAATTAATTTTGTAACGGTTATAAAGGGCGGGACCTGATACTTTCGGGGGGATTCTTCTACCTGATTCATTTCAATTGTGGTTGTAAAGACCCGGAATACCAATAAAGGATGATGTTGGGATAAAGGAATATGATTTATTTGATTTGGTTTTGGGAGTAAAATGGTGTAAACGGATGCAGTCTAAACAAAGAAACTTCATAGATACCTGGAACAATTTTACTAGTACTATTATTATAAACCAGCCCTTGTTCGTGGCTTTTGTGACTTGTGGCGCAGTCTATAACCATTTATGAACATTATTGCTGTTTTTTTCTGGGGAACAGTGTTTTAGGGTACTTCATCCCGCAAAAAACATTATTCCCCAGGGTACCCCATATGTCCGTTTTTGTGCACCTGACGTATGCATTCAGGATGATCAGTTCAGTTGTTTAATTGTGAAAGGTAAAAAAACAAATTAATAAGCTTATTTTCTCATACAAGATTATTTGGATTAAGAAGATTAGGTTCTTAGTTATTTTTATCACACATTTTACATCTATACTTGTGCTATTGTCCTATTAAAATTCCACCACATCCTTTACAAAACGCGTAACACCAAACCACACTTGGGTAGTACCTAGGTGTACATACGTACGTATGTAGTAATTTGTCTCGCATTTACAGTCTCTGAAGCGGTTGCATAAATTTGCACCAGACGACGGTAGTGCCGTTCACAATGAGCTTTTAATGTGCTCTGATGTGGTATACATTCGCCGCTGTTTATTAGTATACGTGAGCATAGATATTGATTAGTGGACTTAAGGCTTGTGGGCTTTGAGCTGCGTATTTTTGAAGTTTGTTATAGCTAATATAAAGTAAACGTTAATATAAACTAAAGTTAATATAAACAAAAACACGAGAAAATAAGTCTACACCTAAATATTTTTAGCTAAACTTTGAACTATCTACTGTGCTACAACTTAAGCCCGTAGCTTTATTTTTCTCCTTTCAAGTATTATGCAAGAAAAGTACGTCCTTTCTGTACTAGAGACCCTAGCATAAATTCTACGTATTTGGCGGTACTTGAAGTATAACGGAGTAAATTGTATGGAAAATGAAAAAGTAAATCTGTCAAAATGAAAAAGTCAAATTAAATTATTTATACAACAAAATATTTTACAGGAGGGATTCAAACAGTTGTAAACCACCCTATGTGCCTATTGGTGTTATTTGTTATGTCTCGTGCTTAAAATGCAAGTAGTGATTATGCTCTTCCTACCTCTTTACTTTATAAAAAATCAATATTCTCTTACAATTAATTTAATTGCGGAGAAAACAGTTGATTTAATTTTCTGGGACTTCGACGACCTTCATTGTGTCGCCACTGTTGATTCTGGCTTTTAGGAGTTGCAATAGTGTTGGATGTCCCAAAAAGAAAAAGGGGTTATAAAAGGTGCACTTTCTAACTCATAAAAACAGACCACAAAAGCTTTCTATAACTTTGCATTTGCAAAAAAACACGATATAAAACACTGAACATTTTACTCTTCCCCTCCGTTTCCCCTACCCCAAAGAACCTTGATTACAGATCCCTACAAAAATATGAAGTAACAAAATCTTTGTCTTTTCAAATTCGCACTCAGTGCTATCTATCATAACCACCCTCCTTTTGACTTGTTCCCCTATAAAAAAATAAACTGTCATTTCAAGAGGGTGCATTTTTCCTTCATGGTGTTTTTTTTGCTTTTAAAATTTCTCTATGGCAGCTGTTTTTTTTTTTACTACGCTTTTGTAGCCTTAGGTAATGGTTGAAGGTGTACGTCATCATTTTTCGTGTTTAGATTTTTTTTAGGATGGAAATAAAGTCGGTCTTTGGGTGGTGAAATCTGGCATTAAACATAAAATGATGTTTACTACAAATGTATATGTAACTGTGTAACAGAGAGGTATTCAACCTCTTCTGTTCCCTCAACCTCTTTACTTTAAGATCTATTTATTATTTTAATAATTTTTAAAAAATTCAAATATCGAATTTTCAATCTGTCATTGTGTCACCTTCAACCACAATATTTCAAACATTTTATGCGTATTAACGCGTCTCGTGAATCGGAAGGTAAAATCCCGTTCGCAGTCTACTTTCCACAAAAAAGCTTTTCTACAATATTTTCAGGCACAATTTAATTCATTAAGTCATAGTTAACTCGGTATCGGGCAAAGCCGCTGGGAAGAGTTAGTAACTACATAAAACATTTCGTAGATAGGACGTCCGTCACCACCGTAAGGCACCTTTCACACGGTCCATAACGATGAGCAAACGAGCTCTTTTTGTCGCCATAACAAGTTTTAGCAAGTCAGTGACATGAAAAGCTGAGAAAAATGTAAGAGTTTGAATTATGTTGGCGTTTGTGTCAACTGTGTGGTTTAAGTACACTTGATGGCGTTTAAGTCAAGTGAAGTGGATTGAAAAGGTTAGCTTGGGTTATTTCATTTTATTTGGTAAGTACAGGTACAAAATATACTTAATGTTATGTAGCTGAAGAGTTTGTTTGTTTAGTTGAATGCGCTAGTCTCAGAAATAACTGCGCCGCATTGAAAAATTCTGTGTTGTATATGAGGAAGGCTATAGGGCTTATAGCCTTCTTCGATATGACATGATACGATATGTTTTATAGCCTATAGTATAGGCTATGAAACATCACACTATGATCAACAAGAGCCGTGCAGCGGTTTCGAAAACAACGTGAGGAAACCTTCATGTCCTAAAACCAAAACTATGAAGACATCTATCCGCACTGGGCCCGCGTGGTCGATTATGGCCCACTCCCTCTCACGAAGGGGAGGCCTGGGTTTCAGAAATCGCGTATAGACATTAATGAGCTTTTTAGGGTTCTGTAGCCAAATGGCAAAAACGGAACCCTTATATATTCGTCACGTCTGTCTGTCTGTCTGTCTGTCCGTGTATGTCACAGCCACTTTTTGTCGAAAGTATAAGAGCTATCCTGTTGAAACTTGGTAGAAAGATGTATTATGTGAACCGCATTAGGATTTTCACACAAAAATCAAAACAAAACAATTTTTGGGGGTGCCCCCCATACTTAGAATTGAAACTCAAAAAAAAAAATTTCACCAAACCCATACGTGTGGGGTATTTATGAATAGGTCTTTAAAAATGATATTGAGGTTACTAACATCATTTTTTTCTAAACTGAACAGTTTGCGCGAGAGACACTTCCAAAGTGGTAAAAAATATGTCCCCCCCCCCCGTAACTTCTAAAATAAGAGAATGATAAAACTAAAAAAAATATATAATGTAGACCTCAAACAAAACTACCAACGAAAATTGGTTTGGATGAGATACAGTTAGCAGTTTTTGAGATATAGTACATTTTCAAAAACCGCAAATATAACTTTGCCATTCATACAAATACTATGAAAAACAAAGTTATTTTTATTGTTTGTGTAAATTACTTACTAATCTCAATATAATTATATCTCTAATCTATGCTTGCTGCTACGGAACCCTTCATGGGCGAGTCCAACTCGCACTTGGCCGGTTTTTTCAGTATTGTAGTTACCACCAATATACCTCCTAGGTGGTGCAGAAGTCAGAACATGTACTGAGTTAAATAATCGTAAAATTAATTACTGTGAACAGTTTCCAATCATTTAATTTGAAACACAAATGTTTATACACAAAACAATTCAAAATATTAATTAACAGACCGGAACCGGGCGTTAGGAAACTTTATACTCGTATAACACAAATATAAATAGCCTAACTTATTCCTGCGACTTACCCGCGCCCAGTATATACTCGGCAGATGTTATGGGGCTTACAATTCGAGCGGTACAATACATATTTTCTTTAATTTTCCTGTAACATCTATCTGTCAGTAAAAGTTCTGACAAAATCGTTCCAACTGTTTCGGAGGTCAGCCCGAAAAACACTAACAAAACAATTTTAATCATTGTTTTTTTTTTTGTAAACCTTTTAACATTAATGTATCTTAACTTACGAGTATGTGTAAGAAGTAAGAAACTATTCTTTGACTTTAAAACACACTTAGTTTTATTTATTTGATTT
The DNA here is from genome assembly GCA_950005045.1 of Agrotis exclamationis. Taxonomy (NCBI): domain Eukaryota; kingdom Metazoa; phylum Arthropoda; class Insecta; order Lepidoptera; family Noctuidae; genus Agrotis; species Agrotis exclamationis. The sequence continues at coordinate 17,530,075 of OX465436.1, forward strand.
TGGGTTCCGTGCTCTGCAACTGATGACGTTACTTGTACAGTGTACAGTGAAACAAACACTTGCTTTAGTTGGAGCATGGAACCCAGTCTTTTTTGTAGTTTCCGTGCTCCACGCAGTTGGAGAAATGGTTGAAGCACGGCTCCGCACCCTAAATTTTCTTCTATTTCCTCTAATGACATGTAAACAATAAACCAATCGAGAACATTTGATAAATTTAGCCGAAAACCCGAACTAACGAACGAAAGACCTTATCTCACTGTCTCTAATTAACACCTATGTATTTAACCCAAACGAAAGATATTTACAAACTTATCCATTCTACTCTGAGAAAACCGAAAATGAACTTTATCTTAAAGTCCCAAGGTGCTTTCAAAGTGCAAAGTTAACCTAGTAAATTTCCATCCCTTGTCACAGTGGGTAGGTATAAATTAATTAGTTTTCTGAAGCCTTTCCGGTGTAGAATTTTGTGTTATTTTTAGTTTAATTATTTTTGATACGGTAATTATTATTGAACAGGCTTTTTAAGTAACAATAACAGCGCAAAATAATGTAACTTGAACTGTAATTAACACTCGTTTGTTTTCTTAGACTATTTCTGTAAGGTTTCTTTCAGACTTTTCATGTAAAAAATATCCCACCAAAATCTTACCTGTTAAAAAGGGGTCAAGTTCCTATAGGCTAATTGTTCGACTAAAAAAAGGGTTTAAATCCAACCCAATGCCAAGTTTAGATACACTTTACTCGTACAGTTGACTTCTAAGTTTGAACTTGGCAGGTTTTCGTGCTGCATGTTTTTGGTGGGATTAAATTAACCTGCCAAGTTCAAATTGGTCACAGGTTGGTCTGTGGAGGGATGACCATTTATCATAGCGTGTTTCCTCCGAACCTCGGAAAGCACATAATGCTATTCGTTGGTCCTTGTTGGCGACTGGCTATGGTAGGACCTTTTTTGTATTTAAATGTCATTTTTTTAAATACAGTTTTCTTTTATGTTCTTTTCTTGTGTAGGCTTGTCTGAGCAGTTGTCAGGTTTTTGTCACAGCATTGTGCTATCTAGTATTGTAATAAATTTATAAAATTGCCAATTTACGTGTTTCCATAATTCCTTTAAAACAGTCCACCCGCCCATCAACATTTTGCAATCCACTAGTTATCAGTCCTGGTTGTCATTTGTAGATCTTTGACAGTCGTTAATCACAGTCAGAAGCTTGAGAATCTGACAACAGTCTTTCCAAGGGGTATTGTGTTATCCAGTTACTGGGTTGTGGACGTCCGATAGGCAGTCGCTCCATGTTAAATAGCATCTCTGGCAGCTAGAACCCGGGCCAGTGGTAACAGTATTCTAAAAACAGTGGCCGAGAGCGTCTTTTCTCCTTTCCTGAGTTACTTTGTGGAGAAGATGACGGAATAAAAATCTTGTTGTGTCTTCTGTGCAAAATCCTTCTCAAACAAAATATTATTTACTAACACTAGAAATATAAGGTATTTTACTAAAACTATGGATTTCTGTTATCCGAAAAACTGAAAAAAAAAAATATTGAAAGTCAGCTGCATCCGTTTTTACTAGAAGCCAACCCCAGAAAGTTGGGAAAATGTTAGGCAGATTATGATATTTATATTGCGGAACGCGTGTATGATATTCAAGCCTAAACCAAACTACACGTAAACACAATTAATCTACGGTCTGTTCAATATATGTCCACGCCGCAGATGCCGAATGTATCCTTCCGCTGAATTTGACAGTGCGTATGCGGTTAGAACACATGCAATATCATATCATAAATCCTGAACATAGTCGCATTATAAAGGCTCTGCAGATACTGGTGCAGAAAGGATTGATCGACATCGACACCAAACAGGTTTTTATTTTATCGTAGTAAAATCATCGAATAAGTCCTCTCCCACCTAGGGCAGAGCGGCAACTGTCAGACTTGTACTAACTAAAATCCACGGTGCCCTTTAATTGCCCTTTACGTTCCGGGGTCTTGGTTATCTGATAAGACATTCCCGCGACACCGAAGCGCAAGGGGCTTAAGACTCCTAATAATTAAAATCAACCGTATTCCTCCAATTGCCCTTTACGTTTTAGGGTTATGGAAACCTGAATAGATAGTCCCGCAACAGGTTACAGGTGACCTGCGGTGCAGTTGCTCGGGGTGGACCGCAAAAGAAGTTAGGACAGGCTTAAGATACCTACCACCACAGTGAGTTTGAAGCCAAGTTTGGTAGCATAGGATATTGTAATTTTTAACCGACTTCAAAATCGAGGAGATTCTCAAATCGGTCGGTTTTTTTACCCTAAGTATTTACACTGATTACTCCGAGGTTTCTGTTTCGCTTTGTGTGATTATTTTTTTGTTCGATGCAATATACCGGCCATTTAGTCCCATACTTCATTCAGTTTGGTTTAGTAGTTTTTAGTAGAGCATTTTTCACTTGTTGTGCATTTGGATCATGTTTTACCGGTATTACGGATTACAAAATTCCAGTGCACAAGTAAGAAAATTATGTACTTATTTAACGGAAATTTGGGTTGAATATTTGAACTAAAAAGGGTTTGATAAAAATAAAACTTTTTTGTGGTGGTTTTTGAGTCGGTTTTGTTTTCTTCATAATTATTATCGTCAATACTTTATCCGACCTTTCTATATACCTTTTAAACAAGTGGTTAAGCAATTCAATTTAAATCCAATTCCCTTTCACACAAGCCTCATTTCTGATTACGCTACAACATATCCTGTTTTCCCAACAAACCCCGTGCTGATCTCTAAGCCCCAGCAATATACTAAGATAATATTCTGTCACTGTTGCTGTACACACATCAACCATCAAGATAGACAAAACCAGTATAAGTTGACCTTGAAACATGCGGGAAGATGGTGCATAGTGAGGCCAAGGTATAGTGGTTGGATAGCTTGATCTGTAGTGGTGTGTACTTATGGCAACAGATCATAGCGAAGTAATATCCTGTTGCAGATTGTTTGCTGTGCCCCATCATCTTCACTCTACTGCACTTAAGATTGTGATGGCGGACAGATTTATTGACTCACTATTAGAAATCCGAAAGTTTGGATGTTTGTTTTTGATGACGGATCTTGATGTTTACCGCCAAATCCGTCGAGCCATTCGGAAGTGAATGAGTAAGAAACATCCGTATCCACCCATATTTCCTGCCAGGGTCGCGGGAACGTTACGTAAAGGGCTATTGAAGGACACCGTAGATTTTAGTCAATACAAATCTGACAGTTCCTCCCGCCTTGCCCTGGGTTGGAGGGTTCATTTGATGATTTTACCACGTAAAATAAACCCATGCTTTTTAGATGTAATTACAAGTTTAATTTTTTGAATAAGGAAGCCAAAACGTGGAAAACATTATTTAAACAGTTGTAGTAAAACTGATTTTTAAAATAATTTATGTAAATTGCATAATATGCCTACCTCCATCGGAAAAATGCGTGGCCTATGTATGCTCACTTGTTCAGTATACATAAAACATAATTTACCTAAACGCATGTTCAATCTGCGCTTGCTAGTCCGTGGTCTCCACTCTAGTACTTTTCGACCTCATCGGTCATCTGCTCTGCGAGCAATATGGCCTGCCCACTGCCACTTCAGCTTGCTAATCCGGTGGGCTATGTCGGTGACTTTAGTTCGTCTACGGATCACCTTATTTCGGATGAGCAGATAGGACGTCCACCAACAAGATGGACAGACGACCTTATAAAGGTCGCCGGAAGATGCTGGATGCAGGTCGCTTCCAACCGGTAATGTGGAGATGGACGTCCTATGGCTGAGATGATGATGATGATGTTCAATCTGTGTTTGGAATTATTTTGAAGTAAGACTGGAATCTACAGTGTTCGCACTGCTGCGACACTGAATAGATCTAGTATAAAAAATTAAAACCAAAAATGGTGAACAGTTACTTCTTAATTGATTAAAAATAACTTAAACATTTCACCACAGCCTTTCAATTCAAAATAAAACACATTCACCGCGTAGCTAAAGATAAAACGATATTAATTAAAAGTAAAAATATGTTCCGTTCAAAATATTTAACACGGGCTAAATTAATTCCACAAAATTACAAGCTTGGCTTGTTTTCTAAAAATACTTTTAACAAAAAGCTATAGAATTTTTACGGCCGCCAGTGTATCAGGCCATAATTCGAGTGTGCAAGCATCAAATACGGCCAAGCTATTATGAGCCTTGCTTGTAAGACTTAATTAAAATTGTGTTCCTTATTGCCAACGAGAAAATTATTCCATTATGTTAAAGTTCAAAATGCTGTGTATATGAAAAGAAATTTCATGTAAGTAAATTACCTACTGTTACTTTGAGGTCGTGTTGTAAGTTTCTTTTAAATTTTACTGAGAATTAGTTTAATTTGGTGCTTGTGCACAAGCTTGGTTATTGCTTTTACAATTATTTATAACCGATTTCTATAAAAAGGAGGTGGTTATGTATTCGGCCGGTTTTTTTTTCATGTATGTAGACTGTGTAGACCGATTACCCCGGGATATGAGCCCGGTTATTTTGATTATTTCTTTTTAGGTACGACTGAAAAAAAAAAATGAACACCAGAAGTTTTGTCGGATACTAAATCTAAAAAGGTTTGGATACCAGTTTTTAGAAATTTAAGTTTTTCAGTGTCATCCCAGACTGCAGTAGATTTTTTTTCAAAGATTACCATACAGATTTCTTTTCAAATCGATCTAAACTTTATCTCTTAATTTTATGGATAAATAAGTTCTTCATTCACACACTAGAGACGTTTTTTTCATTTTCCATATAATTTACATCTTAACACTTCGCGTGCGCTGTACAGCCAAATACTAAGGTATATTACCAAAATAAAAGTAGGCTTGAAAATGAAAATACGAGTGTTGTTCTAGAATTTTCTCTTATTTCAGTAATTGATCGATGAGAGTTTTCAGACTACACTGATTTCATCTTTCAGCTATTTTCTTTTATTGTAATTTTATACGTACATTCAGCATCGAAAATATGTTAACAACGAGGATAATAAATAAAATAATAATTTTAAAGAGAATAAAATGTTAATTATGTTTTGTGACTATAAAAAACAATAAAAAGGGACAATTATTGTAGTTTCTATTCATTCTAGACTCTTAGTTTATTTTTTAGTTAATTGGTATTATTCATTAAAATCATAGGTCCTTTTGAAAATTAAATGAATTCATGTCAATGTACACATCTTTTTGAGGCTGACTGTACCTTCGTATTTGATGATATAATATGTAGTACAGATATCATTTATCATCATCTGCCTAAGGATTTTTCCAACTATGTTGGGGTGACATCCAGTCAGCATTTTAATGGAACAACTGCTTAACTGATCCATAACCCAGTTACTGAAACACGACGCTTCTTGAAGGTACTGGTTTTTATCTTTTTAAAATCTACTCTGCGGTAAGAATTTCCTAATTTCATAGATCGTGGATGTGTTTACAAATATTTAAATTCTCATCTACATAAACAAATAGTTGTTCCGGGTTTGCCGTCTGTACCTTAACAGTTTCACTGTTCGCGCAGCAGACACAATACCTAAACAATAGTCCTGAATCACATGTGATTCATGGGACAGGGAATGGGTTAATAAAGAGCCAATATAATATTTCAGTGTAACATAACTTAAAAACAAGTCAAGTGCAAGACGGACTTGCGCACGACGGGTTTAATATTTCTTTTATTCTGTATTTTAGTATTCACGTAAAGCGGTAACAGAAATGCATCATTTTTGAAAATTTCAACAGTCTATCACGGTTCAGTGCAGTGGTGGCCCAGTGGTATCGACCCCGACTTACGAGCTGTAGGTCGTGGGTTCGAATCCAGCCAGGCACATTACTTTGTGTAATTTGTTTCATCACCACTGCTCAAAACGGTGAAGGAAAACATCGTGAGGAAACCGGCATGTCCTAGAACCAAAAAAAAAAAAAAAAAATTCGAAGACATGTGACATCCACCAACCCGCACTGGGCCCGCGTGGTGGATTATGGCCCACTCCCTCTCACAGAGAGGAGGCCTGTGTCCCAGCAGTGGGAACATTTATAGGCTGATGATGATGATGATGATGATCACGGTTCATGAGATTCAGCCTGGTGTCAGATGGACGGATAGATAGCCTCCCGTTTTTACCCATTAGTTGCAGAACCCTAAAAACAAACTATCTTCTAGACAAACTACATTTTCAATTAAAACCCCATCAACAATTCATTGACTTAATAATGTTGACTAACATGATAGCTCTGGGCAGAACAAAATAGATACAATAATACCTTTTAAGACCTACTCTTTAGATACGCGCCAGCTGAAAACCGCTTTATCTTTCCCTGACCCCCGCTTTGTGGTAAGTAGCTGTTTGAATTTAGTCTCCATTGTATTTCTATAAAGTTAGTCTTTTAGGCTAAATTAAATAGCTTTATTTGAAATGTTAAGTAATCTTGTTAAACGAGTGGTTCTTGTATATTAGGCATGTTTTTTTTTTCATTTCCTGTATTTGGGAATGGCTCTGACGAATTTTATGAAATGTGTTTAGTAATTTTTCTTGTAAAAATGCATTTTACTGGTTAGGAACAGTATTTTTTTCTGTCGTCTCACGTGAATTGTCATTAAAAATTTAATAAAAATTGTTCCTAATAATAAGCACGATGAACCTCTTTAGGTGGTAAAATGTTCCGCCTCACGCCCTGGGTGGCGCGAAAGAGACTGTCAAACTAGTATTGTTGACTAAAATCTACTGTGTTTCTTGAATTGCCTTTTAAAGACAGATAGTAAAATATTTATTTGATATTGGACACACAGAAATAATAAAAACTAAAATTAAAAACACAGTAATTATTTTGTTGATTTTGTTGAGCATGTCCACAGTCCACACGAAAAGGATTACAAACCCAGCATTTGCTGGGCGAATGACACACAGCGCTGGTTTTTAGTTAGCACCCCGCAGTGACACACAGACAAGGGTAGACAAATAAAATAATTAATATTCCGTTCCTGGGTAACGGTAACTCGTGGAACACCACGCGCTGGCGACCCGGGTTTGGTCCTAAGTCGTGTGGTGAGCTACCTAACACTTGCCGAAATCGCTGCGCGAGGACCGACGCACAGGGCATCTCCCGTGGCGTCTGGGTTGTGAGATAAAGGATACAATGAGTCAAATTATTCCACTTGTTTTGACTTCTTAAACGTTTACTTTAAATAAAAACTTAATTCCTTCACATAGCTATAAGCCTCTGGCTGAAGAACTTAGAGTCATTTAAGGCATCCACAGAAAGGTCCGGTAAAGCAGCTCACAACCTCCTTTAGGTTGACCTGCGAGATACAATTAAAAATAAAAGCAATATTTTTCTAATCGTACCTAAGCACAAACAGTATCGTACCTCCATGCGGCCCATACCTGCAGCGACCACGGACCTTCATTGTGCTAGTGACAAACTACACGAGACGTTTAATAAAAGCAGCCTTGAGAAATGTGCCCTCGTCCAGGCCCCTTTGTAACTCCGCCATTTGTAAAATACGGCGAATAAAATATTTTCTCAACGGCCGGTATGCGTTTGCGTAAACAAAGGTAAAAGGAATTCTCTTTTTTGGATATTTTTGACTGTATGAGGATTGTTGCTTAGATTATTGCTTTCTGGTACGATGTTTCGAGGTAATGAAAGATTCTTGGAACTTGACGGTGAAGAAAAAATGAATGGAGTAAGTATTACAAGTAAGGCCCGCTTGCAGAAGCCCGGGTTATCTTTTAACTCAGAGTTAGTTGCTAACACAAGGTCAAATTGACAGTTTGTCATACAATATTGTCAATTTAACCTCGTGTTGGCAACTAACTCTGAGTTTAAAAGATAACTCGGGTTTCTGCAAGTGGGCCTTTTAACAGTTTCACTGTTCGCGCAGCAGACACAATACCTAAACAATAGTCCTGAATCACATGTGATTCATGGGACAGGGAATGGGTTAAAACACCATGTTCTTTTTAAAATAAAAGCTTGTTTTTAAAAAAAACTTACGATAGACAGTGTACCTACTCGTCAAGACGAATCAAACGAGTCTAAACTCTCCTACTACCTTCCAGCTCCATCATTAGATAAACTCCATGTCATCATTATCCCTAGAAAGATAACCTACGTCGAATCGACGTATGCCATTTGGTAAAATCGTTATAAATCTTTGGAATGAAACGTCTCTGTTCTGGCCGTTTCTGCCAACTCATATCGTGCCCAGAGCTAGCGGAAGACGTCCATAAGATTCATTTAACTGTGATACTTTTCTACATATTTACATAACATACGTCGAAGTGACGTATGGTTATCTTTAGTGTAAGTTTTTGACTTACGTGAAATATTTTTTTTGTGAAAATAATTGGACATTTATTCATTGTTTTTTTTTTTTTAATTTTTCAACGCGGTAAATACTGGGAAGACGCTGTAAAGTAAACTAGTGAAAATTCGTGATAAGGGCTCCGTTGTCTGTAATCAAATCGTGCAAGTTATTGATCCACTTCCCGGTTTCCGATTAAGCTGAAATTTTGCACGTATTTGTATATCGCGTGATAATGTAATATAACCCTAGAAAGATAACCATATTCCACTATACACTAAAGATAACCTACGTCGTTTCGACGTGTTGATGTTTAAGTAGGTTTTACAATGGATATTTTAAAAATAAGTGTAAAGAGTGTTATTATATGTTTACTACAAACAATTTTGTTGATGATTAATGAAAAAAACTCAGTTTTACTTAAATTTTAGTACAAAAAAACTCAAAATAAATAAATATGGTATTTCTTACTGAACCAAACTTAAATATGATGAAATCGCTCGGTCAATCTTATGATTTGATAAATAAACATAATAAAATCTATGTTTTGTTCTCTTGACAATATAAGGAACTACATGAGAAGATAAATAATTGCGGTTTAAGCCGCGCTTGCCGAGGTTGGTTTGTGGATGGGTGACCATCTGTCATAGCGAGTTTCCTCCGTGCCTCGGAAAGCACGTAAAGCCGTTGGTCCCAGCTGTCATTTCTAGACCTTTGACAGTCATTACTGTTAGTCAGAAGCTCTAAAAGTCTGACAACTAGTCTTGCTATGGGGTAAATGGTATTGCCCAGTTACTGGGTTGGGGAGTTCCGACAGGCAGTCGCTCCATGTAAAATACTGATATCCAGCTGAATCAGGTTCAACTGGAAGCCGACCACAATATAGTTGGGAAAAGGCTAGGCAGATGATGATGAGAAAAAACTTTTATCAAATTGGCTTTACATGTCATTAGGACAGGCACTTGACTTGTGCTCTCCACAGATAGGATTTATGCACTTGTCACACATCGATTTTGTCATCCTTCTAATTTCTAATGGCCAAAAGGCACAATATTTTCATTTTTTGGCACTGGTTCGCTTTTTCTGAATTTAGTCTTCTGATAAATTATCTTCCGACTGGCTATCCGAACCCTGAGGATCTTCATCAGTTTCATCATTCATATATATCAATAATCGAGTAATTTCTTCATTTTCTTCATCTTACCGCGTCTTTATGTGACGTTATGTAGTTTTACAATGGCCCAAAACGAATTAAAAAAAAAAAACAATGAATAAATGTCCAATTATTTTCACAAAAAAAATATTTCACGTAAGTCAAAAACTTACACTAAAGATAACCATACGTCACTTCGACGTATGTTATGTAAATATGTAGAAAAGTATCAGTAACCCATTCCCTGTCCCATGAATCACATGTGATTCATGGGACAGGGAATGGGTTAAAACACCATGTTCTTTTTAAAATAAAAGCTTGTTTTTAAAAAAAACTTACGATAGACAGTGTACCTACTCGTCAAGACGAATCAAACGAGTCTAAACTCTCCTACTACCTTCCAGCTCCATCATTAGATAAACTCCATGTCATCATTATATTACATTATCACGCGATATACAAATACGTGCAAAATTTCAGCTTAATCGGAAACCGGGAAGTGGATCAATAACTTGCACGATTTGATTACAGACAACGGAGCCCTTATCACGAATTTTCACTAGTTTACTTTACAGCGTCTTCCCAGTATTTACCGCGTTTCTTGAAAAATAGAACAGCGCCTCTGGTGGCAGAAGAAGAAACTATTTTTTTCCTAGTCAATTGACAATGTCAAAGTTCCAGTTTACTTTACGCAGAATAACTGAAAACTCATGATGGCCTCTGGACAGGTGAAAGTAAATAATTGTAAAAAACGAGTGAGTCCTTTGCATGTTCTGAATAGATGTAATCTAGTGACCCAAGAAAGGTAATATTGTTTGATGCCAGAAGAATACCGCGTTCCTGGAACGCAAACGGCATAATGAACGAATAAGGTGGATATTAGTCAGTGAGAGTCTGATAGTCATTTCTGCTGTACCCAGGGTAGACGAAATCAGTTGATGATTTTACAACGTGAATAAAAAAGGTGATTGTCTTTGTAACATCTCATAATTGACCTATAACTTGTGCTGATTTAGTATCTAAAAAAACTTTAATAAAATCACTCATCACATTCAATATTTATTTGTGAACATAGGTATAGATGTTACTGTCAATACAGTACCCTGAGCGCGAGTTTTCACTCTTTTACTTTACAGCGTTTTTCCAGTATTTACAGCGTTTCTTGTATGAAAAAATGGAACAGCGCCTCTGGTGTGCGAAGAAGGAACTAATTTTTTCCTTGAAAATTGTCAATTTGAAGTTGTCAAAGTTCCAGTTTACTTTACGTCTCAAATACTGAAAACTCGTGCTCAGGGTACAGTATGAACGATCCCTATGCCTACCATTTAATGGTATACTAATAGAATTAATTAATATTAGATTAATTAATTTCTTTCAAATACCATTTCAAAAGAATATAATGGAATCAATAATAGGAATAGAGTCGATAAGAGTATCAAGAACTTAATCATCTAATATATAAAATTCTCGTGTCACAGTTTTCGTTGCCATACTCCTCCGAAACGGCTTGACCGACTTTGATGAAATTTTTTGTGCTTATCCGGTATCTATGAGAATCGGCCAACATCTATTTTTCATCCCCCTAAATGTTAGGGGTAGTCCACACCTAAATTTTTTTTAATTATTTATATGGCAAAACAACGTTTGCCGGGTCAGCTAGTATACAAATAAAATTCTATGGACATGACAATTATTTGTTATATCAATAACAGTCACACATTCACACGGTGCATCCACACCGCCGGTAACATTTGTGGAGCAACAAAAGGCAACACGGTAACATTCGGCAACATTCGGTAACTTTTGTGGCTCCTTGTTACTATTTGTTGATTGTTACTCATCCACACCGCAGTAACATCCGACAACAAATGTTGCCGTGTTACTGTATGTCGAGTAACGTTGCTCGACAATCGGTAACATTGTTAGATAATGGGGGTAACATTGTTACCGAATGTTGAGCAACGTTACTCGACTTACAGTAACACGTCAACACTTAGTAACATTAAATAACATTTTGTTGGCGGATGTTACCGAATGTTGAACAACGTTACTTGACTTACAGTAACACGTCAACACTTAGTAACATTAAATAACATTTTGTTGGCTGATGTTACCGAGTAACATTTGGAAACGTTGAGCTACAAATGTTACCGGCGGTGTGGATGCACCGAGCACCGACACAGCCGCATCAAAGTGGCAAAAGCATCAACCGACAACCGAAGAAAAAGGCGCGACAGCTCTTCAACTCCTGGCTTATTCCCAGAATCCCCCCTTTGCTGGGAAGTATTCATACACTCATTAGTTAACGCATGAACTGTTCCTTCCCCGCTTCGGTAGAAACTAGGTCGGCTAATATCTGAAGCAGACAATTAAGATGAAGGAATAGATATAGTCTACCTATTGTGTAGGGTAGAAGTTGGGAGTTTTTAACGGAGGGTTGCTAAAATAATGTTGTTAGGGAAGGATATATGCTTCGGGTATCTTTTGTTTTTGCTGTATTGTTCAAAGTCTTTAACACATAGTTTAATACTATCATGGCGTTAATCGCCTGTTTGCTCCGAAATATTAAGCTGATTATCATATGTGTCATCAGTGATCCAGGACTAGCGTTGACCAGTAGCAGCAGTCTAACCAGTTGTACGCCATAGCTGAGAGCCCGAGCGAAGCGAGCTACATTACTTTGTGTAATTTATTTCATCACCACTGATCTTATAGCGGTGAAGGTACATTTCGTGAGAAAACAAATAGAATATTTATATAATAAATAGACTCACAATATTAGTCTGTATTGCATTTCCCAATATTAACTGTTATTTATTAGAGTTTGAACATTTCAGTTTCCTGAAATGTTCCATTTCATTTGAACCTGCTTTGCTATCGTGTCCAGTCAAATTTAGATTGGAAGTATTTCTCAGAAACTGAATCAATGGTTTGCGTTATTAGTTTGCTAGATTATTGAGAGTTTAATTAAATGGGCACAGTAATTTAGGAACAATAAATATTAGAAGTATTTTACCCGTAGTGCTAGGCAACGGGGCTTCTCTCAATTGTAATGTTCTTTTTTTTTATTGGCCATGTTTTGTTCTGTCTCCTGCTTGATACGGAGAAAAGTGGAAACTACATGTTTTCCTACTCCTCCACTATTTTTTCTTTGCAGGATCCAAGACAGGTAAAATTTTTATTCTCCGGGATACGTCAAACTTCATTGTCTTGGCCCTTTTCTGTTAGTTGCCGCTGTTGATTCTGGATTTCAGGAATTGCAGTTGTTTGGGAATACAAGGGGCCAAAAAAAGAAGAAAAATATAGGAGAGCTTTTAATATGCACAATTGTTCCTTGAAGTGAGTACAAAATGACCCATAACCGTAATTCACCTCGTAAAAGCAGGAACCGCATTCAGAGATCCAGCGGCACGTTTTGGACACAAAACACCCCCGAGGATCACAAACAGCACCCATTCCCAATTCTTCGCTAATTTCGTGCACACGTAAACGCATTTCGGCGTCCTCATTTCACTTAACACTGTGAACGATCTAAAATACGTTGCCACACATTCGTTCATGTAAATAGGGGAGACCGGGCCCCACGTTCCGTAATAAATGCAAATTGGCTCGAACTCTCGATTCGCGGGGTAAAAGTTTTCGCCGTACTACCCTAGTGGACCGAGTTTCCCGAATTCGATACGAATATTTCGTTCGAACTATTAACTAGTGAGGGGTATGAGAGGGTGAAATGAGCCGGTTGCCTCTATTGCTTTTTGTTTTGATTTCGCGATAGTGAAGTGACATGGAACGGGTGGAGTGTTTTGCGTAAGTGGGTTAGAAATTAGAAATACATACGAAGTATGAATCATTTATATGAAAATGGTAACTAAAACTCATCAGGTGCAACCCCACAGAGCGCGCAGACTCGCGAGGCATTTTCCGCGCGAAGCAGCTCGGTTGGCGTGGACGTGTCTCGGGCAAGGCAAGTAACAGCGCTGCCGCGGTCGAGCGACCGAGACACGAGCACCCGAGCCATTCAGTGTCGGCTTTTGTTTTGCTCGCGTATATTGTTTCGTCCTCGGTCGAGAAACAATTGGGCGTCCAAACAGAGCAAGCAGCGCGCGAAGCAAATGTCTCGCGAGGCTGCTCGCTCTGTGTGGACGCACCTATTGAGTACCATTCGCCTCAATACAGTCCAAAAGCAAAGACTAGACTTAAAATGTAGCGAGCTAACCCAGAAGAAAAAGAACTGACAATCTTGCGCACCAAGAGAACACAGTTAAACTATTTGGCATCAGACGCTAACAGGATGGTGGCACTGTTGAGACCTACCAACGCCAGTTAAGTCTCTAAACCGTTACTACTGGTAACTGGTAGCCTGTGGTACCGTTGTGGCCGGATAAACTTAGAACTCTTCGTCTCTGTTAAAGTGTAAATGCAGCCATATATCGTTTATTTTTCATAATTACCGGCAATGGGCAGGCCACATCGCTCGTAGATCTGACAACCGATGGGGAAGAAAAGTTCTCGAGTGGCGACCACGGACCGGAAGACGCAGCGTAGGTAGGCCTCCCAATAGGTGGACCGACGACATCGTGAGGGTCGCGGGCAACTGATGGATGCAAGTGGCGAATTGTCGTTCGGCGTGGCGGTCGGGGGAGGCCTATGTTCAGCTGCAGTGGACGTCTTCCGGCTGATGATGATGATGATGATGATGTATGCCATAGATAGTGCTGATGTTCTTTTATTTTTCCACTTATAAAATACATGCATACATGGAAAACATCGTGAGGAAACCGGCATGACCTAGAACCAAAAATTCGAAGACATGTGACATCTACCAATCCGCACTGGGCCCGCGTGGTAGCTTACGGCCCATTCCCTCTCTCAGAGAGGAGGCCTGTGTCCCAACAGTGGGAACATTTATAGGCCGATGATGAATGATGATGATGAAAATACATGCTGTCATTGTAACCACGCACCGCTTTTCCTTTACATTTTCCCTAGATTATTCTGAAATTTATATCCTAACAATATAACCCTGATGAGCATTAAGCTCGTGGATGAAAGGCGGAACTTAAAAAATCTCTGGGCAATCGCGACGATAAACTAATAGTAAATCAGTTTTTTTATATCAAAAGCTATTTATTTTCAGGAAACGTCGGCAAATTATTACTTACATGTATGACGAATTTACACATATTTGCATGTGAAGAAATAATTTTAAATAAAATATAATTATGTTAATTTTTAAAACTATATATTTTCAGGTCATTTATATTATATTTATATTACTCGCTGCAATTACCAAATAAGCTGCTTTTAAAATATAAATACTTACAAGCTACTTATTGCAACAGCCAGAGCTATAGGGAGGTTTTTAAACCATTGTTATAAAGAAAATGCTCATAATTTAATTTTAAAGTTATATTTTCAGCTTACATAAGAGTGTTATTATTAAATGAGAAAGTTTTTTGTGGACAGAATCAGACAGACCATCAGGTAGTTCATACAAAAATTGTTCCGTGCGGGAATGGAACTCGCGACACGCAACCCAACAGTCGAGCGTTCAGCCACTGCACTAACCATGCCATCAAAACCAGTACCTGAAGAGCATTTTGGAGGACGAACCTCTCAATAAAAGTAAATATATTAATATATATACACCGTGTTCCGGACGATATACATAAACTTCGACCAGATGTTCAAACCACGGAAGTAAGCATTTTTCATTATGGACACATTAATAAATTCTTATTTTTTATTTTTTGTTAATTTTCATACAAACTAAATACCTAGACGTAAATAACCCGATATGCATGCCTCTTTATCCGAATTGGCAACGTCGTATTTTCATTCATAACATTTGGCGGGCTGAAACAAATGAAATGCAAATAGTATTTGCACTAAGCGGCAACATAGGCCAAATTAAGATACTTTCTCACTGCATAGCTCAATTAAATTTCATTAAATGAAATTACAAATATCTTTGTAACGAAGCCTTTTTAAGTACTACTTCCTTTGTTGGATTTGATTTGTAAAAGCCATAGAAGTATTTGCTAAAGTTTATGGATAACGTGAAGAACACGGTGTATATTAATAAACAAAAGTCACAACAAAACTCCAAGTCTCAACCCGTCAATAAGTTATTTTTAATCGTGATCACGTGCACATAATCCTGTCCGCCATGAGCCAGTACAAAGGTTGCTAATAGTCATTAGTCGACATCACGCCTGCGGGCACGCCGCCATTTTAATCACGGCTAATAAGCGCGCTCCCCGTAATGGCGGCGAGTTCGACCGTGACAGTGACGGCCAATGAAATTTATTTTTATTGGGTTCGTAAGGATTTTTGGTTGGAGTTAATTGGTGTTTGGTTCTGATTGAAGTTTTGGGGTTATTTTTTGGTAGTTGTTGGCCTTGATATTATTTGTTTTTGTGAGTTTTAAGCTCAAAGATATTGGATTTGAATTTACAGGTAAATTGAGTATCACTTTTAACGGCAGGTTTCATGTCAATAGGTGCGTCCACACAGAGCGCGCAGCCTCGCGAGTCATTTGCTGCGCGAGGAATCTGACAAGCGAGGCTGCTCACTCTGTGTGGACGCTCTATTGTTTTTCGACCGAAGCACGAAACAATACACGCGAGCATAACAAAAGCCGACGCTGGATGGCTCGGGCGCTCGGTCGCTCGACCGCAGCAGCGCTGTCACTTGCCTCGCCCGAGTCACGTCCACACCAACTGAGCTGCTTCGCGCGGAAAATGCCTCGCGAGGCTGCGTGCTCTGTGGGGACGCACCTAATGAATTCCATAGGCATTCCAGTTCTCGTCGAGAGCTCGTTTGATGATTTTTATACCCTAAAAAAACAATAAATGCTTTACCACCAATGTGTTGTGAGTATTTTATTTTTAGATAAATCATCGATGTATATTCAGTTAATCCTTTCAGAAATTATAAGCAGCGTTGTCTACTCATGTAACAATGTTTCATTCCAACAAAGATCTCTAAGGCGAAAAACCTAAAATGTATTGGCGTTCACGGCTGAGGAGTGGAATTAGATGCCGAGTCAAGTTAGGAGTAGATAGGTTACCTGGTGAAGTGACCATCGACCAAGACGACATCGACATAAATCATTGCTTACTACCAGGCGACATAATGTACAAACGTGAGCCTACCGTTAAATAAAAAAAAAACACTATTGAAAACATGTTTATGTGCATTCTAGACGAAATTTTATCATCGAATACGTAAATAATAATAATATTCCACAACTATCACACAACGCCATCTAGTCCCAAGCTAAGCAGAGCTTGTGTTATGGGTACTAGACAACTGATAAACATACTTAAATATTTCTAAATACATATAGATAAATTATACCCAGACACAGACAAATGATCGTGCTCATCACACAAACATTTGTCCTGGGTAGGAATCGAACCCACGACCTCCGGCATAGCAGTCAGGGTCACTAACTACTAGACCAACAGGCCAGGCTAAATGATACACTATGCAACCAAAATGAATTGAAAAACTTTGGTAGTATTTTGTATCTTCGAATATATGCGACACTACAGACACGATATTATTTAACAGCTTCACTTTAGCGTCCAAAACCACACTATCAATATTTATAACACAATATCTTACAAATTGTGCCTTGTACAGTCATAGCCAATGTTGACTGGGGCAAAGCTCAACAATTTCTAGTTCGAATCTCCATACAAATCATGCGACTGGCAACGTCAATACATTTGAGGGGCTCGAGGCTATTCTATGTTCGGTACATTCTATTTGTGTGGTACCGTGAAGCGTGAACTTGCATCAAGCGTTTGTGTATAGGATCAATAATGTTGACTATGTTTTGGGGAAGAATTTTCGACGTTCGGATAAATCTAAACTCAATATTAATGTGAGAGTAAGTTTGTTTCTTTGTTTGTTACTTTTTCTACAATTCTTTCAGTTATGATGTCTTGTGACTGTAGCACCATAATTTTTGTAGTATTTTCATTTTTATTGTCTTTGACAAAATTTAAAATGTTGGTTGAGAATTTTAATTCTTCAATCCACTGAAATCATCCTGAAATTTTGCATTTATAAATTGTCAGGTGTACAGAGACGGACATAGGGTACTTTTTAACCCGAAAACTAGTACAATTCCCGAGAAAAACAACAATTACTTTCACTTAATAATAGATGGCGCCACAAGTACGAACTGAATTTATTGTCAAATTCTAAATTAACGAAAGCAAAGCCGCGGGCAAAAGCTAGTTAATATTTTAAAAAATATTCTGAGATTAATTCTAACACCGATTGAACGTTTAATTGTAGGAAGAAGTAGTAGATAAGATGGTGATAATGGCGTCATACCAAAAAAAAATTGCCCCGTTTTCTGCATTTATAAAAATTTAAAATCACATAGGTACACTATGCCCAGGCCCGGAAAAACCTACTAATGCTAACTACTAATACTAATGCTGGTGCTTTGGCCTGATGGGATGATCGTGAGCATCCAAAGTTTAATAAATTAGGAAACCACATATCGTCAAACAATAATTGACCAACGTCAACTTTTAAAAAGCATTTTTTAATACGGAAGAACTATAAAACAGAATCTACTTTCCTTACCGCGAGTGCGACCGATCGCGTCGTGATATCGCCTAACTGCGCACATTAATGCGATGTAAACGTTACGTGTGCGCTGTGTTGCCAACAACACACCAGGTTGCTAATACACAAGTAACTTTAAATTGTTACTGGGTTTTTATAGCAAGTAGAATGCTGCTGTCTTGGATTATGTTTTTTTTTATCGTGATAATATCATCAAATGAGTCCTCCCACCCAGGGCTGGGCAGCAGGGACATTTAGACTTGTACTGAGTTGACTAAATCTACGGTGACCTTCAATAGCCCTTTTCATTCCAGGGTCTAGGTTACCTGATTCAGATAAGACAGTCACCTACAGACTTCGACCATCCTTAGAGGGCTTGTCAACTTGGATTATGGTAAACTATGTAATGCTAGAGTCTGACACACGAAACATGAGCCTGGTAAATAGCGTTTACATCGCGATGTAGATTTTTTGAATTTGCCGCTGTTTTTCCAGGCTCATGTTTCGTGTGTTAGACTCTATAACCCTGTTCATTGAAGAAAGGAATCTAAAATGGCGGCGCTTATCGTGTTCTCTCGCTCGCACACTAGTGCCGTCTGTACTCACTCACTCCAGCGAGTAGCGTAAGTAGAAAAAATTAGTCTTGATGTCTTGACGCGCACAGTGATCTTTTTTACGAATATTTGCTATAGTTTTCTGTTATTTTGTTTTTACCTGTTTGTTATTGTCGTTGAGTTTTGTCTTGTTGTTAAGTTTCAGAAATTATTGTGACCCAGTCTTGTTTTCATTATTTTTAATTTGAAAAAAACTTCAAATTGAAATTTTATATGCTGGCTGTACTATCCGTCAACGCAAGTACAAGCCGCCATTTTCGATTCGTTTCTTCATTGCACCGGCTTATAAAGGCTTCGCCCGCGTGTAACTCAAGAAATACCCCACGGAAACGTAATGAACGACTTACCTATGGGATTCATGTCCCTGTAGGGACAAACGATATTTTGTGTGTTATTCCAGATTATAAACTATACGAGCCAACACCAAAGATCTATACAACCGATCTATTGTATTGGAGTACCTCACAAACTTCATTCCATCCGAACTTTCACATTTATGATATTGTTTAGTATAAAGAAAGGATTGCCCCATATCAGGAATAATTTTTGAATCATAAGTGGTAAAACATTAAAAATTACAACTATAAACAAATATACCCGTTACTACCTGTAGGCAATAAAAATATATCCTCTGTGGAAATCGAACACGTAACTCGTAGTGTAGCGGTCAATCGGTCAGCTACTGTATCAACTGTGCTGTGAATTGAATTAGGAGCCTTAACATCCAAAAATAACAAAGTACCCAAAACATTTTTTTAAACCATCTGAGAAATTCCTAATGTGGGGCAAACGCACTAGGAATTTCTCCTGTGTCGTGGGTGCGTTTACAAACATAGAAACTCACATACACAAACACCCAGACCTGGAACAACTACTTGTAGGTCATTACAAATATTTGTTCCGTGTGGAAATCGAACCCGTGACAGCTGCGCAGCTATCCAATCACTCAGCCACTACGCTAACCGTGCCGTCATTTTTTTTTTCGTGGTAAAATCATCAAATTAGTCCTCCCAGCCCCGGGCAGGGCGGGAGGGACTGTCAGACTTGTACTGACTAAAATCCACGGTGTCCTTCGGTATCCCTTTTGTGTACCGGAGTCGCGGTATACGTATGTCCCGCGACCCCGGCAAGGCTGTGGCCCTCTAAAGGGGGCCCCGTCATTAACCGTGCCGTCAAACCGTACTTTTTAAATTACTCAAAATATTCTCACCTCTCCAAGTATTATTTACTTTATATTTAACACCTTTAATCCTCTACTTGAAAGCAACAAGGCAAAAAGGTTTTAAGTACTTAAAGTTGAGAGCGTTGAATTCAAGTAATTTGTTTAACAAGTTGTTGTAAAAAAGTTGTGTACGCCGCTGAAACATGCCACGGTATTAATTGAAGTTTTTGTAACTTTACCCTTTGTAAGTGCGTGACGGGAGGTTTTAGTTTTGACCTATTTTTTAAACTTTGCTGAGGAGTACCTGTAACTATTCATTAAGCTGTTTATGAGGTTCACTCTTAACTGTTTGAGGTAGTAATTATTCATTTTAAATTTGCATTAAATTGCCATTTAAAAAAAAATGTAAAAGACAGGCGGCGGTTTATGCCTAAAGCTCATTAGAGTCACTTGTTACCCGAACCTCAACGCCTAGTCTCGTACGATTAGTATAATAATCTTAATATTTTCCTTGTACGGTTAGGACTCATACGAAAATGCTGTATCTACTCCTCCGTAGCGACGCTGAATCCTATCGCTAGCCAGATTTCTCGTGCACGATGAATGAACCACATGGTGACTACTCATTTCGCATGCTTGCTTTGCTTTGCCAACGTACGGATCGACAAGTGCGAATCACTTACAAATTGACTCACTGGTAGACTATATTGTAGATTATAGAATCAGGCGTTACTTTGCGGAAATCCATGACATTAAATGTTATGAAAAATATCTAGTTTTAATTCCGCTACAAAAATCCAGGCTTCATGCAGGATGCAGTCCCACCCTCCCGCCCTCATGCATATGCACATGAAGCAAAGGTCCCACCCTCCCGCCCACATACATATATGCATACGTGCAAGAAAAATGGAAAAAATACATCGATACAGACGTTTTTGTGACGTTTGTATCGAACGTTCGAGGCGAAAGCTGTCAACCTGGCTCACTCGAGGCCGAGCGCTTGTCGAGTCAACATCTCCTGAGGATGCCCCGTGGAGGGGCGAAACACGTGTCGAGTATAGGTTTGATTGCATGGCATGTTTTTTCCATTTTTCTTGCACGTATGCATATGTATGAGGGTGGGACCTTTGCTTCATGTGCATATGCATGAGGGCGGGAGGGTGGGACTGCATCCTGCATGAAGCCTGGATTTTTGTAGCGGAATTAAAACTAGATATTTTTCATAACATTTAATTTTTTTTTAGACTTGTGACGCTACGTCCACCCGTGGGCTACCGGATAATAACAAGTAGAAACTGAATCGGTATTCATTTTGTCAGTTTAGTTATGTTGATCCTTGGGAAGCATCTCAATGAGACCCTTCCATAATCGTAAAAATGAACCATCATAATGATATTCCTTTTTGATCACCATAATTTTGTGGCACCGTCTTAAGCGCATTGCAGCCTTGGAACACAAAGGGCATGTGTAGAAATGGGGTGGTTTTTAACCAGTAAGAGTGTGATAATCCCTTCCACTTCAATCACTTGACAGGCCTGTTGGTCTAGTGGTTAGTGACCCTGACTGCTATGCCGGAGGTCGTGGGTTCGATTCCCATGCAGGACAAATGTTTGTGTGATGAGCACGATCATTTGTTCTGTGTCTGGGTGTAATTTATCTATAATATGTATGTATTTAGAAATATATAAGTATGTTTATCAGTTGTCTAGCACCCATAACACAAGCTCTGCTTAGCTTGGGACTAGATGGCGTTGTGTGATAGTTGTGGAATATTATTATTATTATTATTATTATTATCAAGGCGAAAGGCCTCAACTCAATTGTAGAAAAAAAAAAAACAAAATTACCATATCTTTATCTTACCTCTTAAAACGATTACATATACTTCAAATATTTACCTACTCTATAAACCCTGACCTTTAACCTTCAAGACAATAACTCCTGCTATCACCTTTATCTCGCGAAAAAAAATACGATTGCAAGGCCCGTTCTGACTCCACAAAAAGTTCCCAAACCTTTTGTTTCGTACCTGTGAAAAGCAGTAAATAAATGCAAATTGTTGAAAGCACTCTCTTGGACCCCCTTGGACCCCCCAGACCCCTTCTGGCACCCGTTTTTCGGACCACTAGGGTCGTTAGATTGCTACTGTTAATGTTTTAGAATTCGGTACGGAGGTTGGGCAATTTTAGGAGGTAATTAGGTTCGGTCGATGTGGCTTATTAGGCAGTGATTTAATCGTTAAAGATAAAATATTAAATAGAATAGACGATTAACATAGAGTTGACCGTTGGGGTAGACGTGTACTCGAGTAGTGACCGCGAATCGGCAAGTGCAGGGTGGGGCGTCTTCGGGCCAGGTAGAGCGAAGACTTTCGCGAAGTGGCCGGCAAAAGCAGGATAAGAGTAGCCAGTGATCGTGAAAAAAGACGTGCTATTGAAGAGAAGCCTCTGTCCAACTGTGGACTGTTATAGGCTGATGATGATGATGAAGGAGTTCCAGGCAGGCTTAAAACGACCCGAACCGAGCACCTTTACTCCACAGGTTTAAGTTGTTTTTTTTTTTTGTCAGTTAATAATACTTTTTTTGTGAATTGTTATATTGATCGTGCTATAGGTATCCTCAGTTTAAAAATAAATAATAGAGCTAAGAACCTAATGTAATCAATTTCCAAAGTAAGACAAACTTAACTGTTAGGTTGTGATAAATGGGGTTATTAAGCCAAAAACACCCTTAACGAAGACGTACCAAACGGCATGTGTTTTTTACCTTATCATTGTGACCATTTTTAGGTCAGGAACATAGATAACACTTTCAAAAAAATACTATACTAGCTTTTTTTTTTTTTTTGCGTGGCAAAATCATCAAATGAGTCCTCCCACTAGCTAGCAAAAATATGAAATCGCTTACTTAGAATTGACCCGGGATGGCATCATTGAAACAAATTTTGTATTAATTTACAGTTAAACCTTAAAAATGATACTATTTTTTTAATACCTATTCTTAAGTGGAAATGACGAAGTTTTATTTAAAAAACCCAACTAAACGTTATCGAAACTGACGCTTTGATACTGTGCTACAGTAGCTGACCGACTTTTTCGCTTCGTATCACAGGTTCGAATGCCTCAAGAAAAAAATATTGTAGTTTTTACAGGTCCGGCAGTTTGTGCGATTTCTCATTTATGTAGCAGTAATTTCTAATGTCGAACAACAACAAAAAACCGGCCAACTGCGAGTTGGACTCGCCCATGAAGGGTTCCGTAGTAGCAAGCATAGATTAGGGATATAATTATATTGAGATTAGTAAGTAATACACACAAACATTAAAAATAACTTTGTTTTTCATAGTGTTTGTATGAATGGCAAAGTTATATTTGCGGTTTTTGAAAATATACTATATCCCAAAAACTGCCAACTGTATCTCATCCAAACCAATTTTCGTTGAAAGTTTTGAGTTTCAATTCTAAGTATGGGGGGCACCCCCAAAATTTGTTTTGTTTTGATTTTTGTGTGAAAATCCTAATGCGGCTCACATAATACATCTACCTACCAAGTTTCAACAGGATAGCTCTTATACTTTCGACAAAAAGTGTCTGTGACATATGGACGGACAGACAAACAGTCAGACATGACGAATCTATACTAAGGGTTCCGTTTTTGCCATTTGGCTAAGGAACCCTAAAAAGTAGCCTCGATTTTGACTAAGCTACTCGACGATACTCATTATATTGTAAATATAAAATCTTATTTCAGTATCACAAAACATCACACAAAATTCCTTAATATTATTTACAAACAAAATAATACTGAACATTTTTCGTGGAACTGTCTATCCTTTTGTTATGTAAATACCTTTTAGTGTCAAACGAGGATTAATTGGTTCTATTCCTAGCAAACTGTACAGACAAGTTTATTTCAATAATAATTTAATTTATGGCATACATTTGCAATATTCACTAACGAATATGAATTATTAAATAGTTGACACTTTTTTAAGTGCGAACAGTGAATAATTCTGAGTAAGCTTTAAAGCGTTTACTGATAAATTAATCATGAGAGTCGCCTTTATGAAATAAGACAATTATGATTATGAAAATTATTGTTTCAGAAGTTTTTATTTTCACATCAAAATGAAAGAAACTGATGCCCTAGCATGACTTTTTACATTTTCTTGATATGAAGTAAATTACTGGAACTGTTACGTTATTTTGAGAGAAAAAAATCAATTTGCCATACAACAAACGCTGTAAATTAAATACAGAAATTTTGTGATAGCGCCTCGGGTACCTAACTTATACTAACTTTACCCTTTTATAACATCAACATTTTTTATTTAACTTTAGGGCGATGTTGTGTCATGGCTATACAGTTTCATCCGGCCACTAGTCATAATTATGTATTATAATTATATTTTATACACCCATTTGCTGACACCTGTCAAACGTATGCATATGCACAAATTGTGACCTTGAATTTGATTGAATTGGATGTAGAAAGACTTCTATCATTCTCAGCATTGCGAAATGTTTCAGGTTTGGGTCACGTCATACTCGGGTATAAAAAAATTTATTAAACATAGAATTAACTGCAAAACAACTTTGTCTATACTTCATAGAATAGAAATACAGTTGTTCATGATACACTAACAGTAATTTTCTTCTTTCCTTAACAAACGAACTCCAAAAGACCTAAATCTTCAATTCAATATTCATCTATAAAACACATTCAATTTACTCGCACATCTACTTTTAGCAAACGCACCACTTAGCTAGATTGGCGAGCTCCTTTGTTTTTTGCAAGCCTTCTAAGCAATCAGCTCAATAGGTAGACCTAATGCGTCGACATTAACAGGAGTGCCGTGAAAAGGGTGTTGAAGTTTACTCGTAAATTCTGCTCGGGCCAATGGTGTGAGCAAAGTATTGAATGGCTGTATAGGTAAAAATCTTTAACACGTTTTTTTTTAGGTTTTGTGTGGTTATTAAGTTAGCTCGTCGTTACATCTATAATACTAAGGACATCACTGAACATTCCATGTAACGAAAACCCTCGGTTAATCGCAAGGCAGAAGCAGTTGGTCCCGAATGTTGTTTGTACGAGTAAATAGATGATTATCGCTAGTCAGACACACCCAAAAGTTTGTTAAACATAATCGGTGTCTGAATTCTTTTTTAATTTAAATTCCACTGTCTGTCCACTGACCAATCGTTCAAAGTCTGACCTGTACCTCTAGCACGAATCACTTTCGAAAATGTATTCGTATCGTCTTGGAAAGCATTTTGTAAGGGAACTTGAACAGCGCCTCTGGTGAGCGTAAATTAAACTCATTTTCAGAACATAATACACATAATTAACAAAACTAATAGTAGTGCTAAGGGTACTGTTGTCAGACTTTGTACGATTGACTTTACAAAACAAACTGATAGTAATTAGGTATCTGTATTATTAAGAAAACATAACCCGGTTCTGCATATATTCCCTAAACCGTTAGGCAAGTTTATTTTAGCACACCATCACAAGCTCAAATCAGCATCAAATGGTGAAAATTCTGTTCCGTATTACAGAACGTTGCTCAATACTTAAGCATTACTTAAAACTAGATTTAAGCCATTTGATTGGTTGAAACTAGTTTTAATTAAATGTAAAAAAATATCTAGTTTTAATTCCGCGACACTCGGTGCGACAGGCTTGGTGCAAGATGCAATACTCGACAAGCGCTCGGCCTCGAGGCCGAACGCTTGTCGAGTCAACATCTCCTAAAGTTGCCCCGTGGAGGAGCGAAACACGAGTCGTGTATAGGTTTGATTGCATGGCATGTTTTTCCGCTTTTCTTGCACGTGTGCATATGCATGTGGGCGGAAGGGTGGGTCCTTTGCTGCATGTGCATATGCATGAGGGCGGGATGGTGTTATTGCATCCTGCACCAAGCCTGGATTTTTGTCGCAGAATTAAAACTAGATCTTTTTTTTTTTTATACATTTAATGTAATGGATTTCCGCAAAGTAACGCCTGATTCTATAACATATCTAGTTTTAAGTAACTCTTGAGTCTTGAGAGACGTTCTTTAATACGGGCCTTAGACTGTTAATACGAATTGCTTAGGTACCTACTACTTAGAAACCTACTATAGACAAATAGAAGGATATTCATCATAAAGACAATGTTGAAAATAGGCCTATTTACTATCTTATCTTGTGTGTTCTTGGGTTGGCTTATTCAATGCTAAACAGCTGCGACCACATTTATCATGCTAAATATCAGTACTTAGACTTACCAATTTCGCGTTTGATACATCACTGTAAGTCCA
The DNA here is from genome assembly GCA_950005045.1 of Agrotis exclamationis. Taxonomy (NCBI): domain Eukaryota; kingdom Metazoa; phylum Arthropoda; class Insecta; order Lepidoptera; family Noctuidae; genus Agrotis; species Agrotis exclamationis. The sequence goes on from OX465436.1 coordinate 17,556,240, forward strand.
TGATCGCCGTTGAACTGAATTAATAACGGGTGGATGTTTCATCATCATCAGCCTATAAATGTTCCCACTGCTGGGTCACAGGCCCCTTCGCTGAGAGAGGGAGTGGGCCATAATCCACCACGCGGGCACAGTGCGGGTTGGTGGATGTCACATGTCTTCGAATTTTTGGTTCTAGGACATGCCGGTTTCCTCACGATGTTTTCCTTCACCGTTTTAAGAGCAGTGGTGATAAAATAAATTACACAAAGTAATGCGCCTGGCTAGATTCGAACCCACGACCTACAACTCGTAAGTCGGTGCCGATACCACTGGGCCGACACTGCTCTGGTGGATGTTTATGAGCAGACAAAACGGTCTACCCTCTTTCTAACTTTTTTTATGTCATTTGATGGTTTCGTTCCCCATATAACACTAAAAAAGGACCGTATAATTATTTATCCAAGAATAATCGCCTCTCTAATCTTCAAAAGACATGTCATATTGCTCCCACGTACCACAAAATCCCACACTTAACCCTCGTATTTAGCCGTCTATTGACGATCCCCTTTCTTAGCGCAGTGCATTTGACCGATTTAACTATTTTCAATACGTGTGCTCTATTCAGACGGCAACCACTTCCTATTAGTTTCCTACTAGCATAGCCTCGGGACTTCGCTTGCCTTTGAAACTCGATATTCATGGGTTTGGTTAATCTTGGTAGTTTTAACATTTTGCTTTTGATTTTGGTGTGATTTACTTTTGAGTGGAATCTTGAGACGCACTGCTAGTTTCTGCTTCTTTTAAAATTTTGAATATCGTACTCAATAATTCCATGGATTTATTGTATTTTTTTTAATTTAATTTATTGATAAATACACAAATCGCTATACTTTTGTTGTATATTTTTAATTTTATATAGTGCGTTCTCAACGCTAAAGCTTGTGTTTTACTCACCCACAATAAAGTTCCTCTCAAAGAAGACGTGTGTTTCTAGGTAGAATGTTAAAGTCAATTTACTCCGTCCATATTTGACACATGCTTGAATTAAAAAAAAAATACAAAAAATAAAATCCTTTTCAAAATATAAAAAAAACAGTGGTCCAGGCTACTGTTGGTTAGGGTTCCAGAGGAAGAAACCTCACGATGCGAGCCATCTTGAGAAATATTGTCTTCTGAATCAGGATCCTGATGAGAGCGTCGAAATAATATGTTCGTCGAGGCTCTTGGCCATATGGCAATGGACTATAACTATCAGCACAATGCTATCGGATGCATGCTATCTCATTAATGTGATTATTTTTAAGTGTGTACTTTCATTATCAGGTCCAAACCTCGTCCAAACTCACTATAAACACAACTTAGAACGTCGCATAGCGCCTATAAAGGGGCGACCACATAATAGTTAGGAGAAACTCTTAAAGTTATAGAGAATGCGTCAAGTTGAGCTATTCCCAAAGTTTCCTGCCCCCTTCTGGGAATACCTCGCCAGATTGTTGGGAATCAAATGTGTTTACTGTCATTGTTGCTTAACTATCCTCTTTGATGAAGGAATTTTGATTCTTATTGCGTAATATTATTTTAGTATGTTCTACTTAGGTCTTAGGTTCAGAGTGAGTTTTAGACAACTTCTAGGCTATTTCTGTAAGATATTTTCTAACAAACAATAACTGTATTTAGTATTTAGAAGCAAGCCTAAAATATCTATCTTTTGATGAGTTGTTACTTTATGGTATGAGAATAGACTCTTAAAGTTCTTATATACCCTGAGAAGCTTCTGCCAACTAGACGCAAGCCGTGTCTGGAGAGGTTTCTGTACGCCAATCTAGCAAAATTTTACAATTAAAATAATGCGAAAGTTTGGATTTATGTTTGTTTATTTCTTTTCACGTCAAAATTGCTGGATGGATCTTCAAAAGCTTTGCGCAGAGATAAGTTCCGGTATTATGTACCTGTGGCGTAATTTTCTTTAATTAGTAATTGGATTCAAATTCTTACCAGTATACCTACTTACTGCCATATGGTAGAAAGCTAAAATATTGTTTTTATCTACTATAGGAATAATTATGGCTAAAAGAACTAGATATTATGTCCTGACGATTGCCACTCGTATCGTCTTAAACTACTGCCGACTGACCAGAAACCGTGCCAGATTTAAAAGTTAACCAGAACTTAAAGCTATAGCCAATATCTCAGGATTAATTTCTTAAATTCCATTTAGCTAAAAACTAAGTAACAAAACGTTATTCAGGTAAAAATGTCCAACATTATACTAAGCTAGGATAAAAAAAAAAAACAAAAAGCAGTAATCCAGGATTACAAGTGGCTTCGTTTTGTCGAGATATTACTGTCGCATTAAGGAGTTGTAAAAGTTTTCCGTTTCGTTGTGACGGAAAATGAAAATTATTTGGTTGCTGGTGAAGACGATTAAATAATAATTTACAATTCGTTACCTACAAATCAATTTTTTAGGTATTCCGGGAAATGAAATTGCTGACAAGCTGGCCTTAGAGGCTATTGAAGACGGCATTGCTATTTCCGGGAAACCTTATTTTACTGAGCTTATTCCTGACATGAAAAAGTTTTGTGTTAAGTTGTGGGAGGACCACTTCAATACTGTAACAGTAACAAAAGGTCTGTGGTACAGAAGTATACAGCACGAACTGCCTCGAGCTCCTTGGTTTGACGAGTCTTACATGCCAAGAGAACTATTGGTTTTAGCATTTAGGGTAAGGTCAGGCCATGTGCCTGCTAATAGTTTCCTACACCTGATGCGTGTAAAGCCATCTCCTTTATGTGATACCTGCATAGATAGAGTTGAGGACTTGTACCACATCTTGTTAGAATGTTGTGCATATGGTGACTTGAGGCCACAGTTGTGTACGATAGTCGGTAGCGATGTTTATAGTGGTGGAATTAATGTTATGCTTGGGAAACCTCTTTCGGAGCAGAGTGTGGCAATTTATAAATTTATTAAGGCTGTTTTTTCGAGGAGAGATACTTTTTAGTTTATATCTTTTATGTTTTTGTGTTTTCTTTTAATGGTTGCAACACTGTTCCGGGCTGTTTCCTAGGTATGGCGTGGGTTCTGCCATTGTACATGTCGCCAACGATTATGTCGGTAGGCTCTGTCATTGGGTTGCTGGGTGCCCGGCATTTTGGCGAGAGGTGATTTTTTATATAGGTAATTATGTAAATTAGGTAGTGGTTGTGTTTTAAATATTTTTAGTTTATAGATAGTATTTTAGTTTATTTTTTAAATGTATATGCGTTACCTTACGAGGCTGACCTCGTACAAATGTGCTACAAGCCTCTAAATAAATGATTTAAAAAAAAAATTCAATTTTTATCAGTCTTGGAAAGCGTGCTGTCGTTTAAAGACTTATTTCAAATTTTAAAACTCATAACATTCAGACTTAGAACAATACCCTATGGCCTCCTGCCATACATCCGTGCAGGAATCGAAGCCGCGACACGCAGCACAGATAGCCAATTACGCAGCCACAGCGAAAGCCATAAATTATATGAAAGACAGCTTTTAGCACATAAAATGTAAATATAGACATTTGTAGTCGGCGTAGGAAAATATTCAAAAAAAAATTACAAGAAGAGAGACTAACAAAACTCCACACGTATTTTTCTCCCTAGAGTTAATACACTTGCAAGTAAAAATGTGCACTTTTGCTCGCTAGTGTATACTGAATATCCACATGCCCTCATTTTTACTTATTGTTTTAAACCTCATCATAGACTTACCTTATTCCAATACCTCTCGAACCTTTGAAGTTATTGCTACAATGGCAATTTCCTAACAAACGTCAAAGCAATAGACTTTTATTGGAATAGTTATCGGGTAGAACTTCAGACAAAATGAAACATCAAAAGCGAACATTTTCGAATATTTCCATTTATTTTCGTTTTCCAATAGTTTAGTGAAAACATTCCGACAGTTAGAAAGACTCCATTTTAAACTATTTACAATTATTTAACGTACAAACTTAATTGTTTTTTTAATTATAAAATTATTAACTAGCAACAGAACAGGATATTTTATATCCGCTAAAATTAAAAGTTGCAAAAATTTAAAATTTTAACTAATATTGTAAGTGTAATTGAGTATGTACCCATTGTTCGATGATTCCCGTCTTAGGGCGCCGATTTTATAATGACTTTGTGAAATATAACTGTAAAAACTGTTTTTTACATACGATTACATAAAACTTCAACTAAAAATCAATAAAATACATTTAAAAGCCTCTGGATTATGTTAGTCTAAACCAAAACAATGTTAGTTAAAATTCGATGGCATTCAGAATTCGGAAAGCCATATTTTGTACACAATATTTTATTACGTTGATATTTTTGAAAGCCAGGATTACAAAACAAAACACAACCCATTGTGTAAAAAAAAATGCAATTCTCTGAAATTGCAATGCATTACAATAGTTAAAAAGCTAGACTCAATGTGCTATTAACTTTATAGAATAATGTTCTTTAACTCCATATCGTTAAATATTTTAATGGACTTTGATAGAAATATCTTTTATCACTTGCAAACAATTACTTTGACATGTGAGAACATTAAAGACTTGTAGCTATTGCAATCATCATATAATGTTCCAAGTGCTGCGAGATAGGGTTAATTTTTGAGGAAGCGGGACTTATCCACTAGGGTCAAGTGCGGGTTGGCAGATGGCACATGTCTATGAATTTTTGTTAAGATAATAAAATATTATTGAAAATTAATTTGCATTCATAATTATTTGTTTTTAAATGTAATTTTCAAGTGACAGATGGAATTCATTGCGGTTTTCGTTCATATCGGGCTCGCATAGTATCTTGATTTAAAAAGTATATAATGCACTTGATTTTAAAAGACAAACTTTCCTGAGATAGCGTGAGTTCTAAGAATAATTTTATTTAATAATCAACAAACATCTAGTTTGTAAAAAAAAAAACTATAAAAACGCACGAGGCCACGACTGAATAATTAGTATTTTAGCCATCTTGTACCTTCACAGATACTTTCAAAGCAATGTCTTCTATCACTGCCAAACAATTTCTTTGACAAGTAATTTAGATATAATATTATAGGCAGTCAGCTTCAGACAAATCTCGCCCCCTTGGTTGTGATGTCACTACCAAGAGAGGTGAGTTTTCTCTGAAGCTTACCATACATTCACATGTAGATTTCACAAAGTCATGTTACCATTATAAACGGCGTTTACACCACTGTAAGACACAAACAGGATTATAACCGTTATAATACAAAACATATTTACATTGTTCACTGTATGTACAAAACCCTTAATGGACAAAGTAATATGAACTATATTGTTAATGGCCTAAGTCTTATGTTCATTTGATAGAGTTTGCTGTTAGGTATTCAGTTGAACGTTTGATGTCGTGTTGTTGAACAATTTAAATGTCAAGGTGATTGGTATTAGACAGGTTTATTGTTATCACAATAGTCATTAAAATATAAGAATTAAGGTTCAAATTACAACGCTCTCACAAGAGCTAACCGCAGCGGCAGTCAATCAATTAGAGACCGCCAATGACTTCTTTAGAAGCGCAAAACCTTTGTTGATGTCACTAAAACATATATTAGAAGGTATTTGCTTAGAAAACGTTTAGTTTTTAAAATGAGTTAAGGGTCAGTTGTTTTTCAACATCATCAGTTAAACTAACTATTGTTAAAACATCGCACATTTTTATTTACAAAATTATTAACAAAATACGTTAACTCACGCTTTCTTCCCATGGGGGTAGGCATAAACTACAGAGCGTCACCTGCTACGATCCTAAGGCGGCCTCTAAACGGTCAATTATATTGCGCAATATCCGACCGTTTAGAGTAAACATTGAAGATTGCGCAATGACCGAAAGTTTGAGCGAGTTTAATTTTTATTGCACCATATTTTTTCATTGCATCGTGTAGGGTCAGTATTGCGCAATATCGAGATCAATACGATTCCCCGACTGAACACGAAAACATTGTGCAGTTCGTATTATTGTGCAAAATAATTGCTCGTTTGGATTCAGAGCGCCTTTCAATCTTATTGTAGAATAAAAAGTATTGTACAATGTTATTGTAGGTCTAGGGGCCGCCTTACATACTCCATTAACCTCATCCACATTCATACATCAGGTGGCCTACCACGACGTCTTAAAGCAGCATAATTCCAGTATGGGAAGGAGATGGCGCTAGACGACTTGTATAGCTCTATCTCTATTCCACGTTAAAAATGTAAAGGATTTATAAACAGTTAATTTAACTACTGATTTAAAAACTCACCCTTACTCTATCTAAATGTTTTGCCAATTTTGTATCGAATGGGAACGGGTTTGCCGCTGAGGTCTGCAGTTGCGGTCATCTACGACACTGTTTATTTAAAATCTCAGACAACTAAATTAATATACGTTTTTAGTATACAGAGTGAATTTTTTAACTGGGCTTGGATGGCTATATACGGAACTATGAGGAATATCGAAAAACATTAAAACGAGTCTCAAGGCCAATTTTGACGAAAACTAATACTGAATAATTGGATTTTAGAAAAATCAATAATCCTGGCCAGGGGGGTATTACAACGTCTTAAAACCAGGCTTGTTCCAGTGAGTGAACAGGATGGCGCTATACGACTTGTATAGCTCTGTCACTTTCACTCGCCGGAACAAGCCTGGATTTAAGACGTTGTAATACCGCCCCAGGAATCCAACCAGCTGAATTTGGAAAAAAATCACACCCTGTATTATTACACCATTCGAAAGTGTTGCTAATCAGCATTAAATTCTGGTCATTGACAAACTTAAGGCATCCACGCCCAGTTGAAAAATTCACCCTGTATACTAAAGTCACATTACACAAAAAAACAATGCTTTTATTTAAACGAAATGCGATTAAACTTTGATATTAAAAACTTTTCTGATTAAAAGCGCAGACAATCTTTTTATTACTACATCTATCAAAATGGTAGTTCTTGTTAAGTTTTAATCAAGGTGGAAAAAATGCTGCCACGGATTTTACTACTGAAATCAGTAGTTTTAAAGCTCACTTTCGCGTATCTCAGAGTATTTATCAGTTAAACGATTTAAATAACATAGGTATATTATTTTAGTTTTTGCATTAATTTTAATTAATGTAATCGAAAACATACATTAGATAAAAACGAACTGTAGAACGCCAGGCACCATTGACTGAACAAAAAAATATTTAAAAGTATGCATAACTGAAATACATTTATTTAATACGTTTGATTTTGACATGTTTCTCAAGTTTAACAATTTAATATTTCAGATATTATAAAATCAAACATATTTAACAGAAAAAAAAATCATTCATGCTTTGCTAACTCTACATAATGTCTTAAATCTGTCTGTACCAATACAAGTGCACGGCACACAAAACGTTTGCAAAATCAAAAATATTCTGAATTTTCAGAGTTTATTAAAAATCTGTGAATATGTGACCCACTTTCAGCAAACACTACAAATAACAAAAGAATAGAAAGACCCACCCCTTATTCATAAAAATATCCAAAACGCTCGCAAAATCTTTACCTGACTTCGACATTTTAATACGAGCGTTTTTTCTATAGATATCCCGAGCGTTTTTACCATGTGAAATTCAGGAATAAGGGGTTAATTTATCACATTTTAGTGATTATGTTTAATAACTAGAATATCAGTTTTATATTAACTATAGTACAGTAGGAAATATTAGTCCAATCTTCAACACATTTTTTAATTCCAAACTTTAAATGGTATTTTCTGTAAGTGATCAGGATTGGATGCAATCTACTAATATTATTATATGTATACACCGTGTTCTTCACGTTATCCATAAACTTTAGCAAATACTTCTATGGCTTTTACAAATCAAATCCAACAAAGGAAGTAGTACTTAAAAAGGCTTCGTTACAAAGATATTTGTAATTTCATTTAATGAAATTTAATTGAGCTATGCAGTGAGAAAGTATCTTAATTTGAAATCTATCAAATACTATTTGCATTTCATTTGTTTCAGCCCACCAAATGTTATGAATGACGTTGCCAATTCGGATAAAGAGGCATGCATATCGGGTTATTTACGTCTAGGTATTTAGTTTGTATGAAAATTAACAAAAAATAAAAAATAAGAATTTATTAATGTGTCCATAATGAAAAATGCTTACTTCCGTGGTTTGAACATCTGGTCGAACTTTATGTATATCGTCCGGAACACGGTGTATAGAAATTTAAACATTAAATATTAATAACATTAGTCAGTAGCTCTAGGTGAGACACATACAAATCTGTAGAAAACCAAAAGTTGTAGGTTAAAACGAGTTAGGGTTATGAATAATAGGAAAAACTGTGGAAAATCGTTTCCCAACTGATTAAAAGTTAATGAGGTATGGTTAAAATCATAAAAAAGTAATAATTTATCATCAAATTCTGATCACCCACAGATGACATAATATTGATATTCATATAAACTAGTTTACAAACGTGGCTTGTTTATTTTCACAACCATTTATAAACGGAAAATGAAAAACTTTAAAACAAACTCACAATCCGATTTACACTGTTTCTTTAACATTTTTGAGTATAAATATTGTTTTTGAATGTATTTTATATTATATCTAGAGTTTATATGTGTTATATTTACATTTTTTTTTCATGATTTACAAACAAATCGTAACAGAATTTTCAATTATTTTATCCTACCTAATCGGAATTCGACTAACAATGATATCAAGTACATGCTTGGAGTGCTGCCATTTTGATTAACTGGAACTAAAAAATACAGATTTACACGTATCCAGTCTTTAGTAGAATACTCACTGCATGTAAACAGCCACTCGACTTACAACTAAATCAGCTGTTTATTTAGTACCGATTTATTTCCTGTAAGAAACGAACATTAAAATAAAAATATTTTGGAATTAAATTATTTAGGGAAAAAAAATCAACAGTTACACATTACAGCAATATACCTACGAAATTTTCCACAGAAAAATAGAAAGTACCTATCTTGTGAGGTTCCACACTATTTACAAGTAAGTCACTCAACTAATAACTGGAAACGTGTAAATGCAACAACAAAGTTTTGCTTTGTTGTCCTATGCAATCTAATACCCACAGTCTACCTGTAAAACATTCAGACATCGGATTGGCTGATGTAAACTAGTTTTGACAGTATTTCAGCTAGTTTTACCAAAGGATGCCTGAAAGCTGTCAAAGCATAAAATCCGATTTTACTGCGCTTTGGATTTTAAGCTAACGAATGAAAGCATTGATGGTTTTTAGACAGTTAAGTCTGACAGTTCCTTCCTCTATACCCAGAGCGGATTTAGTTGAAAATTTGACACTCCAATTTTACACTATTTTAGGGTGTATATTAGTAAATTATTTGATATAATAAGAAAAGCAAAGTAGCGAGTTAATTTCAATTATACCCATTAAGCCTTTTCATTTGATACCCATATTGACACTGTTAGAAAAAGCTATTTAATGTATATATCTATATTTGAAATGTGCTCTTAAAGCTCTTTAATTTGATACCCATGTCGATACTGTGTGAAAAATTTTTTTTCGGTTACGACTTTACATCCCCTAGAGGGCGCCATATTAGATTTGGTGACATGTCACCTACCCTATAACCAGCTTCTAACGACACCTCATTTGTCATGTAATGACAAGTAGTTTAGAAGTTATGAGGGAACAAACAAACATACATACATACGAACATACCGGTCAAAATCATAACCCTCCTTTTGGCTTTGCCGTAATCGGGTAAAATAGGGTGTAAAATCTTTTTTTTTTCCTTATTCTTATTTCTGCATTTTATTTTCTTTTATTTTTTGTACAGGAGGTTGCAAAAATACTAGTATGACAAAATAGTATGACCACGGAGGACCTTTGTCTAACAGTCGCACAATATGGGTTAAATAAAAATAGAAAAAAAATACTACATAAAACCAGTCCATACTGAATTAACGGTAACTGATTGTTCTTAGAACCCTTAAATTTAAGTTTCTCTCGAACGTGTTTTTCCAAAGAATCTTCAAACAAATAATAGCTTTGAATAACAAGAAAAACTCGAATGTTCAGCACTTAGCTAGAACTTCAGTTGAGTGTCGTAATAAAGAGGTTTCTTCGAAGCGTCATCTTTTAGTTCCTGTTTTAATTTCAGTTCATGAAGTCATTGCAGTGAACTTTATGACCTAGTTGGTTTTATAAATGCTTCGGATACTGAGAAATTCATTTGGGATTATTTTATAATTTTAAACGATGCTTTAAATAAAACAATCAAAAGAAAATATTGGTTAAATAATATAAGTGCATCGCTAGAGCATACTTAAAGCCGTACTTCCAAGAGCGCATTAATATTTTAGCTATTAATTTATTTCGGTGTCACTTAACTTGTTAAAATATTATTTTAGTCGAGATCTTCTAACAGCACCACAACAAATACTTGATATCAAAAACAAAAACACTAATCACTCGATTTAAAAAAAGTTTTGAGCACTTGAATAACACAGTCGTATTTACATGTCCTATAGCTGCGTGGTCTGTCAGAGCGGAGTGTCGCGCGGTGGCAGGCGGGGGCCCTGCGCGGGCCCGGGCGGGGGCCCCGGTGCTGCGGGCCCCGCGGGGGGCCCCGCCGGCCGGGGCAGCGTGCGCAGGTGCTGCAGCGGGATGCCGCCCGCCCCGCCCAGCGAGGGGCCCATTGAGGAGCCCCGCGGGAGGGTGCACGAACCCGACGCGAACCGCGCGGGCGGGGGAATGCCCGACGACGGGTTCTGGACGAACAGAACACCATAAGAATATCCTTCTTCGATCTGCTGGAGAGATTTTTGCTGGTACATTTTAAAGTTTTGTGGTTACACACACATACATATAAATATTATTCTATTCAACACCCAATGAATAGGTATCAAGTTATTCAAGAAAATAAAGCGGCGTATATCCATATCATCTATACTCATTCATCTAATTCATCACGCGCTGGAGGTTAGATTAAACATACGTGACATTGCAGAAATTCGACAATAAATTGAGAAGTTACTTTTTAACGCCACATTTTTTATTCCAAAACTACATTACGAAAGTTTCAATTGGTTATTGCTAACTGTTTAATACCTCGTTACAAACCACTTCTAGCTAAACTAAATCAAATTGAATACAGTATGGCGTATCAAAGTGGGGACGAGCCGCGTGAATTTGAGATGTGTTGAAATTCATTTGAAACCCATTTATTTAAAACTCTATTAATTGATTAAATCTTGCACGCTTAGAGAGCTTACCCATGACGCGATGCGACGCAATTCGATCGATTCCAACTACAACTGAAAATCAACCTTACCACTACGACTTAAGACATAAAACACGTTGTTGTTGTGAAAAATGAAAAAAAAAAACACGATCACCATGGCGACGTCAAGTCAATCGAATTGCATCATTGTTTCTTAGTAGCAAGGTCGATTTTCATTGTTAGTTACTAGAAATTGCAAATCGCACGAATCGCGTCATGAAGAAGCTCCCTTACTTTGGCTTCTGGCATACTCACCGCTGGCTGATCATGCATGCCCCCGTGTGGTGGCGGCGCGGTGCGGAGCGCGCAGTAGGCAGGCAGCCCCCCCCGCACCCCCGCCACCGAGCCGCGCGGCCCGCGGCACCCCAGCGGGGGGGAGATTGTGGACACTTGCTGCTGGCGGTAGTAGTCCATCTGGGAGGGAGGAGATACCTTGAAGATGGTTCAGAGATAATCTCATATAGTTTGGATAGATAATAAGGTAGTCCAACCTACGAGGCTAATATCATGCAGTAAACGGTATTAGTGTATCCAGGGAGACGACATCCTAAGTACGTTTGCCATCAGTTTTTACTTGTACGTTATGGTTACCTACTTGTAAATCTTAGGGAACGGAATAGAATTATTCTCCGTAGGAAAGGGAGAGAGATTCTCAGATGAGCTAGGCCAGTTTCAAGAACACGCGTTACTACGTCCAACGCAACGGTGTCTTTGAACACGCTCATTATAATGCGTAGATCTAATTTGACGTCATAAACACCATTACAGAATCTTCTGCATAGAAAGACATACTCTCACCGAAGCCTTGATGCCTACTATATCGACAAATTAATAGCACATCGTTTTAAAGTTTTAATACCGGGTGTAAGGGACAGCCCTCCGCAAACTGATATGGTGAATTCAGTATATCGTCTTAAGTTGACCGGTACATGATATTATTTTAGGAACGTTATGGGAATCCAATAAAACTGATTTATTTGATTACCTTACACGCAATGTATCGCTACCACCGCAAAACGCACGCAGCGAACGGCAGCGCAGCGACCTTGCGGACGAACGGCCGCGCTCGCGCCAAGGTTTATTACAATAAATTATTATTTAAAAGATTGCCGCGTTACGTACAAGAGAAAATGTAACAATCACAACACGGTCACAAAAAACTAAAAGAAACTCCGCCCCTAAGACGACCCACTGACCGGCTTGGACCTTGTGTATTACATAAGGACGTTGCCGATCCCTTCGCAGCGTTTTGTGCACCGACCAGTGTGAGACGCGGGCTCCATTATTCCGCCGCAATAATCGAGCTGCAGTACGTGTGCCCAGGCGTGGATTTCGTCGAACCAATTCCAAAATTCTTTCGCGAGTTTGACCGCGTATTGGTCTTCCGGCGCCTTTTTGACTGGGAACAATGGGCCGGTTATCTAGCAAGCGTTGATAGGCACCAGTAATTATCCTGGAGTCTAATGGATGCCGACGGTCAGGATACCTACCAACGTAAATTCTGAGCGCTTCTCTAGCATTTCCCCGAGCTTCTCCGTAACACATTGTCATCTCCCCATACTCACGCGCACTAAACGTAGTCATTTCGCACTACTACAACAAAACTTAACAACACTACCTACAACAAAACTTAACAAGCCGACTGCGCGAGCGATCCGCACCGACATACGCTCGCGGTATACACGCAGTGCATTCGCAGCACGGCACAACGGCGACTGCATGCGACGCGACACGACACTTCGATACAAACATACTGTTGTTGCCAATTACACGACAATTTTTGCACGACATTTCGTGCAAAAAAATTAAATAAAAATTATGCTTGATCCTAAATTACCTAAAGTTATCATTCTGTTATTTTTGTAGATTAATTGATTACATCAGTTTAATTCCAATTTAATTGTTTAGTAAATTAAGAATAATGAAAGTGCAGTGTGATAAAAAGCATGGCTTCCATTCCAGGGGGCTTTTTTTCAATTCCCGGCTCGACTATCAATCAGTGGCTATTGTGAAGCCATGTAAAAACCTGTTAGGTGGCTTAAAAACTAGCCAGTGATCGCTTGAAAAGAACAACCAATTAATACATTAGGTAGTTTTTGTAAATGCTTTAAAAATAAAACTAGTCTTATCCTTATTATTTTTTTATTCAAATTAGGTTCACGACAAGATTTCATTGATTGATCAATGAAAATCTTATCAATGTAATTATGAATGTAAAGATGAATCAAGTTAGTTCTAACATTTTCGTTTAATAATTGAGTTCTAAAAAGTTGGCAATACTGTTGCAATTGTGCAAACGCGGAGGCCGCGCTAGGCGGGGCGGCGCCTATGATCCAAAAGAAAGGGACGCATAGTAGGTAGGTATACGGCGCGGTGAGTTCAAAAAACTCTAGCTAGGTAGAAATTGAACAGCTGATTTCATGCGTCGTTCTTTAGGGGATTTCAACATCCATTGCATTTTTTTGTATTTTAGCTGTGTTATTTACATTAATGTAGTTCTGCGTACAGAGAATGTAATTATACATTGAAATAAAGCTATCTGAACTGGAAAAACGAAAAAAAAAATGGAAATTTTCCTGAGAGAATTTTCACTGGAATATGATTCAGAATAAGGAGCTGAATGCACTCTGTAAATTTGTGGAGGGCTGTCCCTTACACCCTGTATATTTATACGCAATAACGCCTGTGTCGCGTTTTCGTAAATATTTTTAATTTTTACTCCAGGCGTAAGGCGTCTAAAGAAGTATCCAGAAGACGCAACGTAAGGCGTCTAGAGTACTTATCCAGAAGACGCAGCGTAAGGCGTCCAGAGTACTTATCCAGAAGACGCAGCGTAAGGCGTCTAGAGTACTTATCAAGAAGACGCAGCGTAAGGCGTCCAGATTACTTATCCAGAAGACGCAACGTAAGGCGTCTAGAGTACTTATCCAGAAGACGCAGCGTAAGGCGTCTAGAGTACTTATCCAGAAGACGCGGGTTCCAGTACCACTCACATCTGAATTTTTCTTTCCTCAAATTTTTTTACATCGTTTTAAGTTGATATCCTCACCTGCATCTGATCAGTATCCGAGGGTATAATATCCGGGTTCCTGTCATCACTCTCGCTGTCCTCCTTTTCCCGCAGCTTGTCGGGACTGGCGGGTTGAGAGGAGGGAGGGGGCGCGGAGCGGGGCTTCCTCTTGGCGCAGCGCTGGCGGACACCGATGAGGAACAGGATCAGAAACACCATGAGAATGATGCCGCCGCCAACTGCGACCGACATCGGCCCGGTCATTTGGAAGGCTGTTCGTGGTAGATCTGTTGAAAATGTTTTGGTTTGAGAATTGGATACCGAAAAAATCTTTGTATTTTGAGTGTTTTCTAACTTTAGAAAAAGGGTAAATAGGGGAATGTGTTGTATGTTAATTTATTATTAGGCGTTTTATAACATCGACTAAAGAATCTTGATGCCTGATTTCTGTCGTCGTTTTGACTGAACCACAAACTGGAATTTTTCAAGGTCAAGGTCACCCATGAGTTTTGAAAAATGGGAATTTTTTTAATTGTAAATATTCTTCATCCTTGATTTTATTCTCACTCTTTGAATATAAAAAAAGAAAAATATAAAACTAAAATTTGTTTTATTTACTGACTCGTCTATCCCAAAGGGCGAATGAGTACTGAATATTATGTTATAAGAAATGTATACTTACCTAAACTCTTATCATGGACATGGTGTTTCTCCGGCGGCCTCAACGTACTGGCTCTCAAAGGATAAGGGTCTCCCCTACCCTTAGCATTGTAAGCTAGAACAGCGGCTGCGTATGTCCGCCCCGGTGCTAGACCAACCGCGGTGAAGCGAGGGACTGCACTTGATACGTTTGCTACGATTTCCTGATAAAGGAAAAAAGTTCATCAGTCTCCTTCTCTTGTCCCAATTAATTTGTTGAAGAAAAGTGATTTTACTTAAAGGCAATAAGACTTTGTTTTCTCTAATGAGCTTTTTGAAAAGGTTCTGTTTGAATATTGTATCAAAATAATAATAGTGATGATTTCTTTTGATTGACCGTTTTCTGGAGTGACTCTCTTTACTCCACAAAGGCAAAATTAAATAAAAATCGGAAGCTAGTAGCATAGTTAAGGTTATTTTGGAACTGATCTTTTCCAAAACTTGTAGTTTTTTCTTATGTTTGGAATTGAACAGAAAAATATTGGAGAACCAAGAGAGACAAAACTAAAAGTGCAAAAATTACTAAATTATTTTACTTCTCAATTAATTCTTACCTGCGTGACGATTTCCCGCACTTCTAGAAGAAAGGACTGAGGCATGCCACCGTTGAAGCCCTCAGAACATCGAACACCAAACGATGTTAGTGATGCATTCACCACCGTACAGTTGTGAACTTGATCAGGACGACCTATGAACAAAACAGACAATGTGAAAATTACCTTGAACTTTAGGATCATTATCGTCAGCCTATTAATTTTCCCACTGCTGGGACACAGACCTCCTCTCTGTCAGAGGGAGTGGCCTATAATCCACCACGCGGGCCCAGTGCGTATTGTTGGATGTCACATGTTTTCCTTCACCGTTTTGAGAACAATGGTGATGAAATAAATTACACAAAGTAATGCACCAGGCTGGGTTCGAAGCCACAACCTACACTCATATATGTCGGGGCCGATACCACTGGGCCACCAATGCTTACCTTTACTAATAACTTTAGGATAATTATTTCACATAAATAAAGTGACCTTGACCTTGGAGATAGTGCATAATTAAACATAAAAAGACAAACCTTTGTAAAAATTATTTGAACATTAAAAAATATGTTAAGATGAACTTTGAAATCTGAAGATATTTAAAACGACCTTGACCTTCACAAAATGTCAATGTATTTTTTTTCACATTCATAATTAAGTGGGTACCTGAAATTCGGCTTAGATCTCAAGTGAGGATGATTAAGTTAAGGCTTAACAAAGTAAACTTTAAAGGTCCGTGTTGATTTTGGAGATGAAAGAACAATTTCGCGTTGGTTGCCACATTGTGACGGTATACCACTTGATAAAAATAATATTATAATTATACTAAATCATTTTGTGGCCGAACACTATCTCCTGAGATAAAGGTTTCACCTAGGTCAGGGGCTACTAAGGTCGAAACTTATTGACTCCTTTCATAGCCACCAGTAGTATAATAATGCTGCTGTGTAATCATTTTGTGTTGTAATAAATAAATCTTTATTTCTGTCATTCCTATAAAAATATTTTCTCCATTTTGTAAGATGTTATGACAATGGAACCAATGGAATGATTTTTACAGAACTCGTAGTTCCAGTTACAATGAAGTAAAAATAGACTGTGTTTTATCTCTTCTTTAGTTTTTCGTGGAAGATCTAATTCTATGAAAAGTAGGCTGTTTTAATTTAAAAAAGATTCCTGTTAAATAATCATGTTTGATCCTTTTTGTGTTTTTCTTAGATTCAGTACCTATAAATTCATTATTCAGTAGGTATAATGAAATAGCTGTAGATATCGTATATTTTGTTTACTGTAAAAGTTAGAATAATCAATAAATGTGTAGAAAACCGAGCATATCTGATTTCGCAAACGATTTTAGACAATGAAAACTTCTAATAATCATGAATTTGAGTAAATCGGTTTTTTTTTTCTAAATATTCCGATTATTGACCGTGGCTCTTTGGATATTAAATATATTTTAGATATTACTTTTTAATATTATTATTATAAGCCCGTGTCGTCCCACTGCAGGGCAAAGGCCTCCCTTCCCTCCTTCCACTTTTCGCGATCTAGTGCGATTGTAGGCCAATCCCTTAAAAATGAGTCGAGCTCATCCCGCCATCTTTTTAATAGGTCCCTATTATTGAAAAATAATAAAATACGCACACAAGCTTCTAAAGCTACCTACTCATTTAGCAGTGTTGCATGTAACATATAAGATACAGTATCAAGTGAGTACGTAGGCACGAGCCCGCTGCGAACCGCTCGCTGTAAGCTCGCAGTGACTCGCGGAGTGGCGGTATCATTGCAAACACAAAGGCGGCTCGCAGTGTGCTCGGACGAGCCATACCCACTTGGAGCGTGATACAGTTTCTAATACGTTACATGCAACACTGCTAAGTGAGTACCCAGCTTAACAAATTTCACAAAAAACTACATGATCAAAAGATCTATTCGGTACCTATTTTACTAACAGTTTAATCACCAATTCTGTCCCTAGAATAGAACTAGACTTCAAAAAACAACCCTTCTTCAAAAAACAAAAACCTCTTCTGTTGCAGTCGAGTAAAAACGCAGCATTGTAATAATATTTATTATAAGCCCTACCACGAACCCTTAGCACGAGTTTTCACTCTTTTACTTTACAGCGTCTTTTCAGTATTTACAGCGTTTCTTGTGTGAAAAAATGGAACAGCGCCTCTGGTGTGCGAAGAAGGAACTAATTTTTTCCTTGAAAATTGTCAATTTGAAATTGTCAAAGTTCCAGTTTACTTTACGTCTCAAATACTGAAAACTCGTGCGATATAACAAGACTATTATAATATAATTATTATCATATAATGTATAATGTTTTCTATATAAGATTAGGTAGTTTCAATGAAACGTAACCCACGAGCACATCTGAAGGTTTCTCAGAGAATTTTGATCCGCCTCAGGCAAGACGAGGCATTTGCGGGGATTAGATATACAAATACATATTTTGGATAGGTATTACCTAAACTATGTAGTGTATTGTGTACATAGATATTATAAATTATTTATTTAAGAACTTTGAAATTAATTATTGCTGACGACCCGCCCCGGTTTTGAGCATTATATGCCTACTATTGCTATGTCATAATCTCAAAAGGATTTAGGTAGCGTTTTTGACGAAAGCTTCCAGGTAACTTGACTTTAAAATCTTAACTAATAATATGCCCCTTCCTCAAAAAGTACTCTGTCTGTTAGTGAAAGACGCATACAAATCCATTCAGTAGTTATTGAATTTATCGCAAACACATAGATAGTCGCGTCGCTTTTGCATTATGACACTGATACAAAATCTTTTGTTCATACCTTTATTTTGCACTAACTCTTCGATCATAATAAGTGACTGATAACGTATTTATAATGGATGGAATAACTAATTTTACACGAGCTTTTTATTTATTTTCATTGACTAGTTCATGCCCACGGATTCGCCCGCCTAGAATTACTTATGATGTACATACTTATAATGGCCACCATTAATAGATGGAATAACTGATTTATAACCGACTTCAAAAAGGAGGAGGTTCTCAATTTGGATGTTTTTTTTTATGTTTGTTTGCGCATATCTTCGTCGCTTACCAACCGATTTGAAAAAATCTTTTTTTTTTTTTAAAAAAGGGTATTATACTTTCCAAATAGTCCCATGAAAATTTTATCGAAATCGGGCAAGCAGTTTTTTAAAACCAACAAAAATCATCAAAACCCTAACAAAAATATCAATATTGTCTACACCGATTACTCCGAGGTTTTTGGTCCGATTACGATGATTCTTTCAACAAAAACTTAATTTTAATTTATTTTGTACGCTCACGTTTCACTTCGTCTATTATGATCACCCGTCAAAGTGAGTTCCTCACTGATGAGAGCATGAACAAGTATCAAAAACTTACCAGCCGCAATGATGTGATAGACACACGGTACTCTCTGCTTCCCGATCCTGTTGTGGGCCCAACAGAGTAGCGTGCCATAGTCCATCTCTGTATGAGGAGTATAGGTGACGGTGGAACTTGTGCCGGCTCTGGACACGTACGTGTCACTGACCTCGTTGCTGTTGGCTGTGTTGTTGAAGGTCCAGCGAAACTGGGGGAGAAAGGGAATGTTAGTTTATGGAAGAAAGTTGTTAGATGAAGTTCGATTTGTTATGAGATTCGGATCTTAGGCAAATTATAAGTTTTTAAACTATTTATTAAGAATCCGTCATCATAGCTGGGCTTGCAAGACCTATATAATATTATAAAACTGAAGAGTTCGGTTGAACGCGATAATTTCAGTTGGAAAATCTATTAATAGAGGAAGGCTATAGGCTATATGTATAAAGCCTCCTGCAGACACACGCGATTAATCGCGCTGCGACAACGAGCCAAGCTAATTTCTTCTTCTTCTTCTTCCTGCCCTTATCTCATTCTATTTGGGGTCGGCGCAACACGTTTTCTTCTTCCATTCTCCCCTATCAGACGTCACAGTATCATTTACTCCTTTTTCTTTCATATCATTCCTTAGCCAAGCTAATTTCCACTCTAAAAATACTGTGAATGGACCGCGACATGTCGCCCCGCGCGATTAATCGCGTGTGTCTGTAGGAGGCTTAACATTACGCTAAAACCAACAGGTGCTGAGCCGTGTGAGTGAAACGACGAATTACAAACAAATAATTCAAATGATACATGAATGGTCCATTTTATGTTCTAATGACATTATAGTAGAATTTGAATTTGCTGTTCTTCAGACATTTTACATACCAGTCCTCAGTGTGATCTTATATTTTTGTATCTCGTTTAATATGAAGGAAAGTGGAAAATTATATTACTTTCCTATTTTCAATTTATTTATTTATTTAAACTTCATGTACATAAAGTGACTACATAGGCGGACTTAATGCCACAAGGCATTCTCTACCAGTCAACCTTTGGGTTAATTATGAGAATATTGTGGTAGGGTACAAAAAAAAATCAAAGACATGTATAAATTAATATAGATACTACTGATAAAAAAAACTTTTTCAAAAAAAATGTAACCGCCTTCAAAAACAACCATAAAAAACGGTAAAAAAACCTACAAAATAACTTTTCTTTCGGAAGTCGGTGTCTTTGTTTTCTTTATTTCATTGTCTTTTTTTTGCCACCGACTTCCGAAAGAAAAGTTATTTTGTAGGTTTTTTTACCGTTTTTTTATGGTTGTTTTTGAAGGCGGTTACATTTTTTTTGAAAAAGTTTTTATTTTACTCTTTTTAGTTTAAATATTCAACCCGAATTCCGTAATAACATCGCTCATGGTCACAATAAGCTAATAAAATTCCCTATCTCAAAAAGTACTGAACCGATTTTGATGAAACTTGCAATATTCCCTAAGTTAAATGATACCTAGTACAACAAAAAAATAATTACTTAAATCGGACTTGTAGTTCCAGAGATATGTGAACTCAAACTAAATGAGTCGATGCCTACTCCTTACTATTAAGGAGTTCTACCTTCCATCATCAGCTCAGCTACATGAAATTATGATTACCATACGCAAGTAATTAAATTACTTCATAAAATTTGCGAAAAACGGTGTGTCGGCCTATAAAATTCGAGGGTTGCCCTCGATTTCTCCAGGATCCAATCATCAGATCCCAACTTGGTGACTATGGGACCACCTCAGAAGTACCTCCTTTCGAACAAAAAAAGAATTTTAAAAATCGGTCCACAATTGGCGGAGTATTCGCGTAACAAATATACAAAAAAAAAAAAAAAAAAAAAAAAAAAACATACCTTCGAATTGATAACCTCCTCCTTTTTGAAGTCGGTTAATAAACTAAACAATATAATAGAATCAATAAAAAAATATATATATACATTTAACTTAATAATAACTATTATGACTAGACTTGAAAAGAAAAAGAAGAGAGCTATTTTTGTGACTTAAATAGAGGTTACGTAATTTTCTTTTAAAAGTGAAATCGCTTTCAGCTTTTTTAATGCTAAAGGGTAGCGCGTTCCAGAGTCTTATAGTTGCTATAGCGAAAGAATTAGACATAAAACCGGTGCGGTGTGAAGGAATTTGGAGAAGTAGTTTTTTGGAAGCTCGAAGGTTACAACAAGGTTACAACTATGAGAACTGCCCAACACTTTAAATTGAGTTTTTAAAAAATCAGGAGCACGTGTGTGTCAATGTCTGTCTCTGATACTTTTGAGATAGACTAAAATACTGACAGACCTCAAAACTGTACATTTTGCGTCAATAATAGTGCTGAAATATTTTTTGTATAAAAACCCAATAGTTGTTTTGGTTCCCACAAATTGAGATAAATATACATGCTAGACAATACCCCTATCTATATCAGTAACAGATTAAAACATTGTAACCGGTCACCATATAATGGGACAAACAATATTGTAAATCTTTTCTTTCGTATTCGGGCATTAGAAATAAATACAGGAGAAGTTGGCGTATCGCCATGGGAGATGGCAGTTAGAAATTAAACCTGAGAGGTGTGGGCAAGATAATATAGCTAAAATACGTTTTCTTACAGATTGTTTTATGAATGTTTTTATTTAAGCTGTTGCATAGCTTTTATCGCGGGCTCTGAGCGCGGCGCAGCGCGGCGACCGAATCAAAAAAATTCTAAAAACCTAACGAAAATACCTGACACCACGCATCGTTCGGTGTCTAGCATCGTTTGGGAGACTTCGGCAATCATAAAAATATCCATCATAAAAACAATTTCCTTTTTCTTACTGATTCTAAACGGCCAGCTACAAAAGTAGTTTTCCAATGAAACCTACTTATAAAATTCTCCTACAACAAAGAAGTTCTTTATTACAGTAGTGCACCACCAACATTTTGAGTAAATTATAATCTCGTTAAATATACGCGGTTGGCGATTTTTTTCTTTTAAAATTAAAAAAATGTTATGCAATAGCTTCACCGCGGCAGTCTCCGAGTGCCACATGTATTTTTTTTTCTTTTTTAAGAAACGTTGCCCCACACTAGGAAGTTCTACTGTTTAGTGGGTGCATTCATTCATGAACATAGAAACTCACATATACAAACACCCAGACCCGGAATAACTATTTGCAGATCATACAAATATTGATTGAGGGAGCTCAGCTTTATAAGACCTAAGTTACCCAAAGATAATAAGAGATTCCTCATCAGTGAACATTTTCTAAGAATAGGTTAAAGTATTGTATTTAGCTAATCAACATTAATAAATAGTGTCTTTATGTACTCGATAAAATGAACGACACATCTTTATTACTTAGGAGGATATGTTATTTATTTATTTTCTCGTATTTAAGTAAACTATGTAGGGGAGGTAAGCCCAAGACGGGTAGCCCGCCTAAAACGGGTATGCATTTTAAATTACGTGTCGTTCTTGCTAATGAGAATGTGTGCGTGCAGGACGATCTCCTCATAGAGAGAGGTAACGCGTCCTGCACGCACTCATTCTCATCAGCAATTAGCGATGCGTAATTTAACATGCTTACCCGTTTTAGGCGGGCTACCCGTCTTGGGTTTACCTCCCCTATTTTTTTTAGAGAAGTAAATTTTTTTAAACCGATATAATAGGAGGCGAGTCTGTGGCCACCAAACAAGTACAAATTCGGACTTCAAGATTTTATAACAAAATCATAATGGAAAGATCCAATAAAAGTATACTTAGCCCGGGAATTAAACCCAGGACTTCATTCTCAATAGAAGTACTTGCGACGACTACACTAACAGCAACCAACAATGAATTAACATTAAATATTCATTGTTGCTTTTAGTCAGAGCTCCAAACTGTTTATTTTGAACAACTTTTCACTTAACAAGTTTTTGAGTTGGCTACTAAAAACAACCTATTTTCAGTGAATTTTTTTGGAAGAAAAGAGTAGGCGAAATCTGTAGGAGTAGAAGTTACTGTTGATTTTATTACAGTTAAAAATAAGAAGCTAACAAATTATAGTTGTTTAAGTTTTCAAGTTTTAGTAAAAGGCTTTTAAAAATTAGCAAAAGGGGAGCACTTACATCGCAGGGTCTCTGTTTTTCTAAGTATAATAAAATAATTTGTGTGCAGAATCGCTCGTCTAAAATAATACAAACTAATAATTTGATATAATATTATCATCAAAAATGAGTTCTCGTGCCCTTTGTGGACCAGAAGGGGGTAACCCCTTCTGGTCCACAAAAGACTACTTTTATCAATCAGTAAGAGTGTAAACTCTTACTGATTGATAAAAGTCTACCCTGTTCCAAATGTATTGAGAGAATGAATGAAAAAGACATATTAGTAGATACTTGCCTGGATTTGAACTTACAACTCTGGGTATGAGAGCTACTTAACGGGGCTACCTCTGAGCTATTTTGATCACTATGGTATCCTAAAATTAGGTGAGTATAAATTTTAGATACTAAGACTTTTTTATTACTAAAAATATAACGGAAAATTTAGAAATTTCTATTTTTATCTCAAATTGCGTCAACCTCTTTCCCACAACAGGAGTTTTTATTTATTTATTTATTTATTTAAGCTTTCTGCACAAAAAAACATGTACAGCGGCGGACTTAATGCCTTGGGCATTATCTTCCAGTCTACCTTAGGGTGATGCAGAGACAAAGACAAGTAGGTGCAACATACTATAAAAGTACTCAATAAGAAAATGAATATAAATTACTACATATATACAATACATACATACATACAATACATATATACATACAATACATATATACATATAATACATACATACATACATAAACAGTATAGAGAAATAAAGTGGAAACTAACAACCAGTTAACTTTGAGATGAATCTGCCAGCTTCTTAGTAATATACTCACGAGCTTTCAACTTGAAAGTGAACTGACTGGATACCGTCCTGATATTCCGAGGAAGCGCATTCCATAGGAAAACTGCCTGGATTGGGAAAGAAGATTTGAGAAAGCCAGAACGGTGAGAGGGACATCGTAGAAGACGATTATTACAAGACCGAAGATTTTTGCTATGCGCAGAACATAAATATTGAAAGTGAGTAGTCAGATAGGACGGAGAAGTGGATTTATAAAGAAGAGAAAACAAGGTGGTCAAGGCCCTTAACGCTCTACGCAGGCGAATGGGCAGCCACTTTAAAAGTGACCTGTGTTCGGAGACGTGATCATATTTTCGGAGATTAAAGACGAATCGAATGCAGTTATTCAGAAGTCGGTCAAGTTTATTGAGTAAATCTGCATTCAGGTCATAGTAACACACATCACCATAATCAATTATGGGGAAGATAAGGGATTGAACGAGCATTGCCTTTACGTGAGATGGGAGAATATTCTTCAACCGATAAAGGGACCGCAGCGTTCCAGTGACTTTTTTGCTCACAGTCGCGACCTGCTTACGCCAATCAAGGCAAGTGTCAACATGCATACCCAAATCCTTGACATCAGAGCGGAACGGGAGTTTTTCTCAGAAAAAAAAATAAAGATAAGAAAGAAACAGTTACAATTGAATTTATATAATTGAGTCAATGTCTTAGGACGCTACGGAGGTGAAGGGTGAAGGGTTACAAGGAAAACCACATTGTAATTCCCCCTTGATTGGCAAATTTACCCTTAACCTATATATATTTATGTGGAGACGCGGTATTGTATAATTTTAGACTAAATTAACAAACCATAAATGAGCTGAGCTAGCGCCTCCCAATTATGTAGATTGTAAGGTGGAATACTAAATTGATAACCTTTCTGTCGTTGGTGTTGACTGGAATTACTCAATCCTTCATTATGTATGAGACTTGGAATCATATTCTAAATAAACAGTAATTGGGTATTTTTGCTAAGCGATAGACGAGCATGTATGTATTTTTTTATTTTTCGGAGGTAGTGGTATAGTGGTTTCTATTTAACAATTGGCATTAGCAAGATATATGATTCCAGTTTAGATCTTATCATCATCATCATCATCAGCCTATAAATGTTCCCACTGCTGGGACACAGGCCTCCTCTCTGTGAGAGGGAGTGGGCCGTAATTTACCACGCGGGCCCAATGCGGATTGGCAGATGTCACATGTCTTCGAATTTTTGGTTCTAAGACATGCCGGTTTCCTCACGATGTTTTCCTTCACCGTTTTGAGAGCAGTGGTGTTGAAATAAATTACACAAAGTAATGCGCCTGACGAGGTTCGAACCCACGACCTACAACTCGTAAGTCGAGGCCGATACCACTGGGCCACCGCTGCTAGATCTTATGGCTCGTTTTAATTTTACTTATATGCAAGTTGCAAATTGAATGCAACTTGAACAAACTTGCGTACAAGTTGGCAGTTTGAACTTGCATATTTTTGTTTCAATTGATGTGCAAAATTGAAATCTGAACCATTTGAGGCATGATGTAAAATGTCTACCTAGTCGATTGGGAGCATCGCCACTATTGTATACAAGCAAAACCTACATGCAATTTGCACATTCTCTAAAATAAGTTGCCATTTCAAAATGCTGAATATTTTATGATAATTTTATAGAAGTAAAAAGACTCACCACAACTTCAGGCGGGTTTGCGTCCACGTGGCAGGTGATGTGAGCGCGCTCTTGTTTGGCGACGCCGTGCACTCTCTGTTGAGAACTCCGGCAGGTTGGCGCGTCTGTTGACAATAGACAATTTGATTGATAAAGGTCGGGTTCGCGCGCGAGACCGCCACACGAGACAGCGACAGGAGACTGCGACAGTACTTAACATTAGGAAATGTATGAGCGGCAGTTCGCGAGCGAGACAGCGACAGAAGACAGATACGGTAAGAGCGGCAGTTCGCGAGCGAGACAGCGACAGGAGACAGATACGGTAAACAATCTGCGGTCGCGGGCCGTGTCGCGGGCTCCTGTGGCGGTCTCGCGCACGAACGCCGACCTTTACAGATTCTATGTCTATACACTATGTGCGAAGTCGATGGTGGAGACTGTTAAAGCGATCGCAGCACACACTATGATTCAATGACCCGCGGAGTGAAGTGCGTATCAATTTTAATTTGCACCAAAATATTTTTAAGTACTTTTTTGGCTTTATTTTTTATTGTAAACAAGACGAAAATGTTTATCAAAATAAGTAGATCACAAGAATTAGATCATGGCCAATAATGTGGCCACTAAAAGGCGGTTTTAGTAATTCTCACACGAGACCACCGCGAGTTGTCCTGCCTCAAAATCCTTCGCCGAGTGGTGTCCTGTAAGAATGGTCTTGCAGTGATTTTTATGATTATTTCATAATGTCTGACCTCCATGACCCAGTTACGTTGCCCCTTGATAAAATAAGTCACCAGACTACTTGTAAAGTTTGTCAAAGATTTACAAATAACAGGGACTAACGGCTCAAACATGGTTTTCGGGGACTTTTCGAAACTTAGAAACGACGTTTTCGAAAATTAGAAAAAAAAAAACATTGTATCACTAAGAATTTCTTCTATATCGCAGGGGGCGTTTAAAAACGTTTGTACCTAAAATAGGTACCATTTTGTATAGTGGTTAAATCATTAAATAAGTCCTCCCACTAGGGGCAGGACGGGAGGGACCACTATCAGATTTGTACTGACAGAAATATTGAAGGACACCGTGTCTTTCAATAACACTTTACGTTCCTTGGCCGAGGTTACCCGATAGTCCCGCGACCCTGGCAGTCTTTGGCCCTCCAAATGAACCTACAATTTTTTTTTCTGTGTGAGAATATGGCCGATTGATTTCTCAGCCACTGCGCTGACCGTGAATGATGACACATTGACAGATGACCTACGCAAGACGTTTAACTTTGAACTCATGCGCTCACTCCCAATTATAATAACATGCAAACATTAATATACAACAACTTCATACACAAAGTCAATTTAAAACTATTTATTGGAGTAATTAGTAAGTTTTGTCAATCTCATAAGTTTGCAAGCATCTATATATATAATTGCCCTTTCAAACTACTTGCACACAAAATTGAACTTGAGACATCATGAAGTAAACAGGTGGCCACAGAGGCATTCCCACACATGCGTCTGGCAAGTTGTTGAAGTAATAATTGAACAACCACTTTATTTAATATTTATTATATGTATTTGATGACATTGTATGTATATCACGTTTGTATTTGAAGGGCTTACAAAATGTAATAGCTTTTGAACTTTATTCTTTAGACTATGAAGTTGAAAATCTATTTAAGATTACAACACGTTTTCAGGTACCGTTTTCCACTTGTCTAGGGAACAATCAGTGCGCAATGTAAAGCTCAAGTAAAACCTTTAATTTAAAAATTTCGAGAAAAATCGTATTAATTACTATTTTTTGATTTAGTTTTGTCTTTGAGGGATTTAAATTATAATATAGCCCAAAATTAGACGAACATGCTATTGAATGTTTTGTATTTTTTTATTGCCCTTCGAACTACAAGCAATCACAAAATTGAAATTAAGATATCATAGAGTAGATAAATGACCAAAGAGGCATTCCCACACATGCGTCTGGCAAGTTGTTGAAGTAATAATTCAAAAACCACTCTATCTAAAATTCTGGTCTGGAGACATATTTTGTGTTTTTGTAAGCTGGGCAATTTTTCATGTAGATTTTAGAAGTCTTTATATGACTCCTCTCCTCTATGAAAATAAAGAAATTAGGATTTAGTCCTTTTTTTAACCGACTTCTAAAAAAGGAGGTTACTCAATTCGACCGTATATATGCTTTTGTTTTCTTTTCTAAGAAGAATAAAATTAAGAATACTTTTAACCAAGATTGTTTTATTTCTTATTTTAAAGATTTCAAATCCATGGAAAAGAACATAAATAATTGTGTATAAGGCTGAGCAAATGAGCAAAAAACAGTGTATCTATAAAAAAATCGTTCCAATCTAAAGCGACCCAATTTAAGAAGAACGTACAAGCAAATCAAAAAAAGAGAGAATTGATACCACGGAAAATATGTTTAGTAAGAACTGGAACATAACATAAATCCATTATTATGAGGACGTCAAAATGGTGAACTACTTATTAGATACTAATCTTAAATTATATTGCCAACCTTGCTATAATATTTTTGCTTCGTAAAAAAGAGTAGGTTACTAGGTTCCATCAATTCATCCACTAAAAGTATCTTAAAACAGAGTAAACTTACATAAAACATTCAAGGAGAAAGGTTTGCTCTCCCCATCTCCCTCCGCATTGAACCCCACACAAGTGTAGTTGCCAGCTGTTCTTCTGCCCACTCCCTGTAGGACTAGGGACTGATTGCTGATGATGACGCCTTGCCCCACATTGTGGAGTAGAGTCTTACCCTGGTGAAAAGAAAAACAAGTTTTTGAATTTCTGTTTTTTTTTAATAAAGTCAATTTGCTTTTTAAGCTACCATTTAATATATAAACAGTATTTTTTCAAAGAAAACTTATTGACTTGATTATATGAAGCACACGCACATTTTTTATGACAAAGGTCGGCACGTGCTATGCCGTAGCTCAGTATGTGCTTCACCGTCGCTCAGCATGTGCTTTGCCGTAGCTCAGCATGTCCTACGCTTTGGCTCAGCATTTGCTACGATATAACTCAGTACGTGCTACGCCGTAGGTCAGCGTTATGCTACGAGGTAACTCAGCATGTGCTACGTCTTAGCTGAGCATAAATCCTACGAAGAAGCTCAGCACGTGCTACGCCGTAGCTCAGCATGTGATACGAGGTAGCTCAGCATTTGCTACGCCGTAGCATGAGGTAAGCTACAACGTATTTCGTCGTGTACCATTGCAAATTGGTGGGGATAGCTGTTTGATGTCAAACATTCCTGTATACAAAGAAAAGTTGTCTTCTTTCCTCACGCCCCGAGGCAAAGGGATGGTACATAATACAAGGCTCGCATCTGTACATGATGTTATGGCAAAGCTAAAGTTAGTTTCAGAGTTAAGTCGCTGTTTCAACCCTTTCACGGGCCCCATGGGGTTGAAACTTAGCGTTATGTCTCTTCACTATAAGATACATGGCTTGAATGTAAGTTTGACCCTTGCGTAAAGGGACAACATAACGTTGAAGAGTTTATACTGTTAGAGTAGTTGATTGAAAAATGTTGTGAATGTTTTTTTTCTTGTAATTAAGCTGTTGTTGTGTATCTACATTTCTACAACCAAGTATTGATTTTTTTTAACCAAAGCCAAAGAATTATTTATAACTAGCTTCCGCCCGCGACTCCGTCCGCGCGGATGTCGGTCTTCGCGTGGATGGTTTATTTCTCCATTTTGAGTAACTCTGACAATGACATCTTATAAATATCTATTGGACCCAAATACGGCTAAGCCTATAATAATTAAGGAGATCCCTCTATTGAGCTACTGCTGTTGAGCTCGCGTTCTGTAGTAAGTATTTTTTTCATAGTAATTCCGACCTTGTATTTACAAATAACTGATCGGAACAGTAATCAAAAAGGTCGAGCTGAAAAGCACGGTTTAAAATGACACGCATACAATATTAATTCCACGGACGACCGCTCGCCACACTGGACACGTCCGCTCGCATCAAAATTCAGAATTTATATGCATCGCGCGGCGCGGAACGCGGCTCCTTATATAGGAGTCGGGGAGGCGTGGCCCGCGTGTGCCGCAAACGGTTCAAGCCAAATCCGACTTTACAGGACAACGTCTATGAATAAAACTGAAAAATAAGATTTTTTTCTACGTATTTTTCCAGGATAAAAAGTATCCTATTTTATGCCCAGGATAATAAGGTATAATTATACCAAGTTTCATCGAAATCGAACCGTTAGTTTTCACGTGATGCCTGCACATACAGACAGACAGACAGACAGACAAAATTTTTTTTAATCACATATTTGGGTTTGGTATCGATCCAGCAACACCCCCCGCTATTTATTTTTTCAATATTTTCAATGTACAGAATTGACCCTTCTACAGATTTATTATTTATGTAGGTATACACCGTGACTTTTTAGTCGTCTTACAAAAGTCGTCCACTTAATGTGTCCGACCTAAAATACCTCTAGGTGAGTTTAATTTTTTTTAAATCGTTAATAAGAATTTTTATTTTTAATAAATAGGTACATTAGAAATATGAAACACCCTGTTAAAATGTTTACGTATCAATCTGTAGAGTATACCTACCCAACGCAATAGTCGGGTAGATCATTCCATTTCCATTTTCTATGAGACAAGGGCGTTTCTAACTACGCCTTGTGTCATAATAACCAATTAAAGTTTTATTATTAAATTTTTCAAATCTCTTAAATACATTTTTTTTTATTATAAACGTGTTCTAGTCATTGGATACATGAACTGGGCTGCTTTTGTAAGACGACTAAAAAGTCACGGTGTATAGATATAGATTTTTGTTTTTTTTTTTAATTTTCATTTTTTCTTAAAAATGGATGATGTAATTCCTGAAAAACAACCCATTCAACACAGAAAGTTTTTTGCCATTTTCAATCAATGAAAACACTTTAAATAATGCATACATAGGTGTAGTATCTACAATAATTTACATTTTAAAAATACAGAGCGCTCTTACAATGTAAGCATTCACTTGAGTCTCGTCTATTCTTTGGAAAAAGATTAAAATGCAGTTTTGTAACAGAATTCAATGCTATTGATAATATTTTGACGTCATTCCATACAGCTTGTAGCCTCCCTAGCAAATTAAGTCAAAATAGAATTACTCATTAGTTTTAGTATTAACCTAGATAGTATTTCTTATGGTGTAACCGTAACACTTCATACAAACAAAAACCATAAAGCACAAATGAATTAATTTGCTCCAAATCACATAGTTCTTCAAGCTTATGACTTGAAGTTAAGAGGGCATATTCTGAAAGTTGGCAACGTCGCAAATAGCTGTCAAACATTAACAAGTTCTAATTAATTTAGCAATGTTACTGTATGGAAACAAGAAATATTGCTCTGTAGTGCACTAATAAAATGATAAGGGAATGCAATAAGTAATATCGTATCACCGAATATATAGTTTTAGATGTAAAAAAAAGTATTTGGAAACCTTCCAAATGCCTTTTTTACACCTGAAACGGTGACAACATCAAATGCAGTGTTTTAATTGCATTCCTATATCAACTTTGTAGTGCACTAAAGAGCCATATTTCTTATTTTCATACAGTAAATTTACTAAATTAATTAAAACTTGTAAATATTTGACAGCTATTTGCAACGTTGCCAACTTTCCGGTTATGCGCACTTAAATTGAAAGATAGTCAAAAATACTCACATTATGTCTCCATTCAACTTTGTAGACATAAGGATGCGCCCTGATGATGCAGTCGAAGTAGACATCAGTGCCTTCTCTGATATTCGAAGGATCTAGGTTCGTTCCTAACCGGACTGTTGTTTCTGGTACATCTGTATGAAAACAAAATACCGATGAATATTACGAATAAAAAATACCATGCGACAAAGATTAAGGTGAGTCATTGACCTCCATATGTCAGCTGACACCTGAAAAATACGTTCATGAAAATACATTGTGTGAATTAATTACGAATACAAACATACTGTGCATACATGTGACAACGATAAGGGTGAAAATTACGTTGGACAATATTTTTTAAAACCTTGCCCCGCACTAAGAATTTCTCATGAATCGTAGGTGCGTTTACAAACATAGAACCTGTATGTGAGGTATATGTTTGTAAACGCACCCACGATACATGACACCCAGACCAGAAACAACTACTTACTTTTAGTTCATAAAATATAATGTTATAATTATGTTGCCAAACGTGCCGTCAAAAATTTTCAACTACCTATATTTATTAGCTTTATTACTTTCATAGTGTAAGAAAAAACTTTTAGCAAATAATTTTTTTTTAGCGTGGTAAAATCATCAAATGAGTCCTCCCACTCCGGGCAGGGCGGGACTATAAGACTTGTTGTGACTAAAATCTACGGTGTCCTTCGATAGCCCTTTATGTTTCGGGGTCACGGTAATGAGATAAGTCCCGCGACCCCGGCAGGCTTTGGCCCTCTAGAGGCCCCGTCATTATGCTGACGCTCTTTGAGGCGCGCGTGGAACACAACGCACCGTCGACCCGGGCATGGTGGGAACCGATCAATTTACCGAATTTCGTTTGTTCGAATTTCATTACACCGAAAACTATTGACCGACATCTCTTTTGCTATATGCATTATTTGACATATTTTCAGTTCATCGAAGTATCATTAGCCCTAAGTATTATTTTACCGAAGTATGTTCCGCCGATTAACAAAATAACTTTTAACTATTGACCGAAGCCTCTTTTAAACTTTTTTCAATTGCCAAATGATTTATTTGCCATATATTTTCACCATACCGAAATAACATTTTACCGAAAAATTAAATTACTGTCTTAAAAATTCAATATATTGTGGTACGAAACTTTATGGCGGAAACGAAATGCTGCAAAGCCGACTTTACATAGTCTTGTCTGCCCTACCCCAAGAGTGTAATTTAAAAACGCGTAGGCGCGGAGGGGTGGGGTGGCCCGCGAGCTGAGGAGCAGGTGGTTGGAACGGCTGCCGCCGCGGCTGAGGCTGGCCGGCGAAGCCGGCCAGTAAACCGAAGCTGCGGTGGTGAGCGTTCAAATCATCTGCGACGATAAGTTCGCGTGGAGCCACCCAAAACCCCGCAGCGCCGGAGCCATGACAGAAACAATGCTTGTTGCATGTTGCATGCTTGCTTGAATGCTGCGTGTTTACTGAATCTTGCATGCTGCGTGCTTGCATGCTGCATGCTTGCTTGCATGCTGCATGCCTGCGTGCTTGCTTGCATGCTGCATGCTTGCTTGCATGTTTTTGTGGTGCTTGTTTGCATGTTGCATATCTGTTTTTATGCTGTATGCAAGTGTATGCATGTTGCATATCTGTTTTTATGCTGTATGCAAGTGTATGCATGTTGCATATCTGTTTTTATGCTGTATGCAAGTGTATGCATGTTGCATATCTGTTTTTATGCTGTATGCAAGTGTATCACAATACAAACCTTTTTACAAACACAAGAACAACACAATAACTAAAGAGTATCAAGAATCACACAAAATCCGCAAAAAGATTCGGACACACGTGCTAGCAAGAACACCCCTAAAGGTGAAACCGCACTCAGCGGAACTGCACTGCAACGGAACTGCGCGACATGACGCGTCAAAATATTCTTTTTATGAAATTGTACGAGACATCACGCACTAAGCGGCAACGGAACTACACTGCAACCGAACTGCGTGGCAAAGAAAAGCGTCGTGTCGCGCAGTTCCGCTGCAGTGCAGTTCCGCCTAGTGCGGTTTCACCTTTATAGTCCAACTATGTAATTAACAGCAAATGTCATTAATGATAATACAAAACCCGTCAGAGTTATATCATCGTATATAACTTTTGTACAATTGTTTTGTATTGTCTACCTACATTTCAATGGCGCCTGTTAAAAATGTAACAGCAATAATTAGTGTGCACAAATTTCTGGGTGTTTTGTTTGGTGAAATGAAAATATGGCAGTTAAAACAGTGGTATAATGAATGTTTGGAAACATAATACTTCGAACAACCATCATTTCGAGTAAGTGTAACATCGGTAAAAAGTTTTTCGGCCAAATGAAGTGTTGGAGTAACGAAAAAAAACTAATAGATAATAGGTTATCTGAAACAGTGGCAAACGTGACTTCGATGAAGTAAAAAAAAACTAAACGATAATAGTTGAAAAGTTTTAGGTCAAATGAAATTCGGTCAAACATTTTTCGATCTTATGATAGGTAACCGGGCATGGTCCATGGTCGAGAAGCGAGTTGCCCTTTACTCGCCGCCCGCATGCCCGCGCTAGCAAATACATTTTCAATAGTATTATCGGTATTATCTTGTTGAAGTTTTATTCATAATATGATTATTGTTTGAGAGTGCAAGACCAAGTATTACAAAAGGGTGTATGATGTGAAGAGTGTCATCATACCTTCAACCTTATCGTAGTTGTTTAGTAGTAGGTAACTCACGCCTTTTTCTAATGGGGGTTTGAAAAGTCGATAAAGTCCTGAATTCAATGGAGACAAAACCATTGAAACGAATAAAGGAGAAACGGACTATGACGGTTGTATTTTTCAATGTCTAAAGAAAATTAGACCTTATTTTCTTTCATACCACTTGTTATTGTTGCTTCCACGTTTATGATTTTGATCTTACACGTGTAAAGGCTTTAATTAAGTACTACGCCGTGATTTGTTTGAAGGAGTACATAATACATCGTGTATTACGACCTATTTTAAACGGCAAAACATAATAGAATAACTGATTATTCTCAAAGAACGTCGGTACTTTCCTTATCACAGAGAAAACAATAAATAAAATAAATGTTAACATTTTGTGCCTAAATATTATTAAACAGTTATTCTCTATAAGAATCTATGACTAGCTCGTCGACTAGCTTGTAATCGATTTTCAACTTTAAACATAGAGAATTCAGTTGAAAATCCCCTCCAAAGCGTAGCTTCAGCGCTGCCGCGGCGATGTGTCTAACACTACAGGTGAAAAAGCACTACAGATTCAGTTAAAAACCAGGGGCAATCACGTAGTGGCATTTATTTATTTATTTAATTCTTTCTTCATTTTTTGGAATTTTAAATCAATGATTTGAAGAATACTCGTATAGCTAGCAGCGAATGGATGCAGACTACCCAGGACCGGGAGAGTTGGCGATCTTAAGGGGGAGGCTTACGTTCAGCAGTAGACGGCAATTGGCTGACCAAATAATAATATACATACAGAGAGAGTGAGAGCAGTGTTGGCCCAGTGGTATCGGCCTCGACTTACGAGTTGTAGGCCGTGGGTTCGAACCCCGTCAGGCGCATTACTTTGTGTAATTTATTTCAACACCACTGCTCTCAAAACGGTGAAGGAAAACATCGTGAGGAAACCGGCATGTCCTAGAACCAAAAATTCGAAGACGTGTGACATCTATCAATCCGCACTGGGCCCGCGTGGTAGATTAAGGCCCACTCCCTGTCACAGAGG
The DNA here is from genome assembly GCA_950005045.1 of Agrotis exclamationis. Classification (NCBI taxonomy): domain Eukaryota; kingdom Metazoa; phylum Arthropoda; class Insecta; order Lepidoptera; family Noctuidae; genus Agrotis; species Agrotis exclamationis. The sequence goes on from OX465436.1 coordinate 17,591,206, forward strand.
AGGCCTGTGTCCTAGCAGTGGGAACATTTATAGGCTGATGGTGGTTGTGGTGATACTATTGTGTGCCTTATATTGTGTCGAATAACTTCTAAACATATATTCTTTCTTCTCTCTATTACCTACCCTCAAAAACAACCACCTACATATAAAAAACCCAATTCATACATATTTAATAAACTTTAACCGAGCTCCCCAAGTTTTCTACTAACAATATAATAAGTATACTGTTATTTCAGTCTTCAATACCAAGTTTTTGTTCTTCGCAAAATTTCATTCTCTACCATAAAATCTAGAATTCCAGAAAAACAAAGTTGTGTAAAGTTCCAAGGCTTGTTCGTAATAGAATTCGGGAAATTTCGGATAAGCTTAAATTTTTCTTTAACGTTTATACTTCCTCATGGGAACTCAAGATTAAGATGTTCAAGTTATGAGAAGCTTATAATTTTGTGATAAAATAATGTGATAAATAAAATCTTAAATTGTGATTTGTTTTTTGTTTGTATCTTTAACATAAAATGATATTTAGTTGTGTCGTTATACTGAAACGAATACTTTATGTTTGACAATTTCATTTGAATATGATTGTTAGCCTGTTAGTTAGATTTACCTACTGTAAACTAAAGCCTCCTGCAGACACACGCGATTAATCGCGCTGCGACAACGAGCCAAGCCAATTTCCACTCTAAATGTTACTGCGAGTGGACCGCGACATGTCGCCCCGCGCGATTAATCGCGTGTGTCTGCAGGAGGCTTCAGAATGAATTTTTGAATAAATAAATAAACTACTATAGTATTTTTAGGACTGCAACACTAATTATAGTAGTTTATGAAACTGGTACATAATGAGGGATATTATACACGAGTGTATAATACCTAGTTATGTACAGTTTCAGACACTACTTTATCTACTTTCATTGAACACGAATTTATCAAATAAAAGATAAAGATTGACACAGTATTATGCCGCCAAAATTCCCGTTATCACCGCGCATGGGCCACAGCGCGCGCAGCCACAGATAAAAAAATCAAATGGATGTATCTATGATCTGTAATCTGTATCGTACCAATTAAAAAAAAAATTATAACATTATTTTGTTATATAATTTAATTTTTTATTTTCATCTCGATATACTGTGTGTAAAGTACGTCATTATAAACTCGTTTTGAGTTTTGTATTTTGAATTTAACGATATGAGAGTAGATAATAATGACTAATGGTCGTCCGTTGGTTGGAATTTGACCATGATTTATTTAAAGAAACAGTTTGAAAAAACAATATTTAGTTTGGAGGAATCTTCATCCGCATAATTTTCCTAAAAAAGGTTGATTATATCAGTAAATGTAGGTTGTTTTATTAAGCTTCTGATTTCTCACATTTTCAGCAAATCATTGTTTAACAAAACAAATATTAATTTGACTTTTACATGACATCATTACAATTATACACCTTATCTAATGGAGCTAAAGACCACAAATCTTACTTACACTGTATATCTAAAGTCCAGTCGTCTTCTAAAGCCGGTACTAAAGGCATCTGTGGGTTGGATGCTCTGCATGCCAGTTTAGCTCCGGCGTCAGACTTTGTCAACTGCAGGGACACTGTTGATGTGGTTGTGTTGCCATCTGTTGATAGCTGTGAAGTGAAATTGTAATTAATTTCAATTCCTGAAAATCAATTTTCCTTTGAATTGTTTTTGGATGTTTTGAAATCCTCTTTATGGGGTGGTTAAATCGTCAAATGAGTCCTCCCGTGAGTCAAGCCCATGACAAGCGTGAAAGCATATTTGCTCCACTTCAAGAACTTTAAAAAAGATGGGTGTTTGCATTTTTTTTAACAGTTTTTATACAGTTCAAATGATTATTAAATTTAACACGTTACTGTCAACTTTAATTAATCTATAACCCAAATTAAAACACACTTTCGAAAATAAAACAAAATAACTTTGGAATAAGAACTCTTAATTGCTAATAACTTTTCGTTTATTAAATTTTACTCAAGGATGATAAAAATCAAGCACAATATAACAGATTTTAAATTACACCCAAAACACTTTGAACATAATCAAAATTGGCTTTAATTAATATCATTTTGAAATTTTAAATCAAAATTCGAAATCAAAAAGTCATCTGAATTATGTCGGGGACTCTGAAAGGTCACAATCATTGTTTTTGGCAGGTAGGTAAATTGGTCATTCGTGGTAAGATTTCTTATCTTTAAGAATTAAAGCCTCGTTTCCATGGTAAACATTTGTTTAGCAACAGTTGATCAATGTTGTTGATGAACAGCGAGAATGCTGCTGGAAACTTTGTTTAAATCAATGAGGGTTGTCCACACGCCATTCAGCGTTAAAATGTCGCTCGAGGTAGTGCATTATTTTATCATTGCTCCACACTACCGCCATATTTATAAACAGTTGTAAACACGTCCACACACTTCAAAATTCGAATGGAAGGGTGACTTATTGAGCTTGAATTCTAACAATAGTAAAAGAGAGATTTATTTTATTTGAATTCAAAGAATAGTCGTTTGGTATACCTATTCATGATTTTAAGCTGTTTGAAGTGCGAAGTAAATATAGGATTTCTTAACTTGAATTTTGCAAACAATACGTATTTCGAATAGTCTGAGAGAACGTCTAAACTGTTCGAGTTAAGCAATAAACTGGTCAAGTGCGAGTCAGATTTGTAATGAGAATTCCGCAGCAACTTTTAGATATCTAAATAGTACGTTCCACACAAACCTAAGTTTGCAATCGTATGTTGTTATGTACTCATTTTGTATGAAATAAACTACAAATACAAGTTCCGCATGGATGGTTTTAAGCGTCGTATTTTATTAGTGTGTTAACTTAGTCTGATTATAAGGGTTCCGCTTTTTTCTTTATTAGGTACAGACGCCAGCACGTTGATGTGCAAAAAAATAAATATCAAAAAATGTCAGATTTCTTTAATATATTTTCAACCTTATCAAAATAGTGGAACGTTGATATTCGATTGGCAAGATTTTACAGATTCGGGTAGGTTGACCTGCTGGCGTCGGTACCTTCTTTTTTTTAACGTGGTAAAATCATCAAATTAGTCCTCCCACCCAGGGCAGAGCAGGACAGGGCAGGAGGAACTGTAAGACTTGTACTGACTAAAATCTACGGTGTCCTTCAATAACCCTTTACGTTCCTGGGTCACGGTAGTTCGTTAGTCCCGCGACCCCGGCAGGCTTTGGCCATCTAAGGGCCCTTAAAAATAACAAAAATTAACAAAACCTTCACGTCCAAGGTCACAGACCTCAATCAAAAAACCAGACGTATAAATTAAAATCACAAAAACACCAACCTCAAACTTCCAACTTGAACAAATCAACCACAAAGCTTACCCGTAGAATCCGTATTCAAAATTGATTTTAATTAAATGTTGTTAATATTAATTTCTATTTGGCTTGTTGGCTGGTTTAATTAAATTATGAACGACAATCAAACCGTCTTGAATAGCGTATGTGGTGTGTGCCTTGATTGACGTTTCAACATTGTGTTGTAATCAAGAGACTTGAGTTCCAAGTTCCAATGTTCCAACTGATATTTCGCTTTGCCAATGTAATCCAGTTAGATCGTCACTTTTGTGTAAGGAAGCGTGGATGTATGGAATTTAATTTTAGTTAGCGTTCGCGCTGATGAGTTTGATGAAAGAGAAATATTGGGTTTGACTTTGCGTTGAAGGTAATGTGTGTACCACAAGAAAGATAAACATCTGTTGAAAATTTATCTGAAAAACTGTCAACGTCAAAACGGTATTACACGTTTATATAAAGGTCGTTTTGCAGTTACACTTTTTTATATAAGCGTTCAACAAATGTTAATCTTTTTGTGGTAAGTCGGTTGATGTAGCTTTTTTGAAAGGATTTTAGAACGAATGTCTCTTACCAAAGAGATCAGAATTAGTTTGTGGATCTTCACAAAGAAGATTGGTTATATAAGCCACTTTCTATCACACGAACAACAACTACGACGGAGCTGAATTAATCGCCTTGGCCGAAAACAGTCGGTTCGCATCATCATCAATATATTAAATTAGTCAAATTTAATGTATTGTATTTTGTATGCGGTGGACCTCTTACTAACCATTTTTTTTATTTCAAGATAACTAAGTCCATATTAAGGTTGTCTAGAAGATATCACTATCAGCGTTAAGACCGTTTTTAAGCTTTTAAAATATTAGACTATAATGTAAAAATCTGTGTATCAATTTTGGTGTACAGAGAGCGTCACGATATGGTTATCTCCCTTGAAAGCGTAAGTACTTTCAGGGGGGTAACATGGTTATTCCTGTCTGGATGGTAAGCTGCAGAGAAAACTCACCCCCTTTGTCAGTGACATTACTATCAAAGAGGTGAGTTTTCTCTGAAGCTGACTGTACAATTAAGTATTTTAGACATACAGTATGGGAGAACAGCATAAGTCTGACAGCAAAAGTAAAGTAGATTTACTAATAAATAAAAATCAGTTAGGCATCTCTTCTAAAAAAAGGTATCCATAGACATCAGTTCTATGTCCAATTTGATGATTGATTGGACAGCGCAGCACATGATGCGTAAAGGAAAACCAGCGTGAAATGTTACTTCAAAGGATTTCATATGTTAGGTTCGTTAGAGATCGGGGAATTCGCTGAAAAAGTTTCCTATGAAAAATTGTTTGGGACAAGAATTCACAGAACTCGATATGGGATGTGTATATTTTCTTTTTTAATTTGCCTGATGGTTCATATTGAAAACAGATCTAGTCTATGATGAACAGAGATTAAATCTATTTTGAGCAGAATATCCGATATTTCGGAGTTTGAGTATCTCTATTAAATCTCTTTTTCTAGTTCGGAGGAAAGTTTGGATTTTTGGATGAATGAGTGTTGTTTGTTAATCAATTGCGTCAAAACGGCAGAACAGATCTTTATAAATTCAGCTCAAAGATAGATTTTTATTAACACAAGAGATACCGTTTACCCTGGTATCACATTCTCTTAGGAATTTTTCGAGAAACACGCGAGCGAAGCAGCTGAAAGTGCAAGTGAAAAAAAAAACATTTTATTTTTCTTACTTAAACAATTGAGACATGTTCTGGGTATTCGAAAATTGATAGTTATTGTTTTATAATTTCATGGAATCATGATTTAATTTTAATCAAACACACTAAGGGCATCAATGATCCAATGTACTCTTATTATTAAATTAATTTGTAAATTTCATATTTGGGCTTAATAAGTCAACTCCAGGAAATGAAAATTAAAAATCAATTTTGTATTTATTACTATCCTTACTTAGCATTCATTTATTTTTAATTATTGTAAAATTACGATGCAGTTAAAATTATGTTGCAATATACTTTATTACTTGGTAATTATTAAAGGAACTTCATCATTTTATGAACTCATGAATAATCCTATTATTTCTTTGTTAATAATTCTATCTACTAGCATCTGCAATGGTAGTAAAATAATTATATTGTTGCGATAAAAAACAAATATTTATAATTTCGTTTATAGACTTCTCTCCTTTGCCAAGCCTTTTCCCAAATATGTTGGAATTAGCGTCCAGTCGGACTGGGTACAGCTGAATATCAGTATCATTTAATGAAGCGACTGCCTATCTGACCTCTACAACCAACCCAGTAACTGGATAATATGATACCTCTTTGTAAGACTGAGACGTTAAATTCATTCTGCGGGACACGTCGAGATTTATTGTCTCCGCGCTTTTCTGGCGGTCACTACTGCTAATTTTGACTTACAGGAGTTGCATTGTTTTGGAATATTGCGATGGGATTGTCCGAAAAATAATACCAATTAAACATACTACATTCTAACAAAACAAACGAATAATACCAAATAAACATAATTCCTCAAAAAAAAACTCTGGAAAAGAAACTTAGTACCAAATTTTTCAAGTCCCAATTAATCACGGTACCGGAGGACCAACTGACAAATTTGCCTCGCCGTAACTTAGCGTAACATTCACTTGGTACAGACATTTACAGGAGGAACCCTGTTGGTCTCTAACGAGCGATTTGTGCACGCCGTAAGCATTCTCTGTCCCATTCAATCTACATTTATTAGTTTTACGTGGCCCTATTTCCAGTAGCTACACTGACGCCGTATAAGATTGGCCACTTTGATTAAAATAAGCAAAATTAGCTTTTCCCTCGAAAAGTTTGTGAATTAATGAGGTAGTCCGTCTTATCTGTTTTTGACTTCGTTTGTTGTCAATCTCGATAACCGTGTGATTTGATGGGATTTTCTTTTGATCGAACAAAATGAATCTATAAGTTAATATAATCTAAATAATGAGGAAAATTATTCCCGTTCCTTTTCCTCGTGAAGGGTCTACATTAGACGTTAGACATTATCCAACCACCGGCGAATAGCGAGTAGCGTGAAGAGCGCTTAACTGAAAACGAGTTAGCGAGCAACGAGAAGCATGATGTGTAGTTACAATAGTTTTGTCGCTGGGCTGAGCGAGTGTTCGAGAGCGCTCATGCAAAACTGCCCGTGTTATCTCTCGGCGTGAGTTCTGACCACCAAGCGAGCATCGTTCAGCGAGTGTATCTTTGAAGCTCTTGTCCCAATAAACTAATGTTGAAGTCTGTGTGAACAGACAGTGACCTACTATTAATATATGTTTGTTCACATGGAATGTTTATCTAACTGTACGGTCTTGTGTGATAAAAAAGCCAACAGTAAATCGCTTACTCGCCAACGATGGGACAGCTGCTTTATGGTTACAACTTGAGGAGTTTGAATGAACTTTGGGAAACAAAGGAAGGTTATTGGAGTAATATTCAAGTTTTTGAATTGTCAATTATTATTATAAGATGTTGGTTTACAAATAGGTAAACTAATGGAACTTATTATGAAAGAGGAGGTTACCAAGTTAATTAATTTTATTTGTTTGTGTACGTCTTTTGTAACATTTTGACCTTTACTGGTCTCCTGTGACAATTAGTTTTGATAGAACAAGAAGTCAATTAAACTGAGTAAAAGTAATTTTAGAATCAAAGAAATAGTTCGCGGAACCTGGCGCAAAAAAGGCGCCACGGCCGTGAAGCGCAAAAGGCATCTGAACATGTGGTGTTGTTTTCAGTCACTAACAGTCTGATAGTCTCTCGTACTCCATCTATTGAGGACTCATTTGATGATTTTTAACACCCTAAAGAAAAAAAATGGTCAATTAAATAATTGATGATCATTTTTTAACAAAAAAAAGCACTTTCGGTTGAATTAGGTCTTACTTTAGACCGACAGCCTATTGATGGTAATGTGAAAAATATATAAGGTCAGGGTGGCTAATTCCGTCATATGGGGCGTAACCGTCTACTTGAAAATTATGCTCGAAACAGTCGAGTTGCAGTGTTTGTAGTGGTGTCGGTAAAACAGTTCTAGTTTTAACTTCAAATAAAAATTCCCTAGATGGCGTTAGTCGCTATACAATAGACGGTTACGCCCCATATGACGGAATTAGCCACCCTGACCCTAGGTACTGAAAATGATAAAAGTTGAGACCGAAATAAATAATTAATGCAAGTAATTCATTGTAGAAATATGAAATGAATCTTAAATAATTACAACTTATCTGTTCTTTATTTTAAGTCTTACTTCTAAATTCAACTAAAAATTATGACTTCAAAAAATATAAAATCGAAGTGATTTTATATTTTTTGAAGTCATAATTTTTGTAGGTCGTAATATTGCCGCCAGTAGCTGATTGTCTGCTGAATGTCTTTGGTCGATTAATGAATCAGCTTCGCCGCTGTATTTTCAAAATTGAACCTTATATTATATATAGGACTATAACTCACCGTTTCCTTAGCATTGTTTATCCTATGTCCATTCTTCCACCACGTGATGGAGGCTGGAGGTCTCGACCCTGAGCTCTGACAGAGCAAGTCGTATCTTCTGCTTGCTGATAACGGCTGGTTGGACCCGAGGATGTGGACCGTTAGTGGTGGAACTGTAAGGAAACTTGAAATCAGTAATTGAATAAACTGAACTGAAGAATAATATAGTATTAACTACAAAGGTGCTTTTATAAAGTAGCAGGTTGTCGGTAGATGCCAATGTTGTCGGTAGATGCCAGATGAAACCATTTTTTTATAAATAAGCCATGTGTTCTCCCGTAATGGGTGGAGTATAAGGTACTTGACAGACTCAAAATTAACCTATTTTTCAGTTTTTATTTACTTTCCACTGCCGTGGTGTTTTTTTTAAGATAGTCCGGCGCCCCGGCAGGCATCAGTAACGTCTTATGCGCATTTAAGAAAAATATCACCTTTCTTAAGAAGCACAATATCGTTGTCCGACAAATTGGAAGACATGGTGGTAAATCTAGGCAGATTTTCCGGTTTCTTTGTACATGTTTTACATGCACTAATCAGTACGTGTCCGTACTTACCTGTCTATACCGACAACCTGTTTTTTCATAAAAGCACCTTGTAAAACGTTCTATGAGACACCATATTTTATCTGAAATATGTATTATACATAACCTTACAGAACTCACAGACGCGTTGACGATATGCATTTGAATAATTAATTCAAATTTACTAACAAAGCCCTCCTTTAAACGTTGTACAAATTACATTTTCTATCCCAAAATTAATTAAATTTAGGTCGTAGGCCCAGAACTTAAGACTTTTCAATTTAGCTCAACGAAATTAGACAGGCGTAGAAAGTCAAACGGCTGAACGGAATTATTTCAACTTCCGTGTCCCCAAAAGAGAAATTTAAGACTTCTAAATAAGTGTCTTATGCTCTTACGCGTGTTACACACCTAATTATTCGGCCCAACCAACCTGTTGTACTCACTCATATTTAACTGACCTGAATCTGTCAAAAGATTTCCAGCTTTATCATAAAAGTAGAAGGTTTATGTTTAACTGGAATAATCTAACAGATTGGAGTAGATTCATGTACTGGCGTTCGCACCATGGCTCCACTTGTGTCCCTACACCTTCACTTAATCGTCATCCAAATGACATCTCCACATGAACAAAGACCATCTGACCGTCGGTTCCTTCTGAATCTCAAAATGTCAGTCAACCTAGTGGGCGGCCGACCTACTCTGCGTCTCGTCCGGCTCGTGGTCGCCACTCGAGAACATTTCTTTCACTAGCTAAAAATTGTTCTCAGCTGAGTCCAACATGTTTCAGTGATGCTAGATGTCGAATAGGTGACAGACTATCTCAATAAACTGGCCGAAAGAAACTGGATAGCTATGACAAAAAAACCGCCAAAAGTTTGAATCAGCAGAAACTGTGTGAAAGTTGAATATTATATAGGTTAATTTTGTTGAGAATTCAAGTTGGTTTTGTTGTTCAACAAATCAAAAATAATTATGTGTGTCGAGTTCCTCTGGATATAAGAAATTATTTTTAATATTCAATACTCTTTCTTGATAATAATGTCTTAACCATTAGAGCAATCACGCAATATTTCGTGAGGAAGTCTTTCTGTCAAGCGCTGTTGACTTGGTCAGTCGGATATAGTATTACAATAAAATAGGAAAAAACCTCTTTGGATATAAATATGACCGCGTCTGTCATTCTGTGTGAGATAGGTAGACAAACCCGTTTAAAAAATATGTCATGTTTATTCTTGGGAAAGACTAAAATTGCTTGTCAGGCGAGGAAAGATGTATAGAGAGACGGTATTCATTTTCAAGGTCAGAGTTTGACCTGTCAGCGCGGGAGACACCTTGAGCTATGGGAATCGCGAGGTAACCTCTAGCTACGTACGGCGCGGCGAGTAATGAGTATTTCAGCGCACGATCAAGGACCAGCAGCCGTATCACAACGTCTTAAAACAAGGCTTGTTTCGGCGAGTGAAAGTGACAGAACTATACAAGTCATCAAGCGCCGTCTCGTTCAGTCACTGGACCAAGCCTGGTTTTAAGACATTGTAATACGGCCCGTGTCCTCATCATCATCATCATTTCAGCATATTGCAGTCCACTGTTGGACATAGGCCTCTCCCAGGGAGCGCCACAGAGCACGATCTCTAGCTTTTTTCATCCAGCCACTGCCAGCCACCTTCTTCAGGTCATCGGTCCATCTTGGCGGGGGGCGTCCCACCCTACGCTTACCTACACGCGGTCTCCATTCGAGAACCTTTCTACTCTACCTATCGTCGGTTCTGCGGCAACATGACCTGCCCGTTGCCAGTTCAGCTTGCTACAGATTTGGACAATATCTGTTACTTTGGTCTTATGCCGTAAGACTTCATTCCGGATTTTATCCCTTAGTGAGACCCCAAGCATAGACCTTTCCATAGCACGCTGCGTGACGTGAAGTCGGTGGGCCAGCTTGACTGAAATGTTCCATGTTCCGGCCCGTGTCCTACCATGACTTAAAGCGAGAGTAATTCCAGTGTGGGAACAAGGTGGCGCTAGTCGACTTATATACTGTCTCTTTATAAGACGTTATGGTTGGCCATCAGGCCCAAGTCGACGGCGCATCGTGTTTCACGTGCACCTCAAAGAGCTGTCAAAATACTGACGGCTAAATAACTGCTTGTGTCATGGGACTGTTTTAAAAGGTTATCACGGTTATAACTCAAACGGTAAAGGTGCCGGTTCGCGCCGGAGACCGTGACAGGAGACAGCGACAGGCGACCGCGACAGGAGACCGCGACAGTACTTAATATTAGGCAATGTATGAGCGGCAGTTCGCGAGCGAGACAGCGACAGGAGACAGATACGGTAAACAATCTCCGGTCGCGGTCTCCTGTCTCGGTCTCCTGTCGCGGTCTCGCGCGCAAACCGGCACCCTAACAGAAGAAACTATCTACATAACTTGACTGATAACAAAATCAATTCATGTTGTCAGTCAAGTCCAACGAACCCTTTCACTCCGGGCATAGCGATGATTTCCGAACAATAAAAGGGTCTCATCTGTATTACAACGATTGGTTAAATTGTGGTTATTCTCACCCCGTTTGCGCAATATAGGAACTTAATTATGTACAATTCACTGGTATCGTTACCCTTAGAAGACGGTTGGCAAAAACGTTTGGTGTTAGGATTAATTAATTACTTGTCAAATATACCTAACTTTCAGTTAGTTGCTGTCCATCACATAATGACATGGAAACAGCAACAGTTATGAGCTAAGGCTAACAGTGACTTGCATTTTCGAAGCTCACTTGTTGCACTTCATTTTCGGTTTACGGTCAACTCTACAAGCAAACTAATTTCATTCTCTGATTTCAGATGAATGCAAAAGGATGTGTATCGATACCCTTAATCTCAAAGGGCGTATCGACTATAATATAACACTTGTCGAGAGAAACAACAAACAAAAAGAAAACAAAACAGTTTTCCGACATGAATGAAAAAAAAAGGTTTACAATTCACGACGGAGCTTTCAATGCGTAATTGATATTATTTTCTTTATCAGTTTAAAAATATAACTCCCATACGAGGGTTTCCCAATGAATTACAACATAGAACTCTTCAAAAAAGGCGTTTCTGTAGAACCGGTAACGCGCAGGCCTTAATTCTGGTGTTGCATTCGCATAAGGCTATGGTGACCGCTTTCCAAATGGACCTACAATGTTCCCACTGCTGGGACACAGGCCACCTCTCTGTGAGAGAGAGTGGGCCATAATCTACCACGCGGGCCCAGTGCAGGTTGGTAGAGTCACATGTCTTCGAATTTTTGTTTCTAGGACATGCCGGTTTCCTCAAGATGTTTTCCTTCACCGTTTTGAGAGCAGTGGTGTTGAAATAAATTACACAAACTAATGCGCCTGGCTGGGTTCGAACCCACGACCTACAACTCGTAAGTCGGAGCCGATACCACTGGGCCATCACTGCTCATAGCCATATTTGCTTGTAGCCATATTGGTTAAATATTATACTTACAATTCATATCCAAAGTGAGTGAGGTCTCAATAGGATGTGCTCGCGGATGGTTTGAAGCCCTACACGTGAATGCGGCCCTGACATCCGTGCGTGTTAGGGGCCCGACGTGGAGGACCCCTCGGACGCCATTTGCGGACAGAGGGGTCGCCGGCGTATCAGTTTCTACCTCGTCCCGGAACCATTTCACCCATGGTCTGGGACGACCTGCGAAAGAAAAAGACTTTAGCAACAAGATTCACCAGAAATATCGATAAAATCGTTTGAAAATATTCCATTATATCTTAAAACTCTAGAAATCTGAATGCGTTAAAATCAGTGTCTCTACTTTCTAAGTACGTCAACGAAAACACAGGAACGGATACAAATGTACGAAAAATCAAATTGCGGGCGGAAAATACCGCCACGACTGAATAAATTTTGACACGGTGTGAGTATCTGTCATTACATCAAATTACATTTTTTAAAAATGTAGTGCCACTCCGCAAGTCATGGTGGCACGGACTCTAAGAAGCTAGCCTCGGGTTTCGTGGTTCGAGATTAGTACTCTTGAACATAATTGAAGAATTCAGTCTAGTTCCGAAATTAAACGCGTTTCGTTTCCCTGTAATAACAGAGTTCCAAGAATTAACTCTTAACTATGAACGTTGAGAACTAAGCATAGAAAATGTTTAACATTTTTTTTAAATAAGTATTTACTTAGTTTCTCTTTATTAATTTTTCATTTTTAAATATAAAAAATGAAACAAATTGCAGTCCACCAGCATCGGGAGCAGGGTCCAGGCTGCCGGTGGTCAGGGCTCCTGAGAGAGGAACCTCCTAAAAATACGCGTCATTCCCAGAAGTACTGCCTTCTGAATCAGTCCAAGCGAGAGCCTCCTCAGATGTTTTTCGGGGCTCTTGGCAATTAAGCCATTAGCAGACTACATTTTTACTTAGTTTTATTTTTACAGTACTGGATTAGTAACATAAAATGTTTGGCTAATATTAAGATTGCTTTGTTATTTTTTTTTAATTAATACTCTGGCTATCATCTAACTTACCTCCGCTGACATCACACTTCAACGTGAAGGTATCTCCCTCGATGTAGGGCCCAACGATGGCCTGCTTCACGTCCCCCTTGTCATCTGTGATCACCATCTTGTTTGGCGGCACTGTTGACAAAAATGAGCGACGTTAGTTCGAAGTTTTATTTTTCTTTAGCCTATGCTGTGCTAACTGGGTAATACCCTCTAAGAGCTCGTATCCTATGCTTTCACAAACCAGTCCTTATGGATTCAGAAGAGCTGTTGTGGACTTTGACAAGAAGGCTGCCAGGCTAAAATAGCATTGGGTGGGCCACGTCAGTCGCATGTGGAAATGTCACTAGGCGAAAGTTTTCACACAAAAGGTACTGGGGGATTAACAGCGTCTTCTGGATTGGTCCAGAAAGCGGTGGTGAGAAGACCTGACGATTCCTTTAAAACGTTTAATTTTTTTATTGACTTAAAACAACATTTAGGACTAAGGGCTGTCACAGTAACTATGGGTTGTATTCAGATAGATCGTTGTTCCATATAAATGTTATTTTCCAGGTGCCAGTTTCAGCGTATTTTTTTCGGAATTCGGACCATTCCACATCCACCACTCTTTTGCTGAGCGCATTATGAAGGATATTTGGAAGCGCTTAGTGCAAATTGGTGATTAAAGCCTCCTGCAGACACACGCGATTAATCGCGCTGCGACAACGAGCCAAGCTAAATTCCACTCTAAAAATACTGCGAATGGACCGCGACATGTCGCCCCGCGCGATTAATCGCGTGTGTCTGCAGGAGGCTTAAACGTTACACGATTTTGAATTGTGACTGTTTAAGTGATCAAATTAGTCAGAGAGTTGAAGCTAGTTCGTTAATTTCCAGTTCCCATTATTAGATATCTATGAAGAAGAAAGAGATTTGCGAAATTACATTAAAGTTTTTTTTACATATATATAGAATAGATTTTTATTTTATGTATGATACCTGGTATGATATAAGTACTCTAAATCTAAATATTTACAAAAGATACAAAATTAAAACTAAAATAAAAATAAAAAAAACCAAAAAGGATAAAGACACTTAGGCGTCAAAGAACTCCTCCGCATCGCTGTCATCCGGGAACGTGCCCAGAAGACTGGCAGCATTGCCAGGTTGGATGGCAATGCTTATTCTTTGACGAAAGAAAGAACCAGCCCTCGGGTCACGCGAACTGTCGACCAATCGGTGAGATATTTCCTTTAAAAGGAGGCGTGCACTCGGACCCAATGACCCGAGCGTTTCGACCCCAAACGGCGAAAGTTAGAAAAGGCTAAGCAGACGATGATCAGATAAAAAAAGTCATCCGATATAAACATTTTAATGGGCGTCATTGTTGAGATTATATAACAATATGAAAATATTAAAGAAGCTAGTTACCATGCCATAATAAAAAAATCATAACTTTGCCTTGAATTCGCAGCTAAAGCGAAATTGAGGAGGAAAAGTAAGAACAACCTAATACCTTCCGAGACTCTTTGGAGGGGACTTAAGAGATTATATCTGACGGACAAGCAGAAAATCTACCTGTATACTTCCTACTAATTATATAAAATTCAAGTTTTTTTTGTATTTCTTTTCTTAACAGATTTTGCGACGCGAGTAGAAACGCGTGGGCCGATTTTGATAAATTGTTATAGCGTGTCGTTAGATTCGCGAATGTGAAACTGATTATATTAGAATTGAAAAATAATGATAAAGGTTTGGTGTCATAATTATGTAGAGAACCTTTTTTTTTAATTCTTAGACTTTAAAAGGAGATAATATTTTTTTTTTAAAAACAATTTAGTGACTTTTGTAAACAAAACATAATAAAAAATCGATATTAAATGTTTTGTCTTTGCTTTTTAACTAATAAAAGCGTTTTGTCAATCAAAATCATCAAAATCAATGCGATGATTTCAAAGAAATTTTCTGAGCGAGTATGTTTGATATTAGCTATTAAGAAGTGAGGAGCTTTCAAGCTTATACCACTAGACTAATTTTGATGAAATGGTACAGAGATAGATGAGAATCTGATTTGGGGATGAGGAGGCCAAGCTCCCGAGCAAAAGTTATTGGGTAGTTTTAGACCCGGTAGGTGGCACCGGTCAGTCTTAATTTATTTGTAAACTAGCTGTGCCCGCGACTTCGTTCGCGTGGATGTCGGAACTTAACAATGTATTTTTTAGTGCTTCTTTATTAACAACATAAGCTGTAAACCATCATTCTGGAGCATACATAAATATGCGTACCTACGTAAATCATCAAATGAGTCCTCCCACCCAGGGCAGGGTAAGAGGGACTGTCAGACTTGTACTGATTAAAATCCACGGTGTCCTATAAATCCTATAATAGGCCTTTACGTTCCGGGGTCAAGGTAATTCGATAGCCCGTCATTGTGATGACACATTGAGGCGCGTGTTGAACACAACGCGCCGTCGACCCAGGCATACTCGCCGCCCGCATGCTCGAGGAAGAGAAGAAGTAGTATGGGCGGACTCCGGAGCCTGCCCGTTCCTGCCTTTACCGGCGCAGACATGGGCGAAAGTCATTCTTTCAAGGAAACAGGTCGTACCTATGCGTGACCCATCGTATCCCATCGTATTCCATCGTATTCCATCGTATCCCATCCTATCCCATCCTATCCCATCCTATCCCATCCTATCCCATCCTATCCCATCCTATCCCATCCTATCCCATCCTATCCCATCCTATCCCATCCTATCCCATCCTATCCCATCCTATCCCATCCTATCCCATCCTATCCCATCCTATCCCATCCTATCCCATCCTATCCCATCCTATCCCATCCTATCCCATCCTATCCCATCCTATCCCATCCTATCCCATCCTATCCCATCCTATCCCATCCTATCCCATCCTATCCCATCCTATCCCATCCTATCCCATCCTATCCCATCCTATCCCATCCTATCCCATCCTATCCCATCCTATCCCATCCTATCCCATCCTATCCCATCCTATCCCATCCTATCCCATCCTATCCCATCCTATCCCATCCTATCCCATCCTATCCCATCCTATCCCATCCTATCCCATCCTATCCCATCCTATCCCATCCTATCCCATCCTATCCCATCCTATCCCATCCTATCCCATCCTATCCCATCCTATCCCATCCTATCCCATCCTATCCCATCCTATCCCATCCTATCCCATCCTATCCCATCCTATCCCATCCTATCCCATCCTATCCCATCCTATCCCATCCTATCCCATCCTATCCCATCCTATCCCATCCTATCCCATCCTATCCCATCCTATCCCATCCTATCCCATCCTATCCCATCCTATCCCATCCTATCCCATCCTATCCCATCCTATCCCATCCTATCCCATCCTATCCCATCCTATCCCATCCTATCCCATCCTATCCCATCCTATCCCATCCTATCCCATCCTATCCCATCCTATCCCATCCTATCCCATCCTATCCCATCCTATCCCATCCTATCCCATCCTATCCCATCCTATCCCATCCTATCCCATCCTATCCCATCCTATCCCATCCTATCCCATCCTATCCCATCCTATCCCATCCTATCCCATCCTATCCCATCCTATCCCATCCTATCCCATCCTATCCCATCCTATCCCATCCTATCCCATCCTATCCCATCCTATCCCATCCTATCCCATCCTATCCCATCCTACGATTCCTTTAAAACGCTTTAATTAATTTACATTTTTTGTTTGCAAGGTGTAAACTGATTATTACGATGAAATAAAAAACTTAATGTTACTTCAATTTAACAGCTCTATTCCAGGTTTTTTTTAATGCCATCTACCGTGTTATCGTTGGTTTAGATGAATTATTTAAATGTGTAGTTTTTCTATTCGAAGCTAGATCGCGCTACTGAACTGCGCGTCTCGGTGTGAAATGACCGTAATATTTTACTTCTGAATCACTTTAAATTCAAATATCTTTTGATAGACTGAACCGATTGCAATGAAACAAAAACTAAATGTTACTTCAAGCTACGCTTAATCGTTGTGTATAAAAGTTATCTACATTGATTTCGTACATTTTACGTGATGCCCGAATAACCAAACATACAAACAGACAAACAGACAAAAATTCTAAAAATGCTGGAAATCGGTTCTATTGGTTGTCCTTTAACACCCTGGCTATATTTTTTTTTTTTTTTTAATGTACAAAAACTTCTTTTCTACTGTTTTATTATATCAAAAACCTGCCATAAAGACAGAAGATAATTATTCCAAAATAAAGTTCATATTTGAACGATTTCATTTGTCAGGAATTTAATTTATTATTACGATAATAATCGAAAACTCAATGAAATCGCTGAAATAAATGGAATGGAACATAATTAAGTTGACGTAATAAAACCAGTGTACAAATCTAGCCTTAATTATAATTACAAAGTTCATTAATTGCTATCAATTGAAGCCAAAGTAATTGGTTGCCATTGTTCGTAACATTCGACCAAGTTAACTGAATGAAATCCAGTCAGATTTTTGTAGTATTCAACGTTTTTAGTAATCTCATGCAATTTACAAAACGTAGAAAACGATGGAAGCTTCATGAAATGCAGTTGATTTATTTATTTTTGGAATCGGTGTTTTTTTTTATAAATGTACCAGGATAAACGCATTATCTTTTAAACTACACCATCGAGTTGAACAATTAATTTCTGTACGATAAATGGGCTGAAAACATTTTTTGGTTAGACTTTTTCTCAAACTATATCGGTTCATCAGTTGTTGAATTTGAATTCGATGTAAACTGATATATTATATCGTCTTCACCGATATTTTAGCTTTCAATAATTATTTATGAATAAACCAACTTAATAGTGTTTTTTATCAATAACATTATACAAGTATACATAATAGTTATATACGCTACAGCAAAAAGAACATAATGCAAACGAGTATACTGCGCTTTTGCAAAACATTGAAACCATGCAATATTTTTATAGGAACTCGTTTTTGGCCTTTTTTGCATACGAAACCAGTAAATATTAGTTTAAAAACAAAAAATAAATGGCCTAAAACTGTTCAGCTTTTACTCTGCCAACATTCCGTTGATCGCTTTTAAAGCATAAAATCTCGACTAAGAATATCGATAATAGCCTTAATTTAATTTTGCAGAGCCTTATTCCTTTACTTTTTATTATTCATTTAGCATTTATTGGACAACTTTTATGTCCAATTATTTTATAATGCTTCCCGTTGATTTATTTAAGTGAATTTTTAATTTTTTCGGAGGGAGAATTGAAATTAAAAGGGCGTGTCGTACTTGGAGGCTGTTTTCAAGTTGTAAAATGAGCCCTTTCTTACACTACGCGACGCAAGTCTCCAATACCTTACGACTTTGATATCCATTGACGCGTGCCTGTGAACGAAACTCTTATGGATTTTTATCACGAGACTTGTATCGCGTTATGTACGAAGTCATCGTTAACTTGCATTTTACATATAGTGGTAACATTCCTGAACTATACATAATTATATTTACAATCAACAAAGTTTTTACAAAGAACAATGACCACGTTCCATACATGCGATGACCTGTCAATGAAATTTTTTATCTCATGATGTATAGGGATGTGAATTATATCAAATTATCGATTAAGTCTTAAATATGCCACGGTAAAAACGTGGTTTGATTTTACAATGAGGTAAAAATGTTACAATGAAAACAATATTTGAGGTTATGTAGGTACCTACCTACATAACTGTCAAGTGAACATTAGTACCTACAATCAGTTTTAGAACTATTCCTTATTATCTAAGTATCGACCTTCATGAATTAAAGAACCTACTTTTATTATTGGTTGAATAATAAGTAGTATTATTGGTTGTTCTTACTCGTTGAAAAACAATAGGAAAAAGTTGTAAAATTAAATAAAAATAAAACAGCACATTTATTACTTTCATTACCTATTTTTTATTCTAAATCTTCTCTTACTATTACATCATCATGCTGCTGAATGTTCTATATTGCTTTGGTACCTAGCTGATAAATGCAAGGGCGGGGTCGCGGGACGAGTGAAACAACTGCAGGTTGGCAACACACTGATTTATTCAGACTAGACAAGATGGCGCTGGGGTAGCACGCGGTTAGGGATCGCGGGGAGGTGCGCAGCTCACATACACAACACTAGCCCATCCAAGGTACCACACCAATGTCATCACATGTGCACAACAACCAACAGGTCTAGGTTTGCAGGGGGCACAACATCCACAATTCCACAGGTAGTTCCAGAGATTGGGATTGAAGTCCTGAACTCCCAGGTTGCATGTTGTCAAGATTTGCAATTGCAAACACATTTCTTGTTTCGTCATGTGATTCACTATGAATGGTGTCTCTTTTCACCTTCGTAAAATAGGCATGGCACAGGCGATCAGATGGCGATATCTACAAACAAAACAACATTATAAGTAACTAAGTTATCAATTTTTTAGCAAATTCTCTTTAATCTAAATAGTAAAAAAAAGTAAAGATTTATTATCCAGTTGTGTAGATTATAATAAAATATGTGTAATATCTACATTTGAATTAATCTGTGGTAGTATTGTAACTTCTAAAAGTGTTGAATGCAGTAACCAGAACACAACAGTAAATGAAAACACTCGATCATCGAGTTATGCAACTGTAAATATATGGATGCAGTTATTTTTTCTTCACATTCCAGGGTTAGTTTCATACAACTTTTTTTAATGATAAGTATTTATAAACTAAATAACTACAAAAAAGTAACTTTAGTAAACAACAAGTTAAACTATTGTTTATATTTACCTGTCGAGGTATTATTCTACTCTCAACTATTTGAATCATTTTATTATGATGCGAAGATGTAGTCACACTCAGAATCAAGTGGCTTTGCAGTTTGACTAATGATCGTCCACACAGCAAGCAAGCTTCTTTGAGACCACGATGAGATGGGCCTGCAGTTGATCATTATTCCCGTGAAGCTCATCATTGACACTTTGCATTGCTAAATAAAAGCATGCCTCGCAAATAAAGTCCTCTTCAGTAACCTAAAAAAAAAAATTGATTGAATAATGCAGGTAGGTAGAATAAATACTTATATAATACCTACAGATAAACAAGTACTTCAAATAGTACTTCCTAACATTCAACAATGAAGCTATTAGAAGCTTGGTAGGTAGGATACCTGACACCGCGCGTGGCGCGACACACGACTCTTCGTGTGAATTAGTTTTATTTTTGTGTGTTTTCGTATATTTTATGTATTGTATTATTACATAAGTGTCATGTTTGTATTATAGTATTTTTTTTCTTTTTTGGCAATGAGCTTATAGATGGCTTATAGTATTTTAAATGGGCCTTGAAGCTGGAATTAAATAAATATGTTTTTAAACTTACAATGACCGGAGATATCCAGATGCTGATTAAAGAGATGACTCTTGCGTTTTGTTCGAAGACGAGATAGCGGCTTTGTGTATTCGAACTGTTCGATGAATTCACACATTTATATTGCAATCGATATAATGTATCCGCTGCGACATCAGCGGTCTCGTGCATTCACTCATGGTGTCCTGTTTTATTTCAAACGAAGACAAGATACAAAAGCACTAATCAGTATCCAAACACAAGCCAAACGAAGGACTTCCTTTTTAGTAACTATACTTTATGCGAAGGACTCAAAGATGGAATATAACAAAACAAACGACGCCAATTGACGCCATCACGTCAGGGATGTCGGGATGTCACACTGACAGCACGCAAAAACGTTTCGTTTCACTTTTATAACTTCACTTAGTAACTTCAAAACCGCGAATTGACAACCTAGGAATACGTTTACTACTAAGCAACCTTATAAATAATTTAAATAAAATCAATTGTTTATAAAACTATGAACGAAATACTAAATCGAGAAATGTTAACAGTGCTAAAACTGCGTCAAATGTTAAACTCAACTTAAAACGGAACGGTACTTCAATATATTTGAAATGGCTGCGTTCCATATTAAAAACAACGCTTTATTTGGTGGCCGTTTTAAAATTACCATATCTTTTTTTTCGCATTACTAATTCTGTTGTAAGTTAGTACTACGTACATAGCAAAAAATTACTTATTTAATACGCTAAATAACATCACTATACACACAATCTTCTGTCAAAATGTTTGACAGGTCATTATTGGACATGATTCTTTAAAATGTCATGTCATATTAATTTAAAAACCTACCCTTGTGTGGTTTAAATATAACCCATATAATTATATTAAACTATTTCCCTTTAAAAGTATTAGTCTAGTCTAATTGATATGAATAAAACCTTTTCAAAATATTTGGGTGGGTGTTGAATGAAATGATAAATGTATTTTCAACGCAACAGACTATTTCGGCATAAGTTTTACCTCAATATTAATAATAAATTTCCTCAATTATTTTCATAATATTGATTGGCAATAGGAACATAGTAATTAAATCTATTTCCATAAGCCTTAAACAACACAAACATTAATTAAACTTGGAAAATACAAAATATTTATCTCAAAATATTTGTAAATTAAAACGGATAACATAAAGCGATATTCCCTATATTAATTTATTGAACATCTTAGATTGTAAGATGTATTTGATAAAGGATGAGATCAAAGAAATATTATGAGATCAAAGTTTTATCGGCTACTAGATATTCGTTTATATCGTATCGGGAAGGCGGAATGAAATAAAAGCAGGACTGTTTACTCGAAGATTTATGATTGGAGGAAATAGATCAAGATGGCGGCTCGCGAAGTGGTTTAAAATTGCTCTTTTTTTATAAATGAATGAACTAGATAGTACTGAGATTATTTTTAGAATGAAATGGGCTGATTTCTTAGAATACGGGTCGGTTTCATGTCTGAAAGTTTCTATTGTAATATTTGTCAAGCTATTCATAGCTTTTATCGCGGAATTCCCAAAAACCTAACGAAAAAACCTAAGGAAAAAAAATAGGAAAATACCTGACACCACGCATCGTCTAACGTCGTTTCAGTTCGGGAGACTTCAGTAATCGTAAAAATATCCGTCATAAAGACAATTTACTTTTTCTTACTGAGTTTAAACGTACAGCTACAAATGGAGTTTTCACAATGAAACCTACTTAAAAAATTCTCCTACAACAAAGCAGTTCTTTATTACAATAGTACCTACACCACAAACATTTCAAATAAATTATATTCTCGTTCTCGTTAAATATACGCAGTAGGCGATTTATTTCTTTTAAAATAAAAAAAAAATGTTATGCAATAGCTTCACCGCGGCAGTCTCCGAGTGCCACATGTATTTTTTTTTCTTCTGATGAGGATGGGTTACTCTACTCAATCAGACAATGTCCTACCTTTCAACTAGTACTGATTTTTTTTGAGACCTCCTTCCCTCTTTGGGGAAGTAGACTCCTACTGACTAATATTCACTTTGTTTTTCGGTTGTTTAGGCGACGATACCATTTTTAAACGGTCCCACGAACATTCGTCATGGTGTTTGGCTTAATACGAGTACGAGTAGTATCATTAGATCATCATAAGATCATAAAGTGCATGTAGTAGATACTCAGCTGTATTTTGTGCCGACAATATTAAAAAAACAGTTTCATTTCTTACTTTAAACCTTTTCTTTATTTATAGATACTAACAAAGTAAGTAACATCAGAAAGCTATACCGAAAAATTAAATTCAATACTTGGAAACTTTGTAGTGCACTTCCAAGACAATAAAAGATTCAGGTGAATTTACAGGCCGTTACGGGGACGACACGATTTCAAAATAAAACGAAATGTTGTATAAAAGCGATGTGAGGTAATGCAGAAGATCAACTATCCAGAACGTCTTATACTCATAAAATATATGGTTATGTTTGTATTAACCCATTTTATAACTACGAGCTAATAAGTATAAATAAGTTGAATAAAACTCACGCCTTTGTCCCATGGCTCCTTCTATACTTATTTCTTAGGTGAAAGAAGTGTATAATGGGACCAGATGTATTGAATAGGATATGGACTAGGGTCCAAATTCATATATTTGGTCATACAAGCAAACCGGTTGAGAATATTACGCACTTGACCTTTTTGACGAATCTCGCTAAAATTATTTAGGTATCCACTTCTTCTATCAATTATTTATTCAAATTATGAACCCAGAAAGAGGTGGCGAGAGTTGAACTCATACCGTGGAGGCTGGTTCAAAGTGGTACAAGACAAGAACTCGGGGGAGGCCTTTGATGTCCAGCAGTGGGACAAAGTGGGCTAAAAATGAATTCACTTTCTCTCAAAGAGACGACGCCTTTGTAGCAGTTGGATCATTATTTATAGACTTATCACTACAACTGGTGGTCTTACTAAGGCCGCCTAGCTCGCAACCATCATCAAAAAGTTTTTACAATGTTCCGTCTGTGCGCAAGAGTTGCAGTTTTGGATGAACTCGCCCCATTTTTGGCCTTATCTTTGCTTCTGAACTATATTGAGACCAAGAGCAATTACATTTTTTTTTATCGTGGTAAAAACATCAAATGAGTCCTCCTACACAGGCCAGGGCGGGAGGGACTGTTAGACTCGTACTGATTAAAATCCACGGTGTCCTTCAATAGCCCTTTACGTTCCGGGGTCACGGTAATTCGTGAGTCCCGCGACCCCGGCAGGCTTTGGCCCTCTACAGGGGCGCCTCAAAGAGCGTCATAATGCTGACGCTCTTTGAGGCGCGCGTAGAACACAACGCGCCGTCGACCCGGGCATGGTCCATGGTCGGACAGCGAGTCGCCCATTACTCGCCGCCCAATAGCGCTCCTTTTTTTTGAAGTCGGTAAATGAAATGCTTGAATGATTTTTTTTTACAAATTCAGTCACACACTTTTTCTTTTTTTTTATTAAGGTGGTAAAATCATCGAATGAGTCCTTCCGCCCTGGGGCGGAAGGGACTGTCATACTCTTACTGACTAAAATCCACCCGTGTTCCTTCGGATGCCTTTTACGTTCCGGGGCCACGGTATCCTGTGTTAAGAAAAACCCGCGACCCCAGCAGGCATTTGGCCCCATAAGGGGCCCCGTCAGTCTGCTGACAACTCCCCGAAGGCACGCGCGAAACACGACACGACGTGCCACCGACTCGGGCTTGGTCCTCGGTCGGACGGCGAGCTACCCATTGCTCACCGTCCGCAAGCCCGCTCCGCCGCTGTGCCCTCTGCTATTCAGAGGGACACGCGTTGGAGCGTCCACCCGACAGGCTATTCGCATACGGACAAAGAGACCCCTTAGGCACACAGTGCCTAAGGAAGAGTTTTTGCCCGCATCCCAGGGTGCACCGGCCCGAAAAACTGGTCTTCCCCCCGGACGTATCCGAGAGGGAACTCCAGTCCACGGGCGCACGTGGAGGTTTCCTGTCTTAGCACCCGAATTCAGTCACACACTTAGTGTATTATTTATAGGTCCCCAAAATGGAACTAGCAAGCAACTAGGGTTGAAAATTGCACTTCTCTGAAATATGATTTCTGTTCCTTTCATGACCGTGATATTATTATGAAATGCACAGCAATTTGGACCTTTTGAAGATAATATCTTTGAATAAAGAACATCGTGGCACTTGCCATAAATATAAACGTGTTTTCTTTGTCTTTTGCCTGCAGTTGCAATGTAACGTCTATTTTTTAGTATCATTTAAATTGCCAATTTGCATTTTAGTATTTTTGTGTTGCATTTTTGGTAAAGGTAACGTGCTTTGAGTGTATTTTTTTGTGCATTTTTCTCAAGTGCAGTTGACAATAAGACAAAAAAGATTTTTTATTAGTTCGTATATGTGTAAGAATGTCATGCACTGCTGTGATAACATAACTATTATCCACGTAAGTTCATAAATTGTAAATAATAGTTTCAATACAGTAAAGGACTCTTTTATATGAGGAGTTCATAGAAGACTCTTTTTTTTGATTTTGTGGAGTTCTTTTATATATAAGATACCTATATAATTTCATTATTAATCTATTTACTCATTTTTTTACATTTTTCAATATTTTTCAACAAAAAAATACTTGTGGCACTCGGAGACTGCCGCGGTAAAGCTATTACATAGCATTATACAGGACATACTGGATTCCCAGGTTTCAATTCCAAACTGGGTCAAAATTTTCAACAGGTTATAGGCCACGCTTCCAGTGCGCCACTCTACTTTGTTGAATTCCATAAGTAGGTTTCATTGTGAAAACCTCCTTTTGTAGCTGGCTGTTTAGAATCAATAAGAAAAAGTAAATTGTCTTAATGACGGATGCTTTTATGATTGCCGAAGCCTCCCGAACTGAAACGACGTTAGACGAGTGTTAGGTATTTTTGTTACGTTTTTTCGTTAGGTAATTTCTTGATTTGGTCGCCGCGCTCAGAGCCCGCGGTAAAAGCTATACGACAGCTTAAAAAAATCATTTTAAAAAAATTTAAAAAGTTATTATTAATATTAGATCACTTCTTATACCTTTAATCGTAAAGGCATAATATAAGTAATGAGCAGGCATTGACCTGTGTTTCAAATAATAATAATGCTCATGAGAATTAGAATTTATTGAAATAATATGCTAGGATTTTTCATAAAATGGATAATTGACGGTGTTAATTTTACAACGGTAACAAAATATATTAAAAATAAAAACTTCACAGACATAATATTACAGGAGTTAACAACCCTAATTAATTACACAAATTAGAAACAGCTACCTAAAAGACATTTTATTCATAGTTACATGTAAGTCCTACTTTGTGCAACAACCAGTGAGTAATCTTTTTATGTGTGGGCCTCTTAAGATGTGGGACGTTGCTATGGTAACGAAGTTTCAATCTATTTACGGCTTTAACTTTACACAGAGTAAAGTAAAAAACCGTACCGTAGCAACGCCTACGCCGTAGGCGAAGATAGCTACGCCGTAGCCAGGCGTGCTACGCAGGGGATATATTTTTCTTAATTCCTTTTAATAGCGTCATACCAAGAAGCATAATATTAAGGAACGCAGCGGTCGTTCCATAGTTTCTTCATGAATATGGATGAAGCTATGGGTCTGTGTAGAGATCGTTAAGTCGTGGCGTTACGTATCTCTCGCTGTGAGAATTATATACAATTATGTAGCTACGAGTTTAGCCCACGAGCACGCCCACGCTATAAGTTTGCTTTGATAGGACGATATGTCCAACGTCCTTTTTAAATGCCAAGGTCCTTCTCTCTGATAAAGTTTTTGAGGCATGAAAAGATAGGTAAGTTAGATTATTTTCTGTTTTTCTCCAGAAAATTGAATAGATAAAGAAAATAGCTCCTATTGTCTAAATGATGAACACTATAATAATATTATGTTAGTTTTAAAAATATACCCACGAGTATCTCAACACTCTTTGAATATTTTTCCCAAAGCACAAGTTGAACTAGGCGAGTGGACCACGGACAACAAACTGAATGGGTTAATTTACTACTTACTATTAAACATTAGGCTTTCCAAAAACACCAATAAACATTTCTAGGAACCAGAAGTTGTATAATATTTTTCTTACTAATAATATGAAAAGCATTACAATATATTTTGAAACTTAGGTCTTGGCAGTTAAGATCCTCTTTTGAAATATGTGTTTGTTGGGCTTTTCAAGTAAACCCAAATTAAGTCATTTCCAAGTATTTGGTAGTTTCGGGTTCTTTAAGGGCTTTATCAATTCATGTCTTTTATATGAAAATATGTTCATGAAAATATGTTTCGCCAAAAGATGTAAAGACGTTGTTAATATAGAAAACTTATTTTTTGTGAAAGAAGTAACTGGAAAATGTTCACCGTTTGAGTTCATACTAACAAGTAATGTTAACAAAGCTTTCTTCACATCAAAAGATAAAATTAACAAGAAATAAGTACTTAAGGCGCGGTGTCATCTCAATATTCCCAAAAATTGATTTCTTAGAACGTCGAGTATGACGTAATATAATAAAAATAAGTAACGCGAAAAATACAGTGAACAAAGAAGGGTATAAAGAAGAATTTAAACCGAACAGAATAATAAATAAATAGTTTGATATTCCCAATAAAAAATGTGGAAGTTGTAGCACAAAAATAAACTTTGACGTCGAAGATCTCTGTATTTCCAGCGATAAAAACAGTTTTTTTTTAAGAATTTAGTAGGTTTTCCATTTTTTTTAAACTTTAACCAAACCATTATTTAATTTTATGTCTATATTTTAAATAATCTAAAGAAAAGCAGTAAAATAAATGCTCATTGGCAGCTTACGTCACATTTCAACACAAATATCATTTTTCAATTTTCAATCTTATTGACGCTCCATAGTGGTGACAATAGTTTACGCGGTCATAAGCGATTAAAATCGTAGTCAGTCCGCGTCTTAATATAAAAAAATTAAAAACTTTTTGAAAAAAAAAGGGATCCGGTTTCCAAAACCCCTTGAAAAAAAAAATGAGAAAGCGAACTTACCTATAACAGTCAAATTGACTCTTGAGTTCCTCGTCTGCGCTTGTTTGAAGTCTACCCTACAGCGGTAGACTCCCTGGTCGGAAGCCTTCACTCGGTCTACTCCCAGCTCAGCCGGTCTTCTCTCTGGGAGGAAGTAGGCTCTGGATGCGAAGACGCTCTCGTCTGACCAGCGTTCTGCGACGCCGAAGTCTCGTTCTCTGGCGTCAACGCTGGAAGAAATTATTTAGATAAATCAAACAGTTATGATGATGAAAAAGATTTTGCTGTCAGTGATAGGAACGTCAATGTTTTAACGAGAACAAGGTTTTTTATAATAACTCTCACATTTGAAATAACATTAACATGGAAGCGTTACTAAAACTAAAATTATGAACAAACTATAAATAAAAACTAACTAGTACCTAATATGTACAAAAAAAAAACTAACAGAATAATAAATAAAAGAAAAAACATTCAAAGGGCGTCAAAGAATACGTCCACATCGCTGTCAACGGGAACAGTGCCCAGAACGCTGGCAACATTGCCACGCTGTATGGCAATGCTGATTCATATTCCTAGTTAGTTTTTATTTATAGTTTGTTCATAATTTTAGTTTTAGTAACGCTTCCATGTTAATGTAATTTCAAACGTCATTGTTACTATTAAATCAACAACGTTGTAAAACAGTTGAGTCCTAATTTACTTGACTGTCCAAAATATTGGGTTGGTTCGTTGGTTGGCGCACTCCGAGAGATACCTATGTTTTTTAGTGGACGGCAATAGGCTGTTACAGTTATGATGATAATAAAACATTGATGGGTTACTCAGTGAATGACGCATTTTATTTGTGTCAACGTGTAACGGCACTACATTGAAACCTGAATATCATAAAGATGCTGAAGCTGTTCCAATTAACGTGTGGTCGACAGTTATTGCTATTTTTCTTTTTCTAGTTTTCGAGAATTGTTAAATTATTTATAAAAAAATAAATGTGTCCCACTTCAAGGCAATGGCCTCCCTTACCTCTTTTCAAGGCATCTGTAGCCTAGTACTGTTCGTTACACTTTACTATGAAAATAAATAATACAATAATCTAGCTAATCCCAGATTTCAAAACGAATATGACGATAAATTCTGAAACAAAAGATTTTTCTCACAGACACTAAACGAAAACAGTACTTTTCATTTCTATCATCTGACATTTACAAGGTTCACTGAGCTAACAAATGACCCAATAAACTAAATTGTCCTCCAATTATCAAAAAGCTTTACTTTCATTGGCTTTAGGCCAAAAAACTTAGCATTCAGGCATTCAGATACAATTTTTACACGGCGAAAGAAAACAAAACAGTTTTCTCACAAAAGCGGTAATCAGAACTATCCTATTTATAACTGGAAATCAAATTAACTGATTAAACTCGAGCCCTTGCCAAGTTTCAAGTTGTTCTTGCCCAAGTTTGAGGAGGAAGCCTATCTGGTTTAACTGAGAACTTGTATCTATACTACAGTTCGAGTTACAGAAACCTTAATAAGTATTTTATTGATTAAAATTATGTTGATGTATTCGACTTGTGATCGGATTCCGAGAACTTCAAAAGTTATAGATTCGACTATATTTAAAAGAGAAAGCAATTTTCGTGTTGTGATTGTGTAGGTGGGTACCAAAATATATTCATATAAGAGCAGTGGTGGCCCAGTGCAAGAGCAGTGGTGGCCCAGTGGAAGAGCAGTGGTGGCCCAGTGGTATCGGCCTCGACTTACGAGTAGTAGGTCGTGGGTTCGAACCCCGTCAGGCGCATTACTTTGTGTAATTTATTTCAACACCACTGCTCTTAAAACGGTGAAGGAAAACATCGTGAGGAAACCGGCATGTCCTAGAACCAAAAATTCGAAGACATGTGACATCTACCAATCCGCACTGGGCCCGCGTGGTAGATTATGGCCCACCCCCCCTCACAGAGAGGAGGCCTGTGTCCCAGCAGTGGGAACATTTATAGGCTGATGATGATGATGATGATGATGATCAGGTGGGTACCAGTTTACTTACACAGGTTCACTTCTGCTTATATTATAGAAAAATACAAACATGACGTCATTTTATGGCTAAATATACTACAGCGTAAAGTTTTTAAAGGATCCTTATGGTGACAGCTGGGGAACCCACGGTGTAAACACATTTCTCCGAAACATGTTGTCCCTTTAGCTATCGAAATCGCTCCTTCCTACTTTTTTCACACCCTCAAAAAGGGCGTGATAAAGTTGAAGATTTGCAAACACGAGGTGATACTTCTGGTGTTACGTCCATATTAGACTGCAGTGACCGTTTTCGTTTCCGTTTCGTAAAGTGGAAGAGGCGACAGGAGTAGGTTTTTTTTTATAGCGTGGTAAAATCATCAAACGAGTCCTCCCACCGTGAGGGACTGTCAGACTCGTACTGACTAAAATCCACGGTGTCCTTCAATAGCCCTTTACGTTCCGGGGTCACGGTAATTTGTGAGTCCCGCAAACCCGGCTGGCTTTGGCCCTCTAAAGGGGGGCCCCGTCATAATGCTGACGCTCTTTGAGGCGCGCATGGAACAAAACGCGCCGTCGACCCGGGCATGGTCCATGGTCGGACAGCGAGTCGCCCATTACTCGCCGCCCGCATGGCCGCGGGCAGGAGTAGGTAAGGATCATTTCAGGTAGCGTTCTGTAGTTTCTGAGTTTATGCAAGCTTAGGCATGATGAAATAATTAACCTCTTATTACAAAAAGTTAAACGTCTGTTGAACACTTGTCTAAAAAAACTGTTATCTTCAAAACGGCATTTGACATTTAAATAACGTCTTGCAGTTACACTTTTTTGAGATAGTCAATTTTTCAACAGGTGTTTAATTTTTTGTGGTGTGTCGGTTATTGTTTTCTACTTGCTACTAATATATTAACATTAAACAATATCGTGCAACTCGGAACTTACGTTTTGTTTACTATAATAATTCAAACGGCTTACCTACTGGGTTCCATTCTCTTTTGGGATGGAAAGAAC
Organism: Agrotis exclamationis; assembly: GCA_950005045.1. NCBI lineage: Eukaryota > Metazoa > Arthropoda > Insecta > Lepidoptera > Noctuidae > Agrotis > Agrotis exclamationis. The sequence goes on from OX465436.1 coordinate 17,621,575, forward strand.
AATGAGCAAGCAATACGGAAAGGATTGAAAATAATGGGTGACCGTTGCAAGACGGATGGACTGCTTAACTCTATCGATATTATAGTTCCTCTAGCGACCTTCCAGCTTCGTACAGATTCAATTTACTGCTGTTGTTGTTTTTGAACCAAATATTTACTTTATAAAATATTATTAGAAAAAATTATCTGCTGAATAGCATAGTAGAGAGAAACTTTGTCAATGGACTCTAATAATCGACCAACTTGTTGGCCAACTAATCGGTCTTTTTAGGGTTCCGTAGCCAAATGGCAAAAACGGAACCCTTATAGATTCGTCATGTCTGTCTGTCTGTCTGTCCGTTCGTCCGTATGTCACAGCCACTTTTTGTCGAAAGTATAAGAGCTATTCTGCTGAAACTTGGTAGGTAGATGTATTATGTGAACCGCATTAGGATTTTTACACAAAAATAAAAACAAATTTAGGGGGTGCCCCCCATACTTAGAATTGAAACTCAAAAAAAAAATTTCACCAAACCCATACGTATGGGGTATCTATGGATAGGTCTTTAAAAATCATATTGAGGTTACTAATATCATTTTTTTCTAAACTGAACAGTTTGCACGAGAGATACTTCCAAAGTGGTAAAATGTGTGTCCCCCTGTAACTTCTAAAATAAGAGAATGATAAAACTAAAAAAAATATATAATGTAGACCTCAACAAAAACTTCCAACGAAAATTGGTTTGGATGAGATACAGTTAGCAGTTTTTGGGATATAGTACATTTTCAAAAACCGCAAATATAACTTTGCCATTCATACAAACACTATGAAAAATAAAGTTATTTTTATTGTTTGTGTATATTACTTACTAATCTCAATATAATTATATCCCTAATCTATGCTTGTTACTACGGAACCCTTCATGGGCGAGTCCAACTCGCACGTGACCGGTTTTTTTTAATCTAGTCATCCGCTCAAATATTCTAACATTCCTTTTACTTACAAATCAAAACAGCATACTATGATTTCCTCAACTCTGCTTTGTAACAAAAGTGCATAGCGTGAATGTTTTAAAATCTCAGGGAACATTCCCTCTGTTTTCTTATGAAAGTTTAAAAAGCGATATTTGTTTTGAATTCTTTTATATTCAAGTTCTGCTTGTTCTTTGTATAAGTGGATGGGGCGCTTATTGTTTTTCTTTTTATAGAACTTTTAAATGTATTTTAAGTGGGAAAAAAATTCTTGAATTTGATATAGCAAGCTAGAAATTATTATAAGCTTTTTGAATATCAGTACAAAAATAACCAAAATTCAAGATTGTCATACGAAAGGAAAGACGTCAGTTGCTAAAAAAAGAAAAATTATAAGCAGAATAAATTTAGATTTATTACACAGTTCTACGCAAGCTACGCAATGTCTTTTCGTCCGACATACCTCAGTGCCTCAAGACGAAAGTCTTCTACCAATGTGTGTTACCAGTGATGACTTACGGCACCGAAACGTGGTCTTTCACTATCGGCCTCATCTCAAAGCTCAAAGTCGCTCAGCGAGCTATGGAGAGGGCTATGCTCGGTGTTTCTCTACGTGATCGAATCCGAAAAGAGGAGATCCGTAGACGAACTAAAAGTCACTGATATAGCCCACCGGATTAGCAAGCTGAAGTGGCAATGGGCAGGCCATATTGCTCACAGACCAGATGGCCGATGGGGTCGAAAAGTGCTAGAGTGGAGACCGCGGACTAGCAAGCGCAGCGTAGGACGTCCACCAACGAGATGGACAGACGACCTTATAAAGGTCGCCGGAAGACGCTGGATGCAGGTCGCTTCCAACCGGTATATGTGGAGATCTAAAGGGGAGGCCTATGTTCAGCAGTGGACGTCCTATGGCTGAGATGATGACACAGTTATAGTATAGAAAATATTACACACCAAAATGCTAGAAAGACTATCTATCTACTACGACAACTAGACAAAAAAAAAGAAAATCATCCATTAACTTCACTAAAACAAAATAAATTATTCGTCTAACAAGCGCAATTTACTATAAGCCGGTCAAAAAGCAATGATATACCAAAACTATGTCTTTTCCTTTTACTCAAAGGTACCTTTAATCTACAAATAGGGTTCAACGAAGCGTGTTTGACTCACGACCCTTTTAAGGCTCCTCATCCATAGTGGAAACAGGGACTCTTTGGAATTTGCTCTCGGAGTAGTGCAAGCTAAGTTGATCTTGTATATCATATTGAAAGACGCTTCTTGATTTTAAGAGTATGACTATAAAGGTTGGTGTATACTTACTATTATATTGTCGCTAGTATAAGCCATTTTATGTACTTACGATTTTTCTAAAAAAATTATCCCACCCTAGGACACAACAAACACTCAAACCCGGAACAATTACTAGTAGATCACACAAATATATATTCCGGGAATCGATACCGCAATATGCAGCGCAGCAATAAAGAGTAAAAAGAAAATAAAAGTAGTACAATGATAGTACAATAGTGTCAATTTTAAGGGTACAAATGCGGTGTTATCCCGACAACCTTTGGCTGAACTAAAAGAACTCAACTTTGGTGTTATGCTAACTCCATTTTTTTTTCTTACCCTACTCCTATTTTGGCATTGATTGAACAGTGGCTAACTAAGAAATAACCTCATTCTGAAAAAGTCTCAGGACTTTAACTTTGTTTGAGTAACACCTCATCATCATCATCATCAGCCTATAAAAGTTCCCACTGCTGGGACACAGGCCTCCTCTCTATGAGAGGGAGTGAGCCGTAATCTACCACGCGGGCCAAGTGCGGATTGGCAGATGTCACATGTCTTCGAATTTTTGGTTCTAGGACATGCCGGTTTCTTCACGATGTTTTCCTTCACCGTTGTAAGAGCAGTGGTGTTGAAATAAATTACACAAAGTAATGCGCCTGACGGGGTTCGAACCCACGACCTACTACTCGTAAGTCGAGGCCGATACCACTGAGCCACCACTGCTCATACCACTGGGCCACCACTGCTCCTATTAAAGGAAGATTGCAAAGGCGATGAAGCGTATTTTTGCTTACACAGCACTAAAACGATAAATGTGTGTCAAGCTTAAGCATGTAAGTTCGCTCCTCCCTTCGTTCCTCCTCCGCCTTCAACGTCAAAGGCTACATCTGATACTTTTTGCAGCAATATACAGTCGATGCACTCAAAACTTTTTCGTATGCACGAAGTAAAGCAAAAAAGTACTTAGCTCAAAGGATAAAATACTTTTTCAACGCTTTTTATCAACTGTATTTCTGAAATACGTTAAAATTATTACAGATTTCAAGTTGTGGTAAGTGTTTTTTTTTGTATTTTTGTAAAGGATTGGGGGTTTTTAATGAAGTTGAATGTAGGCACTATGTTTGCGATTCTGTCGGTATATATATTTTCGTAAATAACAAAATGTTGTAATCCACACATTGTAATTATAATTATTTATGTACTTATTATTGGCTGGATGCGTAGTAAACGCTACTGTTCTTGTATCAACAGTTGTATTTTAAACGTAGATGAGGCGAAAGGAGTATTTTAAAGATTGTATTTTGTAGATTGTATTGTGTGATTTTTCCATGCGGGCAGATGTCCGTAGGGCCAGCAGTGTCGTCCCGAATATTGCAAGAATGGAGCCCAGAGACAGATGGGCGAGGTCGCTGCAGGCTGAGGAAAAGATGGCGGGACATTGGATGGTTTCTTCGTGAATTGGCGTTACACAATCGAGAGAAGTGGTTAGGAATGAGGGAGGCCATTTTCCTAAGCATTGGGACAAAATAAGCTAACATAACAATGGGAAGTTGACTATACGTGTCGGTAAAATCTAGCAATCTCATTTCCCTTTCGGTTTCGATAACGTTTCTAGAATATTCAAATTTCCAAAGACATTATCAAAAAATATAGTCTATTGGTGACTACGATTGCAAAAGTTTCAGCAAAACGAGTGTTTGGAAAATTAAAATGGTTATTGAAATTACTTTGAACTGACTTTAAGATGAACTTTGAAACTTTAGGTCCTCTTCACTGGTTTCATACAAAATTAGTACTAAAATTTAGATATTCGGTAAACTGTTCCGAAAGTTGGTTTTTGTTCAAATATTATGGCGTACATAGAGATCGGATTGTAATAATATCTATGAAACCTGAAAGTTTGTTATATTTTGGCATACCATTATTATAACTTCCAAGTACTGAGAAGATTAATAAAAGGCAACTAACAAAGATATTTGCAATGTAAATGTGACTCAAGAGGGGAATTCCACGAAGGACATACTCTAACCTCATTGGTGATATTGTCCAGAAAGGTCAAGAGGCATCCGAATGAACAGGGACAAAGCAACTGGAGTATGAAAGGATCTAAATAGGAGGCGTTCTGTCTTTGGGGAAATGACGTTAGTAATTACACTTTTTACAATTTTTACTGCTTCATCTCAAAAAACTAATTAGCATGTACTCTCAAGAACTCACTACCTACTACAGGCGTGTCTAGGTTTATCTTTACTAAAATACGTGTTATCAAACAGCACTAGTATTTTTGTGTGCATTTACAAGTACAGGGTTCATTTAACACTCCATTTTCCAACACAATCCCTCACGTATCTCACCTCCTTCGCTAGCATTACTACATCGCAAAAGTAGGCTTCACATTCCCCCTTACACCGCAGCATATTCTCAACCAGTGCCGGGCGCGAGAGGTCACCGCATATCGCATCCATGAGGATAGGGTGGTGCTCGGCCCAAGCGGGTCAAATCTCCACCGTATGCTCCACCGTGTCCTCCAGGCGCTCCGTATATTGGTAATCTAACACGTTCGTCGCGAGATGAGGCATACTACACGAGTTCACACCTTTTCCGATGAGAGTATTCAGAAACATAACGGCACCTGATATGATCATTACATACGACCACGTTTACTTGGTATAAAACTAGCTAAGTAAACAACAGAGTTCCAGTTTAGTACTACTAAATGACCTTCAGTTTGTCAGTACATATATTCGGCCCGGACCCATGTGAGTTGGGCAGCCTTTTGATCCACTTCAGTGAGACGGGGTTCAAGCAAATGGCAGGCCACGAAGGAAATGATAAGATGAACTGGATAGGTTCCGACAGAACTGGAAAGGGACTCATGTTCCTGACATTGGAGGCCTTTGCTTCAGAATGGGCCGGCTTGTTAAAAGTACTATATGGGCATACGACATTGAAAATAAAGAAAAGACAAAAATTGGACATTAGATAAACAAGAATCTATAAAATTTAAAACAGAGAATCGACAACTGGAATTCGGATGATTACAAAGAGAAGAAATTTGCCTTTTACCTAAACTTACAAAGAATTTAATAAAACATAAGACTAGGCAATCCTGCCTTTGGTAGGTACTTTAAAATATGTAAAACAATAATATAATGAACAGGCTGTTTAGACAGGATTCCTTTTACTTTGCGTAAATTTTTTTTTATTTCATTAGCGTCTATTGTGTTACTGCTGGGCCGGCCGACCTCTGAGGCATCGTCCATTCTCAGGCACCCATTGCCAGCGACTCATCATCATCATCATCATCATCAGCCGGAAGACGTCCACTGCTGAACATAGGCCTCCCCCTTAGACCGTCACGCCGAGCGACAATTCGCCACTTGCATCCATCGGTTGCCCGCGACCCTCACGATGTCGTCGGTCCACCTAGTGGGAGGTCTACCTACGCTGCGTCTTCCGGTCCGTGGTCGCCACTCGAGAACTTTTCTTCCCCATCGGTTGTCAATTCTACGAGCGATGTGGCCTGCCCATTGCCACTTCAAATTGCAAATTTTATGAGCTATGAGCTGTTGACTCTGCTTCTTCGCCGAATATCCATGTTCCGGATTTTATCCCGCAAAGAAACTCCGAGCATAGCTCTTTCCATTGCTCGTTGAGTGACTCTTAGTCTCTCTAAAAGGCCAGCAGTCAGAGACCACGTTTCAGAGCCATATGTCATCACTGGCAACACACACTGGTTAAACACCCTTGTCTTGAGATACTGTGGGATTCTCGATGAGAAGATATCACGTAGCTTCCCAGCTTCCAGCGACTATTGTGCATCAATTATTCCAATTTTGGAGCGCATCGTGGTGTTTCATATTTTATCGGATCTTCTTACTCAAAGAAAAAGAAGAAGGAAAGTAATACAGTCGACATACCTATAGATAGGCGTGCCAAGGTCTTCCCGGTACCACAGCACGAGTAGGACGGCGTCATCTTCATCCTGTGTCGCGATGTCGCACGGCAGGTACACCGGCTCGCCGGCCACGGCTACTACTTGTGTCATCGGCACTGGGGACAAGGAAATATAAAAGATTAGTATCTGAATACACATAAAACAATCAAATTAATGATCAGATTTCCAGGGAACCAGAAGCTGATCGCTTTGATCTTCAAAGGCAAATCTGCGCTTAGGTTGCTCCATTGATGTGTGAAATTATCAATGACATACCGAGTTTGTCGATCCGTTTTCTTTTATGACTGCTTCTTGTACATCTCCGAGACTCGGATTGGCCAATTCGGTCATTGATTCGATCCAGACAAAGATCGGGATCAAGATAGCAATCGACATAGACTTAAAGTTCAGCTTAAGCTGTTCATCATCATCTCAGCCATAGGACGTCCACTGCTGAACATAGGCCTCCCCTTTAGATCTCCACATATACCGGTTGGAAGCGACCTGCATTCAGCGTCCTCCGGCGACCTTTATAAGGTCGTTTGTCCATCTCGTTGGTGGACGTCCTGCGCTGCGCTTGCTAGTCCGCGGTCTCCACTCTAGCACTTTTCGACCCTATCGTCCATCTGCTCTACGAGCAATATGGCCTGCCCATTGCCACTTCAGCTTGCTAATCCGGTGGGCTATATCGGTGACTTTAGTTCGTCTACGGATGCAATGTATAGTCGATGCAGTACCCAAGTCCGGTCTACAGCGGGCACTACCGGCAGCTTCAATGTAGCGGTTGGCTTGCACCAAGGGTCGGCTCTCAGCCCGTACCTCTTCCTGATGATAATGGATGCTCTGACGTCGGACATCCAGGAAGAGGCCCCCTGGTGCATGCTGTTTGCCGATGACATTGTGCTGATTGCCGAGAGCGGCCTAGAGGTCCAGAACAGATTGGAGGTGTGGTGGCAAAGACTGGAGAACGTTGGCCTGAAATTGAGCAGAACCAAAACAGAGTATTTGTTTTGCGATTTTGGCGGTCTCTCCAGTCCTGTGCCCATTACTCTTGCAGGAACGCCCATACCAGTCTGTTCCGACTTTCGGTACCTCGGGTCGCTTGTCCAAGGAGACGGCGATGTAGACCGGGACATAACACACCGGATCAACTCGGGATGGATGAAATGGCGACAGGTCACCGGAACAACTTGCGACCCACGGATGCCCCTCAAGTTAAAGGGGAAAATATACAAATCCGTGATTAGACCTGTCGTATTGTATGGATCGGAATGCTGGGCTGTGAAAAAGATGGATGAGAAACGATTGCATGTAGCGGAGATGAGGATGTTGAGATGGATGTGTGGAGTGACAAGAAAGGATAAAGTAAGGAATGAATTTATAAGGGGAAGTTTGAAAGTGGCGCCTGTTACAGAAAAAATGAAAGGGAATCGTCTATCTTGGTATGGACATGTGATGAGGAGGGATGACACCCATGTGACTAAGAAAGTGATGAGTATGAATGTTGATGGATGGAGAGGACGAGGAAGGCCAAAGAAAAGATGGATGGATTGTCTAAGGAATGATATGAAAGAAAAAGGAGTAAATGATACTGTGACGTCTGATAGGGGAGAATGGAAGAAGAAAACGTGTTGCGCCGACCCCAAATAGAATGGGATAAGGGCAGGAAGAAGAAGAAGGAGTTCGTCTACGGATCTCCTCATTTCGGATTCGATCAAGCTGTTGGTTCTGGTTATAATTTGTAGGTTTTTGATAGACGTAACAGGTGACTACACGACTGACGGATGAAACACAAAGTTTTTAAGATTTGACGAGATCGTAAAAAAAAATATATAAACATTGATAAGCATTGGCATAATGTGAGATCTCAATGTACCATATACTTAGAAATAAATATATCTTTATCTTTATCTTTGGTAAATACGTACACGGCAAAGAAAGCCACATCATTTGATGTGCTATTTAGAAAAAACCGGCCAAGTGCGAGTTGGACTCGCCCATGAAGGGTTCCGTAGCAGCAAGCATAGATTAGAGATATAATTATATTGAGATTAGTAAGTAATATACACAACAATAAAAATAACTTTGTTTTTCATAGTATTTGTATGAATGGCAAAGTTACATTTGCGGTTTTTGAAAATGTACTATATCTCAAAAACTGCTAACTGTATCTCATCCAAACCAATTTTCGTTGAAAGTTTTTGTTAAGGTCTACATTATATTTTTTTTTAGTTTTATCATTCTCTTACTTTAGAAGTTACATGGGGGGGGGGACACATTTTACCACTTTGGAAGTGTCTCTCGCGCAAACTGTTCGGTTTAGAAAAAAATGATATAACCTCAATATCATTTTTAAAGACCTATCCATAGATATCCCACACGCATGGTTTTGAGTTTCAATTCAAAGTATGGGGGGCACCCCCAAAATTTGTTTTGTTTTTATTTTTGTGTGAAAATCCTAATGCGGTTCACATAATACATCTTTCTACCAAGTTTCAACAGGATAGCTCTTATACTTTCGACAAAAAGTGGCTGTGACATACACGGACAGACAGACAGACATGACGAATCTATAAGGGTTCCGTTTTTGCCATTTGGCTACGGAACCCTAAAAACACGAAAATACAAAAACTAACTTTTGTTTATTTACTAATGATGCCATGTTGAAATCACAAATTCGAATCAATGATCAATATTGGTTTTATCTACCAGCAGTTTCTTTCATAACAAAATACATTAGGTACACGGAACAATAACTTACATAATATTTCGTCTTGAGTATATTGTGCTTCGTCAAAGTGAATTTTTATCTACTAACGTTGTCATAATACAACTAAAATTCTTTTTCGAGGTTCTTTTGTTTTTGTTCAATTTTCAATGTCGGTCTATTTTCTTTTTTTCCCGCGCATTTTTCATATGAATGGCTATGGTATTGAAACATTCAGCCTACATTTTTTCTTCATAATTATATTATCATTCCACGTTCCGAACTTGAGTTTTTAATTTTTGAATTAAGATTTTTTTTTCTGCAATTTGAAATTGGAACGCAGAACATAATAATGCATGGTCATAATATGTATTTGGGTTCCTACTTTTTTTTAATTATTTTGTTTTGCATTTTTAATATTTCTGAATTTTGAAATTGGAACACCAAAATTACTTTCAATGTAGCAAGAGTTTTGCCATTAAAACTACGGCTTGTTATATTAACGACTTTTAAAATAATAATATACTTTTCACAGAAATGAGTTTTAGTGAACATTTCTTTGAATCTTCTAGTTGTTAAAGTCGCCTGACAAACTACAAGAAGTTTGCAATAACGGAGTTCTCCGTCAACTATAGACTATTAAATTGTCGTTGAACTATATTTTTACAATGTACTGCAGTAAACGACGTTTCAGTGCACATAAAAGAGTGCCCTGAATAGTTGAATCCAGTGTTCATGATATACTATATTTTGAGCTTTACAGAGCATTATGTTACTCTTATGTTATTATGAAACATTTAATTTTCATTGTCATAATACTTCAAGTATACTGTACGGCCAAATACGTAGATTTCACGCTAGGGAATTGTATTACTGAATTCTTTAAATGTCGCCTAGTTTTCCAAGCGTTCAAATTGATAGTCATAAGAACAGAAAAAAACTGTATTTTAAATTAAAAAAAATATACTTCTCTACTTCATTCAGGCCTGTTGGTCTAGTGCAGGGTTTCTCAATCTTTCGGCTCCACGAACCCCTGTTAAAATTTCCAAGTGACAGCGAACCCCTAACTAATTAAGTAAATCGCCCCCCCAAAGAAAATAAAAAAATTGACAGTTGAAGAAAATAAGGTTTTTATTTGAATATAAAAAGGTGACAAATAAAGTGCCAAAAGAAATATATTTTTAATATTAATGTGTTGGGTGTGCTTGTTTCTTGTCGCAAATGGATTCAATTTTAGGAGTAATTTCGGACAATTTTAATTTTAATTCTGACTCGGTATCAAGTCGCTTTCTGTATTTAGTTTTTATGACCAGATGTGAAAACCCACTCTCACATAAGCTTGCATTACCCGCCAGTTATCAAACCACCCCCCCCGTCCCAACAACCCAACCCCCTGCCGTCGAATGGGGAACCCCTAGGGGTTCGCGTACCCCACTTTGAGAAACCCTGGTCTAGTGGTTAGTGACCCTGACTGCTATGCCGGAGGTCGTGGGTTCGATTCCCACCCAGGACAAATGTTTGTGTGATGAGCACGATCATTTGTTCTGTGTCTGGGTGTAATTTATCTATAATATTTATGTATTTAGAAATAAATATAAAGTATGTTTATCAGTTGTCTAGTACCCATAACACAAGCTCTGCTTAGCTTGGGACTAGATGGCGTTGTGTGATAGTTATGGAATATTATGAATAAGAATAAGAATAATTTATTTGCGTAAAATATAGGTACTACCGGTTGTTACAAGTGGTGGTTTAGGCACAAACCATATTTTGCCTGTTTAGGGCATGCAAATATTTTACATTACATTATAGGGTACATAATGTTTTAAATTTGTGAGTTTAATATACAATTTATAAAGCGTTCTTAAGCTATTGTTGACAATTTTTATAAAAGTATGATACTTAGTTAAATTCGGTGTTGTAAAAATTCCTGTACACTATAGAAACAATTTTCTGTCAACCAGATGCGAAGTTTATTTTTAAAATATTTAAAAGGTAGTTCCCTTAAGTTTTTGGGTAACTTATTAAAAATTGTAATGCACATATGATATACATTTTTTTTACTTAAAGTGGTATTACAAAATGATACTAAAATCTTGGTTGGATCTCTCGGCCTTTGCTTAGTATAATTGTCACCTTTGAATCTAAAGAATTCACTATGTTTCCTTACAAATACCGATACCTCAAACAAATACATACCAGTTAGTGTTAATAATTTAAGTTTTTTGAATAAAGGTCGGCAGGATTCAAGTGGACCTACACCGCAAATAGCCCGAACACATTTTTTTTGTACAACAAATGCTTTGTCGTAGTCAGTTGAGTTGCCCCACATTATTAAACCATATCTTAAAATCGATTCAACGTATCCGCTATAAGCAATGCGAGCAGTCTTTTCGTCTGACACTATACGAAGTTTCCTTAAGGCATATACAAATCTATTTAGTTTACTGCATACGTTGTGAATATGTGGCTTCCAATTACAAAAATTGTCTAAAGTTATACCTAAAAACTTAATACTATCCGTTTCTTCTATAATATTATCTTTTATTTTAATGTTAATAAAATCACTGCTTTTACTTTTGTATGTACTAAATTTCGTAAATTTTGTTTTCGATATATTTACACATAGGTTATTAGATTCAAGCCAATTTATGACAGACTGTACCGCTTCGCTTATTTTAAATTCATGTGTTGAATTTTTAATTTTATTGGGTACTATGACGGAAATATTATTATTATTCATCATAAAAAGATCACAATATAACAATGAATCGCATACCTGACCCGAAATCATAGAGTAGAAACATCACATAATACGTTTCTGCGAATCGTTGGCCGCATTTGCTCCCTACTTCGTCAGAGTGGACACGAGAGCTTTTTGCGCTCAACTGAGCAAAAGAATTGCAACTAGCATAAGAACATGTCAAGAAACTCACAAGTCCTTTGCAAGATCCTGCAAAGAGGTTTTAAAAAGGGATCTCGCCGTTAAAATAAAAAATAAGTGGGTCGTCGACGTTTCAATTTTTGTTTTTTCAGGGACTTATTCTTGTTTATTGTTTGAGCTGGTATTAATCGATTCGCCAGTGGTTTATTTGAAAGTATTCCTTAAATTATATTCAGCTTTCATCTATACCTACTAATATTATAAAGGTGCAGAGTGTGTTTGGTTCAACACAGGAACGACTAGTCCGAATAAAAAAAAAAAATCTACTCTCATATCGTTAAATTCAAAATCCAAAACGAATTTATTTAATAAAAAAATATTTATGACACTATTTCTCTAACAAAATAATGTTATAATATTTTTTTTTCATTGCGTTACAGATCATAGATAAATCAATTTAATTTTTTATCTGTGCCTGCGCGCGCTTTGGCGCGTGCGCGGTGATAACGGGAATTTTGGCGCCATTATACGTTTGTGTTTCGGTGGATACTTATTAGTGTTTGTTAAAATGTCTGATATTGTAAACTGTGTCAATTTTTACCTTTAATTTGATATGATCGTGTTCAATGAGAGTAGATAAAGTAGTGTATGAAACTGCACATAACTAGGTATTATACACTCGTGTATATAAAACCCTTCATGTACCAGTTTCATAAACTACTATTTTGTGTTGGATAGTCTATTTATAGAGGAATAATATAGGTTATTATACGTAACATCACACTACAGCCAAACGGAGCCAAGCAATGTGGAACCAGGGGGAACAACTACTTTGTCATAAGGTGTTTATCCACTTAAGATGTGCTATGCTACCTTACTGTGGATGCGATTGATATCCACCAATCATATTCCTTGGTCAAGCATAGCACTGCTGGTGGACGAATTCAAATTAGCTCCTTTTTATTTTATTTATAATAAAATAAATCAAAAACTTAATATATACCCCCTACTGTTATACAATTGCAAAGTAACGCTGATTGAATGGTTGAATTAACTTACGAGGATACAGAAAATATTCTAGTCAGACTTCGTTAAGTTTTCACCCGATTTCTGTTGTACAAGTACAAAACCCACACATTCACATGGCCGCAACAATATCAAACACGCAGAAACACGCACAAACAGACACAAACACACACCCACACACATACACCCACACACATACACACAAACACACACAAACACATCACACAAAACAATCTTACACTGAGCTACTTTTTTATACTTATTTTGTTATGTTAATTTCATCATTTTTGTTTAATTTTTAATTTACTTGTAGTATACTCGTAGTTTTATTGGTCTCACCATTGTTAATTTATGATAATATTATTACGGGAAGTTGCGAGACAGTCCCAACACAAGAACTTTCGTAACTTACTGGGACTGCCTCAATGTCTAAAAACAATGTATGAGATATAAATAAAGGTAATTATTTATTATTTATTTTATATGGTATAATGAGCGTTGTGGCTGCGTACTATGGATAGTCGCGAGTGGTGTTACTTTGTAGACTTGTCCATACATTGCATTGCTCTAACTCCGCATGTCTTTCGCAGAGCTACATTGAGGCGACGCATCCATTCACATTTAACTCCCTCCGCTACATAGTTAAGCATCATTGGAAACAGTTAAATAGTTTTGTAGCTTAGCTTTTACTTTGCAGCACATTTCCTGTGGTAAAGCACACTTACACCGATCGATAATAAACTCTGTTACCCGCGAACTATAACACATAATTCTGATATTCTGACCACATTTTGTAGCGAAACTAACCAGTAACCACTGAACTATCCTGGTTGGAAACTAAAAATAGATGTATGTAGGTGTACCTAAGGTTAAATTTACATTTGCTCCATTAAGTTTCTGTTTATATATACGAGTGACAGCTAGTCTCTTTGAAATGTCTATGTCTGTCTTGTTCTCGTACTCCAGCTATCTACGTAAATGAAATCTGTTTTCCACATATCAATTTTTTTTCCTATTAAAAGACTCAAAAGGAACATCAATGTCAATTTATTGCTTTGTACATTACAACGGATACCATGTGTCTAGGATATGATTCTGGACCTCCCCGTGTTTAAATTTTTCGTCTGATTTTTCCTAATTTTCAAAACTTAAAAAAAAATTTTTGGAGTTTTTTTTACTTTAGACTGTTCATAATCGTTATTCCTACCTAATAAGATTACCCAATGATATTTTTAATAAAAAAGTAATTAATTCACTACTTTCACTAAAAGTAGCAATGTAAATAAAACTAGAAAATGGTGTCTTCTTAGATGTTTGTAATGAAAGGTCATCGTATACCTAAATACTGTGTCCAGTACCACAGTCATCATCATCATCAGCCGGAAGACGTCCACTGCTGAACATAGGCCTCCCCCTCCCCCTTAGACCGCCACGCCGAACGACAATTCGCCACTTGCATCCATCGGTTGCCCGCGACCCTCACGATGTCGTCGGACCACCTAGTACCACAGTACCTGTAGTAAATTAAGCGCGGCTCACTATAAAAAATAAAAAAAAACAAACAATAAAAAAATAGGAAAAAAACCGACGAAAATTCTAACACGGGGGTCCAGAATCATGTCCTGGACCCATGGTATCCGTTTGTGCGTCGATGTCTCTTACACCCTGTATACTTTTGAGACCAGCCTTGAGCAGGCGTCACACGTATGTAAGTACCACCGAGACTAAAAATAAGTCAAAGTAATCACCAAACTTCTTTTCCAATAAAAACAGTGAAGAACTCCAATTTCCTTACGTTTTGGGCTTTGTATTTTTAGGCCCAACCAACGGTATTTTCTGAAGTCAGACTTATCTCTGTTTTTATTTCGCATCTGCTCGGATTTCGTCGATCGGGAGGATTTGAATTGGAATATTATTGAAACTGCCATTCACATTTTTAGATGGATTAAAGGAAGCGGAAGACGTTTTTGTTGCTGTGGAAAAGATCTGTATCTGTTAAGTTAATGAAAAGAGTTTTTTTATTAAGAAACGTGAAATATTATATTTTTGTACGGTTTGCTTTGTAGGATGAAAGAGGGGTTTTGCTTTCATGATTTTTCAGCGTATTTAACCATGGCGGTTTAATAGAAGAAAAATATCATGGGTAATATTATTGTGATATTATTCTGTGCCAGGTCCCAATCTATGATAAATACGTCCGGAAACTTCAATAAAATTGGGAAGAACTAAGAAAATTTTCTGCGTGTTTCATGTCGGATCAACATCGATGATTAGGTACTATTCGATGTAATACATTTACCGTTTATTGCCCGTGGTCCACCCGCTTGGTTCACCTAGGTGTACCACGGGAAATTATTTTTGCCCTTGGTTCACCTGGGTGTACCACGGGAAATTATTTTTGCCCGTGGTTCACCTGGGTGTATCACGGGAAATTATTGTTTCCCGTGGTTTACCAGGTGTACCACGGCAAATTATTTTTTTTCATGGTTGACCTGGGTGGAAATTATTTTTTTCTAGGTATACTCGACTAATATTTATGCATTCAAGAAGGCTCATGGGAACCAGTTGCACCTTATGTTTTTAGGTGCAATTGGGCCATGGGAGTAATGGGTAGCTCACCGTCGGCACAAAATTCAGGCTACAAGCTTAGAAAACTGAAAGAATGTTTCTAACCAGAAAAAGTACCAGGCTTACATAAGTTCAAGGTGGTATGTTTTTAAACACCTGCACCTGACCAGTCTTTTACTGGTGCTAGACTATTGAAAATGATTAAAATAATTGCCATATAAAAAAGACCACCTTGAACTCATGCTAGCCTAGTACATGTGCTGGTTAGTAGCATTCTTTCATTTTTTTTTTAGACTGACATGGTCACTAGAACTATTGTTTAGATTTAAAACGGGATATTTACCATGTTTATTATTTGTTTTGAGTTTCCGATATTTCGGCACTGTTGCAAGCGCCATGATCACGGAGGAACAAAACAAACAACAAACGGTTTTAAATCTAAACAATAGCATTCTTTCAGTTTCTAAGCGTTTACCTGGAAATCACTGCCGTTTATTGCCCGTGGTCCACCCGCTTGGTTCACCTAGGTGTACCACGGGAAATTATTTTTGCCCTTGGTTCACCTGGGTGTACCACGGGAAATTATTTTTGCCCGTGGTTCACCTGGGTGTATCACGGGAAATTATTGTTTCCCGTGGTTTACCAGGTGTACCACGGCAAATTATTTTTTTTCATGGTTGACCTGGGTGGAAATTATTTTTTTCTAGGTATACTCGACTAATATTTATGCATTCAAGAAGGCTCATGGGAACCAGTTGCACCTTATGTTTTTAGGTGCAATTGGGCCATGGGAGTAATGGGTAGCTCACCGTCGGCACAAAATTCAGGCTACAAGCTTAGAAAACTGAAAGAATGTTTCTAACCAGAAAAAGTACCAGGCTTACTTACCTATCTATTTTTGTTATTATAATACATTTACCTATGTATGTGCGGCGGGAATGACCTTTTTATGATGTCGAATGAGGTAAAGGTCTTCATAATACCTACACACACATAAATAAGATTGGTTATCAAACTTTTTGGTCACTGACTGCGACAATCCCGCGACCCTGGCAGGCACTGACTGTCTGTAACGACTGTCAAAGATCTACAAACCAAAAAACAAAAAGCGCATCAGTCTCCAAAGAATTCTCAACTACATCGCAAGAAGTTCAAACAATAAATCGAGCGATGTAACTGCGAGGATAAGTGACGTCTTCGCCATCCGGACATCCGCCCATCCGGGCGTTCTTATCCGTCCGGATGCAATGAGACAATGTACCGAGAAAAGCGTACCGTATTTGTGTTAGTCCGGACACAGTTTATCCGTAGTACTCTAACGAGTCCCTGCTCTTTTTAAGTGATTTAAAATGTTCTGTTCTCTAAGACTGAATAAAATATTGTTCAGAGAGCTGCTTGTTTAAGACTTGTTAGCTAAGGAGTGTCTAAATTGAGCTTAATGGAAATGCATTTCAAAAGCTTTTTGAATAAGGGAGTGTCTTTAGGAGAGGAAGTTTGTTGTGTGAGAGATTCATGGCATATTGGTAAAGGATTATTGAAAAAACACCGACAACCTCTTAAGAGGTCATTGTACTCAACATTATGAAAAACTTTTAGACCACACTTGAAATCGCGAAAAAAAAACAGCTATTCCAAACATTTTATGTTGGTATAACTCGTCAAAATGTATGTTATAGTATCACCACAATAATATTCAGCAACAAGCTATCAGCGATAAGACCACCGTTGTACCGTGGTGGTACCCATGGAAATAATAATACAAAATATTTATTTTTAGTGTGCAATAGATATATTATTCTATCTAACTATCTATACACAGACATCTGTGACGATGACTGATATTTCTCGTTCTTTTTAATATGAATACTTTCTAAATTACATACTATTATTGTGTGTTCAGGTAAATTGTGGAATGCCCTGTCAGAGTATGTTTTCCTGGTGGCCTACCATGAACTCTTAACGCGATCCAGTTTAGGCTGTGGGAAAGAGATGGCGCTAGACGACTTGTGTATAGCTCTGTCTCTTCCACACAGCCTAAACTGGATCGCGTTAAGAGCTCGTGTTAGGCCTTCTGATAGCTACAAGTTTGGGGTCCTTGAGTCAAGAGTAAAAAAGTTACTTGTAGGCGATTGTACTTTACTGTCGATCAAATCATTGATTACTATCAGGAGCCAGGCATTGACCACTATCTAGTGGTCAAACGCGAACTTATCGTTAGTAAAAAATAAAACAATGTACCTACCTCCTTTTTAATTCACTGCTAATGATTTTCAGAGGACACTCACCATACAGGAAAAAGTCCTAACGTGGGCCAAAGTTTAAAAAATATTTAATCTACATTTTTAAGTTGGCAACAAAAAACATCGCAGCGCCATCACTAGACTATCGTGAAACTATTCACATTGTTCCTCATATTCTTAAATCCGTTCCAAAATAAATTTTCAGATGATTAAAACCCAATACCACCAAAATCCAACTCCATAACTACGAAAACCATCTTTCTTAAACCGAAAACTAAAACACTCGACACAAATCTTCTTCTTCCTGCCCTTATCCCATTCTACTAGTGGTCGGCGCAACACGTTTTCTTCTTCCATTCTCCCCTATCAGACTTCACAGTATTATTTACTCCTTTTTCTTTCATATCATTCCTTAGACAATCCATCCATCTTTTCTTTGGCCTTTCTCTTCCTCTCCATCCATCAAAATTCATACTCATCACAGCTCTCTTAGTCACATGGGTGTCATCCCTCCTCATCACATGTTCATACCAAGATAGACGATAGACGAACGTGAACACTCGACACAAATCCACTACAAAAATAAAAACCCAGTTTACTTTTCCAAGAATTTCCACCATTTCCTTCTGAGACCATGAAACATGCATGCAACTAAACGACTATGAGCCGTTATTGAATATCCTGACTATTGGATATGGTTGCAATGGAAATCGCTTCTCGTAGCGATGCGTCGCGGAAACGCTATTAATTTCCGAAATGTCGATTCGCGTTGGCTTTGCGTACGACATGAGACGGTTTCGGTTATATTTAGAACATCGAATCGTGTTCGATGATCGAATTCTGAGTTTAAAAATTTGGTTAGTTTTGTGAATGTTGACTTTGGGGGGTTTGAAACTTACGTTTCATTTGCTTGTTTGAGTTAGTTCATATTTTGAAGCACATTTGTGGAGGTTAATTTAAGGAAGAGTTGTCCTGCAGTATCGATAATGAATATTATGAGTATTATTTCATGTGAGACGTGTAAACACTCTGACTGTTGATAATTTTCAGTTTTATGTAAGTATTTTTTTTATTTAGCGATAGTGTTATTGTAATTCAAAAAAGTAAAGCAAGCTTTAGGTAAGCGTACAAGTAACATTTTCAGTCTTGACTAGGGCTTGGCCTCCGGAATTCCGGAATTGGTATAATTCCGGAATTCCGAAGCTTTTCAATATCGTTTCGAATTCCGGAATTGGCGAGATCAATACCGGAGTTTCGATATTGAAGAAAATAATATTTTTTCTGCGGCTTGTTACGCAACAAATTACCACAATATGAAGTAGAAGGGAAACTATAGTTTTAAATTTATATATTATAAGAGTAGAGTTGGCAGTTTTTGACAACGGTGGCATTGCGTATTTCCAATCTACAAAAAGCTTTGTAATCCTATTTTTTAATCTGCGATTACTATATTTACTATCTATAGATGAATTTTGCGTATGTTTCATGTATAGTTGTAACGTGGATAACGCGTACGTATAAATAAGGATGGTTACAAACTATACTACATCACTTACGTCTGACAAAAATCATTGTTTTTATGCCTTTTAACGGGAAGACGGCTGACGTCAGGGGCACCCCGAGGTTTGGTTCCTTTAAGCCCTACAGACAGAAATAGGAGCCCAGGGAGTTTAGTGATATAATTATGACTTGATTAAGTTTATTGAAATAATTGTAGGAGTGTAGTATGTCTGAGGCGGAGACTTCGCTGTAAGACGGTCAAATTTTAGTCGAATTTTAATGTCAAGGTTAAATTTTAGCCCCGCTCAGCGGGGCTTTGCTCTTATTTCCATCTATGACGTTTATAGGAACCTAACCATACCGAACCTTGGGGTGCCTCTTGCGTTGACTGTCTTCGGGTTAGTTTTTTTTGGGACAAACCCACCACACTATTCCCAAACCACTGCAACTCCTGAGAGCCAGAATCAACAGTGGCAACCACCAGAAAAGCGCCGAGACAATGAAGCTCGACGTGTCCCGGAGAATGAATTTACCGGTCTTGGATCCTGCGCGAAATTAATCAGAAAAGAATAGTGGAGGAGTAGGAAAAATATGTTTCCACTGTCTGTCGTCTGTGTCTTCGGGTTAATAAGCGTAAAACATTGGGCTTATATGGCTTCTGCCGAAGTATGATGCAAAGTTTAGAATAGACCCACAGACATTCATGGCAAAGACCGCAAAACGGCGAGCATGCAACTGCTCGCGTATAGATTGGAGTCTAGAGTTTTGCGCGCTTATTCCAAACCATACAGGATTAGTTCGTATGCGTACTGGCACTGTATGTCTTGGAGCCAGATACCGTCACACGCTGCAACTTTGCCTTGACAACGCGGCGTCCACCTATAAACCACCACTGCGTTATCACTGATAAACCTCGCGCGTTGAAACAAAGGAGTCAAAGTTGGGCATCACGGCAAAGTTGCAGCATTTGACCGGTAGTTGACTAGGTTACTACGAAGTACACACAACTATTTGCGCACTTAAAAAGTGACTAGAAGTCACTTTTTATCTTTACGCGGTTAATAACACACCCTTGCATTTTGTCTTTATTCAAAAACAATACCAGCAACGAGTGTAGAAGCAGAATGAGATTTTCTTTGGTCAGTTATTTTTGCAATCAAATCAAAACTATAGTAGCGAAACCGCTGAACGATCCACCCGATCTGTCATTTGTAGGGCGCGCGAAACAAAACCATAGCAAAGTTGCCTATTGTAACGCGGTGAATTTCTGTATCGAATGTACAAGTTTTGGAGGCAAAACGAATGATTTTATTGAAAAATGACACTAAATCAGTTGAATTTACAGAAACTTAATTGAGGAGGTTCGTTCAAAATAGAGGTAAAATTTATTTATTAAGTCATCCAGACTACAAAAATAACATGACTTTTGTCCCGTTTCAGTAATTTCATATACTCAATATGTTCGTCTATTCATAGTTTAGACCAGAGCAAAATCTCGTCTTCTTTTGTCGTAGACGATAATTCTCTATTTGAACACAAGTTTGTCACTAGCAATTAATGGTGGTTCTGCTTTGCGAGAAGGAGAGAGGCGAACGTGGCGTGTCTGGCTAGGTTTCGCTGTGGAACGCGCATTGCGGTTTCACCTAGATAGTTTCACGGCTGAGGTGTGCTAACCTTTTAGCATTTCTGATACTTACTGAAAAAGAATTCCATAAGATTACATTTATTTATTACAAAAAATTAGGACCTTTGCAATTTTTTACAGTTATGAGTCAATAAAAATTTAAACTATCACTAGTGGATCCAAAGCCACTTTTCAGTTCCGGAATTCCGGAATTCCGGAACTGAAAACCCGAATATCGAAACCCAATACCGGAATTGAAAAAACGTCCGATATCCAAGCCCTAGTCTTGACTGAAAGACCTTCAGGTTGTATCTATGTAGAAAACAGACTCCGGAATTTGACAGTTGCTAATAGACAGTAGAGGAGACAGCGCAAGCGCAGGCCAACAGCTAGATAGGAATCTATCTTCATAAGTCATTCGCCATTTTTTCATTTTTTTTATTTATTTCAATACAAAGACCTTTCATCACCGCAGTGGTTAAAAAAACGGTGCAAATCATGATAAAGTAACACGTTCCACCCATTTATATTGTCAAGCCACCTTTAAACCAATCACGATAGACTCCTCTATAGAATAATATCAGAATGCCCGCCAAATCATCACCCGTAATAGTCACGAAGTCAGTTCAGTAGAATCCAATAATCTTGTTTGGAAACCTTTCCAGTGCGAACGTGTTCGAATAAATCCTATTTCGTAGCTGTGACGTCATGCTTGAAAATACCCAAAATTTGACTATTCAGTGCAGACGTACGGGAAATCGAGTTAAGCTCTTCTAATTTGGCTTTGATGTTTAGACATCGTTTGTGTTGATGTTATTTTGAATGGATAAGGTCGTAGTTTGGTGGAAATTGTTATAACGCGATATGGTATGTTCAGGCGGATGTTACGTACTCTGAGAACTATGGCAACGTTCTCTATATAGTATGAAACAAATTCGCTTCCTGTTGTTTGTAAAGTAAGATCTTTTAAACTATGCAGCGGATTTGAATGCTGTTTTCATCAAATAGGCAGAGTGATTCAAAAGAAATATTTATAACTAGCTGTGCCCGCGACTTTGTTCGCGTGGAGGTCGGAACTCAACAATGTATTTTTTTAGTGCTTCTTTATTAACAACATAAGCTGTAAACCATCATTCTGGAGCATACATAAATATGCGTACGTAAATCATCAAATGAGTCCTCCTACCCAGGGCAGGGTAAGAGGGACTGTCAGACTTGTATCCCATCGTATCCCCTCCTATCTCATCGTATCCTATCCCATCCCATCCCATCCCGTCCCGTCCCGTCCCGTCCCGTCCCGTCCCGTCCCGTCCCGTCCCGTCCCGTCCCGTCCCGTCCCGTCCCGTCCCATCCTATAGTATTAGGTTATTATTACGATTAATATTGTGTTAATGAAAATACCGTCGCAAGTAATGCATTACTTTCAAATCAAATTTGATTTCCATAAAAAAGGTTATAATGACTTAACCTTATAAGATAAATGTATGCTCTCGCGGACTTTATTTTAGAACTTTTTATCAGGAATAATTCCGTAGTACATTATTTTTGCGTATCTTTAACCGTTTACGCAGCGCACGCAACGGAAGCTCTCGAAATGGAATCCATTTTCCCGATTTTGAAACATTTCTCTTTACTGCTCCGCTCCTATTGGTGATAGCGTGATGTTATATAGCCTATAGCCTTCCTCGATAAATGGTCTATTCAACACAAAAAGAATTTTTCAATTCGAACCAGTAGTTCCTGAGATTAGCGCGTTCAAACAAACAAACAAACAAACAAACTCTTCAGCTTTATAATATTAGTATAGATTCATATTTGAATTATAAATCTAAATATTTCTTTCTTTATAAATATATCTGAAAATCAGCGCTGTGACTTTTTTTTTCTAAATGTCACAGCTCATGCTGAGATAGGGGCCTTTTGGCCTCGTACAGGACCAAAATTGGTTATTTTATTTTAATTGTTTAAGTTTCTTTTATTTAATTTTTACTTCCTTGTTTTAAATGTTATCTTGTTGTTCTGTCCTGTGTGAGTCCAATAAAGCTTTATCTTTCTATTTGACGGCACGGCTGGCGGGCGCTCTAATTGAGAATCAAACACACACATAAACTTGGAAACATGATTGCCAGTTAAAAAATCTACTATAATATTAACAGCACGAAAATTATAAATAATACATGGTAATAATAGGAAAAAAGGTATCCTTGTGTTATTTCGGACAATATTATTATATTTGTGTGCTTAATTTCATTCAGGTTTGTTCTCCCGTTTTTAACGTGGATTTGAATAACAGACACCCAACCATCCATTCATCCAAACATTCACGTTGATGATATTAGTAAGAAGTAAATGAGATCTGCCATCAGTCACGTTTTGTCTCCATAATTTATGCCAGTTACATTTTGAATTTATTATTTATGCCGTTCAGCAACCGATTACAGGTTCAACATCAACCTATAATGTTCCCACTGCTGGGACATAGGCCTCCTCTCTGTGAGAGGGAGTGGGCCATAATCCACCGCGCGGGCCCAGTGCGGGTCGATTGATGAAATAAATTACACAAAGTAAAGGTTTGAACCCACGGCCTACAACTCGTAAGTCGGGGCCGATACCACTGGGCCACCACTGCTCTATTGATTACAGGTTCAACGCGCAATATTCGAGTGTTACATTAAAGACATATAGATAAAGTAGAAAACATTCTAGTCTCGTCAGGTAACCGAGACCTTGGAACGTAAAGGGCTATTGAAGGAATACTGTGGATTTAGTCAGAACAAGTCTGACAGACCCTCACGTCCCATCCTCTCGGACTCATTTGATGATAAATGCCACGATAAAAAAAGCAAACATTCTTTATTTGAAGTTCATGTACAGACGCCAGCACATCAACCTACCATAATTTGTCAAACGTCTTTAATAGATTTTTAACCTTATAACAATAGAGGAAGGTTAATGTTCGATTGGTAAAATTGCTGGCGTCTGTACATCATCATGTGCCTAGCCTTTTGCCCAACTTTGTTGAGCTCCTCCTTTCACGAGTTATTTAATGGTTATCATTTACAGTAGACCAATATTTCTAATTTATAACGAAGATTTTGCGAATCTAGCGTACTCGACTCGCATAATTAATATCGATCAATATCTGTTCTGAATTTAGTACAATTCAAACTTCCATTTATTGGAAATTAATGGAATAATGGTCCAAAGATAAAATCTAAGTGAAGCCTAAAATTACACAAGCCTCTCAAATTGCTCTATAACAAAGGAACATTCTAGAAACAGTTTAGTAAATGGCGTTAATATTCTGTAGTACCACCTCGTACCTCGCCTATTTTACTAACGATACTATGTAAATGAAGTCATCAACACACCTAATCCAATCTTTTTGTCGTCCTACCAAATTGCTCAAAAACGATATTACTCCCAAACTGCAAGCACAAACTGGCAAAAAGCTTAATAAAGTACCGATATCGCAAAAGGAAATGGCTCCAATTCTATTCATAAACGCTGCTAACCCAAATTGAACTTTGACGATTGTATTATAAAGTCCAATTTGCTTCGTCGTTTATAATCCAAAGTTGGGATTCGAGAACGGTAGTGGGACATCATTTGAATAATTAAAAAGCGGCTTTATCTATTTATTCAGTTTCTCCCAAAAGTTGTTGAGTTGCATTGTGTCCAATCTATAGGCGAATTTGAGGGTGCTTTAGTTCGCTACAGCGCTGCTTTTCTCTGGAGGGCTGTTGACGAGAAGTGGGCTTTGCAGCCTTCGAAATAGATTCCACTGTACTGAGAATGTAGAAATGTTTTCGGATTTTATTTTCTGTGTATTATATTCGCGTTTCTATTTCTCGAAAAGGTGAACAATGGTGGTAACGTATACTGGTTTTCCAATATTTTCATTTTTTTTTAACGATTGATCAGAGTAATCTTCTTGTAAATAATGTTCTTCATTTATTTATTTTTTTTGGTGGTGAGGTGGCCATAATCTAGTAATAAATTGTAGTAGTAGTAGTTTGCGTGCCTCACAGGCCTCAGACTTTACAGTTTTCATGTTGTTTGTGTCCTTTCATATTATAAAGAAAAAAAATACAGATATGACTTTTTAGTTAGAACCAGGTTTTATAGATTTATTTTTATTGTTTGTTGTCCTTTTTTGAGGACATGAACCGTATTGACACTTCAGCCTGTGACCTCGATATCGATACGGTCCTAACAAACAAACATGCCTAAAAGTTTTTATACCGATAAGTTTGACAAACACTTCTATTGGAGTCTTGAAATACAGTGTCAAATTCAGATGTTTTACAAGTAAATAAAATAGTAAGAATATAGTGGACTGTTATTTTTGTAGACATGTTGAAGGCAATAAAAAGGATACGCAAACCATAGACCAAAAAGTTCTTAAATAGAGCAAACTGATTCAATTACAAAATAAACAGTTTTATGACACCGTATTCAAATAAAAATAAATCAAAAATGGAAACAGAAAAAGAAATTACAGTAGCCAGCAACAATTTCAAATTCCATATTAGACATTTAAAAATTTGCTCAATAAATTTAAGATGACTAGAACTAACCAAAAAGGACACTCAAACTATAGACGAAGAGTTCTAAGTAAATTAGAGCCAACTAATTCAGTTACAAAATTAATGGTTTTTAGTATTTAATTTTGTTGTTAAATCGGTTACAGAAATACATCATCTGTGAAAATTGAAAATTTCAACTGTCTAACTAAATTACAGTTCATGAGGTACAAGCCTGCTAATAGACGTACAGACAGACAGAAAGACGGAGTCTCAGTAATAATGGCCCGTTATCCTAAAAAATAAAAAAGAAGCAAGGAAATAAGCCATAGCCAGCAACATTTCCTACACCATATTCCACATTTAAAAATCTCTACAACAAATTAAAGATGATCAGAACTCGAAACAAACCATGTCCAAGACTAAGATAGCTAAGATAGCTTAAGTATCTCGTTCATGTAACAGTGCGAGTAGAATATAAAACGGGCACGTACGACCAATGTTTGTACATTGGTTCACAAACACTTCGTTTGATCATGTACAGCAAACAATTGGTCTTGGCCCTGCTAGGACGCTAGCTAGTGTTTGGTGATTTTGATCGGGTGGTTAAGAATTTGCTGTTTGTTCGTGTTTAGGTACGTTTGTAAAGGAATTCCTTTGTAGGTTGTAAAGGAGAACTTGAAATTGTTGCTGTGTTTTGGAATTTTAAATTGTCTGTTGGTTTTATTCCATTTCGACGCCAGCAAAGAAGACACGGCTATCGTAAAAGTATTAGTTTTCGAGAGAGCGTTTTAATGCGTCGCGTCGTGTCTTCGTCTAAAACTTAAAACTTTAAAACGCAGTTGTTTTTTTCTTTGCTTCCGTCGATTTAATAAATACGTTTCGATGAACCAATCTTCGTGGTCTTGGCTTCATTAGTTCAAAAACGGAAGAAATATACCTACAAAGAAGAAAGGAATTAGGACTGTATTTATAAATCTTTCTATTAGTCTATATATCTACTAAGAAATCCGTCTCCAAACCACCTGTTACTAAAATATCAACCTTAAACCGTCTCCCAACAAAACCAAAGCCACCTGATCATAATCTTACGCCAAAAACTTCCATAAATGACCTTGTGGTGTCCCAGGGGAAACCTCTCCATGTCCCGACTTGTCACGCCTGAGATATGAAAGGCCGACGGAGAGTAATGCTGGTTTCGTCTAGATGAAGCTAAGGATTTGCCGGATTAAGGCAAACGTGTTATTATTGCGTATGTGAGAGTTTCCGAGACTTACATACGCTTAATTTAGCTTTGAATTTTTGAGAGCGTAGCTTTGTGAGATTTTGGAGGATTAGCCAATGATTTATGTGCTTCGAAGATGATGCTATTTATTTGTTTGAATACTTGCTTATACTTGTGGCGTTGCCTTCGGTAATTATGTATAGCATGGGAACATCATATTGGGATATAAGGTATTTAATTTTGGTAGAATAATCCAAGCTATTTTCTTTTCATAACATTTCTTCATAAATAATTGACATTGTGTTTGCAAGCGTTAAAAAAATAGTTAAAAATACACACAAAAACAAAAATCATTAACCTAAAACACATCACAATATTTAAACATATCATATTTTTTCGAAATAATTAATTGATAAACAGTCATTATAAATATCCTGTGTACCAAATTTCAACCAGATCCGTTGAGTATTTTTTGCGTGATAGTAACAAACGTCTATCGATCCATGGCCCCAAACTTTCACATTCATACTCGTAGGCAAGAACAAGGCAACATACAAACTTTGTAGTTTGTCGTATAATTAAGGGACTTTACTCATGGCGCGCTGCGACGCGATTCCAACTACAAGTGAAAATCAACCTTGCCACTAAGAAGTAATGTTGCAATTTGATTGACTTGACGTTGTAGTGGCGATTGTGTTTTGTTTTTCATCTACCCGTTGATAACAACGTGTTTTATGTCACAAATGTCGTAGTGGTAAGGTTGATTTTCACTCACAATTGCAATCGCGTCGCGCCATGAGTAAAGTCCCTTACACGATGATGCAATTCGACTGACTTACGTCGTAGTGGCGAGCGTGTTTTGTTTTTTATTTACCCGTAGATAACCACGTGGTTTTCACTTGTAGTTGAAATCGGTCGAATTGCGTCGCATCGCGACATCACTAAGCTCACTAAATTTTCATAGGGAGTAAGCAATGCACGCCAAGAAATCGCCACGCTACCGTCGCGCCATGCCGCGCGTGCTCGCTACCTATGTATGGCAAAGCCTTAAACTGACTTCAAAAAAAGGCGGAGGAATTTTTAAAAGGATGTATTTTATTTTCAAGTCTGATTAATATTTCCTCAGATTGTGCGCCTGATTGATAGGATTCAGACCCTAGTCGTCTTGATACCATATCAATCAAACGCATACCAGTTGTTATCTATAAATAAGTTAGAACCTACTCATGTTTACTGCGACCTACATACAGAAAGACATTGAAAAACAGCGGTACAGTGACGTCAGAGGCAGAATTACAGTCGCTAATAATAAATGTAGGCTTTCGAGGATTCGAACAGTCACTACCAAGGAGGCCGGACAGGAATAACTGTAGAAAGAAGTAAGGAAAGAAATACAGGATGTTTAGTAGGAACGTCAATAATAATGTCTGGGAGTTGTGAATGGAATGGATTGTCATATTGGATAATCATTTATTGTGTCATTAAGATTTAACAGGTACAAGGTCGGTTCGTTAGTTTTTAAGAATTAAATCAGATGTTTAGTTTAACCTGATATGTTTTAAACGCCTTTGATACCCTTATTCCATGATTATATATTATTTTAATACTTACCCACCCATAAACTCAGAAAGACCCAGACCTTACTTTATGATTATGCAAATATTAAATTTGTTTCGTGCGGGAAACGAACCCGTCGCACACAATGGTGCAGTCGGTCGGTTGGCCACTGAATCAAGTCACTCAATCGAAAATGTTTCCAATGCCATAACTCCAAAACTGTTGACCAAGTTTCCATTTTGAAGATACAGTCACTACTTGTCTCAACTTCATTAATGACTATTCAAAAAAATACGTTTACAATAAATACTGATTCAAACCCCAAAAGCAACAATGGAGCTACGAGTATCATATTACGTTTCTAGCTTTTATCCTCCAAATTCGAACAAAACCTCTCCTCTTTTATTCGTCTCACAATTCTATAATCACATTACCAGCTCACACACCTAACACCTTCTTAGTATCTCCCAATCCTTCCCATTCATCAGCTCACAAACACAAATAACGGCTACCATCCTAATCAACAGGACATCACATAAAATCCAGAGTACGTACTATGGATCCAGCAAATATTTTTCTACCATTTATCCTGCCGGGCAAACATTACCGTCCCCTGTGTAATTCCATTATGGATGGACCCGCCCGTTCTGTATTATTCAACGTCTCGCGAATCTCTGAGTAAAGATTCTTGTGTTTCTGTTTTAATATTAGTCCTGTTTACTAAGGAAATTGCCTGCTATATCTTAGTTGGATCTGTCTCTCTCCTTATCAGGTTGTCAGTTTGTATTTTTGAAATTTTTATGCGGTCGCTCCGGACGAAATTATAGCGGTTGATTGATGTCAAATAATACAAAGTTGGTGGAATTTAACTGAGTTTTTTGCGTCTCCCAAGTGTTTTGGTGAAGTTATTAAGAATGTAGGCTTATGTTTGAGGAGGGAGTTTTTGAAGATATTTTTTATTGTTCCAGTTTTAAGATGGGAAAAGGAATGTTGAATTCATTTTCTCGGCGAGTTATTGTATTATGTGTCAGGTTGATTTAGTAGTTGTGGCGTGGGATATTGGGTTTGACTTGTCGCCTCTGTTAAGCTATTGACAAACAGACAGGCGAAACGAATGCGATCCGAATCCTGTCATATAGAAAAGCGAAAGCGGTCCGATAGTCTATGTGAAAGGCTTCAAACAATTCCATACATTACAAACAAAAACGCTTTGGTACGCATTCGTTTCGCCTGTCAGTTTGACAAAGGTTTTAGGGCTAAGTGCATCATAACTACCATCACAGATTAGACAAAATTTTAATGTTCACTAAATCTTAAATGTATTTTAATTATTCCAAAACCGAAGCATTTGCGTTTACACTCGTGCTAGAGCCTCTTTTCTATAAAGGTAGTTAATTAATACCACCTAGCTGATTTCGGCCAATGTGACTACTTCCGATGGCTTCAGCTATTGAAAGCTATAATATGTTGCTCATTAATGAACTCTCGCATATCCGACTTTTACCGAAAACCTCCTAGCTCAAAGCGGACATCATCATCATCATCATCTCAGCCATAGGACGTCCACTGCTGAACATAGGCCTCCCCTTTAGATCTCCACATATACCGGTTGGAAGCGACCTGCATCCAGCGTCTTCCGGCGACCTTTATAAGGGCGTCTGTCCATCTCGTTGGTGGACGTCCTACGCTGCGCTTGCTAGTCCGCGGTCTCCACTCTAGCACAGATAAGAAAAGCGGACATGTAAGAACACAATTGATAGTAATTAAGTACTAATGCACTTACCACTAACTTATTTATCCTCCCAATTCACAGCACTCTAGACAATTCCCTGATTAACATAACAAGATTAGCCTCAATAGATGTATTACAATCAAACCATTGATTACCGCCGAACCAATCATGTGAAGGGTCCCTAACTACTCTATTAGCAAATTACAGGACTGAATATATTATAACGGTAAACGAGGATGCATTTAAACGTGTTTGATTGGGCGGTGAAGCGGCTGACCGCGAGGTTGGTTTACGGATGGGTGGGCAGTAATTATGGGGCTCAGGAGACTAGGTACTTATTGTAGTCTGTTTAATCGTGTTTCGCTGTTACGGAAAGCTTCAAATCTGGCTTTGTTTGGTTATATGTATACAAATCTACTTTTTAATTGGGATGTAAAATCATCGAATGAGTAATAAAGCAGTCGTTTGGCCTTATAGAGGCCCTATCAGTTTGCTGACACCTGCTTCAGGTGTCCATGGATCGACCTGCCGTTGACTCGGGCTCAGTCCTTGATCAGACGGCAAGCTATCACTGTCTGCAAGCCCGATATGATAATATGATATATGAATGATAGCCAAAATTCTCTGCACAAATGGCCGCCGCACTAAGCGTTTTGTGGCGGCTAGAGGCGTAATTGGAGGATGTCCTCTACCTCACGCATTTTACCTCCGTCTTCGCTAACATTACAGCTTCGCAGAAGGAGCTTTGGGAATGTACCTACAGTTGGTCAATTAGAGAAGGCTAGACACATTTCGTGGAATTACGACTAGGTATTTACTCTATTAATAAAACGACTTTCAATTAATCCATGTACTCAACTTTGACTAAGTGAGAATATTGTAAAACAAAATGTATGTCATGGATTTTATTATGCATGAAAACGCGTAACATGACCATTAAGCCTCCTGCAGACACACGCGATTAATCGCGCGGGGCGACATGTCGCGGTCCATTCGCAGTATTTTTAGAGTGGAAATTAGCTTGGCTCGTTGTCGCAGCGAGATTAATCGCGTGTGTCTGCAGGAGGCTTTACTATCTCTATTCTACTAAGAAAAGACAAAAAATCTTTTTAAAATGCAAAAATTGCATGGACTACTCATCTTGCCTTTCTAAAAGGCCTTATCAATTGATACTGTGTTACCTATAAGTATTATGTGTGATCTACAAATAAAAAAAAATAACATCACCAAATTGCTTTTTCAGAACATCCCACAAAGCAATTGCGCAAATGTTTATAAAAAGCATCTCTCTGTCCCTCCATTCAGGCGAAAGCGCTTCAATCGCTTTTGTTTTCCCGATACAATTCAAGGTCGCTTCAAAGCGCTGATTTATTAGAACTGTAAAATTGGGTTAACTCACCGCTTTGTTTGCCAATACACAATCCACGGGCAACTCGGAGGAGGAAAACAAGTTTACCGTGAAGAGAGAATTACGTAATAAAATTGGTGAGTGAAAAAAACTGGCTAAGTCTGCTTCGGACGTTTGTATTGTGTGGTTCCGTGCCACAGTATACCAATAATAAGAACTGTTGATAAAAAACAAACATGGTTAATAAAATACTAATCATTGATCAGATGTTGTTCAAATGGCCGCTAAGCTGAAGTGGGACTTGGCTGGCCACGATTACCGGATGCCCAATGAACTGTGGGCCAAAATAACCACTATGTCGAGCCAAGACACCTGTCGCTCACATTAGCCTGGATCGGTATAGTTGGAAGACAAGTTTAATAAGGTTTCTCTTTGAATGACACAGGCTGGTAGTAATGATCAGCAAGTTCTGATGAACGTGTTAGTGACCATGTCAGTTTTAAAACTTTCACCATAGCTACTATATTAGATTTCTAAAACGCCACAAACAGAAGTTTGTTTAGTGTACCCCTGATTTATGTGACCATAGTATTACCCACCAAGTGCCTTAGATAGATCCTTTTCACTGAAGCACGATTTTAAAATACTGGGTTATTTGTAAAACATTTACAAGGTTTCATGTGCTGAAAGTACTGATGGTTATATTAACAACTTTTACTATGAAACCAACCCAAAGGTTATGAATGTTATAAAAATAACCTTGTATAAAGCAATGTGTAGACGGAAAAGAAGCGGGCTTTAGTAATAGGATCCCAGCGGAGTCTAAGGCCCAGCGCCCGCTATCGGCATCGGCAAGGCTGAGGATTTTAGGTGATAAAAAGCATTATACATTAACTTCATGGCAATAAAGTAGAGATTGCCGATGCAGTAGCCTCAAGCATACCGAAGCGGTATTTTTGTTACTACGATCATATATCATGGAAATTTCTACTTTATTGCCATGAAGTTAATGTATAATGCTTTTTATCACCTAAAATCCTCAGCCTTGCCGATGCCGACAGTGGGCGACGGGCCAGTAATATGATCCCATTGTCACTTTTTGGGTGCGGAGCGGACCCCTAAAAAGAACCAAGCAGCCAGTGAATTCACTTAATTCAAAATAATAGGAAGTTCTCCGGCACAGTTGCTCAAAGATTCTCCAATCGGGGTCCGAACCTTGAGCATTTTGTTTTGAAGATAATGCGAAGTAAATTCACGCCCGGAGGCCGCGCGTGGCTCAAATTGCTTGCCAAGGACCTGAAGTTAAATCGACTTCAGAATTTTTACTCTCTCCGGATGTGAGGACCGATAGGGCTTATCAAGAGAATTTTTAAGGCACCAGAAAGGTTTTCTCGACGAAAAAGGTTAGAATAATAGTTATAATCAGTTTTGGGGTATAACGGCTCGTTCATAACTGAGTGGTTCGGCGGGAGGCGCGAATAAGACATTAATTACTTTGTTAGTACGCGAATTTGAGGACACGGTTGGCGCACTCGCTGAGCGATCACTATTATGTAACGTGTCGCGGGTTGGATCCCCGCGCTGAACAAATATTTCAACGGTCTCTACATACAAACGAACATGTCAAAAACAATGTGTACAAATGTGTTCATAAGAGCGGTTTGAACATTAAAAACACTCTCCAAAGCCCTTATCACGAGTTTTCACTATTTTACTTTACAGCGTCTTTCCAGTATTACAGCGTTTCTTGTATGGAAAAATGGAACAGCGCCTCTTGTGTGCGAAAAAGTAACTAATTTTTTCCTTGAAATAATATATGTCAAATAATAATGTTAAAGTTCCAGTTTATACGTCACAATAAGAGAAAACTCATGATAAGGCCTCTGTAAACCTCGTTTTTTGACATGTCCGTTTGTACAGTCAGAATCAAAAGTTACTGACCACATTCAGATTTTCAAAATCGCTGTACACCGTAATAATACATAATAATACGGTGTACAACGATTTTGAAAATCTAAATGTGGTCAGCAACTTTTGATGCTGACTGTACGTAGGGACCGACGATTTGTATGACCTACTAATAGTTGTTTCGGGTCTGGGTGTTTGTATATGTGAGTTTCTATGTTTGTAAACGCACCCACGATACATGAGAAATTACTAGTGTGAGGCAATGTTTAAAAAAAAAGAATTTGCCTCTGGCGGGCGGCGCCTTATGGCATATTTCGAACATTCCCGCTCGCCGCGCCACGCCAAGCGATCGCTCACAGCGGTAAGGTTGTGAAAGGGCCGTAAGTATTTTGAGTTTGCCCATTTTGCGTGCTCACTGTAGTACGTGTGATAGATTTTAAGTTTGATTTGGGTAAAGGAATGTGATTGACTGCTTTGGGATTAAAGTTGGGAAAGGTTAAGTCGGGTCGAATAAGGAACTGGAATTTATATCCGCAGTGCTTTTGGGTTCAGGGTTTGTATTGATTCTGATAGATTGTGAATATTTTTGAGTTCTGAAGGTCTTATAAGGCCTTTTCAACTTTAGCAACATCATACTATTCAATATTCTATTCTATTGTCCAAGCATACAATACATTTTATTACTCAAGTTTTTTTTTTTATGCTAACTTTCTCATATTTAAGTGAACTATGTATTTTCTTTTGAGAAGAAGCATACAATAGATGAAAAAAAAATATCTTAATTCTATGACTTACTAACATTGCTAAAGTGGTGTTTAAAGATCCCGATTATTTTTAGATTTTCGGAGTATTTTCAATGCTCTTGGTAAAGAAGAGTTAGTTCTCAAATTCAAAACCACTCTAGATTTTTTTCTGCGTCATGCGTGCGTTGAGAAACAAAGAAACACACATCAAAAACACAAATATTTGTTTCGAGACGACTTCGATCAAGTGGAGGAACCTCGTGGCTAAATAATAACAGCCGCACAGGCCGATCTTCCGGGTTAAGCCGCGCTTGCCGAGGTTGGTCTGTGGATGGGTGACCATCTGTCATAGCGAGTTTCCTCCGTGCCTCGGAAAGCACGTAAAGCCGTTGGTCCCGGCTGTCATTTGTAGATCTTTGACAGTCGTTACTGTTAGTCTCTAAAGTCTGACAACCAGTCTTACCATGGAGTATCGTATTACGCAGTTACTGGGTTGTGGAGGTCCGATAGGGAGTCGCTCCATGTAAAATACTGATATTCAGCTGCATCTGGTTCGACTGGAAGCCGACCACAATATAGTTGGGAAAAGGCTCGGCAGATGATGATGGCTTTGAACAAGTGACATGCTGCTCACAGTCGATCACTCAGCCCCTGAGCCAACATAACATTAGTTACACTGAAAGCGTAGCTTGAAATCAAAACTAAACATAATTTTCGATATTAAACCCCTTTTTTCGTCCTCCCACCTAGAGTGGACCTATTCTTGTACTGACTTAATCAACGGTGATCCTTCTAAAGCCCTTTACGTTCCAGGGTTACTGTACCTGATGTGATAGTCTCGAGGTGACTCATATTAAAAACCACAAGCAGTATATCGGTGACTATATTTTCCCCAAAAAGCAAAAACCCACAACTTAATAAATAGCCATCGAATTCCATCCCTATATCACCAAAAGCCATTAAAATTTAAAGGTATTTTAGCTGGAAACAGTAACGAATGTTTCAATATATCTTATGTTGGAACAAAATAGAAAATGTACGGCTTCATCCCCCATTAGCTTTATAGCTAGTACATCGAGCTGGCAAAGTATTGTGCGTTCCAATGTATGGGTGGAATGTATGGGAGTCGTGTGGGCGTTCGTCCAAGTCAGTCGGCCATTGAAGGGGCAAACGGTATGGGAAGTTTATGGGTTATATGTGGAGTTAGTGATTGATTTGCTATTAATTAGTTGTTATTTCGGGGTGATAATGAAGTGATTAAAATGTACTTTCGATAGATGCGATATATTGGAAAAATGGACTGTTTGCTTCAGATAACTGACTTATTGCTGAGAAGTTATGAGATCACTGCTTTTCTTTTTCATCTTTCGATACCTTTTCTATAATCTGTTTTGCTTTAAACAGTAAAGATAGTCTAAAGAATACAGGCAAGAAATATCTTTATTTCTTACCTGTATTCTGCGAGAGATTTTCTTTTAATTGTTTTGGGGCCGCGGGACTGTCTTATGGAACTTAAAGGGCTATTGAAGGATACGTTGGATATAGTTCACTACGAATCTGATTTTATTTTTCCACGATAAAAAATGGTACAATTGTTGAGAGGTTCAAATTGAACCTT
Source organism: Agrotis exclamationis (assembly GCA_950005045.1). Lineage (NCBI taxonomy): Eukaryota > Metazoa > Arthropoda > Insecta > Lepidoptera > Noctuidae > Agrotis > Agrotis exclamationis. The sequence continues at coordinate 17,656,967 of OX465436.1, forward strand.
ATGTCTTATATTTTTTCACAACCTACAATAAGGCTCGCATCATCATACCTAACAGTATTAGTATTTCTATTACACTTTATATACCACTAGCTATCGTATGACTAAACTGAGATTTGAATAATTCCCCTGTAGGATATAAATGTATTTTGTTACACCAATTTCTGGTAAGCAAATTCTATAGCTTATCATTCTTCTGCCCTTATCGCATACTTTTTCTTTTAAATCTTCTTTATTGCCTGTTACTTCATCAGTCACCTTTGTATCCATTATCATCTGTCACACAAAACTAGCGGTAAATAAATGAATTAAAAACAAAAACGATTAATATTTTTTCAACACATTTGCTCGAAAAATGCATTTACAAAGCCTGTATACATTGTTCTAAAGTTAAAAATTACGCACCATACAACGGAACGTGCGGTAACATAGGTACTTTCACATAAGTACCTATTTTACCGCATACCCCTCGCTGGGTGCGAAGTACTAGGTGGGGGTAGTACTATTCGATTGGAGCGCCCATGGTGGCGAAAAGTAAAACTAATGTGGGATTGTCTAAGAGCACATTCACCTTTGCCAACTATTAAAAACGCGCTAATCTCAGGAAATTCTGGTTCGATTTGAATAATTCTTTTTTGTGTTGGATAGTCCATTTATCGAGGAAGGCTATAGGCTATATAGCATCACGCTATGACCAATAGGAGCACAGCAGCAATGAAACATGTTGTCAAATCGGGAAATTCTTATTGAGAGCTTCCGTTGCGTGCGCTGCGTAAACGGTTTATATTACGCAAAAATTATGTATGACGGAATTTTTCCTCATGAAACGTTCTAAACTAAAGTCCGCGACAGCATATATCTATCTTTTAAGGTTAACTCACCATAACCTTTTTTATGGAAATCAAATTGGTTTTAAAATAATACATTACTTGCGACGGTATTTTTATGACCATAATATTAATCCTTACCCAAAAAAATACGTTAATCATTACAAACATTTAATTTTGAACAAAATTTCCCTTGACATCATTTGATTTCAATGAATATCTGACGAGATATCGTAGTTTCTTCAACGACAGGTGATGGGGAGCAGTCGGAGTACGACGGCTCCGTCTCAGAGTTCATTGAACTCTGTCATCTGTCAATTTCGAATCAATTTGTCAGACATATCTGTACGTAATTTTTATAATCGCGTTATTCCGCCAGAAAAACATAGGTCACAGCAGTTGTTGTGTTGTAAACTGCAAGAATACTAGCAGAAATAGTGAATTTAAATTTTATTGATTCCCAAGCGGTTCTTGGAAAGATGAGCAATGCAGGAGATGGTTAGCTGCCGGGAAGAGAAAAAAGTAAATAATATCATAATCCTCATTTTAATCCTGTATTTGACATTTTTCTTATAGAATACCTATGTTTATTTAATTTTGCCTATGTTTATTTAATTTTATTCAGAGCTGATGGATCGCCATGGAATCCAAAACCATGTGTTTTGTAAAGAAATCTGATTTCCATTAGAACGGTCAGAGCCGTCAACAGTGCAAACGCTAGGTGGCGCTAAAGTCGTGCACGGTGCCAGCACCGTGCGTTTTCTTTACGGTTTTTTTTTTTAATTTCCATAAAAAAAAATATAGGAATTCCACCAAAGAGTTTCACATTATGAGAATAAACAACCTGCCTGATCGAACCTCCTTGGCCCTTGGAAGCGCTTTTGCTAAATACGTTGTCTCATTTTAATACTAAAGAGTAAATGAGACAGAAGATGTAGTTCTAATTTTCACCACGTGCATGTGGCGCCATTTGCAAATTCGCGCCATTTTCATATTAGAAACTTCATAATAAACTTTGATTAATTACATATTGTACTGTTTTCTCGCAAATGTGTTGAAAAACATTGTATGACACACGTGCGGAAACACTCGTCTACTCATTTGTAAAAACCAACTTACCGCACTAGTATCATAAATAACTATTAACGTTGCATCCATTTAAAACATTATTTTATATTCTTTATCTTCAATCAATTGACGGAAATAGAATGACGCACAATAATATTATGTCGGAATCTATGAAGTTGTGTGGGCGTTGGTCCAAAAGCCAGTCGACCAATGGGGAAAATGGGATGGAGTCGTTATTGGTGTATGTGGAGTCAATGATTGATTGCTAACTGATTAGATGTTATTAGGTGGTAATGAGGTTGGGATAGTGAAGATAATTTGGGAACAAAACCTTACCCTTATGTCATCTTAATGTATCGAGGAAATAGAAGGTGAATTGGAGGATTGAAGTGCTGCTCTATAGTTTCTGTTGTCTTCAAAGAAGAGTGGCGGGTGTTTACGTTTGTAGATCTGTTATAACTATGTATACCTACGTTCACAAGTTTAAACAAATTAGCCGGTTTTCGTTGTGTTTTGAAATATTTTATCTGACTTTTTTTTACTTTAAATATGTGTTAATAAAAAAAAAAACAATTCACTCAAACCTTGAGATACTCGTAATAAGGGAACGGAAAAGTAGCCAGTGAATTCCACAAAACTAATAAATGAAGAATAGTATGGGTTTTGCAACCGTTCATGTTTACGTTTATGTACGATCATAAACTGAAGATTTTTTCAACTCCAAATAAAATATATCTGACTCAATCGATCAGACAAATAAAAAAATAAGTCTCGTCGTAGCCTTGAAATCACTGGCAAAGAAACAACCCTTTCATTAATGTAAGACAAAAAACATGATGAGACGCACACAATATAAGCACAGTTACACTGTTCCCTCAATCTACATTTACGAGTCACTGGGGCAGCAAGTTGATAAATTTTATGTTTTTCCTTCATTTTTAGAGCCGTATGTAAATGTGTAGTGACGAATAATAATATCTAGACTGATGTCGCGAAGAAAAAGAGGTTATGGAACATATTTGTTGGGGGAAATTTATAAGGTAAGAAGGAGTAGCCATGTTCTAGACACGTTCTATCATAAATATACTTCATTCATCAGGTGAGATCAGGAGTGAGGACCATTAGGCAATAATAACAATAACAAGTAATGCTCATTTCTTATGGTTTGTGATTTAATTATCAACTTTCTTCAATGTGAGACTAAGAATTGACAACAATTACTCATGGTTAGTTTGGGAGGAAGAGAGAAAGTGGCAGAATGGCATTGTATTGATATTGTATAAATATGGTTGAAAAGTTATTTATCCTAGGTTATCTACACATTTAATAAAGATACTTTAAGTTCTTTAAGGTAGCCATTTCAATTCTAACTAATATTGAAACAATCCAGCACTAAAAAAACAGTCCATTCCCAAAATACAGTTCCCAAAAACGTCAATACACTTCCCATCGAATCTATTTTCCCATCTATATCAATGCATTTCACCCGCACCGCTAGGAAAACAAACAAAAAATGTTTGTGCCAACATTTGGCCAGCCCCCAAAACCTGGCTGTATACAATACAGAGCTTTTTGTTCCACTTATTAAATAAAACAGGCCAGTGACCTAACAGGGATTGATGGCAATATCCTCACGTTGTTGGCAAACAGTTTGGTCGTATGTAGCCAAAACGGTCACATTTTTATGGCCTCCTTGACCCGATAATATGGCTTACTTTGTCATTAATATATGGCCTGTGAATGGGGATTGGCGAAACTGGGAATAAAGTGGTAATTCCTGCTGGTGTCGAAGTTTGTTTGACGGGGTGAGATATGGGAAGTTTTGTTCCCGCGTGAGAATTGGGTTAATGTGGTTTTTGTAATCAAGATGTTGGCACTTTGGCAGTGTGTTCCTCAATGTTGCTATTATTTCTGGGTTGTGTTGTTCCAATGTTCTTTATGTGTCTCTAGGTAAAAGACCATTTTTTTTTTCAAATCGAACTTGGTCTATATTTTCTCAGGTCAACTTTTTCAAAACATTTTCTGTCTGCCTTTTATACGGATTACCTACTTTTCAAAAACCTACAATGGATCTCTCGATTCATTCATTCTATGTTCTCACATAGAGCATATTTGACCTACACTATCCAAGGTTGCACACATAAACTACCACATTTATTCTCTTTGATTGAAACAGACACCAAGAAAAAAATTGTATCCAATATAGACTATTAAAAAAAAAAAACTGAACGAACGGACACCGTCAAAAAAAAGTTGTCAAACCTTTTTTCGCGTCAGTCAACGGGTACGAAAATGAAAAATCCCTTGCTTTGGACCATCGATCTAAAACGACCGTATATTTTGATGTACGGAACCTTTCGCTGTATTTATTACCGTTCCCGATTCGGGTAACCGGTCAGTGTCGGTTGATAGATGGTATTATGCTAATGTGTTATGTTTGTTTTTGGTGCTCTATTAAGGCTCTGATGAATGCGATGATAGGGCGTGGTTACTGTGAAGCGGCTATACCCGTAACCGGAGTCTAACCGGTTATACTAGGGGGTGTAATGTAAGGTTATTTATACAAGAATAATTTTAATAGACGGTCATTGTGGTGGTCTACTAGTTGGAGTATTTTCGCTGATAACATTAGCAAGTAAAGGATCTCTCAAACTGGAATGAAGTACCTACGTACTATGTTACTACAATAACGGAGAACACGTCATGAAGTCGCTTTAATATATAACGTTTAGATAAAAAAGTACTTTGAGCAAACTACTTAATTTTCAATCTAATAATATTATCTTGCCATTCATTTAATCATCATCAGCCTATAGTCTTTCCTCTGGGCTTTCTCTGTGAGAGGAGTGGGCCATAATCTACCACGCGGGCTCATTGCGGGTTGATAAATGTCACATATCTTGGAATTTTTTGGTTCTAGGACATGCCGGTTTCTTTTCAAAATTTCCTTCACCGTTATAGAAGCAGTGGTGATGAAATAAATTACACAAAGTAATGCACCTGACTGGGTTCGAGTCCACGTCCACTCGTAACTCAAGCCGATATCAATGCTACTAAGAAGCTTTTTTTTTTGTCCACGGTGTCCTTCAATAGCCCTTTATATTCCGGGGTCACGGTAATGAGATAAGTCCCGCGACCCCGGCAGGCTTTGGCCCTCTAGAGAGGGGGCCCCGTCATCTTGCTGACGCTCTTTGAGGCGCGCGTGGAACACAACGCGCCGTCGACCCGGGCATGGTCCATGGTCGGGCAGCGAGTTGCCCTTTACTCGCCGCCCGCATGCCCGCGCCTACGGTGGCCGGAGATCGTCTTGCGACGTCCGTCGCCGTGGGTGTCCACCACTGCGGGTGGGGTGGAGGGAGGACATTGTCCTCTCCCTCACGCGACCCGCCTCTTCCTTCGCGAGCATGACTGCTTCGCAGAAGGAGGCGACCGGTCCCAGTCCGTCTCGCCCCGCAGCATGGCCGCAACCAATGCCGGGCGCGAGAGGTCTCCGCCTATGCTACTAAGAAGCTTAGCAAAAAAAAAAGTGAGCAACAAAATCTAGTCCTCAAAATATAAAGCTAGTAGCATAACAGCGGGCCTCGCCTAGCCGCCATAGTATGCAGGGGCTTTGATGACGTATAAATTTGCGCGCCTCGCAAGGGATTTGCCATGGTCAGCCAACCGCAAATAGCGCATTATTGGTGGTATTCTGTGTTTGTGAAATATGTGCTGTGACGGCCTATTATGTAATATTAACGTGCTCGTGTATTCGTGTGATTTTGTTCAGCTACGAGAGATTTGATTATGGTTTGTCCAGGCTTATGTAGTTTTACAATTTGAAGTGTTATTTATAATTTGTGCGTGGTAGGTTAAATTAAAATCCTGCGTTATTGGTCGAACTTTCCGACGTTAGTTTAAAAAGATTTTTAAAGAACAGTACCCCTAGCACGAATATTTGAAGGTTTCGTCTCGCCACCGTATCGTACTGTCGATACAATAACGGCATACAACGAAAGTCGGAAGCACGAAGCACTTTCGAATTAGTACCGAGGGCGCGATACGAAAACGTTGGTGACGTCATACTAACGTAAATAAGGATGAATGTTTCGTTCAGAAACTGGATTTTTGTAAGAAAATTAGTGATTTTAGGGCATTTAAAATTGTAATACTGTTCAATTTATGACGCAATACAAAGGAACTGCAGAAACAGTTAATATATAATTAAAATAATTACTAAAACGTTGTGTTTGATTTGACTGCGTTCCTAAACGAACGTCTGTCATACTGGCACAAATAAAAAGCCATGAAAAAAATTTGATTTAGAAAAAAAGCTTGTGTCATACCTACCTAATGTCTATATTGTCAAATCTGTCCGCTGTCAAGAGGTTTCAAATCAATATTCAATGATTTTGTTGTTATAGTTCGTTATTTTTCTGTAAGCTATTCCAGTAAACTGAGAAAACTAAACGGAAGTATTCTTACTGGAGTAACTATGTAATTGACACCCTGATCAAGAAGGTCTGTTAACCGGTTGAACAGAAGGTCCCCCACGATATTCAATGATGAGACGAGGCTCTCGTTTGGGAATTCAGCGAAGAGCTTGAATTGAAGACAGTACTTCACGATAAGGCTTGCATTATGAAGAAATTCCTATCTTTGAGGTCCTAACTAACTAATTCAACATAACTAATACATTGAACTGTGGTCCATAACCAAATGTTTATTTTGTATTTTTAAGTGTGAATGTTTTAAATCCTTATTAGTCAATGCGAATATCTATGAGTTTGTTTGTTCTTTCACGTTATATTGCTAGACCGATATTGAATAACACAGAGTACCTAAGTGCGGCCAGGAGACGATAATAGGCTAAGGAGCATATTTTGTCATGGTATTTAATGAAAAATGTATTGTAAAAATAAAGAAAAACTTTATGAATGTTCTGTGTTTGATGATTTTATTTATTTTATTATAATAATGACAATAATATCAATCAATGAATCGAGCAATGATTGAGAAGCAACATGATAGGTACGGTTGCTAAAAGATCTATGTAATCCTGTCATGTCAAGTGCTTATTTTTTGTGAATTATGGCAGCATAAATAGAAAGATATCATATTATTATAATAAATATTGGAGCACACATTCATTTTTTAACAAAATAAATCAAAACAATCACTTAAATTATAATTTTATGCTCAATAATAAACTTGACGAAAGTTTTCTCACTGTCAAATTTGAAGTGAGTAAATATTCGAGAAACTCGTAAGCCAGCCTTCGACAATTGCGAAACTATCCGTCATTTTATGCCTTCGTGCCTATTTTCATACAAAAGGCTCAAGTTACATTTCGAATTAAATACGAAGATGATACTAAATTTACGTATTTTTGTTCGTGCTCCGAAAATTAGTTCAATTTACGCTCACCAGAGGCGCTGTTCAAGTTCCCATACAAAATGCTTTCCAAGACGATACGAATACTTTTTCGAAAGTGATTCGTGCTCGAGGTACAGGTGGAACACTGACGATACTAGACACATACATGTTTTGTTTCTTACAACAATTAAGTTCCAGCCTACAAACATTTAACTTTACTAATTTATTAAGCAGAAAAAACACCTATTAACATCTTAAATTAAATCTAGAAAAACTACCGACATAAATTCCAACTGCAGCGTCCATTACACGTAAAACACCTAACCTTTTCACAAAATTAAAACAACCCCAGCATAAAATACATAACATTATCTTTTAAAACACTTTGAACTACATCTTCGTATCGAAAGGAGCTTTTAACTACGAAGGGTGTGGTATTAAACAGGCTTTGCCTTGTCACCGTCCTCGAGGCACTAGTCGCCGGTGGGAACTAAGCTTTATTTATGTTCCTACTTTTATATTAACGGGCTTTCCGTATCTTGGAGACTTGAAAATTGTTTAATTATAGACAGCGTTCAAGGAGCTTGATTTTTGTTAAAGAAAATGCTTTTGTTTGCCTTTTAATTACCTTTTAGTACTAACTTGAAAGGTTATGAAATAAATATCTGTGTTTCTGCGAATTTTGAATTATTTTCGGCTTGTTTTTGATTGAAGATTTTATTTTTGTCTTGGTCGGTCGATAACCTTTATCTACTTTAAAAAATCGAAAACTGTTTTATTCATCACCGATGAGAAAATAAGTGTACCGAAATATTGTGGTAACCGTTTGTTTATCGATGTTCCTTACACCCTGTATTTTACAGTAACGTGTCAAAAGCACTCGTTTTATTCACAAACAGATACACCGTTCAATAAAGTTATATAACAACGTTTACAATAGAACAACAGACTGTTTGTGTATTGCTGTGACGCAAACGAGAAAAAAATTGTAAATTTTCATACTGATTTGATTATAGAATTTGTGAATGTACGAGTATAAAGTTGATAAAACAAGATTTTTTTGTTGTGGTGGTAAAACGTTGATTTGCATATTTCTGTCAATGCATAGTTCGAACCTTAACTATCAGTGTTGGTCGCGGGACTAACAAGCTGCCGTGACCCCAGCACGTAAAGGGCTATAATTGAAGGACACCGTGGATTTTAGTCAGTACAAGTTTGACGTTAACTATCGTAATGACACACCATCAGCGCGATATCAAGCTGCAATGTGTCACACAAGCGTGCATACGAACTATGGTGAGAGAAACAATGTGTAGTTTCTGTTTAAAACGAACCGGAAGCCTACCATGAACTAATTAAAAACGATTCAAAAGCAAGACATTTCAGTTTAGCATCCTAAACTGCACCGCGTAAAGTCGTACCATGACGTTCAATACGCTCAGCGTCATTTGGATCGTTAACAGTGAATGAAACATCGCAATTTGTGGCTGAAACGTATAAGGTGAAAAAGAGACAACGCTTTTATTAAATAGCGTTGTCTCTTTTTCACCAAAAACGTTTCAAATGACTTTGTTTCTTTGGATAGCTTGTAGCGTCTAATGACTTCGGTAACATCGTTATTGAAGAGGTCCAACTGGTCGCGAGACTGGAGCCTCTTATGTTCTACGCCATAGAGTGAGGCAAAAAACTCAATAAAAATGGATCATCGGACTATTAGAGAAAAACAAATGCGGTTGAAAAAATATATACTTATAGGATAGGTATTTTAAACTTTAAAAGAAAGTACACTTACGTTGGTTTTTGTAAAAACTACTAAAAACTTTATATTCGTCAACAATTAACTTTTACTGAATCGCTTATTTTGACAGTTGAGCGTTTCAGTTGAGCTGCTATAAGACGTCATGGTACCAAACCAGTACAAAATTGAATGAATGAATCCAAAACTTGCGACTCAGTTTGGCACAATCGCTGTCAGATGGTATGGCCTACTAGATTGAATCGTTAAACTGACGTCATGGTAAGAATTATAAGAACAGTTCAGTTTAGGTCCTAAACTCGCTCGCGTTAAGAGCTCGTGGTAAATTGTCAACTTTATGCTTTAGGGTATAAAATTAGAAGGCCAAAGCCTGTCGGGATCGCGGGACTGTCTCATCAGGTAAACGTGACCCTGGAACGTTAAGGGCTATTGAAGGATCACCGTGGTTTTAGTCAGTACAAGTCTGATAGTCCCTCTCGCTCAACCCTGGATGGACCTATTTGATGATTTTACCACGATAAAAAAAGGCAGAAAACTGAAAATCTATAAAAATACAAAGATTTTCGACCAACGTTTGCCACACGTTAAGCCTTCTGTTTTGTCGCACTAGCGTCAATCGAACATCCATTTGTAAAGCCCACGGTACACTTACATTGTTTGGTAAACCAAACGTGCCACTATCGAATTGCAAGTAATACTACCAAACGATTCTAAAGCTTAGTACACACAGCACACACCCAAGGCTCCATCCATCTCACCCGAAATCAGAACACGTCCTAATTTGATATCGGTACCCTTTCCGTCTGTCAGTCATAACGGAATTGAATTGTGCCCTATCATGGCTCATAATACCCGCTCGTGTACACGTAAAATTTTATTCATTTATTCAGTGGCCTTAATATCTGAGGGGTTTTGTTCAGATGAGGATGGTGAGCAACTTCATAGTTGAATCTCATCTCATTGATTATGAGATAATAGAAAAAAGTAAAAGTCCCAGACATGAAAAGTGTTCATAAGATTTAAATTCTGTCTGGACAAATTTATGGTTGTCGCCACTGTTAAATTCTGATTTTCAGGGTATCTAGTGATTAAAGGGCCAAAGCCTGCCGGGGCCGCGGGACTGTCTCATCAGGTAACCGTGACCCTGGAACGTAAAGGGCTATTGAAGGATTGACGTGGATTTTAGTCAGTACAAGTCTGACAGTCCGTCCCGTAGTGCATCAGGTTTGTCTCTAAAAGTGTTAGGTACTCGTATATCGTCGCCAGAAAAAAAAAGAAAATAAAATCATTGCATTTGTAGTACCTTTATAGTCCCTGTAAAGTCCCTATTAACATCTTCAAAATTTGAAAATATATGTCTTAGTTCTGAGCTGTTCATTTTAATTGGAAATAAATCAATAAAATGTATGTTAAAAGGTGCATCCACACAGAGCGAGCAGCCTTGCGAGGCATTTTCCGTGCGAAGCAGCTCGGTTAAGCTATTGTCAAACAGACAGGCGAAGCGAAGCGTTTTTGTTTGTAATGTAAGGAATTGTTTGAAGCCTGTCACATAGACTATCGGTTTTCGCGCTTTCGCTTTTCTATATGATAGGATTCGAATCGCATTCGCTTCGCCTGTCTGTTTTACAATAGCTTTAGTGTGGACGTGTCACGGCCGAGGCAAGCGAATGCGCTGCCGCGGCCGAGTGACCGAGCGCTCGAGCCATCCAGTATCGGCTTTTGTTTTGCTCGCGTATAATTATTGTTTCGTGCCTCGGTCGAGAAAAAATAGACGCGTCCACACAGGGCAAACAGCTGCGCCAGGCAGTTTCCTCGCGCGGCATATGCCTCGCGAGGCTGCTCGGTCTGTGTGGACGCACCTAATTAATTATGAAATGGTGAATGTTTAATTGGATGTTTGTTACTCAATCACGTACAAAATAGGTTATAGTCTGAAATGAAATGAAACATATTATGTTTCTGCTGTAAATGTTCCCGTGGGTGGGAGCTGTTTTAAAGTTACGCATGGGAGAAGCCGCTGATAGCAGCTAGTACTTTATATTAATATAATTATATTAAATATTGCGAAACAACTGATATCTGATACAACTTTATCAAAGAAAACATTACAAAGGCAGTCGAGTAAGATATTTCTAATATTTTGTTGTGCCCTCCAAAGAATCTTTACAATCAAATTAATAACTTTGAACCCAATATACCTCTAAACAAAACGAAAATTCGAGAAGCAATACTTGTTGAAATATTAATAAACATAGCAGCTTTGTGTAACGATACTATCAAAATTACTTTCAGAAAAGCGGTTAAAAAGAAAAAAAAAATGGATCATGCAGAAAAGCAATTAACGCACGTTTTGTATAGCGTCAAATTGCTCGTCCGCGGCTGGCCTTTGTTGGCCATTGTTGGCCGTATCGCCGTGTGAACCTGCCTTTATAACTCGTTTAAAGAACAAGGGATAACCGAAAGAAGAGAAAAATTTGTAGAATGTTTAGTTTTAATTTATGTTAGACTATTGGTATGCATATTGTGGTTCGTAGAATTTCATGTTTGACATTATGAAATTAGTATTTTCAAGTGTACATCGGTGTCAATTTGAAAAGACGGGTGACGGGTATGGAGATCACGAAACGGATTTTGAGGCGGTTTCCCGCGCGGATAAGCGGACATGGGCCGATCTGTCATCCGCGGCCGCGCGCGGATCGTTTGTAATAGTAAATTTTCAAAAATTAGATCATGTTGATGAGTTCTCATAAAGTCGAGTTAAAATGAATGTTTTAAAATTACTCTTAATTTAAAACATTTACTTGCCTTAAATTTCAACTTCAAGAAAAACAGGATCCCTAGTCCCAGCGGTGGGAATCTAAATCCTAAATATGCTAATAAATTCACAGCTGAAATGGATCGTTAACATAGACTTGCTAAAACCACGCTAGTTCTGAGTTATGTTTTGTTTAGGCCTCCATCCCTCCCTAGAGGGAAATTAAGTGAATTTCACGTTTTACTGTAATTTATACGTGCGTGTATTTTGTATTAAAAGTTTTAGGCTTCGAGTTTGGAGGCCATATTGAAATGGAGCCTTTAGTTATTATGTGAGATTACTGACCTTATTCTTTATCAATTAGTAAGTTTATTTTCGGACGCTAGGGTGTTAAAAGTTCTTGTTAATTATAAATTATGATATTGCCACAAGATTCCGGATTAGTTAATAGTCAATAATGTCAATCCAATTCTTTAAGCATGCCTACTATGTGACCCTTAGTCTACACCTATTTTTGTGTCTTACGATCCCCGGCCATTTTCCACAGTGGCTGAGGCGTTGTCTCTCTCTCACGAGTTCGGCCTCCTCCTTTGTTCGTATTTATGTTTCGAAAAAGGACACTGCCGCTAATCAACCTGCACTTACCTATATCTCGTCAAATAAACACTCTTCAATTACCAAGAAATTCTATTCCTGGAACTATCAAACCGATTCAAACAAAAACAAATAGAAAGAAAGTAAAAACCATTAAAAAAATAAAAGAAAAAAACAAAAAAAAACCTTTCTAAGATATCAACGGTCTTGTAGCAGGCGTTCCTCCATTCCTCGTTTCCTCCATTCCTCGATTCCTCCGTTCCTCAATTCCTAGTGCATCCGAGACTAATTTTCCGAGTCATTGGTCAGTTTTACACTACGCTGGTCCTCAAGAAGATGTTTCGATTACTCCGTTACAACTTTGCAATTCTAATTTGCCTGCATCGTCGTCTGTCTATAAAAATGTATTCGCTTTGATCGAGGGAGAGATACTCGTATTTAAGAGTTCATTGCGTTTGAAGTTGGGTATTATAGATTTGAAGATGTTTGAAAGTATTGACATAGAATATCGTTTATTTCGGTATTACAATCCCGCGCGATTTCCGCGAGAAGCGGGTGCAACCGCTAGCAACAACTAGCAAGTAAGCAAGGTACATCATAAATTAACTACCAGACAATAAAATCACGCTTTTAGACCTAGATCTACAAAAGGATATCATCATCTGCCTAGCCTTTTTCTAACTACGTTAGGATCGACTTCCAGTCTATACCAGATATAGTTGAACACTGGTATTTTTAATGACCTTACACTAGGGCATGCTCCCGGGAAATCACGGTACCGATAATACCAGGAAATCCCGGGATCCGGTTCCGGGTTTTTATTCCGTAGTCCCGGTTCTTTAGATACTTTATTATTTTCTTTCTTTTTTTCAATATAAAGTAACAAATCATTGTCAATAAACTACTCCTTATACAATAAATATAAAACAATTTAACTGAAAATACTGAGAATTTTCTAAATTAAAAATAACTAAAACCCGACTACGAAAAAATCGCGCACTGAAAAGTATGAATCAATTCGTCGAATTTAAGTTCTATTTGATATTTTCCTAATTTGATATCAAAATAGCATTTGAATTCGGTTGTCATTGTGTTCTGATGATAATTGTCTATTATAGATTTACGAACAATAGTTACTTTAATTAACTACACCAACCCATATTTGTAATGAGTTCATTTTTCAGCAGATTTAGATAATTATAATTATGTAGTGCGCACACACATGTCCTTCATACAAAAAAAATAATAGCGATATTTGTACAAAAGAACCAAAAGTATCGAATTTCCCGGTAAATCGCGGTTCCAAGTCCAGTACCGAAATTCCACTCCCGGTACTGCATCCACTACCTTACACCCTAGGTATTTTTAGTGACCATACCCTCATCATCAGCCTATATTAATCCACTGCTGGACGTGAGCCTGTCCCAATGTACGCCACTGAGCCCGAACGTGAACTTACCTCATCTTCCAGTCTCTGCCGGCTCCATTTCGCAGTCGAAAAGACGTGGCATAACTGATGTGAGAACTAATAGAATAATGATATTCAAAAATTCATCCTGTAAAGTGTGTAATTTCACCGTTTACTATTTTTCTTAAGCTTTCCTAATAAACGAACTACTTCCTCATCATCCGATCGATATTTCCCGACCATGGCGTACTATTTTACCGACGTCAGATAAAATACTTTCGAACAAAAACACACCATTCTTCCTCCACTTAGCGTCGGCCACACGACCACAAACTTGACACTTTATGAGTTGGTCCCTCACGTACACTTCTATTATATTCACATTACTGGAAAGCAATGCTGAAGGTATGGTCAACAAAAGAGATAAATGTTAGCAGGCAGCAAGATTTCCTGTTGTTATAATGGTCGCATACTGTTAAAGAAATTTGAACGCAGACACATAGAAACTTTAAAAAACTGTTTTAAACTTGCTGTCTGTATACTGACTTCTTTTGATGACTGTACATCGACCATGATAATGACATCGACATAAGGGTAGTTTCGATTCCCACCCAGGACAAATGTTTGTGTGATGAGCACGATCATTTGTTCTGTGTCTGGGTGTAATTTATTTATCTATAATATTTATGTATTTGGAAATATGTGTATATAAGTACGTTTATCAGTTGTCTAGTACCCATAACACAAGCTCTGCTTAGCTTGGGACTAGATAGCGTTGTGTGATAGTTGTGGAATATTATTAAAAACCAGAATAAAGTTCATAATTATGCTAATAGATATAACCACACGTACGATCTAAATTGATTATCAAGTTCTAAATTAACGCGAGCGAAGCTGCGTGCAATATCTAGTTAATAATCAACTCTTTACCAGAACAAATACTCACCTAAATTCCAACAGCATTATCCTATTAAATTATTCCAATAACAAAATATCCATCCAATGTTTCAAAGCTTCATAATTACACCTATTCACTTTTTCGCCTATACAAACAAAATTAACCCAACAAATTAAGCGACTATCACCTCTAAAGCTCATAACAACACCTATTATAACAAACTAAAATCGCATGAAAGTGATCACGGCAATACCTCCATATAAATATTTATTATGCTACATCAATATGTATGCAATCGTTAAGCACAGGCCCCGCGCATAATACAGAGTGTTCGACTAAATTAACACAGGGTGGGTTCCACCGAGAAATAATATGATATGTGAATTTCAAATTATATAGCCAATTTATGCGGTAGTGAAAAAATGACTGGATTATGGTTTAATTTTCATTTTGAAGTGATGGAGGGTGAATGTAAAATGTTGGGAGCGTTTTAGGAGAAATTATATTATTAAAAGATGTTACTACATTCTCATTTTGTTACAGTTTTGAAAGACTTTGCGTGTATTTTACAGGCCCGGGGGCCAGGGAGGGCTGGGGTTTGTGTATTTTTTATCATGCTAGAAAAACGCCAAAAGAATTTGCAACGGGCCCCGTGCATGCTAAATCCGGCACTGCCTCTGACTAATCCTTCGGCAATTTCATACGAGATGTAACATTAAGTAGTAATACTCAATATCCTCTTGTTTTCAACATTCTTCATAGCGTAGTCAATATCCATCTTTGTAGCAATATGGACGCAGCCTCTGCAATAATACATCTGATTACGTAAATTATTCCGAATACATTACACTGAGGCGAGGCTTAAGCAGTCCCAATTTACATCGCATTGGGACTAAGTGTTGTAGCTTTTAAAAGAAAGTATTGTTTTTGGAGCTACTGTTTTTTCCGTAGAGATAGAGTAAGGGGATATCGCTTGCGCGTTGTCGATCTTGCAGAAACGTTTTATGCCTGTTTTGAAGAGCAATGTTGTAGCTTATTGGGTAAATCTTACTATATAAACCTATTAGGGGAACAGTGTATAAGACGGGGCCGCGAGGTATGATGGGAAATCACACACATAACACAAAACTAACGTAGCACAAGCGCCAACAGGACGCCATTTGCGTCTGGCCGCTTGCAAATGACGTCCTGATGGCGCTTGCTCTACATTAGTGTTGTTAAGTACTCGTATGCCTAAAGAGTGTATGTCCCTAATATACCTCGCGATTATTGACGTCCCCGTCTTATACACTGTTCCCCTATGTTAATTTTCTCTTAATTGACGAGACTGTTTAAGCAGGTTACCGTGACCCTTTTTTTTTAGCGTGGCAAAATCATCGCATGAGTCATCCAGGGCAGGGCGGAAGGAACTATCAGACTTGTACTGACTAAAATCCACGGTGTCCTTCATTAGCCCTTTACGTTTCCAGGGTCACGGTAATGGAATAAATCCCGCGACTCCGGCAGGCTTTAGTCCTCCTGAGGGGGGCCCCGTCATTATGCTGACGCTCTTTGAGACGCACGTGGAACTCAACGCGCCGACGACGTGGGTTTCGTTCAGTACGATTCTGACAGTTCCTTGCGCTCCTTCTAGAGTGGGAGTCATTTAATGATCTAGTTAGTTTACCTTTTCATTTTTAAAGAAAACGAAATTATATAGAATATGTATTATTGGATTTTAACATAGTTTAAGATGGCACTCTAAAAGCTCGCTCTCTTAAAGAAGCCTAGTGTTTTAAATCTGCGAGTTTATTAGGCGGCCATTTTGAGAATTGTCTTTTTACATAAATTATTATATTTGTTCTGCTCTTATTTTATGTTTATTTTGGGCCAGAAATCCTAGCATGACTTTTAATTTTTTTATGACGTGAAGTAAACGGGAATTTTAACGTCAGTTGGATGGAAAAAATGTGCCTCGTTCGTATACTAGAAGCGCTTTTTCGAGTCATACAATAAACGCAGTTAATACTTCAAGTACGCTGTACGTAAATAAAATACATGGATCTTGTCTCTGTTGTATACTATAATAATAATATAATAATTCTTTATTTTTTCTCTACACAAAGGATCACATTACAATGAATACAATCAAGGTTACAGTATGAAATAGGCATAGTTATGTTCCTTTGTGAGAGACTGGCGTCCATACTAGGATAACCTGTGTGACGGATCCCCAGGCTCTCATCTCGAACTACGAGTAAATACAATATAATATGTATTTGCGGGTAATTATCAGGTTCCAAAGAAAATTAAAATTATAATATTGCTGCATGTCTATTCATAAGTCCAAAGTAAAATAATGAATAGACATAAACATAAAAAACCGGCCAAGTGCGATGTTTATTTAATTGCAATTTGAGCCTCAACCACAGAATAATTAATAGTACTATACGTACAGAAGGACTACTCCAAAAAAAATCAAACAAATGTAGAATCTATATACGAGAGAATAAAGTACATTTTAACTGGCAGCCGTACCGCCCACCTACTTTTATAATAGCCTAAACTTCCCGTGCGCAAGCAAAAATGTACTGAATGGTTACGCCCGAGAGTTTATTTTGGTTTATCTGACGCCAACGACATTAAAAGGTTACTTGGGTCAAGCTCAATAGGGTTGCGACTTGCGAGTTTAGGCACAAATAGGTAGGTACCTATGCGTATTTTATGCATTTGCTAAATTACATTATTACCATAAATACCTATGTTCCTCAAGGAATTTTGTTTTTATCATCAGCCTATATCTTTTTGGTTTCGTCATCGATTACTACATACATTTTATGTATTTATTTATTTATTTACACTTTCATGTACAATTGTGGTACATAAGGCGGACTTAATGCCGCAAGGCATTATCTACCAGTCAACCTTTGGGTCAAAAGGAGAACCAGTTGGAATAGGTACAACACTACTGAAATAATTAAAAGTACTACATTATTGATTGTTAGCACAGAATGATAATAGTAGGTACCTTACGTGAGGAATAATATTTATAATAATATTATCTTTTCTACCTATTATTGTTATATTTTTGAACATTTATCTTACAAAAAAAAAAAGAAATTTTTATCGTCTATGGCAAAATAGCCAGTCCTTATTATTTTGCACTCAACCTAGTAACCGACTAATTACTATCGCATACTGTCACAGGCCCCGCGTTGCGTGTCTTTGTAGGTAGGTAAAAAAGTGGCGCAGCGAATTACGACCGCTGACCTTGAATGCGTAGTGTGGCCATTTTCTGAGTTAGAACTTTAAACAACAACGCAAACATCTTTCTACTTTCTACCGATCTTAATTCTTAGTACTCAGCTTAAGGTGAGTGAGAGTGTCGTCTTTTTATCTTGGTCGTCCAGTAGGCTCACCCCCCCCCCAATTAGTATCTCGCCTCATTTCCAAACTTGTAACCTCATGATTAGGTATCATGATCAGTTAAGCCCATACTTCACAAGCAGGGAGATAATTTTGTTGATCATTACTAAATATGTACTATATATTTTTTTTCTTCATAATAATATTGTGTTATTAATTTACCAAAAGCACCTAAAGCAAGAAACTTGTGCGTAACTACACGTAACGTAACAAAAATATTAAGGAGACGGAGCGCGTGCGTAACGGGTGGCGCGTGGCAGCCGTAGTGAATGGGCCACGACATAATGGCCCCGCAACTACTTGCAGTTTTATGCCTACACCGCGGAGTGAGACAGGCCTGCCTCAAATCAAAGTCAAGCTTTGTAGAAATGAGTAACAGTGTTAAGTTTCGACACCAAAATAATAAATAAATTGGACGAAAACTACCCTGCCACATTAAACCATGAACAAAACAAAGAGCTGATAACGAAAATCTCTCTGTATTTACAAAAATATTTTTCTACAAACCCATACGTTTGTTCAAGATCAAGCAAATCTTCTACTAAACATACTAAGTCACGTACAAAGCATATTTACAACGACTATCGCGGCAAGTTCTTAGCTTTAGTGTTCTAAGTTGTGTGCTAACTCGACATAACTTCTAAACTGATAAAAGAGGGAAAGAAAGTTATGTTCTAACTGTGACTGAGAGGGATGGAGTGTCAGCTGGATGTATCGAGCACCGTTCACAGCTTTGGGTGGTTCGACTTGAAGCAAGTAAGACCCGCTTGTCATTTATTTCTTTGGCGTCGCGATGCTCAAAACAAGGCAATTGTTCGTTTCTGGGGTATTACTATCCGTAGCTTCGGCCGAATTTTATGATGCAGAACCCTAAACAGCTTTAGGACTTGGACTTGGGCTCAAAAAACTTTTGTTTATGCAACTGAAATATTTAAACAGAAATGCAGGTTTTTAAACAAAGAACATCTAGACACCAAAAACACAATAATAAAGAAATCTCTTTGAAAATCATTTATGTTTTACAAAGCAACGTACGAGTCGATCAGAACCTAATCACTCCACATTATATTCAGTATCAATCCGCCTGCAGGTAAAGACTATTGAAGTTGTGATACAACTACATAATATCCTACCTCAAAATGTAGTCAAGTGAACATTCAGCCAGCTCTTTGTACACAGTAAAAATGTAAATCAGTATGTCAACAGGCTATGACGTCACGCCACTGGTACAAGACACGTATTATCTCTGTGAGGTCGAAAAGGCTACCATGTGAACTAAATATGAACTGATGGATCGTTTTAAATATCTTCGTTCTAAATCATGCTAGTCACAAGCTGCAAGAACTTCATGCAAGTTTGAGTACATTTTTTTTTTGTGGTAAAATCATCAATTGAGTCCTCCCACCCAGGGCAGGTCGAGAGGGACTGTCAGACTCGTACTGACTAAAATCCACGGTGTCCTTCAATAGCCCTTTATGTTCCGGGGTCACGGTTATGAGATAAGTCCCGCGACCAAGTTTGAGTACATTGCGGTATTTGTTTAATCAACTTAAATCTTTGTTATTAATCGCAAAGCTAAATTTGCATGCAACTCGCATATAATTTCTTGCATCGACTAAATGAGGCTTTAGAGTCAAAATAAGTAGATTGAATTGAATACTTTGTAACAAAACACAACCCCCATATTAAAATGGAACTAGACGTTGTATCATAATTGAGCGAATTTGGCCACAGATTGGGTTACGAACAATGAATCCGACGCGGTAGGCCCAGAAGGCGATGCTGTGACGAATCGAATTTCTAATTGGTCCCAAATAAAGTTAAAGAAGAAACAATAATTATGAAATGGTAGATAAAATTGTACCTGTCACGTTCTCGCAAACTCGTGATCTCTTGTCCTACTCGTATAATGTCATGTTTCTGATTGACACAACTGTGTCAATTACGCGTTTGTTCCAAGTTGCTCTACTGGTGTTGTATGCACAGTGCCTGCCTTAGGCCCGAGGCAGTTCTAAGAACATCGATCCCGGCTAGATCCTTACCCTATTTCATACTATCCGAGTGTATGTTACTTTGTTTTGAAGGTCTAGAATCCCAATGCCATCTCGGTTTTATATTAGATTTTGTGAATGTTGTAACCTTTTTTGTAGATTTTTAGGAAGATAAAGTTTTAGTGCGAACATTTTGGTTTAGTGTGTGTCTTGTGAGATTTATTTTAAAATCTTATTTACCTGAAATGCCGTAGTTTGGAATATTTTGTGATGGATCATTACTAATAGTCATTTTACATACATCTTTTTAACTCATGTCGTAGTCATAGGTCTTGGCTGTTTTTTCGGCAAAAAAAAGATTGGCCATGTTACTCGATAATGATAATTCCATTATAAATTAACATAGCTATCATTTTTTTTTCTTGGGTAGGGAAATATTCATATTAATCCAACCCGCTCCTTCTGTAGCCCTTTGTATTCCAAGGGTAACGCCTTTCAACGTTCTGGACAATTTACCCATTGATATTATGGCGATTTTTTTGAATTCCTTTAATTCTTTTTAGTCTATGATTCATGTTATCAATATTTTAAGTCTGTGATAGTTTATAATTTATAATATCTGACAGTTAGTAATCATAATTTATTTCAACGTAGACACCTAAATAATGACTCAATTCTTCTTTATATATAAATCCAGATAAATAATCATCATTTCATACTAAGCTTCGAAACGACTAAACCTAAACGATGACTTACAACTAACAAGTTCAATTATTCATAAACCTCCTAACATTACCTTTATCCATCTGAATATAATTTCAAACATAAGCTTTCCCTATAAATTCCTAATAAGTGACTAGAACACGAAAGCCTACACTTACCTACAAACGATTCTAGATCTACTAGTCTAATACTCATCTTCACAAACACAAGGCCATACCTAAATAAATGCGATACTGAACGCTTGCTTTTGGATATTCAACTTTAGTCTCTAAATGGTGGGTTGAAGATCCAATTGACTACTTTATTTATGCAATCGTTCAAGTCTAATACCCAGTCTTCACAAACACAAGACAATACCTAAATTAATGCGTAACTGAAACCATGATTTTGGATACTCAACTTTGGTCTCAAAATCGTGGGTTGAAAATTCAACAGAACCTTTTTTTTTAAGCAATCTTTCAGGACTAATACTCAGTCTTCACTATTACAAGACAACTACTAAATGAATGCCTAACTGAACGTTTCATTTTGGTTATTCAACTTTAGTCCTAAAATCCTAGGTTGAAAATCCAATAGAGCGTTTTTATTTAAGCATTCGTTCGTCCCTTACGCTATTACATAGTGTAATAGGATAGGTTTATACATACGGCTTCAAGTAACAAATCGTTAGCCGTTTGTCTTTGAAACCTACATTACTCTATTCCAATTGAATTTCTCGATTTAGATACTCTAGGGGGTTGTCTAGTACTCAGGGTCAATGTGGTGCCCTTTTGCCTCTATCCTATATATTTCTTCCTCACTTTAGTCCATACGATAAGGGTATGCTGAAATATACTTCGTATAAAATTGTGAGATATGTTGTAGAACGCTTTTATACTTTTCAAGTCGTGTCTATTTTGGTTCTTTACGGTGTCAGTTTATCTAGTGGTTTAGTTTTCAGATAAAAGTAAACTAGATAAACTGATAAATTCAGTGTATTGTCTGAAATCTAAATTAGGTTTTTTTTTTGTTGGAAATTGACAACAAATAAACAGTTTGTTAATTAAGAAGAAAGTGGTTTTAAATATAGGTTTTAACTATTCGTTTCCGCTATATTATGACTTTAAGCACGATTTGCAACTACGTATACACTCCTAAATAAATAACTATCAGAAAATATGATTACCTAACAAGATAATAACGATAATAAATATTGTTATTGAAAAATTAAATTAATATAATTAAATTAATTGCCGTTACAATATTGCGTCAAGGTCGTCCCATAGTTAGTTGAAATGCATCGTACGGGCTACGGGGTACGCTTTCACTCAAAGTTATGCTTAATTTGGCTTATTAGTTTAGATTATCCTGATTACAGACTGATTACGCAGGCTATATTAAATGACTAATTAATAAAGAAGATTTTTGAAAAGAAAAAAATCAGCTGAGAGTGGGAATTGAACACGCGTTTTCTGGATCTTCCTCAAAAATCATTTTTACGATGCGCGTCGCATGTTTTAATGCGTTTAAAAATAATTAATTAATGACAAAATAATAACAACATCTCAAAACCCCATACAATCCAAATGTCGCAAAACAAAATTAATGTACCAAAAACAAACGAATACTCGTCAGAAAGCTGGCTGCACACGTAACCTCGATATGTCGCGCGTTTACATAATTATTAACGTATTACTCCAGCTCGTTTGTCACCCGCCTAATCCGGCCTTAGTCGCACCTGTGCTCAGACAGGTAGGATAAGTCAAAAACAATTTTGTTTTAATGCCGACGTCATGGGGATCGATGATGTACTTAATGGTGCGGGATAATGATTATGTGGGGGTATGGATCGAGGGCCATCACTGTTCCGCGTGTACAAGGTGTGAGAACGTATAGAACACAAATGGATTACGAAGACATCTAAATATAATGTATAGTTATTAATATACAAACGTAATCAGAATTGGCAATTACAAAGTTCCTCTTTAACCAGCCCCCTCCAAAAAATTATTTGGCTATATGGCGTTTCCCACCTCCGTTTTATGATTGTGATATCAGGATGTTATAGTGAGATAAGAATCCCTCAATCCCATAGTCTCATTCAAAGACTGGGCGTTATTCGAAAGATTCACTTTGATAAAAAATTACCCATTTTCCTTAGCAGGCTATTTAACTGCAATAATGGATAAAAGAAGACGGTGGATGCAGGTCGCTTCCAACCGGTATATGTGGAGATCTAAAGGGGAGGCCTATGTTCAGCAGTGGACGTCCTATGGCTGAGATGATGATGATGAATGGATAAAACACCAGTAAAATTCTTCTTCTTCTTCGACCTCAAGTCACATAATGCCAAGTATGTTTTCTTTCTACTTTTGGTGTTTTTTTGTCATGGCTATACCTACTGTTTCTTTAGGTCACTTTAACGGATCTCTTTCGATCGATTCTTCTTTTCCGTCTGTGGTCTCCACTAAACCACTTTCTTGCCCCATCTTCTATCCACATATTTTTCCCACGTTTTCTATAACCCCGCTGTCAGCGCAAGTAATCTTATCTTATTATTGTGCTACTCCATGTTCCAAAAGAAATAGAAACTCTACCTTCACAATCACAACCCAGTCACATACAGATCCATATAAAACAATTAACCAGTTTATTATGTGTATGGGATATTGATATTAAGTAGGGTAGATATTAACTGACGTAGCTTTTAGGTTATGTTGGTTAGATTGCTACTATATCATAATTTGAGTAGTAGGATACATATACGTCCATAGCATACTTACATATACATGAAGTGATTTAAAAGGAGATCAGTGAGCTAAAATATGGAGCTCTTTAAAAGTGTGTGAAAATGTTTCTATATTATCGGCAACGCACAGGCAGATAGCGTCCTTCCTCCACCCCAGCCGCAGGGTAGACGCCCACGGCGTCGGACGTCGGCAGACGATCTCCGGCCACCGTAGGCGCGAGCATGCGGGCGGCGAGTAAAGAGCAACTCGCCACCCGACCATGGACCATGCTCGGCTCGACGGCGACGGCGCGTTGTGTTCCACGCGCGCCTCAAAGAGTATCAGCATGATGACGGGGCCCCTCTCTAGAGGGCCAAAGCCTGCCGGGGTCGCGGGACTTATCTCATTACCGTGACCCCGGAACACAAAGGGCTATTGAAGGACACCGTGGATTTTAGACAGTACGAGTCTGACAGTCCCTCCCGCCCCGCCAGGGGTGGGAGGACTCATTTGATGATTTTACCACGCTAAAAAAAAAAACGCACAGGCGATAACTCTGGTGTTGTAGATGTCGAAGAAAATATCATTATCTGCCTAACCGTTTTCGCCAACTATGATATACTTGGCTTAAAACTAAATGCAGCTCATTACCAGTATTTTATAAATGGCGTCTGCAAATGAAACTTGATAACTTAAACAATCAATTCTCAGACTCTTACTAACTTAATTAATCCCACAAATTGTAAGCAGCAATTAACGTTAACGAACTCCGATATGTTTGAGATAAGTTAAGGATCTATTACAGCTTAAGTTAGTAATCTTAACTTGAACTTAGTTTCACAATCTGAGTTTCGTTCGAGGAGGTATTTATCACGTGGATTTCATTAGCTACGTAAGTACGTACTTAGTTTGGTTATGTATCTGTTTTCTATTTATATTATTAGGAGTTGACTTAACTTAAATAAAACTTGTGTAATAAAATGTTTTAGCAAAAAAATTAAGAGGATGCTTGAGAAGCAACTAACAAAAGTGATTACAAGGCAGATGTGACTGAATAATAATAATAATAATATTCCACGGCTATCACACAACGCCATCTAGTCCCAAGCTAAGCAGAGCTTGTGTTATGGGTACTAGACAACTGATAAACATACTTATATATTTCTAAATACATACATATTATAGATAAATTACACCCAGACACAGAACAAACGATCGTGCTCATCACACAAACATTTGTCCTGGGTGGGAATCGAACCCACGACCTCCGGCATAGCAGTCAGGGTCGCGATGAGGATGGCGACGGACGAGAGAGCAGCCCACGTGGTTTTGTTTTATTGTGGTAATTTCCTTCATTTGGTGACGTTACCAAGCCCACCCAGAGTGGGACGGACTGCTCACGTGCTCCTATACTGCCCAGAGCTGCTCCTCAGCTGCCCCAAACAGAAAAAAGTACTTGGATTTGAGGATGATTTTCCCACCCGCTCGAAATATACGAGCTTATAACGTGGAGTTTTTTTTTTAATACAATAATAATAATATTCCACAAATATCACACAACGCCATCTAGTCTCAAGCTAAGCAGAGCTTGTGTTATGGGTACTAGACAACTGATAACCATACTTATATATTTCTAAATACATAAATATTATAGATAAATTACACCCAGACACAGAACAAATGATCGTGCTCATCACACAAACATTTTTCCTGGGTGGGAATCGAACCCACGACCTCCGGCATAGCAGTCAGGGTCGCGATGAGGATGGCGACGGACGAGAGAGCAGCCCACGTGGTTTTGTTTTATCGTGGTAATTTCCTTCATTTGGTGACGTTACCACGTGCACCCAGAGTGGGACGGACTGCTCACGTGCTCCTTTACTGCTCAGAGCTGCTCCTCAGCTGCCCTAAACATAAAAAAGTACTTCTGTAACCCAGGTACTGTCCACGAGATCATCTGAAACACGAAGGCGCTGCTTTTTTCCTTCCCCGGGGCGTTGAGGATGATTTTCCCACCCGCACGCAATATATGAGCTTATAACGTGGAGTTGCGGACACGAACCCGTTATACGTACAATACACGGCAGATGTGATGAAACCATAGTGCAGTTATCATTAGAAAACCTAGGCTATCTTTAATATGTGGTGACGACTGAGGGATCGCACTGGAGGTGGGGAGGCCTGGCTTGCAACCACCACTAGCCCATCTTTGCTTCTTGGCTATACTTAGTATAAATTAAAATAAAAAGTTTTAAACTTAAGATACATCATCATCATCTCAGTCATAGGACGTCCACTGCTGAACATAGGCCTCCCCTTTAGATCTCCACATACATACCGGTTGGAAGCGACCTTCATCCAGCGTGTTCCGGCGACCTTTACAAGGTCGTCTGTCCATCTCGTTGGTGGACGTCCTACGCTGCGCTTGCTAGTCCGCGGTCTCCACTCTAGCACTTTTCGACCCCATCGGCCATCTGCTCTGCGAGCAATATGGCCTGCCCATTGCCACTTCAGCTTGCTAATCCGGTGGGCTATATCGGTGACTTTAGTTCGTCTACGAATCTCCTCATTTCGGATTCGATCACGTAGAGAAACACCGAGCATAGCCCTCTCCATAGCTCGCTGAGCGACTTTGAGCTTTGAGATGAGGCCGATAGTGAAAGACCACGTTTCGGTGCCGTAAGTCACCACTGGTAACACACATTGGTTGAAGATTTCCTCTTGAGGCACTGAGGTATATCGGACGAAAAGACATTGCGTAGCTTCCCGAACGCTGCTCAACCGAGTTGGATTCGGCTGTTGACCTCTTTCTCGAAGTTGGACCTACCTAATTGGACTACTTGTCCTAAATAGATATATGAGTCAACTTAAGATACAGCCTAAATAATATAATGATCAAAATACGTATGTGCCTGGATATATCCAGGCTCATACATTAAGTCTAGAAACTAGGCCAGTCAGTTACAAACTCTTCTGACAGGTTAACCTTTTCACCATGACGTGAACCGTTTTCATGTAACTTCAGCTGACATATGAAACTTTAGAACCTACACAGCAACTTCAGGAAACCTTCCACCGCAAATAGGTTGCTGAATTAAATTTTATTGTCTGTTGTATGCATATAAATACGTATTCAAAACGATCTATCCAGTGAATATTCCGAAAATTTATTTGTATAGAAACATCAGCTGTTTCCCCCGCTGATATTCTCCTGTTGGTCGCAGTTTGATGTTGTAGCCTAAAGCTTTCCTAGATAAATGAACCATCCAACACAAAATGATTTTTTCAATTCGAACCAGTAGTTCCTGGGATTAGCACTTTCAACCAAACAAACTCTTCAGGTTTTTAAGCTATTGAATAGCTTTTATCGCGGGCTCTGAGCGCGGCACGGCGACCGAATTCCCAAAAACCTAACAAAAAAACCTCACGAAAAAACCTAAGGAAAATACCTGACACCACGCATCGTCTAACGTCGTTTCAGTTCGGGAGACTCGGCAATCGTAAAAATATCCGTCAAAAAGACAATTTACTTTTTCTTACTGATTCTAAACGGCCAGCTACAAAAGGAGTTTTCACAATGAAACCTACTTATAAAATTCTCCTACAACAGAGCAGTTCTTTATTACAATAGTGCACCAAAAACATTTTAAATAAATTAAATTCTCGTTAAATATACGCGGTAGGCGATTTTTTTTCTTTTAAAATAAAAAAAAATGTTATGCTTCACCGCGGCAGTCTCCGAGTGCCACATGTATTTTTTAATATTAGTACAGATAATAATATTATTGTCCTGATATTAAGGAACACAACATAATAAAAATAATGAGTCTGGGAATGAGCGTATAGACCTAACGTAAAAAAATGTGTCTTTCGGTCACAAAAAATTGATTTGTCTGATGATAGAACAAGGTAACAAAACAAAAAAACTTTTACATTTATGATAATTATTAATTTGTATAGAAAGGATTCTAATAACGTTACAATAGCTCAGCTCCTCATTGAAATCAAAATAACACATCATAATTATATCACAATCATCATAATTATAATCATAATCAAAATATCACATCATCATAAAGATTGATATCAGGCAATTCGGAATTTTACTCAGAGGGTTTGCACGAGTGGGTCCGATTTCCCGAATCTATTGGACAATCGGATATTTTAATCGGACAGTTCCAACTCGATCGTTTATTCGATACCGTGCAAATCGCGTTGGGGTTCGAAAATAAAATAAAATTATCTGGCTGCATCCGATTGAAATTAAAACGAAATTTTGTTGTTTTTTGTTTCGTTATTCGATTGTATGCTGTATTTGTTTGTCATTAAAGCTTTGTTTTGTTTGCTGTTTTGTGTTGGAAATAATTGATTGAAAAAATTACATAGAATACTAGTATTTCATTTATACTACTAGCTTTTTCTGTGGTTTGCTCCTTGTGAATGTTAGAACTCCTTGTGCTACATCCAGATCTGTTCAGCCATTTTTCCAACATCTTAAACTGACAGACAGACATAGAGAGCTTGTTCTTAGTTTGTGCAACTATAGTTTAACTGCTAACTGTGGAGACTTGTAAATAGCTGATCGTTGATCGTTTCATTATTTACTTTTGTATTGTTAGCAGTAAGCCTCCCAAATACAATAAAATAAAATAATTGTATAAATTTCATATTTGTCTTTCAGCCGCTTGGTGCTACTTGTATAGCATTCAGTTGAATAGAGCATACTTATAACGAGCTAACAAAATCACTACCAAGAAATAAACGAAATACTTGAACAAAAACACACACGCTCGCTGAAACTCGCTGAAAATTTCATACGAACGAGTCATTTACTAAACGAGAAGAGTGCAAACCCTTTTATAATTTCACGAATCAACACTAAAAACACATAATACTTAAATTTTCATACGAATAAAATGGGCACGAGGTTCCGTACAAAATGAAATTTGGCAGAACGATCCGCGTGTCGGAACGAGATCGACCTGCCGTGTAAATTTATGAGATAAGTTTGGATTTTGTGACCCCTTTCAAACTCCCCCTCCCCGCCCGTTGCCATGACAACCCCTCTAGGGAACCCACCAGTTTTACGCCGATTTGATTGTCCTCCCGCGAAATACGCAGCCAAACTTTTTCACATTTCCCATCCATCTCTCGTACTATTTATTACCGAATATAATATTATCTCTAAAATTCAATTTGACCACAAAATTCTGCGGTAAATGAGGAAAATTACAATTTTTATGGTGCATACCCTAAACCAGGTACCTACCATAATTTAGACAAAAATGGGCTTTAATATTAATCTTACGGTCGTAGTTTTTACAGACCGTAATAAAGGCAAGCTCATATCGTGAGTGACACTTAAGCCCGAGCCCAGGATTTTATTAAAACTCCTCACGGGACCCACCTTAAATTCCTTGAAAAAAGTGGAGCGAAAGGAACGTTATAAACGTCTGCTTATTGACGTTACGTCTGAGAATAAAAATGGTTGACTTAATTCGGAATTCAAAATAAAATTCTTGCCAGTCAGTATTTTTATAAAATTTCGTTCATGGAAAACGGAACGCAAATAATTTAAACAATTCGAATTTCGAATGTCATCTACGGAATTCTTAAATGTATTCGGGTCCCAATGAACCGTTGTTTTCTGTGAGGAAGGAATGCACTCCTGTAGTTTTGATTAGAATATATTTACTACGTAAACATGATTTCCCTATGAGGTCAGCCAATCTATAAATAACTTTACCATAACATGTTGTTACTGCTCTAAGCAAAGGGAAAATAACAATCACAGCGAAAGTCGTAGCAAGTTTCATAGACCCGTAATAAATTTCTTAGCGTGCAGAAACAACTTTCGTAGCCTCAATACCTGTTTTGTAGCAAAGTATTCCTCACTAAGCGTTGTCATTAATTAATAACTAGTGGTCGAAAGACCTAAGAACTAAATATTTTACAGAAGGTTTTAAAATTAGAAAGTTTAAAAGAAAATGTTTATCCATAAAGAAAGTAAAACTTTCTCGCGAGAGAACACTCTGACTAAATACTATAGAAAATAAACAACAATACTAAAGAGAGAAAATAAATACGAGTATAAACATAACATTGGGAACATTATTAATTTGGCGCATGGGTCAACCTATCCAGTTTAGAAAAATGTCAAACAGAAACTGGACCTGGACGAAACGCTTTTCTCTCCATTTTACTCTGATAAAATTCCTGTGGATTAATTCAAAACATTAACTAAAATTAAATAAAAGAAATGGCTATTTTTTATTTACTTGAATTGTAGATTTTCGAAGACCATTGTATGTTTGACCGCAATTATCTCGCGTGTATCAATATATCTCGTGACGTGTTAATAAAAAAGTTATTTTACACTTTTATTGTGTTTGGTTTTGAAGTCAGTTCATTTTTTCCAAAAAGTTATTAAATTAAAAACAATCTAAGTATTTACTTGATATTGACGTCACACACTCTTGCTAGCGTCTAGTTTACCAACAAAACGTCCACACAAACAAAATTTACAATAACTTATCTTCAATACACTCCACTCGCCTTCCAAGAATATCTAACGAAAGTGGATAAAAACATCCACAGTCGGATAGCCTGCAATGCACCGCATTATTACTCAGAATAGATTAGACTAGAAAGAAATGCAAATATCCAACCGTTCGGAAAATATCTTTTTAGTTTTACGTACCAACGTTTTCTATGAGAAAGTATTTCAATTTCTCTTTTATGTCATCTGCAATGTTTAAGCTGTTGTTAGTAGCGTTAAAATAACGTTTATTTATTAAGTGTTTGGAGAATTCTTTTCGTTGTATTTGTATGAGAAGCTCGTGGCTAAATAATAAAAGCCATGTGATGCTTTTTGGGAGCAGTGGTGGCCCAGTGGTATCGGCCACGACTTACGAGTTGTACGTCGTGGGTTTGAACCCCGTTAGGCGCTTTACTTTGTGTAATTTATTTCAACACCACTGCTTTCAAAACGGTGAAGGAAAACATCGTGAGGAAACTGGCATGTCCTAGAACAAAAAATTCGAAGACATGTGACATCTACCAATCCGCACTGGACCCGCGTGGTGTATTATGGCCCACTCCCTCTCACAGAGAGGAGGCCTGTGTCCCAGCAGTGAGAACATTTATAGGCTGATAATGATGATTATGATGCTTTTTGTGGAAAGAAAAATTCGATAGTGAGCAGAAAAATTCGATTGTGGATCTGTGACCATCTGATTTAGTACTAACTAGGCCATCGAAGTCATGCTTGGCAAGGTCGAATTCTTAACGTCTTGTCAATCTTGACTTAGGCTCGTATTACAAAACGTCACTGACACTCAAGCATTACTTAAGACTAGATTCAAGGCATTTGATTGGTTGAAAAGTTTTGAGGTGCGTTCTGTAATACGGGCCTTATTGTCTAAACACACTATGCCGAAGTTACGCGACCGAGGTTCGGCGGCTGATTTCACGTTCCGATGTATTTGGCTGATAATATGACACACCATAAGTGCCGAACTTACGCGGCAGAACTTCGGCGCGGGCGGCTCCCTGCTGCTCCCCGCCCCATATCTTCGTTGGTAATTGAACCGAAATTCGTTCGCGTATAATGTGTGGTCACAGAATAAGTTGCCGCTGAACTTACGCCCGACCGAAGTTAGGCTGTACGCTATGACGCGACGTAATTTTGGCATAGTGTGTCGTCAGTAATTCAAATAGGCAGGCGTAATTGTGCTAAACTTCGGTCGCGTAACTTCGGCATAGTGTGTTTAGACACTTAAAGACTTCAAAATGGTAGCTTTCTGAAAACACAGACTCTAGCAGGGAATTTCCACTCCTTAGCTGAGCGCGCAATGAAAGTGTTCGCAGAACGCTTCGTGCATGTAGTGAGATGTCCACCATGTAGCGTTGGCGCATTGCCATACGTCTTGAAGTAATCGAACAAAACAGTGACGCTTGAAAGCCTATATCCAGCAGAAAATATAATAACAGTAATTATTTCAGAAGATATCATGGCGTCATAATAACAGTTATAGGTTGTAGAACTCGGCCCGTGGATGTATTATTAATAATCAGACACCTCCACATAATACTTGGACGTAGTTAAGCAGAAAGGACCTAATCCACAACAAGTCACTTTTGAGTAATGGGCGTTTGAAGTTTCAGCTGTAATTGCTCTAAAAGGAACTTTATTTTTTTTCAAAATGTCTTGTTTTATTCTAGTAGTCTAATATTGTAATCGTTAACGTAATAAAAACATTAATTTTTTCAGCATGTTTTGAGATATTAAGCAAAGTGTGGGTTGAGTCCTTACAAAGAAAAGCAATTTTTAAAGAAGCCGTAATTTTTTTTAATTCCTCAGAAAAAACTCAAGCCACAAACTAATTTATTAAAAATAAAATTAAATAATTATAAAAAAATAATGTATTCAATCAGCTTCATTAGGTTCTCTTTGACATAGAAAAAAATAAAATAAACTTATAAACGGTAAAGACATGGCCATAAGCTTCATTATTCTTCCACCAAATCAAAATCCAATGTTGGTCCATATCCATCTACATGCGGCGACCTCCCCGACGGCGTCAGCGTAATATGTTACGCTGACGACACGCTCGTCCTGGCGGAGGGAGAGTCGCACCAGGCGGCGGCCGACAAGGCGACGCAAGCGGTTGCGACAGTCGTCGAAAGGATCCGGCAGCTGGGACTCGAAGTGGCGCTGCACAAAACGGAGGCCATGTGTTTTCATGGTCGCGTTAACGCGCCACGGTCTGAGTCCCACATAACGGTGGAGGGGGTTCGCATCGGCGTCGGGAGGACGATGAAGTACCTGGAACTCGTCCTCGATAGCCGGTGGAACTTCAGGGAGCATTTCCTGAGTTTGGCCCCAAGGCTGAACCGGGCAGCAGCCGCCCTCAAGCGTCTCCTGCCCAATCTCGGCGGGCCAAACGCCTCCTGCCGTAGGCTGTACGCCGGTATCGTGCGGTCCATGGCCCTCTACGGGGCCCCCGTGTGGGCCCTGAGCATCCCGACGCGACCACTAAAGTTGGTCGCATGCCAGAGGGTCATGGCTATCCGGATGATCCGGGGATACCGCACAATCGCCGGCGAATCAGCCAACCTCCTTGCCGGATTGCTGCCCTGGGATCTGAAGGCGACTGCACTCCAGTGCGTCAATGACTGGCGCGTGGAGGCGCAGCGCCGGGGTGTAACCCCGTTGTCCCGAGAAGTCGAGGCGCGGTGGGAAGAGCTCCGGTGCGATCTCAGGGCAGTATGGAGGGGACGACTGTCGCAACCGAGGTCCGGGCACGCCGCAATCGCGGCGGTAAGACCTCTTTTTGGGAAGTGGCTGGAAAGGCGTCACGGCGTCCTGACCTACCGTATGACGCAGGTCCTCACCGCTCCCTGAAGTTTCGGGAGGTTCCTGTGTCCACCACCACTGCGAAGATCGCCCGGAGGACACGGTGGAGCATACGGTGCAGGACTGCCCCGCTTGGGCAGGGCACCGCCGTGTCCTCTCGGCGGCGATAGGCGGAGACCTCTCGCGCCCGGCATTGGTCGAGGCCATGCTGCGGGGCGACACGGTATGGGACGCGGTCGCCTCTTTCTGCGAAGCTGTCATGCTCGTGAAGGAGGAGGCGGGCTGCGTGAGGGAGAGTACAGTGTCCTCCCTCCACCCCAGTCGCAGTGGTAGACGCCCACGGCATCGGACGTCGGCAGACGATCTCCGGCCACCGTAGGCGCGGGCATGCGAGCGGCGAGTAAAGGGCAACTCGCCACCCGACCATGGACCATGCCCGGGTCGACAGCGCGTTGTGTTCCACGCGCGCCTCAAAGAGTGTCAGCATGATGACGGGGCCCCCCCTCTAGAGCGCCAAAGCCTACCGGGGTCCCGGGACTTATATCATTACCGTGACCCCGGAACATAAAGGGCTATCGAAGGACACCGTGGATTTTAGTCCCTCCCGCCCTGCCCGGGGTGGAAGGACTCATTTGATGATTTTACCACGCAAAAAAAAAAGTGTTACCACTGTAAAAATGTTTTAAATTTAGTTATAATTATTTTGTTTTTATTACTTCCGTGCCTATAGTCGTGGATAATTTTAAAATTTAAAACTAATATATTTTTAACATAACATGCACTTGTTACAAATTATAAATACGAAAGTCGTTGTATGAGTCAAACACTAAATCTTTTTCTTATAAACGACTTAACCTTCTTGAGTCACTTTAGGTTATTAAGAATTGTGTGGACGTTTAATATAAAACCGTTTTTTTTAAATAGCCTAAGTGTTTTGAGTCGTTTCTAATAAACAAAAACAGAAGTTTGTTAGCAGTAAACCTAAAACACAGAAACGACCCAAATTGTTTAAGTCGTTTCAGTGATTTTCAAAGATTAAATTGTTAGGCAAAATTTAATTCTCAGAAAGGACCCAAACTGTTTGAGTTTAATCTGATAAATTATCTTTAAGAATATGTACATAGAAATTGCATTACTCAGAAACAATTCAAGCAGGTTGGGTTCGTTCAGCAAATTTTTTTTTCGTGCTCTTCATACATGTGGGATGAGTCGGGGTAGTAAAAAAAATAGTTTCCATATACATTTCGAAAATAAAGTCTTCACTGTATCATAGATTCGACCCTCAGGAGTACGATGGCATACTTAACTCAATTTCGACCAAACTGTGGGTTAGGTCCTTTCTGCTTAACTACGTCCACTTGTACTTTCAAGATTACGGGAACGCTGTTAAGATACGGATCTTGACAATTTTACATCATTTTTCTTGCTTATATTTCATGGGGACAGCCGTATATTATTTGTATTGTTTTACCCATAAAACATGTTCCCCCATCATTCTTCGCCGTCAACTGTTAAACTATCATTCACTCTTTTTCAATTCCATGGGTCACAGTTTCTATTAATTCGTCAAACTTCGGCCGTCTTCGGTTTTCCTCGGGTTATTTTTTCCTCATGAATTTCTCAAAGGGTTTTTAATTACAAGACGTCTGACAACTGTGTTAGTAATTAACTTTTTTATCGTCGCTATGTTAAGGGATCGTTTTACATTGCAGCTTCTTTAAAGAAACATAATTTTATTCATTTTCTCTGGGGATCTTTTTAAACTGGCGTCTTTGAAAATGAGTTAGAGTCTTATACGTCAAATAAATGTATAACTTACTGACGCTTTTTATTTTATTCTACGTGAAATTTGTTTTCTATGTTAAGAAAAGGGTTACTTATTTGGCAATAGTTTATAGCATCGTAAGGTAACTACTAAATTACTTGTAGACATTATTATGTCCAAATTAGTAACTCAAACTCTTGTAACTTTTTCATCCGTAAACGGCTACTCAAAGGATACAATTATCTCAATAATTGACCAGCTATGCTATTCTCTTAAATGCTCTACGAAGAGCTCGTCAACGAGCTTGTATAGCTTTTCAACATTATAATCTAAAACATAAAATTGTAACTCCACAATAAACCGCAGTTTCGGCGCTGCTTTTAGAGAATAACATCTATAGGACCAGTACTAACGCATCGTCTTTTTACCATTGTTCCTTTTTTATCGGTTTATGAGCAAGTATTTTGTATCGATACTGAATTTCCGTACTCAACACCTTCAGAGTTAGAGCCGCGGGCAAAAACTAGTAACCTCATAAATTCACAACTTCGACTTATTACTATAGCTCAAATTTTGTCCAAGAACTTCGACCCATTCCGATTAATGTGAATTGGAGTCAACTCAAGTGCCTGGTGAAGGGCCAGGGGGGCTACCATAACCTCTGCTAGTGATATTATTCAGTACCGTGCTTATGAGTCAACATTACGGTAAGCTTTTTTTTGTTAAACATAATAAAATCATAAAATGAGTCCTCCCACCCATTCTGTCGCACTTCTACTGACTAAAATCCACGGTGATCCTTCAATAGCCCTATACGTTTCAGGGTCACGGTTACCAGATGAGACAGTTCCACTCCCCATTACGGCAAGCTAAGGCAATTCCATAGCAAGTAGATTGTTTAGACACCATAAATTATGAAGATTAGACGGTTATAAGGGCAAGCCAAGCATGTAAACTTGTAAGAAAGTACGGTATTATTTCAATCTTACATCAATGCTGGAAAGAGATGGAGCTAGTCCTATAGAGCGTCTCTTTTCCTCAAGAGGTGGTGGTATAGACCCTAGCCCAAATTTCAGGAGTGTCAAGAGCCAATTACAGAAAACGTTTATACCGTCACGGTAAATTTGTTTTTATCTTTATTCCGACTTTTGCCAATTTGGACGGAATTAGAATGCGGGCTTGTTTTTTATAGCTGAGTTTTGAGTCGAAAGAGAGTGCAAAATTGCTTTGAAGTGCAGAAATTATGCGGAGGAGTAAACAACTTTGTCTTTATATTGGTTGAGGCACATCACATGCCATAAATTTATTGTAACGTAACTGCTAATTCACGTAAGTTAATAAACAAAATTAAAAAGTAAAAAACTAATTATCAAAAAAAAAACTGTGAAATATAAAGGAAATATAAATAAAGGACCAAGTTTAAAAGTTTTAACAATATAACACGGCAATAAGATAAGTTAGTTATGTTCGAGTCATAACACCGATATGACCAGACAGAGAGACTAAAAAGAACTAATCTAATGAAATACAGCTAAAAAATACTAAAAGAACAGTTTCACCGAAGCGTAAGTTTAACAAGATTTCCAAGATTAACACAGAAATGAATACTGTTTAAAACTCTAATTACCTTTGCAAATCATACAAGAATCTCGTTGAGCAGACTTAAAGCCAGTCATAAAACGCTCACTTGGAACCGCCGTAAACCGGTTTCGTACCGGTATAAACTGGATAAAACTGGTTCACCCGCAGACGGGGCGATATGAAGACGGAATATGAACGTAGGCGCTCACAGGTTGAGTGAGTAAATGTTTGATGAGCGGTGACAAGAATATTGCTATTTTGGTTAGATATACTTTTTGAGACATACTGACATATATTGAATAAGTGTCATACATAAGCGAAGAACGCCTAGAATGAATATTCATAGATGTTACATAAGAAAAATAAGATTTAAAAAATATTCCTAAAATCGCCTTATTGGACATCAACAAGATGGCTGCCTGACTGAAATGGGATTGAGTGGGTTATGTTACCCGCATTTAGGATGATAAGTGATTGAACAAACGTTTCCACTAAGTAAGTGACCGAAGGTTGACGATACCGCCGAAGCTGGCCAACACTGAGGTGGAAGGGCAGCCAAACAAAATGCCATCTTGAAAAATAAATAATTCAAAGAAAATCACTCTAAGATAAATGGAGGATAATGGCTTTCCAATCATTTTTGTTAAAAAAATTAACTGAGTCAACCGGCGTGACATATCACAGAAGAAAAAACCCTGGATAAATTTCATCCTACTTTTACTATTCGTGTAAAACATTCAACTTCCACAAAAAAGAGCAACATAGATATCAATCATAAGAAAACCTCAATATTTGAAAAACCTGATATTACACAAATATTTCGAGCAACTCTTTCAATTTCCGAAAGGCTTTACAAAAACTATAAATTTAAGTGCAGCTCCAGCTAGCTATATTCCCAGCCGCAGAGGGCCCACGTTCTACCAAATAGATACTACCCTCGATTGCGTACCACCCCGTAAATGGAACAAAAATATTTTTGTTAGTTTTTCCCCGCCGAGGTCGCCTCTAGAAATTTGATTCGTAGACGGCACTAGAATATAGAATTTCCTTTGAACAAGTTACCTTTTTGCTAAAGAAAAATGGTTTTAAAATTAACGTCGAGAATACAAGATAGACTTGTCTATGTTTTTTTTCTTTTTCTGTCGTTCGGTTTTCGAATAGACTGCCTCGGAAACGGTGATTTTCTTTTTTTTGGTTTAAAAGTTGCATCAGTGTTGTAAATGTATTTTATTGTATTTTTATTTTGTCGGTGGTTCGAATATTTTGTGACAGTGTTTAAAAATAATTTTGGTATAGTCTTCATTATTTATAAGCTGTTTATTTTACTAAGGGCTTATTTTTCAATAGTCATATAACTTTTATCTGAGGAATAAAAGGGCGGTTTGACAGCTGCTTATCTATAGAAAATATGTCGAACCGCTATTTTTATTCCTCAGATAAAAGTTATAGCTGACTATTGAAAAATTAGCCCTAAAACTGATACAATTTAATAAATTGAGTGCCACTAAAACGAGGTTTTTTACTCGAATCCGTCACCTAAAGATTTCCCCAGTCATAATTATATTCCAAAAACCTTTCTATTTCACAAAAGAAAAATTCGTCCTAAATCGTGAGTTGCCAGCTCATTGCTTACGGCCCAACCCATTCATCCCTTTAAGTCTTTTACGAGAGATAAGCAGGCTACACAAGTAAAATATTAAAGCGAAAACATAGTTATTGGTTACTCGTCCTATTTTACGATTCAACCCTTAAATGGCGCGTAAGGATAAAACCACGTGATCGTAAAATAGTGTTTAAAGATTGCTTTTTATTGTGTTTGTGTAGTCTATATAATGGTTTTTGTATATTTCTAGGTACAACGTGACTCTTGTATTTGAAATAACGCTGAGTTTAGCGTAAAGTCATAAAATAGTTTATTTTATGTAGTGTCCTCGAGATCAGGTTAAATATAAGCTAAAAAAAGGGCAGTGGTGGCCCAGTGGTATCGGCCTCGACTTACGAGTTGTGGGTCGTGGGTTCGAACCCCGTCAGGCGCATTACTTTGTGTAATTTATTACAACACCACTGCTCTCAAAACGGTGAAGGAAAACATCGTGAGGAAACCGGCATGTCCTAGAACCAAAAATTCGAAGACATGTGACATCTACCAATCCGCACTGGGCCCGCGTGGTAGATTACGGCCCACTCCCTCTCACAGAGAGAGGAGGCCTGTGTCCCAGCAGTGGGAACATTTATAGGCTGATGATGAAGCTAATAAAATATAATATGTTTGATATGTTTATCAAGTCAAGTACAATTTGCTACAGACATGATTGTGATCTGAGCCGATGTCACACAGATTTCTGAATTATTAACAACATTTTAGTTCGAAATGTTTTCTTTTTGCTGACTTTTTCATAAATAATGTAAACAAAAACGCACCACAAACCTTAGTACTCACTGCTTATGTCCATAACGCTATTACATATTACAGAAGCAAGTTCATTTAAGTATTGAAAACCAACTTAGATAAATAATTTGGAATCGATTTCAGCCCAGAGTGCAAATCTAAAGCAGTGGGTCTATAAGGGCCACTTTAGCAAAATAAAACTGTATAATAATGCACATAATACAAATAATAATGCACAAAGCAGTGCAACAATATGAATTGTGACAAAATTCGTAAAATGAAACATTCAATTTTATTACACAGGTCAGACAATAGAGTAGATAATAAATAGAATCGTTATCGTCTAAATCCAATTTTCAGGCCTTATTTAGAAACGATGTGACACCTTCGTGCTCTAAACCCCGCCCTAGGAAATGATTAATGTTAAAGATAGCGCTTAGCGCTAAGATTGCAGTTAAGTTCTGTGACGACTCCGTTATTATATGGATATCGATACCCTAAGAGGTATCATATTATATTACCCAGTTGGGTTGTGGAGGTCCGATAGGCAGTCGCTCCATGTAAAATATTAATATTCAGCTGCATCTGGTTTGACTGGAAGCCGACCCCAAAGTAGTTGGGAAAAGGCTAGGCAGATGATGAGATGATGATTGATACCCTCAGAAGAAAATGATACATTTTTTATGTAAAAATATAAATAGAGACGAGTTTTTTTTGTCAAAACGTCGCCCCACATACGTTGCGATGTGTTTACAAAAATCTAAACTCACAGACGTAAATAAAATAACCAGACACGAAACCACCATAAAAAATCGAACCTGCAGCACGCATTGGATCAACCAATGGTTCAGTAACTGGTACACCAACGGAGCCGTCAACTTTTGATTTTAAACTATACTGTGTATTAAATACTATAAATTGTACAACTGAATTCTTGAACAAGTACCTACAAACAAAAACATGTAAATGTGAAAATACGGACAAAAAATTAATTTACCCTCAGTATTGCGGTCCCTTGGGCTAAGGAAACATAGCTATGGTGCCAAAGTATAATTTTATTATCATTTTATGCAAAAATAGATGGCTGTTCTCAGATGGTGTAGGATTTTATAAGAATATTCCTTTGCCACAAAATTATTCCGCTGACTTCTGATAGCATTGTAATATAAATGGTCGATACGCATGGTGGTTTTATTACCGTGTTCTTGTAAGGTTCAAATGTAGGGCATATGGCGGGGTCTGTATTGCGAGTACAAAGCAAGATATTTGGTTTTTTTTTGTTGTTTTTTAAAATGCATGCTTCTTTTTAATATTTATCTAAATAAACTAGAAAATTGTCCCACGGGAACGTAATACGGGGGGATAAAGAAATGATGATCTGATCTGATCTCAATGGATAATTTTCCATCATAAACAGTTGATGGGAGCCATAACATTTTTACGTAAGAGTAGAATACGTAATTACGTACATCACTGATAGACAAGAGAGTCAATAAAGTGTGCTCAACTTCAAGTACCATTTACACTTTATGAGCACAACGACTGGTAGCCCTAAGCATGGTCTAGAATGCTCAGGGCTACTTAATCCTCTCAGCATAAATTATACGTCGTGTACGTGGATAGATTTTAAATGATTTCAGAAGACTTATTTCTTTTAAATTTCGTTCCGTCAAGTCAGAGTACTAACTACCCCAGAATTAGAATACATGTACTGCAAAGTGTGACTGAATGTAAAAAATCGACTCTTAACCATCGCCTTCTACTCCTTCTCCAACTAGTCAAAATGAAAAAGTTTGTCAGTATGGATGGATGTTAATTATAGTTTTATGCCAGCCACACAGGATCCAATTTACCGTCTTTGAAGTGCGCTTAAAGTAGCGTGCGAGTAAGGTGGCTATTAATGTGCATGTGTCTAATTTTGATAGCCATACAGCGTTCAAAACTGATGCACATTTGACGGTAAACTGGATCATGTGTAAGCCATACACGATCAAGTTTATAACACAAAAACGGCTAAACTAATTTGGATGTTATTTGGCTAGAATATGTATAATGTAGTGTAATCCCATGGTACAGTTATCGCACTCCAATCAGATGAAACAAAACCTAGAAACTCAATAATAAGCGTATTTACTTTTGGATCTGTTTAATGAGCACCATAATCAGTGATGCGACATAATTCATTGTGCAAAGGTTATAAGGTTCAAATCGGCTTAGCCACTGCGAGAATAACCTAGCCTAGATCACACCACATTCCACATGACCCCAAAAAATGGGGTCATTGGTCATTAAGGTTCATTTTCATTCTCCACCTTTTCTTACGCCTTAAGATATCAGTAACGGAAGATATTCAAGCTAGAGATAACTCCATCGGGCTGCATCTAATAATATACCTTCACAAAAGTGTGTCATACGATCTCAGGGCTTCGGCACTTCCCGACCTTTTTCGGGCCATTTCGTGTCATTTGCTCCTTTTGATCAGGATACACTTGATTTACTCCCGAATATTATATTATGTTAGGATTTATACGTTAAGATTTTTGGGTTTTGTAGAAAGAAATGTGGGTTTTCGTGGTTCTTTTATCTTATTTTTCGATAAGAAATTCTAAACTTTGTTTTGGAATCCCAAGACCAAGAGTAGTCGATAACGTATAAACCTCACTAGCGCGTACAAAGCGGGGTATAATTTTATAATAATCTGTGGGAATTCGCGCCCTCAGTGTAGTATAGTATAGTAGCAATCTAGCCATCTTTGGGTTACAGGAGATCGATAAAAACCCAGTTTATTTGTATTTTTATATTTAGTGCAGTTACGGTGTAGTCCTTATCCATATAATACGATTAGAGTGTATACAAGACCTTCTGGTTGCAACCGTGACAGCAAGACTCACTAGTTGACTTTACAACATTTTTAGTAATAAATACTAAGTAAGTAGTAGAGATAACAAGGACTTAGTATTTATTACCAGAAATGTTGTAAAGTCAACTAGTGAGTCTTGCTGTCACGGTTGCAACCAGAAGTTCTCGTATACATTTGTCTGCGTGTTATAACATTTTAGGTTTTAATTGATCCACTCCTCGAGTTCATTTAATCAGTTTCCACAATGAAAATTACCTACCTGCCCAAAATGTGCACAATTTTTAGCAAGTACATAAAAATATAATTGGAGGGGCACGGTACGAGAACGCTATTAGGCCGCGCTCCAAACTGCGGGGGAAACGTTATTACCTTACCGTTTATGCACACCCAGCCTTATTTTGAAGCTTCTGAAGCTACTCTGTAACCAAAGTGGTTCCTAGTAGGTGAGATTATTTTTTGTATGAAAGAACAAAGAAAGAAGTATTTTCTTTAAAATATTTATTTTAAAATTTTGTATGAAACTCAACTGAAACATAGGTATCATCATCATCATCAGCCTATAATGTTCACAGGCCTCATCTCTGTAAGAGGGAGTGGGCCATAATCTACCATGCGGATACCACTGAGCCACCACTCCTCTTAATAGGTATCACTAATGTGAAATTTTAGGCTATTATTTTTTTAACTAATAATAACACTGCCACGTTAATATTGTGTTTATAAGCACAACTGCTGAGCTTGAGGTCTATGGGTCCACCCAGATCCGAAACAACTACTTGCAGATCATACAAATAATTGTTCTGTGCGGGGATCGAACCTAAAACCAGTATAAGCTGACCGTTGTTTGACCGGAAGGATCATACAAAACGAGACCTCGATAAACTGGTTTTGAATAGTTTGATGTGTAGCCGTGTGTAC
Organism: Agrotis exclamationis; assembly: GCA_950005045.1. Taxonomy (NCBI): domain Eukaryota; kingdom Metazoa; phylum Arthropoda; class Insecta; order Lepidoptera; family Noctuidae; genus Agrotis; species Agrotis exclamationis. The sequence continues at coordinate 17,699,323 of OX465436.1, forward strand.
GAAGAGCCTTTATTTAAGTCAGCCGAGATCTAAACTCCACACCGTTTAGTTTCCCCAAATTGTTGCGCATTATTATCTGCAACTAAATGTTCATTTAAAAGCTACTCCTTACATAAAACATCCGCTAAAATACCCAATACGAAAGGAAGTAATCACAAGATTGATATCTCATAGATTAAGAGCACTGCACTTAATCCAGTCACGCAATACCAACATTACACACGTCTAATGCTTCGGGAATCTTCGCCTAATTTCGGCGGCTTTCGGTCAGCTTCGGAAACTTTCGGGAGCAGCTAACACAACAATAGATATTATTGTATGCAGTTTTATCTTCGATCAATAGTTTTATTGATACAATGAGAAGTTTGTTTTTTTTTTTACTTTGCCCCACACTAGGAAATTCTCCTGTGTTGTGGGTACGTTCAAAAATATAGAAACATACACAAAAACCCAGACCCGAAACAAGTACTTGTACTCATACAAAATTAACCTTTAACATCACGCGTGGGGTCTCGCCAGACCCCACGCGCTATTTTTTAACCATAACTTTTTAAATTAACTTGTAATGATCGCGCCTTCTCAGTTAATCTCAATGCTTTGCTGAAGCTATCGATGGGTGGAAGAATGTCACGCTCCCGCTAAGGTACAAGGTATACTATTCACTTGGGGATACCTGTGGACCCCACCCGTGATTTTACGTAGCATAAATTTTTAATTTATATATTTGTATTTTTTCATCTTTCTTAGAGTTAGCGTTGTATAACAGCAAATATTAGGCGCCAACTCTCAAGAAACGTCATTTAATAAATTTCACACGATTTTAGTGACTCCAATAGCAAAAATTTATAAGACTAGACACAATCTCAGTACTGAAAAATAGTAATTTTGAGGCGTTGTCATTTTTTATGTTTTTCAAATGATTTATTGTTGTACTTTTAATTTTAAGTTTTTAGTTCCTATTTTTCAAGAAAAAAATAATCATTTACTCAGAAGCAAATTATTTTATTAAATTTTAGGCCATTAGTTTAGGGCTTCAAAAACTCTCTGTGTGTGAGATGTTATTATTGTAAAAAAATTCTCACTATGAAAAGATTGACTTTTTAAGGAATAATAAATTATTTTTTTAAACTTTAATAATATGTCTTCCCTTATAACCTTAATTGTTTTAGTTTTATTCAGACATTTTAAAAATACGGGTCAAATATTTATGGGGTACTGCTGGACCCCACGCGTGACGGAACGTTACCAAAAAGAACGCGTGTACTTAAAGGTTAAATATTTGTTCCGTGTGGGAATCGAACCCGCGACACGCTGCCCCGTTGTCCAATCGCTCAGCCAACCTGCTAACCGTGCCGTAATATGAGAAGTTTGATATGTAGATACTATGAGAAGCTTGATATTATAAGGTTCGAATATGTTTGCATGCATGTTTTATAGATACTCGTAGATTGCCACCACAAAATTTGATATACTTGAATCAGGTTTTCCGACATTTAAAAATAAGATAACCTGCCTAGAACATGCAGTCTCTCTGTACATCATCGGAACACTTCGGCAACATTCGGCACAGCTTCGGCAATTTTCGGCAGCTGCTGATCGAATAACGTTCGACGATATTGAGGCCGTAATGAGCTCTGACCCGAATTTTAATTACCCTTCCTGCTGGAGTTTGAAGGGTTGATTAACTTACTCATTTTTTATTTTGGTATAATATTTAGTATGCAATGAATTTAATAGCACACGTGACTATGAATTCATTTTATTTTTTATTTTTTTACATTATCTCAAGCAGAACAGAGTGATAATGACATTTCACTTTATTCGTGAGAAAGTTACAGTCACATTATTATTTTTTCATTTTCAGAATTATTAAGTATCTATCATACTGACTTATCCCATGTCATGATAAAGTGTTACATTTAAAATGTTTCCCGGTTTGGGAGATCTATACATATAATAAAACAGTAAAAAAGCTGTGTCTGTACGTTGAATATTAGCAGTTTCACTGTTCGCGCAGCAGACACAATACCTAAACAATAGTCCAGAACCACATGTGATTCATGGGACAGGGAATGGGTTAAAGCACGAATCCAAAAAATAATATCTGATTCTGTCTGTTTGTCTGTGTGTCTGTTTGTCTGTTTGTTTGTACACGCTAATCTTCGGAACTACTGGACGGATTTGAATGTTTTTTTTTGTTGTATAGATATTAAGTCTGGGCAACATTTAAAGGCTATAATTTATCTTAGAAACTTGAACAGAACCGCAACAGACCAGCTAAACTAACTATACAAAAATAGTGCCATAGCAAAAATTGTTCCAGGTGATGAGCATTTTCTGCTGAGAGAGTAAATTTGAAGATATGGAACACCTGATGTAGAACTCCAAGAGCCCAGATACACTATAACATTTATAGGAATGACGTCTTAGCAAAAGTTGTTCAACCTGATGAGCACTCTCTGTAGAATTTAAAAAAATTGAAGATCTGGAACACCTGATGTGGAACTCCAACAGCCCAGCTACACTATAACATAGACAGGAATGAGGTCTTAGCAAGAGTTTTTCAGCCTGATCTCTGTTGATGTATTAAAAATGAAGATCTGGAACACCTGATGTGGAACTCCAAGAGCCCAGCCACACTATGACTATTGGAATGACATCTTAGCAAGAATTGTTCAACCTGATGAGCACTCTCTGTTGTTGTGTAAAAATTGAAGATCTGGGACACCTAATGTGGAACTCCAAGAGCCCAGCTACACTATAATTACAGGAATGACGTCTTAGCAAGAGTTGTTTAGTCTGATGGGCATTTCCAGTTACTTACAAAAATTAAAGATCTCGAATCGTCTCGCGCATTCCGTTGTTTTCCCGTCCCCAGGCTCTTAGAATTCGACATCAGACGTTTCAGATCTTCAATTTTGACGACCCCACTGTCGCTGGCATAAGCAACAGGATCCGCGTACGAAGTCGCGGGCAGAAGCTAGTCTATAATAAATTCACAATACGACTCTACGCCAAAACAGACCTTGAATAATGTTACAAGTAATAATTCCAGGTCTGGGTGGTGGCGTATACGTGAGCTTCTTCTTTATGTGTAGAGCAAAGTTTAAAAAAAAACTCTCTTCGTATCGTAATCTATTGTACAAACACTAATAAACTGTATTTTAGAAACGCTGTTTACTCGTATTTATTTTGGTGTACAATAAAGTATATTCTATTCTAATCATTCAGAAATGGCATTGAACTTGTCCAGCAAACAGTCAAACCTAAAAATAGGATCAGCCAACCCGACAAAATAAACTTTTTTAATCACACAAAATGAGAGGGACCATAAAAGTCACTCAAGCAAATGTAACGTCGTTAGAGGCTCTCACGAACTTCAGCTTTTTAATTAAAAGTCCAAGCTTTTATTTTTATTAAAATGCTTATATTTAGGTCTTCGATTCGTGTATTCAGATTATTATGTTGGTAGTATGATGCGTCATTTTTTTCCCGTAAGTTTTTAACAGCTTCAATTTTCCGTATTTGTAGTATTTTTGGTAGGTATTGTGTTTTATTTTCTAGTTCAATACGTACATAATTTATTCTTTTATTGGAATTTTAACAGTATTGGATATTCCGAGATTTTTTTTCTGGTAGACATTATACACAGTTATTATTTTCTCTGTATTCTTTATACCTAATAAATAAGGTTCAAAGGAATATTGATGTTTATTTTCTAAATTAGACCGTATCACAAGATTTTTGTGTTTTATTCACAGGGCAATGCTTACTGCATTTATTTTATGGAAAATGAAAAAGCTCCTCTAATGTACAGTCGACTAAGTGGAATCATGACCCATTTTGACAATAAATCGTTTGAATCCGTCAAATTGACGAAGATCAAAGACCATGAATATGTATGTTTATTTACGCGAATGTGGATCTAATTGTATTTGAATGTCTGAAGGAAAATAAGCTTATGGTGGGTCTATTAATGATGGTAGCCATACACCATACTACCTATCGTCCAATCGGCATGACGCTTCCGATTGGATCAAATTGGCAGTTCGTCCATATACACCATACTGCCTATCGTCAAATCGGCATGACGATGGATTTGATCAAACTTCAAATCAGCAGCAGCTAGATCTAGCTATAAAGTTGCTAAGTTGGCATCACTGCTGCCGATTTGAAGTTTGATCAAATCATGCCGAAATGATCATGCCGATTTGATCCAATCGGAAGGATCAAATCGGCATGATCAAGCCTATCAAATTTAACTGTCATGCCAATTTGATGGATTCCACGCCCACACGCGGTCAATTCTAACTGATCCAATCGGCAGCGTCATGCCGATTGGACGATAGGCAGTATGGTGTATGGCTACAGTAAGTCGAAGCCGTTATCTCTGGGCAACCACAGTTCCACAGCTTATAATCTAATTCCTTAACAAAACACCGCAGTCATTGTAACTCTAGACCATTTGTCAAGGCAGTAACAAATGATTGCTTATGACCAAAGCGATATAAATGAATAACACCCAGTGATTAATCGAGAAGAAAACTGTTTTAATTAAAAATAACTGCGATATCCAATCCCGGAGTTTTTATTAAAAGGAATGGAATTAATCTTCAAAAGTCGTGTTTCTAAGGGTCTGTTTCCACCAAGCGGAAAAGTCGTCGCGTACTTTTTCGATGTTACTCAAGAAATAAATTTCATTTGTAGATTTTTGGCAGTCGGTGCAGTTAATATGACAGCCAGGCTCACCAAGGGGTATCGTATTCATCATCATCAGCCTATAAATGTTCCCACTGCTGGGACACAGGCCTCCTCTCTGTGAGAGGGAGTGGGCAGTAATCTAACACGCGGGCCCAGTGCGGAATGGTAGATGTCACATGTCTTCGAATTTTTGGTTCTAGGACATGCCGGTTTCCTCACGATGTTTTCCTTCACCGTTTTGAGAGCAGTGGTGTTGAAATATATTACACAAAGTAATGCGCCTGACGGGGTTCGAACCGACGACCTACAACTCGTAAGTCGAGGCCGATACCACTGGGCCACCGCTGCTATCCATTATCACTGGTATCGTATTACCTAGTAGGTACTACTTGGGAGGTGAAGGTTAGCAATCACTCCATGTAAATTTGTATTCAGCTGCATGGGATTATACTGAAAGCCGACCCCAATAGTTGGAAAAAGGCTAGGCAGATGATTATTTTATAGGTACTGCCTTATGGCATGCAAGTTCACGCATGCTCAAAAATACGCTAACATCCAATTTTATACATTTAGCAATTCATGCATAACATGCAGTCTATTATAAAAAGTACGCAAGGATTTCTCCGCTTCGTGGAAACGTACCCTAAGGCTGCTTTTTCACCAACGATGCGGTATGCTGCGTTGCTGCGGATGCGTTTGATATCCACCAATCATGTTCATTGATTTACATTGCACAGCACTGGTGGAAACGGATTTAACTAAGATGTGTTTTTAATATGCCGTGGCTGCGTGCTAGGTGTCGTCTATCTACTATCGATACATCGCATAGCTCGAACTGCGCATCTTCGTCGCGCAGCCTTGCGGCGGCGCATCTTTATAGCACAGCTACATAGCGTAGCATCAGTGGAAACGGTCACACAGTTTCGTAGCTCAGCTTTTAAATCCTCGCAGCACAGCTACATAGCACATCTCTGGTGGAAAGGCACCCTAAGTTGGTTCCAAATGCTTTCTCCTTCGCACGTTTTGGGGGTTTGATATAAATGATCGGACGGAATTGGGATCATCTTATGTGTATCTAAAGCGGGAATATCGGTGTTGGTCCAGTAATTGGGTTGTGGAGGTCAGATGGTGGTCGCTTCAGTGTAAATACTGATATTTGGCCGTTTTTGGTTGGTTAGAGATTGACCTAAATACGATTGGGGGACAGCGTATTGTTAAATGGTTAGCCAAACATGGTGTATGATTTTAATTAAAGATGTTGTTAAATTGACTATTTATGATTAAGTTTTTTTTATTAATACGTGTTTAAGCTTTCAAGCGTACGGCACACGTGGGAAAATTTGAAAATCAGCGTCTGTGGCTTTTTTTTTTTTTTTTTTTTTTTTTTTTTTATTACGCCGAGGCCTTTTGGCATTAATAACTTTGTTTATTTAGTAGTTTTTCAATTTTCAATCTTATTGACGCTCCATAGTGGTGACAATAGTTTACGCGGTCATAAGCGATTAAAATCGTAGTCAGTCCGCGTCTTAAGTTAGTTGGAAACGTTTTTTTTTTCATTATTTATTCTATGCTTTAGAAAAAAAAAATGTTTACGTATTTATAAAGTTCAACAATTTAAAAAATATGTCAGTGCATCGGTAGACAAACAATTAATTATCCTATGATTCTGTTTGCGGAATAAATATAGTTTTGAAAAAGAAAGAGGAGACCTTTGCCACGTTGCTGGAAATTATGGTATACCATTCATCATCATCATCATCATCATCTCAGCCATAGGACGTCCACTGCTGAACATAGGCCTCCCCTTTAGATCTCCACATATACCGGTTGGAAGCTACCTGCATCCAGCGTCTTCCGGCGACCTTTATAAGGTCGTCTGTATACCATTACCTAAAAACATTTTTAATATTTCACCACAGATTTAATCCTTACCAACCCAGTCCTAGCAAAGAAAACATAACATGGCCACGTAAGCGGAAAAAGTAAAAAAAGAAAAAAATATTCCAGTCCAATGGCGGACTTAATTCCGGGCACCGCAACACTAATTACGGTAAAAGGGCGAATCTCTAAGGTAAGGATAATCCTTCCTTGTACCTACTTCGTTTTAATAAATGCTGGGTATTTTACGTATATTTTAATTAAACATTCTCACGTCGTAACCCTTGGGTGTTCGCACCTCGGGTCGGAATGATAAATTATTATTGTGAAGACGCACTTCTATATTAAGTTTTTCTTTCTGCGTTATTTTTTTTTTCGTTCTTGTTGAGATAGGGATTCCGTTTGGGAATTAATTGAGTTGTGTTTTTTTTTTTTTGAATGTGGAATGTTTATTGTGTTTTGGGAAAATTGGTTAACGCGTGGATTGTTCCATGTTTGTATAACTTACCAAGAAATATTCACGCTACGATAATTATGATTTCTATTATTTACTCTGTTTTCAAAACGATGAAAACATGTTTCTTTTTACAAATACATGATGTAAATATTAGCAATGGAGTTTTGTTTATAAAATGATATATTTAATTTACACGACATAAAATAATAAAAGAAAAGTGAGTGTATAAAAACGTGGGAAAAAGTACAAGGTGTCAAAAAGAGAAAAGAATGACACGGCGTTAATAAATCGTCCATATCGCTGTCAATGACAAAATGAAAATGAAATGATTCTTTGACCAAATAAGGCTCACGTTATGAATTGACCAACTGTTTGACAATATTCCGATTTACATTGTTTGGGGTCCTTGACGAAGGAATATGCCCAAAAAGAGGAGGCAAAATGATCTAGACAAGCTTTGTGATGGCTTGTTCAAGCTAGCGCTCGAAAAGAGCGGTTGGTAAGATATATGAGAAGCTTTTGTCCAGCAATGGGAAAAAAATGTGTTTTTGTTTTATTCAGTCGCATTTAATGTTTGAACTGTTAGGTACCTATTCTGTTACTACAAACCACAAACTAAAGATGAGAGCAGAGGTGGCCCAGTGGTATCTGCCCTGAGTTACGAGTTGTAGGTCGTGGGTTCGAACCTAGCCTGACGCACTACTTTGTCTAATTTATTTCATCACCAAAGATCTCAAAAAGGTGAAGTAAAACATCGTTAGGAAATCAGTATGTCCTCCTGTCCATCCTGAATTTAATTTGAAGACATATGACGAACCAATCCGCACTGGGCCCGCATAGTAGGTTATGGCCCACTCCCTCTCACACAGAGGAGGACTACATTATAAATGTTTTCACTGCAAGGACACATAGGTCGATGATGATGATGATAAGATAATCTTCTTATTTTGTACCTAATTCAGACTTAATGTCATTTGTAATAGTTATTTTATAGTTATGATACTAGAGCGGTAAGTTAGTAGTCGAGGTCGAGCGCTTACCGTAGTCACGAGTTTGTGAATACCAATTTCTACACGTGTGTCATACAATGTTTTTCAACACATTTGCGAGAAAACAGTACAATATGTAATTAACAGATTCCTCGCTTGAACTCATATTATTATTTTGTTTATTTAACAATGGGAAAGTCGCAACAATTTTTGAAGTTCCTAATATGAAAATGGCGCGACTTTGCAAATGGCGCCACATGCACGTGGTGAAAATTAGAACTACATCTTTCGTCTCATTTACTCTTTTGTATTAAAGTGAGACAATGTATTGAGCAAAAGCGCTTCCAAGGAGGTTCGATCAGTCAGGTTGTTTATTCTCATAATGTGAAACTCTTTGGTGGAATTCTTATATTTTTTTATGGAAATGAAAAAAAAAAACAAAATTCGAAAAATGTGCGAGTACCTATTTTACCACACGTTCCGTTGTATGGTGCGTAATTTTTAACTTTCGAACGATATATACAGGCTTGTATGTGTTAAAATTAATAAATGAAATGAGTGCGAATGTAACGGGGATGAAATGGTATTTTTTTATATAAAGCATTAAAGAAGACGTAACTGTGGCTGCAACTGACCTAATAAGTCAGCAGGTCGAGTAGATTGTTATTGTGTTTTTCTATTAGAAGTTTCTTAGTAATAAGTACGGAAGCAATAAAAGTCGATTTGCTCGCCGTAGTGAACGCGATTTGATTACATTGGAGCTGTATTTTAGCTGCTAGATTTATTATTCTATTAGGAAAATGTGTTTTTATGAGAATTAAAATGTTGTGAAGAGTAAGTTCTCCAGCCTTTCTACTGATCAACTTTTCTGTATTCGGTTTGTCATTCTATTTGACTTAACCTGAGAAAATTGATATTACACTTATTTGGGATAAAGGTTAATAAAGTTCATACAGAGATTTAACCGAGAACCGGAATGGGTTGTTGAATAAATTCGTCACGAAAAAAGGTAATTCGCCACAAATAATACCCTCAGTAACACATCCGTGTAAAACTACTACTAATATGTTTATTGTTTAATACGGGGACACCTTTACATTTGGATAAATCAAAGTTTGTGCTAGGTGCCGCTTAAAGTTAATTCTTACATTTAAATCTTCTACAATAAATAACAACAAAAAAAATAATTATCCTTTTTGGTACAGCCGTTCAAAAATGTTGCGTGTACAGACAAACTAAATCGACTTTGTTTTATGCTATGTAGACAAAATAAAGAAGATTCACCCACGCTTTGACCCTTCACCGAAGCTTTAACAATAAAACTTCTCAGAAATAACAAACTAATAAAACGTTTTGCTTTTGTTTCAATCGTTCCTTCAAAACTTTCGTTCATTCACCAAAAGTTCACTGAAAATTGTACAGTACCCTGAGCACGAGTTTTCAGTATTTGAGACGTAAAGTAAACTGGAACTTTGACAACTTCAAATTGACAATTTTCAAGGAAAAAATTAGTTCCTTCTTCGCACACCAGAGGCGCTGTTCCATTTTTTCATACAAGAAACGCTGTAAATACTGGAAAGACGCTGTAAAGTAAAAGAGTGAAAACTCGTGCTAAGGGTACAGTTCTCTTTAATTTTGGAGAAAAACAGTACATTATCTAAAAATATTTTAAAGAAAAAAGGTTTGTTATTTTATAGAATAGCATAATATTATAATTTGCCTATAGTATTCCCACAGCTGGAATACAAACCTCTTCTCTGTGAGAAAGTGTGAGCTGAAATCCACCACGTGGGCCTAGAGTATGTTCGAAATCACATGTCTCGATCTGTCGATTTTTGATTCTAAGATATTGTTACGAGCTGGGTATCGGGATACTTAATTAACACCAATTAAAACCAAATAAACTTCATTGTCACACGAATCACTAATTAAAACAAACACTTAACACTACTCACCGCGTAAAAGTCACTTAAAGATCGCTTCCAGTTCACTTCGAGTTGCCTCGATCGTAGTCAAAACCAGACTGACTGTCGCCGATCGGCGCCCTTTTTATACCCCGGCCGGGCGCACTAGATGTTTCTAGAAGATGGTCGAATGTTCTGGAAACATCCTTAAACTTCGACATAGTCCAATTCCTTCTGGAACATTCCAGAACCATCTAGAAACATCTAGAGCAGAGTAGAATTTTCTAGAAACTTCCAGACCAATTTTGAGTAGAATTGTCGAGAACCTTGTGGAACTTTCGAGAAGCCTGTAGATTGGTCTCGCAATACGATCGACGTAACAATATGTTTTGTCACGACTTTTTCGTTCACCGTTTTGAAAGCGTATGTACTATGTACTACTGTAACCTAACACGAAGGGGATGGCGGGGTTTTTATATCTAAGAACGAAATTCATAGCTTCGGAAAAGTCTCGTGCAATTACTACACTTAAGTTAGTGCTACGAACAAAAAATTGGTGACAACATGATTGGATAGTTTGTCCAACTCCCGATGTGTCAGAACTTATAAATACAAAACTAATAGGGTGTAGGGTTCACTCAAAAATGTCGAGTTAAATACTTTTCTACGGGCCCGTATCTTCGTTGACGGACTAACAGAGTAGGTCCCTTGCTCGAAAGAAAAACTTATCAAGTAAAGAACGTTATGTTGTCACACCAAGTGTAAGCAAAACTGGGGTTTTGTGTAAACATTAACATTTTAATGAATGTATAAAACTAAGCTGTTTATGTTGCCGAGTTACAGTGTTTATGTGCGTACACTCGCGGGTAGAAGTGTTTATGAATGTTAATATTATATTAAAAGTTGTGGGAACATGTTTCATCGCAGATTTTGTATGTTTTAATATTTATTTAAAGAATAAATTAAATGCTTTGAAGGGATTTGATTTTTGCATTTACAATGTTGTACTGGGTGATAACTTCTCGGATAATATATAAATAAAAGTCAATACTTTTATTTATATATTATTTGCTTCAATAAGCAACGTATAATTTGACGGTGCATTTAGCGTTGCATGAGCAATTATTTTGTATTTATTTTTAAAGTTAAACATAAACAAAATAAACAAGAACAGATAAATGACATTACGATCTTATTCTAAACGCGGTTTCGCGTACAGCAGCTATTAGCGGCCTTTACACACACACTCTATCGCGCGTGAAACAGCAATCGTGCGCGAAAGAGCGCGCGTATAAAGGAATTGAAAGAGAAAGGAAAAGACCACGCGCCGCGCTCAGCAGTCATGCACGCAATCGCGTTTCCTCTGGTTGTCTGTTATTTATAATTCTTTCGCGCATGACAAGAAATGCAATGCATGCTTCTGCATTAATACTCTCTCTCATAACAGTGTCTTGCTTTGAATAACTGATTATCCATACGCAAATAATTCTTGAAATCGTCCGGATAGTTTTCTCGTAATTCTTCAATCAAAGGCATATGAGAATATTGCTGTCTGTATTTTTTAACCCACACTGATCGTTTCTTTTTCTTTTTGAGAAGAATTGCACCAGCGAGCATCATAACTTGCGCCACACGATATTTTCTATCTATTTTTCACCGTTACACCCGCGTTCTTCAGTAAAACTGTATGAACTGCACACATTCCAACACGCGCCAGTTTCGCGCGATCTATCCCGCGCGATTAGCCTTTACACGATCGCTCATTCCGCTTAGGAAAACAAACACGAGTAATCTGAATCGCGCGAATGAACGGGGAAGCGTAAAAACCTTACAAATATAATCGCGTGCGAATGAGCGTGCAGGCTTTCCTGCGCGCAATAACGTACGTTCCAAAGCACGCGCGATAGAGTGTGTGTGTAAAGGCCGCTATTGTATAGCATAGTTTTGAAACGCTTTGGAATCGGAACCTACAGTACTTTCGCAGTTTTTATGTCTTGTGACTGGGACTGTAGCACCATAAATATTTTTAAACTATTTTATTTTACTTTTTGTGTTTTGACAATTCATAAGTGCCTGTAACTGGCCTGTGAAATAAATAATTTAATTTTATGTTTGATTCTGAATAGGTACATTTCCCCCTAATATTTTAGATAAAAAATACCTAGGATATTTCCTTAATCATTTCTATTTTCATACTAAAACTCATCTTATATCTCCTTTCTCTTTAACAAAAACTTCCATCCATCCGAATAGAAGCCTGCCTTCAATTACTGAGCTAGAATGAAAGTCATGGCGTGGTAATATAAGTATATATTATTAGACCATGACTCAGGACAGCCATTACTCAGTTACCTACCCGCAAGGGTCTGCCTTTCACTTGGTTTCAGTCTGAAGGATTTTGTCTTATTGTTTTGTAAGATTTAAACAATACTTGGATGTGAAGTTTAGTTGTGTTAAATAAAATAAAAATGTGATTTTTTCCTAATTTTTGTATTAATATGTGAAGCAAAAACTTTGTGCCTTTTTCGCAAAAGAAAGCAGAAGAGAGGAGTTTGAATTTTGGCAAAGTTAGTATTATTCTTTTAAAATTAATAGCCCTGCAGCGTCCGCAATGGGTTCCAAGATACCTACAGAATCGAATTCTTGATTCAGACACGCAAAATAACTACCTAATTAATACTTTAACTGTAAATCCCCTTTTTTCAATCAAAATATTCGAAATTACCACCAAAAATACTGAATTGCACACCAAATTTGCTCATCAAATAAATCAATTATAGGTACTATACTGTTAGATCTTTAAAGCTTAACTGTTTTACTGAATGACTATCTTACTAAACTAAATCTAGTAAAATTATTAAAAAATGTCGAATGTCCTGCTTCTGAGTGGTTTAAAAAAAAAAATAACCACGAAAGGGATGGCGGGGTCTTCCACACTCCGCCTTCCCCTTCTAACCTAACCTGTCCGAGTCGGGGTGCCCCCAGTTTTCGTTTCTAGAAAATAATTTTGGAAATTCCGTTGTAATATTGAATAATTTGTGTGCAAATCAGTATTTTTGGGTGAGTATATCTGTGGTTTCAGCTAGATTTTTGCTGTAAATTAGATAAAAAATAAATTTTGTTTGCTTAAATTTCTAAATAGAGGTGCAGTTAAAAATTACCCATTTAAAACAGCGTCCATTTATTCCTAATTACTCGAACTACCAAACCACTTTTCCACTCGAGCGTACATTGCAACCAGTAGTTTACGTGCTTGAACATTTGCCGTAAAACTTGCTCATAAGGTTAATATACGAGTTAATGGGAATTAACTACTTTCGAGCTGGCTGTACATTTTATGAGCTATATGTCATTTTAGTTAATAGTTCTGGAGTAAAGTGTTTATTTTGACTTTATATTATGGGGAGTTTCTTTTATTCGTTTGTTACATTGTTATTTATTTTTAAACAGTTCCTTTTATTAAGTTTTATTCTTCTGGGCTCAAATTAAGTAGCATTAATCCAGGATTAAGAAAATGTTAACATTACCTTACATTATATCATACGATCTAAGCTTCCAAAAAGTTAAAAAGATAGCTCTCTGTATATATTTTTTTCGTCTTGTTTAAATCATCAAATGAGTCCTCTCGCCTAGCGTTGGACGGAAAGAACTGTCAGTCTTGTACTGACTAAAATCCACGGTGTTCTTTCAATAGCTCTTTATGTTCCAGAGCCACGTTTACCTGCTAACACAGTTCCGCGACCCCGGCAGGCTTTGGTCCTCTAAGGGGAACCGGTCAGGTTGCTGACAGCACTTGATAATGACTTCTTCAATCTTCACGTAAATATTATTATATCCTTTTTATTTTATTTTATTATTATTATTTTTTTGTTTAGCTTTTGGTAAGAAGTTCCCTCTTCTTATCATGCCTACGATGTTCTCTCTCGTGTTTATGTATTCCAAAGTGTAACAATGACATTGTAAAAGCAAATATTTTAAAAGAGTAACCATGGAGTTTCTTGCCGGTTCTTCTCCATGGAAACGACCAACCCGAACCGTGCCAATTTTTTAATTTTTTTTTCTCGACGTTTTATAAGTGCCCATTGAGGCCCATGTAAAATAAAATATTTTGATTTTGACTTTCAATCAATCCTTGTATAGTTAGTCTAAGATATGACAACAAGACCGACTATTCTATGCAAAACTGTATATGTAACATGAAACAGAATCCCCGCTTTTAATATTTGCAAACGATACTAAATCATAAACAGTATTCTACATCTTCAGGAGCTTTGTTATAAACGTATTGGAGTGGAAGCGTCGCGGAAGTGAAGTGATAGTGTTAACAGAGTGTAAAATGACACACACTCCACTTAGCACCCATAGTGAATACCCAATTAAATCAGCTACTAATCAGTGTATAATATCAAGCTGTATTCATTCCACTGCAAGATTAAAGGACTAAGGCCTTACAAGACTTCCGTATTTTACTTACAGCATATTTGAAGTATTTACGGCGTTTATTGGAGCCTCCACACAATGGGTACCCCATGAGTTGTTATTACGAAACTCGATCATAAGCATCGACCGCGTTTGGAGCGGGCCAATGAGAGCGCCAAACGCGGTCGATATCAATGATCGAGTATCGTAATGACAACTCATGGTATGGGAACTGGAGATGGACGGTGCCGCCAAGGCCGACACAGAAAGAGGACCAGGTGGCGAGACGAGTTGGACTCATACCATGAGGTTCGGTTCGAAGTGGCGCTGCACAAGAAAACTTGGAAAAACTAAGGGGAAGCCTTTGCCCAGCAGTCGGAAAGTGTAAGCTGAACAAAAAAAATTGGATGGGAACTGAAAAAGCACCCCACCTAGTGTGCGAACGAGAAACTGAATCCATCGAATTAATAACAAAATTCCCGTTTACTTTACTTCACAAAAACGTGAAGACTCGTGATAAGGCTTTTTTTTTTTCGTGGTAAAATCATCAAATGAGTCCTCCCAGCCCCCATACTGTCAGACTTGTACTGACTAAAATCCACGGTGTCCTTCGGTAGCCCTTTTGCGTACCGGAGTCGCGGTATACGTATGTCCCGCGACCCCGGCAAGGCTGTGGCCCTCTAAAGGGGGGCCCCGTCCTTGTGCTGACGCTCATTGAGGCGCGCGTGGAACACAACGCGCCGTCGACCCGGGCATGGTCCATGGTCGGGCTGCGAGTTGCTCTTTACTCACCGCCCGCATGCCCCCGCCTACGGTGATAAGGCTTCAGATCTGGCCACATCTCACATGAAAAAAAAGATCAAAGCAAATATATTTGATTCGTAAAATACCTCCATCTTATTAATTATCTCAAGTTATCTGGAATCTACAAAATATCAAGAGGAAAGGTTAACCAAAAACGTCGGTACGCACAACATTGAATTATTCTAGAAATAGGGAAAAATACTCCATTTTGTTTTGATGGAACAATTTAAATACTTTGTTGCCATAATAAAAATAATAATCCTCTGAGAAAATGAGAGAAGGTTCTATGAAAAATTCCCGAAATAAAATTGGTGAACTTAGGAAAAAATATCAAGAGGTATTTTACACTTTCAATAGAGAACTTATTTTTAATCGTTTTGTTTTTTTTGGAAAATCCTTAAATGTATCATCTCGCATTAAATGGAGTGGCAGAAACTTGATTTGCTAAAAAAACCGGTTTTTACTGTTGAACTTTGCGTTCCACAGTCACGATGTCTTCTAAAGATAGTCTAGAAACTTCGACCAGCATTAGTATGCCTTATACGCATTCGGGGAAACAAGTATCACGTGTCATAATAAAAACTGTTTTAAAATATACGTGTTTAAAATGATGAGTTTAGTGTAATTTTATAGTTAAATAAAAAAAAAAACTTGTTCAATAATTATTTTCGTCAACCAATAACGTAATAAAATATCCACACTACAACACTAAAAAATACCTTGTATTTCTCAAGGACATCGTAACCAGATCAATTGCCAGGTACTTAAAGTACGTATTCAAGTCTAACATTCACAGAAAATGATAGACATTAAGCATCAATTTACTCGGAAGATAATGGCACGGGGAAGTGGAAACGATTATGCTTGCCCTCACAATATAGCCCATTGAGTGGTTCATCTTTTTCCTAGTAATTATTTTGTAAAGGAAAAATGCTTTGGTGTATTGTTTTGTATTATCTGTTATACTTACTTTGTCTTCTAAGAAGAATTAGAGAGATTAGCTGTCGTCATAGTCAGGAAACGTTTTTGCGTTTTCCTGTGTCGCAACTCAGAGGCCTTTTTTATGGTGGTGAAGTCATCTTATGGATCCACCCTGGATTGAGCAAAAATGACTGTCAGACTTGACTGCAAAAAAACTAATCTGTTCTTTAAGATTAGTTATGGAATTAAGCATACTTTGCGCCAATCCATAACATCCAAATTTTAGTTTAACTTTTATTCCGCGATACAAAAATCCAGGCTTGAATGCAGGACTCTCCTCGCCATCATGCCTATGTATACACGGTGTTAGGGATATCGACGCACAAACGGATACCATGGGTCCAGGACTTGATTCTCGACCCCCCCGTATTGGAATTTTTCGTCGGATTTTTCCTAATTTTCAAAATTTTGAAAAAAAAATTGTTGAATTTTTTTTTACTTTAGCCTGTTCATAATCGTTATTCTTACCTAACCCAATGAGATTTTTAATAAAAAAGTAATTAATTCACTACTTTCACTAAAAGTAGCAAAAAACTAGAAATGGTGTCTTCTTAGATGTTTATAATGAAATGTCATCGTATACCTACATACTGTGCCCAGTACCACAGTACCCGTAGTACTTTAAGCGCGGCTCACTATTAAAAAAACAAACAAACTTATAAAAATAAAAAATAAAAATAGGAAGAAACCGACGAAAAATTCCAACACGGGGGGGTCCAGAATCATGTCCTGGACCCATGGCATCCATTTGTGCGTCGATGTCCCTAACACCCTGTATAATACTGGTCTGTTTTTTCATTTGCTATTTGGGTTTCAGGGCTATGGTACCATTTTCAGTCAGTCCTACGACCCGAGGATCAAAAATATTGTAAGCAGCAACACCATTTTTTACGCTAGTTACTGTCTGTATTCTTATTACTCGCATAATGTTTACATGTATTCATATTTAAGGCCCTTTAGCGCTCACTTACTCAATACTTCACAATTAATCAGCAGAAAATGTTTCTGACTTCATTCCACGTTATTAGTGAAAAGCTCATTATAACATACTAATTAATTAAGATACCGCCAACAAACAAAATATTCTACCCATTTCATTTAGGGTCATTGCGACCAAATGCGCTAGTTTGAAAGCCTTTGTTGCTGCAATTTAGGAGTAACTACAAAATAGTGGTTTAATTACTGAACTCCCCCTGAAAAGGGGAGGGAGGAGCGAATGGGTGGCTGAGTTTTGAATTAAAGCTAATAATGCATAATGTTTTAGGAGCTTCCCCAAAGAATAGAAGCCGTGACGGGTTTATGGGGCAATGGTGGAAAATTACCGGTCATAAGTTTCGTTATTGTGAGTTAAGACGTGCCTTTTGTGTGCTGGTGTTTTTCATTTGATTAATATTTTTGTGTTTTTTTTTTATGTTGCCTCGAACAATACGCTATGGGAAAAGTCGGTGGTTTTGACTATTGAATCAATCGCAGCGCACGATATGATAGAGATGTGAACTAAACGGGGACACCCCCCGGAGTCAACACTATCAATAAGTACTTTTTAGGTTTTATTTAATATTAATTAATGTCAAGACGAAAATGTTTATCAAAATATCTAGATTGCATCTGGGCTGACCATAATATAGTTAGGAAAATACTAGGCAAACGATGATGATAATATTATACGGAAAATGTGTGATAACGTTAGCTCGTATTAATTTCTTAATATTATAGAATCGGTTAACGTAGAATATACTAAGATTCTTGTTATATTATTATTGTAATCCATAATAATGTTATTGGCTACAATGAATGGTAGTACATAGTTCGGTTAGATTATATATTATTTATGTTTACTACTACCATACATGACGGTAGTAATACCATCTTCCATAACAACTAATACCGTTTCTATTGAATGACCGCTAAATCCTCGAAATAATTACCTAGCAACAATTCTCTGGGCCACAAGAAAACCTTAATATCCACTTCCAATCGACAAAAAATTGTATTTCCTGCTGCGGATCGATGCCAGTCAAATTGACATTAGGGAAAGCCGGTTCAGTTCCGAACGTAATAAATAATACAGGAAAATTCTCTCTAATTACACCAACAGAGTTAGCCTTGAAAGTTGACTAAAAACACCAATTATTTATAAGTTAGCTTCGGGTAATAATACAGTTTTTGACCCGCACATCGATCGTTTTAAAAATGTATAATAATTTGATGGCTTTTTATAGCAGCGAAAGTAGGAGTACCTTTGAATTACTTATGGGCATTGATTAAGTAATACATGTTGTTATTTTTCATAAATAAAAAAAAATAATTTAAAGAAAAACAAAAAACCCGACTGCGTAAAAACTAAATTTGAAAAATACGTGAAAAAGTTTACTTAAATAAAAACTAAAAAGAAAGAAACAAGCCCAACAGAACAGCAGGAAGAAGCAGAACAGAACGACTCACAGTCGGGGCCCATTCAAATTTTACCAATCAAGTCTTCCCAAGGGGCCCCGACTGTGAGTCGTTCTGTTCTGCTTCTTCCTGCTGTTCTGTTGGGCTTGTTTCTTTCTTTTTAGTTTTTATTTAAGTTAACTTTTTCACGTATTTTTCAAAATTAGTTTTTACGCAGTCGGGTTTTTTGTTTTTCTTTAAATTATTTTTTTATTTTACACTTTTTAGTTACGATTCATTGTTCACTGTTTTTTTTTGTTTGTATATCGTTTATACTTGAAATAATAAAAACTTAAATCAATAAGTAAGAAAATTAACGAGAATGATTGTTTTGTTAAACAACTTTAAATCGTTATATATCCTAAATCATTACTTAAAATGAAAAATGATAAAAGAAACCTAAAGATGATTTTAAAATACCTATTCAACGACACCCCACTTGTCATAGTTCATAGACTTTTATTTTTTTCATTTTGACAATATGGCGTCTGGTTGTCGCTGTGGTGAATTTTGATTACTGTCATGTCTTTAGTGACACTCGCAAAGTTAAGACGAATCGATTGACGTAAGAATTATCAAAATCGGCCTACGCGTTTGGTCTCTAGAACGCCACATAGGAACAAACATACATACATACATACATACATAGACTGATAAACACATTACCCTCCTTTGCGTCGCGCAGTCGGGTAAAAAAATATTTATTATCATAATTTGTTCGGTTTGTGTTAGTTTTCCTTATTGCTGTCCAAACTGGGCAGCAATGTCCACTTTTGTTTGACTACCCTTTTTTTTTTTTTTTTTTTGCGTGGTAAAATCATCAAATGAGTCCTCCCGCCCAGGGTGGGGCGGGAGGGACTGTCAGACTTGTACTGACTAAAATCCACGGTGTTCCTTCAATAGCCCTTTATGTACCAGGGTCACGGTTACCGAGTGAGACAATCCCGCGACCCCGGCAGGCTCCGGCCCTCTTAGGGGGCCCCGTCAGTTTGCTGACAGCTCTTTGAGGCGCGCGTGGAACACAACGCGCCGTCGACCCGGGCATGGTCCATGATCGGACGGCGAGTCACCCATTACTCGCCGCCCGCATGCCCGCGCCTACGGTGGCCGGAGATCGTCTTGCGACGTCCGTTGCCGTGGGCGTCTCCCGCGGCGGCTGGGTCGTGAGGTGGACGCTGTCCTCTCCCTCACGCGTTCCGCCTCCTCCTTTGCTAGCATTACTGCTTCGCAGAAGGAGGCGACCGCTTCCCATTCCGTCTCGCCCCGCAACATGGCCTCGACCAATGCTGGGCGCGAGAGGTCGCCGCCTATCGCCTCCGTGAGAACACGGCGGTGCTCTGCCCAAGCGGGGCAGTCCTGCACCGTATGCTCCACCGTGTCCTCCGGGCGATCCTCGCAGTGGTGACACCCAGGCGTTTCTACCTTGCCTATACGACACAGGAACCTCCCGAAACATCCGTGTCCGGTGAGGACCTGCGTCAGGCGGAAGGTGAGGACGCCGTGACGCCTCTCCAGCCACTCCTAAAAGAGGGGTCTTACCGCCGCGATTGCGGCGTGCCCTGTTTGACTACCCTCAAATATATGCTCGAAATGTGTCATCGATTCTTCAAGGTCGTTCCATATTTGATTGATTGTAATTTAATTGTTTAGGAAGTTGTAGTGGTGGACTACAAAGTACAATAATGAGGTATTAAATTTAAAAACACTGTGTTGCTTGCTGTCAAGCGACTACATCAAAAATACGTTAATGCTTAGGTAAGCATTTGATTTATGCCTTAGGTAACAGCTAAACCGTTCTGATTTATCAATTTGTTAACTTTGATATTTGTCGTAAACTAATTTATTGCATGAAAAGAATAATATAATCAATAACAAGCAACAAAACTTATAACGAAACTGAAGCTATTTTTGCTTTAATATTTATTTATTTACTCACATTTTACTACGTGAACGATAATATTTGTCATGTTTTATTTTATTATTATTTCTTTATTATTTTTTTTAACTTATAAATTACATTTTTTAAATATTTTTACAAAAAAGAAATAAAAAATATTTAAAAATATAAAAAATAGCAATTCACCAGCACCGGGTACAGGGTCCGGGCTACCGGTGGTCAGGGCTCCTGAGAGAGGAACCTCCTAACAATACGCGCCGTGTCCAGGAGTACTGCCTTCTGAATCAAGCGCTTGATCCAGCTACCCAGCGAGAGCCTCCTCAGGTGTTTATTATTATTATTATTATAAGCCCGTGTCGTCCCACTACAGGGCAAAGGCCTCCCTCTCCTCCTTCATTTGTCATGTAAACACCATAAATAAATAGACATAGGTAAAGGTAGAGTCAACATAAACGGTGGAGGTAAACTATCAATTAGTTACATAATGGTTACGGGGTTTTTGTGTTGACATGTTTGCTTATGTTCACGCAATGTAAGGTTTCATAGTTTTAGTCGGCCTTTAAATGAATATGTTATCTTTAACCCAATTTTCTTTACTTTTAAGCTGCAACTAAATAAAATTGCTTTATCTACTGGTTTTGGAACAGTTTTTCCATGTTACCTACCTATTATTTCCGCTGATTTATATGATTTAGTTTTTTTACTAATATCATTTGTACATGCTACTTATAACATAGACATTCTTGTGTTATGAAAAAGTAATAACAGCTGTATATGTCAATCTTTCAAGGTTAAGTTGCGCTTGCTGTGTTTAGTTTGTGGATAGGTGACCATCTGTCGTAACGGGTTCTCTCTATGCTTCGGAAAGTGTTTTAAAAATTATGGTCCGTTAGGCGCGTCGCTCACTGGTAAGTCGAAGCGACGGCGACGTCGCGTCAGCGGCGGTTCGGCGTCGCAGCACGCGCGCACTGCCATTCATTTGTAAAGAAAACCTTGTTGCGGCGTTCCTCTTATGCGCCCGCGCCTCAACTGCACCTCGACTGTTAATCGTGTGAGCGACGCGCCTTACAGTTAGAAAGAAGCTCGAAGTTTAACATTCAGTTTTAACAAGGGGTACCTATTATAATACTCAGTTACTTTACCAACAACATCATTATGAGGAAAATGAAAAAAAAAATGACATAAATCGAACCAAAATCATTGATTTCAATCCTGCTTAAGATGTAGATATAAAAAAGAAAAACAGATAACCTATTCATAGTCTAAATTCGTCCATATAGTTCAACAAATTGAACGACATTTCCCCAACATTTCAAATGAAGGCAGGCAGAAACTACAAAACGCCACGTGATACAATCTCCATTAAATATGTATGCAAGAATTAAGTCCGCCCCAGATCACATTTATGCCACTTACTGCGTTATGACGGACTCAAAGAGAATATTTAATAGGGTTCGTCATAGTTATAAGTTTTAAGGTATGTCCTCTCTTAGGGAATTGTTGGACCTGTTTACAAACTTAGAAGGTGTTATAATAAATTAATGCCTGAATTCACTAACGCGCAACTTATCTTTGACAGTCGTTATAGTCAGCAAGAAGTCATTGTCCCGACATCATCATCATTAGCCTATACATTTTATTTTACTGGGTGGAGGTCACTGTAGGTACTGTGGAATCAACGTGCATCATCTGCCTATATGATTGTCACAACATCGAACCGATCTAGTATAGCTTCAAAAAGGCTACCTTTTCGAAACATATAAATAAACCCCTATCAAATATTGACTCATATGTATATCAAATCCAATCTCCGTAATTAACCCTAGTGCACACATATCTATACACAAATTTTAATTATTAATGCGAAATATACTAAGATGTTTCGCTACGGCAAGGTAAGAGCTTGCTTTAATTTCCGGACTTCGCCCTGGCGTACTTTAATCTCGGTGGCATCTTGGATATTTCGTCTGTTTGTTTTCGCAACAGTGTATTTACTGCCTTAGTTCGTCTTGTTTGTTTTTCTTGTTTGTCGATCGGAAAGTTTTTAATTTAAGCTTAGTGTTCAATAAGGGTGAAAGTTGTTGTAATTAGTGAGATATTCGGATTTGTTTAATTGGTTATTTGTTAATAGCCTAACCATTGTTGTATCATTGATTGCCTTAGTAACAAAGCACCACATATATGCCACGATATTTCTATTTTAAGGTACGGTAAAAATATAATAAATCATTATGTTAAAGACGGAACAATTTAATTAATTCAGAGAGAGATATTTTTTGCTCTTCTGTGGTATGTAACGTTAGCAGATATCTAATATATGTCTACCAGAAATGTATTTGTTGTCGGTTTGTGGGGCACACAAGAATGAGTTTAGTGATTTCAGGTCCCACAATATAGAAAACATTCCATTTTAATTTCAAACCTTATTTCAATACAATAAACTTTAAAACATCCTCACTCAAAATGCATTCACCTCCTCCTTCTAATCCCCTCGATAACTAAACCACAAAGGCTTTACAAACAGCAGCACACAAAGGTAAATCTCAATCAAACGCAACAAAACAGGCTAAGTACACGAACAAAGAACGGACTTGTAAAAAAATGAGCGTAAAAACATCGGGCCGCAGGCGTTTCATTTGAGCCTTTTGTTTGCACAGCCAGCTTCTTCATTAAACGTTAGGGGTGACGATATTAGCTGTGCTCGATATTACAGTGCGGTTTGCTTGTAAAAGAGGTTTTTATGTTGAGCTTCTTGTGTTATGAGTAGAGCTATACGGTAACTGACAAATGCTTGCACTGACTGGACAGGTCCACTCAAATCTGTGGTTCTTTCTTCAAAAGACCACCTCAGACACCTGCATGGTTCTCATATAACTTTACCAATACAAAATTGTCTGGACTTTAAAAGAGACTGTGACCTCTGAGTTTGTTTCGGATGTTACTTCTCAGAGTAGTCAGGTACGAAACACCGACCTCATCTAGTGTAAAATAGTGTCTTTTTGACAAAACCAATTTGCCAAATAAAGATCATTTATATACGTATACAGGATAAATTCAAATAGGCGTGGCTGGCTATATTCGAAACTATAAGGACTATCAAATAACGTTGAAAGGAGTCTAGAGTCCGATTTCGACAAAAATTAAGACTGCATCATTGGAATTTAGAAAAATCAATAACCCTGGCCCTGGCCAGCCATTTTGAAACTAAACACCATTCGATAGTGTTAGTAACACTATCGAATCAAAGGATCAAATTCTGGGAAGTAATCACATACGCCAAACTGATCAATTTTCATGGCAGCGACTGTATTCGAAACAACGACCATTTATAACTAGACGCCTCATGAACGATCTGACTAACGCAAAATTATTCTGTCAAGTCGCTGAGGTACGACGTAAGCGAGGGGGACGGGGTACTGCGTCCTGATTGGCTAACGGGGACGGGGTCTGCGTTCTGATTGGCTAACTCAAGGTCAGTGCGACACGGGGACTCACAGGAGTGGTCGAGTCACGACGGTTATAAGATTTTTTTACCTAATGTGTTGACAGACATCGGTCGCCTGTGATTAGGAGTCTAGATATAAATGGTCGTTGATTCGAAACATAGTGAGAGATTATGACACTTATGTCTGAGGTAGTCTTTTGAAGAAAGAACCACACAGATTTGAGTGGACCCATCCAGTCAGTGCAAGCATGTGTCGGTTATCGTATAGCTCAACTCATAAAACAAGGAGCTCAATAGAAAAACAGCAAAATACTGGAAACCTGAGGCATTATCACAAGATTTCAGTATTTTATTTAAAGTACCTTTTAGTACTTGAAGTATTTACTCCGTTTATTGTGAGGAAAAATGAAAAAGCACCTCTACGAACGAGAAACTATTTTTTTCATCAGGTTAAATTTATAATAATTACTTTAAGTTCCGGTTTACTTAACGTCACAAAAACGGGAAAACACATGATAGGGCCTCAGTTTCGTTCTGTAAAACTGAAAGCCAGCCCTGACATGATTAAGAAAAGGCTAGGATGGTTAAGGGTAGTTCTTCAGAGACAAAATTTTCGATGTCTGTGGGTATATTTCCGTAACCAACTAACAAAACGGCATGTAATATTTTTTTCTGTATACTTTAGCTTTAAATCTAACTAGGACAAATTATATTTTTTTAATAGTAGCTATCTAGATACAAAATAAAAATTTTGAAGTCTGTTCTCCTGATTTATATGGGGCGTCCGTTTCCCATTTTCCGGAACAAAATGGTCGATGTCGCATTTTCCCTTTGATTCATCAATATAAATTAAAGTTATATCGAAAGGTAATGAATTGACCTCTTACAAAAAAAATATGTAATACTTGTAACTACGTTAGTGTGTTTATAATTAAGTAAATAAGAAGTGTCCGGCGTAAAATACTGATTAATATGGAGTAAGCTTTGCTTGACCGTACTTGGTCGAGGAATGATAATGAGAGTCTGGGATACCGCATGGGGGGAAGCCTGTCGTACAAAGGACATGCTAGAAAGCGGACGTGAGGCTGGTTGGCTTAGAACCCGGTGAAACAAAGGTAAATATCTGATTCATCTGTGCTTGGTTTCGGTACCTTGCTGATTACAATGCCTAATTTATTAATTTTATTTTGCTGTTTTAAGACTTTAATCTGAGTTTCGTGTGATGCTTTTGGGTTATAGATTCGTGTAGAAAAATGACAATACTGAAGTCTGTATGAATTATGAGTTAAGCATAATTTTAGGCAAAATCATGATTCATCTGTGCCTGATTGATATGTTCAAAAGCCCATATGAATCTGAAAATAAATTAGTTTTCCCATTTCCCAGCAAGAAAGGAACACTTTTGTTACGTTATTTTACTTTTCCAAGTCAGTAGAGTGTGTGTGAGACAATTTTGACACTATTCTTCGGTATTTATTCATAATTCAAACTCTATCTGTTTGTTTTTATTTTGATATTGCAGTTCACAACAATGCCACTATCAACAGTAGAAAAGAAGGACAAAAAGAGACTCATAGAACGTACGAATTTTTTATCCTTCTAGGATGGAAATTAGAAAATAAGAAAAGCTCCAGACGAGTATGCTGCGTGGAAATTAAAATAATTATATTTTAAAAGAAAGGGAGAAAAAGCCAAAGTAAACTGAGAGAATATTATAATGTCGCATTAAAATGACTATCTGGTACCTATTTATAACAAAACTCTCGCTTTAAGTATTTATTTCTGTATAAATATTATTCTGAAAAACAAGAATTTTATAGTTGAATTGACCAGATTTTTCCTTGATATGATCACTGATAATTGTTTTTATAAAAAAAATGTTATTGTTGTTATAAAATTTTGATTATTTTCTTGATACAGAGCCCATTTTTATTTAAAGTTTTCCATTTTTATTTCTGTTCCTGATTCATCTGTATAAAATTCTGATTCATTTGGGCACTAAATTTTTAAACGTAAATATCTTAAAAACTACTTGGTAAAAACGAGTCCCTCATACAAATATATATTCTTTGGAATATCTATTTTCATATGAACATGTGTTACTGAGCTGAAAGTGAAATTAAAATTTGACCATATGAATCAGTCAAAGAATCGAATTTCGAAGAACTACCCTTAAGATAAGGGAGATGGTTATTTAATAAAAACATCGATTATATAAAAACCCGATTCTTTGTTGAATATTGGTTTTTCAGTATCTATAATTGTTAGAAACTACATAAATCAATATTACAACAGTTTTTTACACCTTGCAGGCTCCTGATTATTGATGAATTGTGAATACCTTTATATTTTTTTTAGCGTGGTAAAATCATCAAATGAGTCCTCCCACCCAGGGCAGGGCGGGAGGGACTGTCAGACTTGTACTAATCAAAATCCACGGTGTCCTTCATTAGCCCTTTACGTTCCAGGGTCATAGTAATGGAATAAGTCTCGCGACCCCGGCAGGCTTTGGCCCTCTAGAGGAGGGCCCGTCATTTCGCTGACGCTCTTTGAGGCGCGCGTGGAACACAACGCGGCGTCGACCCGGGCATGGTCCATGGTCGAGGGCGAGTTGCTCATTACTCACCACCCGCATGCTCGCATCTACGGTGGCTGCTGGCTGAAGATCGTCTTGCGACGTCCGTCGCCGTGGGCGCCTACCACTGCGGCTGGGGCGGAGGGAGGACGCTGTCCTCTCCCTCTCGCGGCCCGTGAATTGTGAATATAAAGAGATTTTGTAAGAATTTTGTCACTTTATTAACAACAGTAGCGAGCAAAAGTATTAAATCACTTACTTGGATTTGATCGCTCCTTAAATAATGACGTACCTAATTTGAATGAATTTGTTATCAATTTAAAGTTAAACACGGTTAGCGCAGTAGCTGAGTAATTGGACTGCTGCGCTGCGTGTCGCGGGTTCGATCCCCGCACGGAACAAATATTTGTATGATCTACAAGTAGTTGTTCCCGGTCTGGGTGTTTGTGTATGTGAGTTTATATGTTTGTAAACGCACCCACGACACAGGAGAAATTCCTAGTGTGGAGCAATGTTTAACACAAAAAAAATACAATTTTTAACTAGTTCTTAAGTACTCAAGATCGCGCAGAATTGGAGTAAGTGATTCCATACTCTTGCTTGGGAGTGTAGTTTCAAATAATGTCAGTATTTCAATTATTATTTTATTACTCACAAATTCAACAGAATCTTCTTCGGCAAAATTAATAAAGTGACACTTTCATTCCATAATATTTGTATTTCTTTTGTCAAAGATGTATCGAAATGACGTCTTTCCAAACAGTCAACGTCATGATTACTTTAAAACTTAGTATGTATCAAAGCATTTTCAGTATTGGATTAAGATAAAAACACTACTGAAAAATAAACTCTCGTATCGTTCACATTTGTGCCACATCTTTGACTATAAATGTCTTATTTCTGTGACATCTTATTTATTACAACCACAACGAACGTCGTGCTATCAGGTCAAAAATTTCTCACTTCTAAACCTAACCTAACTTACACAACCGCATTACAGAAAACAAGCGCGAAAATACAGAAATACGTACCTAGTTACCCTTCTTACTTGGCAAAGAAACCTCAAAGATTTAACCCGAGACAGGTAAACCACCAACACGTTTTAAGGGCTGTTACTACTGAGAAAATTGGAAATGAAACTGAGCATTGGCCCAACCGAGTGCGTCTGAGCGTAGCGAGGTATTGAAACGTTGAAATTATTTCCACATCGTCCTTTAATTTTGTCGACAAAGGGTGTCATTATTTTTTAATTAAATTAGACGAGGTTTTGTGTGGCAATGGTGTACTGCTTTCAGGTGCTACTATAATATTTTGGTTGGTATTTAACGTGTTTTGTTTTACCACAAGGAAATTAATAAGTAGCTTGTAAATTAGCTTAGTTAAGAGTTTTTTTTTTTTCAAAAGAAAATTTCTACTGCGAGCAGGATTTGTTCTTCCGACCATCTAATTCAGTATACCAAAAGTAGTTTTCTTTCTAGTCCTTACAGCTTCAAATTGTCCATTATTAACGTCATTTGGTGATGTTGACGCCATCTTCGTGATGCAGGAATTAATGTATTTAAAATATTTATTTATTAAAACTGTTACTAAGAAAGGCTTTTTAAAGTAGCCATACACCATACTGCCTATCGTCTAATCGGCATGACGCTGCCGATTGGATCAAATTGGCAGTTGCTAAGTTGGCATCACTGCTGTCGATTTGAAGTTTGATCATGCCGATTTGATCCAATCGGAAGGATCAAATCGGCATGATCAAACCGGCATGATCAAGCCTATCAAATTTAACTGTCATGCCAATTTGATGGATTCCACGCCCACACACGGTCAATTCTAACTGATCCAATCGGCAGCGTCATGACTATTGGACGATAGGCAGTATGGTGTATGGCTACCATTAGGCGACGGGTTTGTCATTGTCAACCCTGACCATTACAACTAAAAAAAGACTCGCACTGATTAAAACCAACCACCCTTTAATTATGCTCTTTGAGTTTGACGCGGTGACTCTTCCAAAATACTCTCACAACCCTACTAAGCAACGATGTGAGCTAAATTTTTCACCGTCTGAATTTATGTAAGGGCTCACTGTAAATCTAAATTTAGCCTGTACGAGCTCTACTGAATACTTTCAGCAATTAGTTTAACAATGTACGCCCGGTTTTTAAAGAACACTTAAATGCATGAAAAATATTTTAGGGGTGTGGGTAAATGTTAAATTATATTTATAAAAAAGATTTACGGCGGAAATTGAGGCCGGTCTTCTTACCTGACTACTCTGAGAAGAAACATCCGAAACAAATTGAGACGTCATGGTCTTATTTAAACACATAATTTTATTGGTTAAGTCATGCGAGGGCCCTGCAGGCAAAAGACCATTTCAGGCACAAACTAAACTGGTCTTTTGAAGAAAGAACCATACAGATTAATTGAGTCCAGTCAGTGCAAGCATTTATCAGTACCGTGTAGCTCGACTATCAAGGAGGTCAACGGTATCGGGTGTCATTGTTCTACATAGCTTCTCACCTTGATCTAATAAACATACAAAACTTTCCTCTATCTACTATTTATTTATCATCAAATTCCAAAACCAATTAACATCTTGGCCTTGTATATAATTGTACATTTGTGGTATACAAAGACTTAATACCGATGTCCCTTGCTCAATAATTTAGTAGGTTCGGAAACAATCTTCTGCCACTAGAGGTCGATACGATTATAGCTTTCTAATGTTTGGTATATTTACTTAAATTCTACTATGGAAATGCTAAGGAACTTGTTAGAACTATAATGAGTATATTGTGTGTCATTTTGGTTTTAGTATTTGGGCCGTGAGAAATGGGTCAATGACAAGATGTCAACCGATTGTTTCTAAATATTGATATTTACAGATACATACTACGTAAACGGCTCACAAAGTTAAATTAGTTTCTTAGTTTATTTTGTAACAGTTTATAAAACTATAAATATTTATACGCAATAACGTCTACAATGAATGAAAAATTCGACCTCGCTTGTGAGGCTGTAATAGCTTAGTTGGTTTTAAGCGTCAGGAGTGGTTAACCAGAAAGACGCATGGTTTGAGTCCCGATCGCAGTATTTTTTTTTCTGTCCGAAAATAATTATAACAAGTAAAATAATGAATGGTCTATTTCATGAGTCGTTTATTTGTAGTTTTTGTCCGCGGCTTCGCTAATTCCTAGAAACGAAGAGGGAAAAAAACATTTTGTACATAAAAATAGAGCCCATAAACGTCGTTTATATACGTTTATATCAAAATACCTCACTTATTTTCAATCTCATTTTCAGCCTTATCACAATAATGGAAGGTTGGTGTTCGGTTGGTGGAATTTGACGTGTTCTTGTGGGTTGACCTGCTGGCGTCTGTACATCTTGATTTATACAATATTCTGTAATTATACACACTAACTCAATACCTATATTTAGTTAATGTATTTGTTTTCGAGCGTATGGCACTTTGGGCTGCAGCTGAAAATCAGCGTCAGGTGGCAAACTTTATGTTGCCAACTGGCATTATGCTGAGCTGAAGCCCTTTGGCATTAATTTTTTATTAAATTTTATTTCCTCTATTTTTATTTTACTACCTTCTCTCTTTATTACTTTATTTGAATTGTTTTAGTTTGAAGTTTTAGTGCCAATTAACGCAATTTTCTTTCTTTCTTTATGGTTCAACAGTTTAGTCGTGACAGCTTAAAAAGTAAACCCTCTTTCGAATTCATAATATTAGAATTATATTTTAATTTTCTTTAACCTGAAATACACATACTCGTGTGTTTCATGAAGCAATTAATGATTAATTATCGATTAGCTATACAACATTTGATTGATAAAATTTAACCAAACAAACCTAAGAGAGTATGATTAACAAATAATAATTTGCCTCGTTGAATGTTACGCGCAAATATTTATTTGAATCTAATAATAATAATGTTTTCACTAATTATCAATATTAATTACACAGTAATTAGCCACTAATAAATGAAACGAATGAAAATGTTATTCCAAATAGCCAGATTCTTTCGTAATTAATGATTTCCCGAAAATGCAGTAAAGGCAGATATCACTCAAGGTGGTGCGATAACATCGTGACAGTCTCTGGCAACCGATGGGTTAACCATGGTAGAGCATGCCGGTCTAAAGGCTTTGTCTATCAGCGAGCTTAGCGCGGCGCGACGCTTGGCTTATGCTTGGCGTTCTTATTTACAATGAAAATATTATATTAGTCGTCACATAAAACACACCACGATAGCGCCGACCGACGTTTAGCAGGACGACCCACGCTAAGAGCACGCCACGCTAACGTCGCGCCACGCCAATCTTGCTGTTTGGCAACGCCTTAAAGGTTGTCCGGCAGATGATGATGATGGTGATTGATTTTACGAACATGTGCCGAACACCCTTGTTTGGTATAACAACGTTTTGTCGAAAATTGCTCCGGCTAATTTTAGTTACCATAAAGTCATTTCGTATAATTATTCATTTGACCGAATAATTAATTGATAGATTTTTATTAAGCATATTTATTTCTTTGAAATAATGTCATTTCACCGAATATTCAAATGCACTAATTTTATTTAAACTAATGTTTCACTAGACTAATAATGATTTAGTCGAAAAATCGTATCGAATATTCAGTTCATTAATAAATTCGTTTCCTTTCATTCTTTCAAAATCGTTTTGTATACCACTCAAAAGACATAAAACTGATTTGATCTAATTTTTATTTGTTTTTTTTTTCTTCCTGGTATGTAACCTAACTCTGATTTACCTAGTAATAGTACCACCTGCCATGAATGCTCGACCTAACCTGTCCGTGTCGGGGTACCCCAAGTCCCGAGCTCGCTTCGCTCGCTCTTGCATCCTAGTTCAAATAACTGTAATACATTAAAACATTGCAAATATTTACAATGCTTTCTTTTCTGCATTACATTACACCAATTGAAAATTCGATAAATTACGTCATGTTATACCACGTGAACATTACATCAAATGAACATTATACCATTTGATCAATAGCGCAAATGTTGTTATCGCAAATAAATATTCGATGAAATGAAAATTATATTATCTGTATTATACAAATTGATTATTTTCTTAAACGTTGTTCGAATTAGTAACATTATATCGAAAGTTGTTATACCAAACAAGGGTGAACTGTGCCGAACATTGCCGAACTCTAAAATTACTTACGAAAACGTCTAATTCAACGCAAAAGTTAAAATTAAAATTAAAGTCAAATTTATATTTTTATATTTTATATTTTTGTCATGAAACAATAAAAAGGCGTGTCTTTTTATTACGGGAGGACACTGGCTCCTGCAACACAGTTGTAACTAGTGCAGAATTCAATGCATCTGTTAAATTGTTTTATGTCAATAAATACTTTTTATGTTTTTTTATGTTTAACGCGACTGGAAACATAGAACGGACTAACCGCCCTTGTTCCTGTAAAGTTGCGAGCGGCCGGTGGAAAATTTTCCATTTTCCGTCAGTTTGAATAAAATCAAACATAAAACTTGCAACAGTTTGTTAGAGTTTCAATAATGTTGCTTTTGTAAAGGTGTTTTCGTTTTTATCAAAGTTTTTGTTTGGCGAACTAAAATAACTTAAGCTATTGTCAAACAGACGGGCAAAGCGAATGCGATCCGAATCCTGTCATATAGAAAAGCGAAAGCGGTCCGATTTTAATTCTACATACTATGCGACCCAACTTTTAAGAAATCCGCCAATGATCTGCATTTGTCAACTATTACTTAAAAATAACGTTTAGCAATATAATAGTTTATGCAAATTAATTTTCAATGTGTATACCTACCTATTATCTTTATTATCTTGTGAGAGTTTCTTTTTCATATGATATGGCAAATTTAAAAGGAGGAGCACGTGGCTGAATAATTACAGCCGCACAGGCCAATCTTCCGGGTTAAGTCGCGCTTGACGAGGTTGGTCTATGGATGGGTGACCATCTGTTATAGCGAGTTTCCTCCGTGCGTCGGAAAGCACGTAAAGCCGTTGGTCATGGTCATTTATACATCTTTGACAGTCGTTACTATTAGTCATAAGCTCTAAAAGTCTGACAACCAGTCTTACCATGGGGTATCGTATTACCCAGTTACTGGGTTGTGGAGGTCTGATAGGCAGTCTCTCCATGTAAAATACTGATATTCAGCTGCATCTGGTTTGACTGGAAGCCGACCCCAATTTAGTTGGGAAAAGTCTAGGCAGATGATGATTGTTTATTAAAAAGCGAACCAGTGTGAAAAAAGCATGTGTGACGTCACAATATGGCATCAAAAAACCTTCTTTCCTAGTTGGACGGCCATATTAGATTGTTTGAACCAAATATTTAACCAAAGAGAGACGGAAACGAAATTAATTTAATGTTCTTTGTTCTTTCATAATTTTCTTTTTGTGCCTCCTTTCCTCATTATTTGATTTCAGAAATTTTATTACAAGTGCTCCAGTAATTTCATCACAAGTATTTAAGATATTTTTATATTGTAAATTTTACTGTTGCTATGCAATGTTTGTATGTTATAAATTTTACTCGTTGTAACGCAATGTTTTCGTTTCAGGCTGATGAGCTGTATTATGATTAGAATTAATGTTTTTGCTGAATAATTGAGATTCATTTATGATCATACCTGTAGAAATATTCATGAAACATGTGAGTATAATAATATCGTGTTTTATTAACAATTTAAGCAGATAATATTATTATGCAAAGTTTTTAATATTATGAGTTTGTTTGGAATGAATATTATCAGAGTCTTGAGCTGTTGCTGTATAATATTTTAGTTCTGTTAGATGTAAAATTTATGTATTCACAATCCTGATAAAACCTTTTCTCCTCATTATTTTTCATCTGACTAAGTTATGGTAACAAACGAAAGCACACAGTATAATGCGATTGTTACGTGCATTGTGTACGATCAAAGTTTATGGCCTACTCAGAAACGAAGAGAAATTTATCACATGCATAAGACGTTAACACAAAACGACAAATGTTAATCAATAAAAATCTATTCAATAATAAACCTCTACCAAAAATACTGAAGCCTATAGGTAACAAATCCTTTACGAAAAACCATGTTTCACAATCCAATAAAAATGAACATTTACACAAACAAACCACAGCTCTAGAACCGAAGAACAAGTTCATCAATTAATAGTGAAAATGTGACTCTTTACCGTTCGATATTTGTGCCAACAAAATATGTGTATAACCGCGATAACTTCATTCCTAGTGATAATCATAGTGTTCACAGAGAAATACCCTCCGATTTTTGCTTTTATGCGGCTTTGTCTGACGCAGAGTAACTATGATACTATGGACTTAGTTATAAGGTACCTTTTTGTTTATATTCTGTACTTAAATACTTTTTCATGGCCTTACACACACAATATCCACACTAACTCATTAATACAGGTCAAAATCGCTATAAATCTACATACACTCAGTCTTTACATACCACACTTGCCGATTATGAATATTAACCTATATACACACTCATCACACACGTCCCAATACTTTTCAATATCTCAGATACGCATCAACAAACATACTTACATCTCACATAAGTCGACCACAGTTTATGTAAAAGCAATCCTTCACTTATGCAACTTACACAGCTGTTCTTACACTTACTTATCACAAATAATCACACCCAAACATATAAATATACTTAGTTTAAACCTATCGTGCATGCTATTACAAGAAATAAAACCGTATCGTTGTCCTCTTGCATATTTCAACCTCAGTAGACTTTGCAGTGTTATTTGCGATTGCCTTGCAGTGTTTATCTTTTTATTAATAAATAACTGTAATGACTGACACCTTACAAACGGTAAATGAGATAGACAAACTTGAAATTGCGAGCTCAATTGAATGCGATTGTTCGAGTCTCACTGAACGTATTTACGTAAATAAAAATGATTTGACTATTTTCTCACAAAACATAAGGAGCATATACCCCAACTTTGATGCTTTTGTAGTTCTGTTATCTACTTTTAAGTTCGAGACTGATGTAATAATACTAACGGAATGCAGAATAAACACAAATAAACCCATACCACAACTTAGTAATTATCACTCTTACGTAACAACACGGCATTTGAACCAGAATGATGGGGTAGTGGTTTATATAAAAAACTCGCTCAATTCTAAGGTTCAGTAAATAAAACTATCTGAGGCGTCTTGTCTCCAACTGGACTTACTTAATTATACTGTCATGTGTATCTATCGTTCCCCGTCAAACGCAAATCCTGATATTTTCTTAGATTCACTTAGTATGCACTTAGATTCATTAGATTCACAAAAAAATGTTGTAATAGCGGGGGACATAAATATTAACATTAGGCCTAAAGACGTGGAATTGGCTCATGAAAGAAAAAACCGAAACAGTTACCTTGACATGTTGTCGGTGTATGGTATATTACCTGGTCATACCTTGCCCACCAGAGAGCTGAGTTGCCTGGACCACTTCATGTTGCGAATTCATAAAAAAAAGACATCTGCGTCAATCGCTATTTTACAAACTTCAATTACTGACCACTACACTACATTCTTATCTCTTTCTAAAATAAAAAATAAAGAAGCTATAAAAAAGACTGCTACTACTATAAATTTTGAACATGCACTAAAATATTTACAGGAAAAAAATCTTGCTGAGTTGTTATTTTGTAATGATCCAAACCTACTAACCGACCTACTCATACAGAAACTGACTGATGCTATTAATAATAATACTACAATAACAAGCATTCCTAACAGTAAACGTATAATTAAACCCTGGATCACCCCAGGAATACTACGCTGTATTAAAAATCGCAATAAACTACAGAAAAACTCTCGTTCTGATCCGCATAATGCAATATTAAAAATCACATACTGTAGGTACAGAAATTTTTGTAATAATATCATTAAAAGAATAAAAAGAAAATATGAAAGAGAATTACTCACTAAATCAATCAAAAACTCTAAGTTACTCTGGAAAAACATAAAATCAATCACTTATTCAAATCAAGTAAACAGCCAAAGTGCAGCTTTGTTAAGTATCAAACCGTCTCCAACTGAATCAGTTAACTTTGTA
This sequence comes from Agrotis exclamationis, assembly GCA_950005045.1. Lineage (NCBI taxonomy): Eukaryota > Metazoa > Arthropoda > Insecta > Lepidoptera > Noctuidae > Agrotis > Agrotis exclamationis. Next base: position 17,734,916 of record OX465436.1, read on the forward strand.
AACGAGTACTTTGTGAAAATTGGTAGAGAATTAGCTGAACAAATTCAACCCAGGAGTAATAAAGTACCCTCTGACCGTCCTAACATTTCCCCTGCACAATCTAATTCTTTTGTACTATTGGACACGGACCCAATGGAAGTTGAGAGTATTTTGATGAGCCTGAAATCGTCCAGTGCCCCAGGATGGGACAAAATATCTACTAGTTTTCTTAAATATGTTTGCAAAGAAGTGGTTCCCATCATTGCCCACCTGGCTAACCTTTGTTTTAAAAATGGCATTTTCCCAGACCCATTGAAAAAATCCATTATTACACCGGTACACAAGGGGGGGAGCAGAGATGATGTCAATAACTACAGACCTATCTCGGTCCTACCAGCCCTGTCTAAGATTATAGAAAAACTAACTAATACGAGACTCATAAACTACTTAAATAAATTCAAAATAATATCATCAACACAATTTGGTTTTAGACAGGGAGTATCCACTGAAGACGCAGTTGCTGCCCTCAGCTCATTAGTAACTGAGCATCTCGATGCAGGGAAGAAATGCCTGACGGTATTTCTGGATCTGAAAAAGGCTTTTGACACCGTTTCTGTTCCCACCCTTGTGACCAAACTGGAAAGAGCTGGAATAAGAGGAACCAGTCTTAATTTTTTCAAAGATTACCTGTCTAATAGAAAACAGAAGGTTAAGATAGGAGCATATGTTAGTGATGATGCGGATATATCATTCGGCGTGCCCCAGGGAAGCGTACTGGGCCCCACTTTATTTTTAACGTATATTAACGATCTTTGCAACCTAAAAGTCAATAGCGCAAGAATTTTTTCTTACGCCGATGACACAGCTGTTGTGTTTTCCGGGAATAGCTGGTCCGATGTCAAACTCAAGGCAGAATCGGGTATGGTCCAAATAACGAACTGGCTCAATGACAACCTTCTGACACTAAACACAGTTAAAACTAACTACATTTGTTTTACCATCACGAATCGTTCACAACCAAATGAAACATTTAGCGTCCGTATACACTCTTGTGATGAAGTTTCAAAAAATAACTGTAGTTGCCCTGCAATTACTAAAGTCTCACAGATTAAATATTTAGGCGTCATGATAGACCAAAAACTATCGTGGTATGCTCACCTTGAGCATGTCACGGGAAGAGTTAGGAAACTGGGTTGGATATTTAAAACATTACGACATGTCCTCCCTACAAATATAAATAAAAAAAAGTAGGCCCTAATAGAAATCTTCTTAATGAAGTTTATGTGGCACTTGTGCAATCAGTTTTGGTCTACTGTATTCCCATATGGGGCGGTGCGGCAAAATCAAGATTTATAGACGTTGAACGAGGACAACGAGCACTAATCAAAATTATGTATTTCAAAAAGAGAAGATACCCTACTGACAGTCTATACCAGATTAGCGGTCTGCTTTCTGTTCGTAAACTGTACATTATATTAACGGTCCTAAAAAAACATAAGACACTTCCTTACGATATTAACATCATTTCTAAAAGACGAAAAGACATTATTGCTCAAATCCCACAAACTAAAACTAAATTCGCAATACAATGTACGTTCAGCTCAACTATATAATAGGTTAAACAGAGAGATATACTTATACAATAAACAAGAACATGTATGTAAAAAAAATCTTATTGATTGGATTAAACCATTACCTTATGACGACACTGAGGCACTATTGCAACGCATAATTTAACTCACTTGCTTCTTTCAACACACACATATACACACACACACACACACACACACACACACACACACACACACACACACACACACACACACATGTTTATTTTAATTTTATTTTGTTTTTATTTTTACTTCTCTTAAATTTGTTTTTGTTACTGTTTTTACTTGCTGTGAAAGAGCGGAGTCTCCTAATACAGGCATTTTTTGCTTACAAGGAGGCTCCAATCACTAACATGTTTTTTTTTTTTTTTTGTGGTAACGAAATAAACAAATTTTTTTTTCTTTTTTTTTTTTTTTTTTTTTTTCTCTATCCATGCGTAATATTGTTGAAAAAATTCATAGTAACCAATAAACAACTTGATGGTCGAAACACGTGACATCAAAGAGTTTTGGGTGCAGAAGGTCGGATTTGTACAAAGGGCAAAATTGCACGCACTAAATGAGTATGAAATTTTCGACTTAATGCAGATTAATTTGGTCCAACAAACATGGAGCAAAAGAAAACTTTCACTTTATTCCGGACAGTATCTTTAGAGTGTAAATAAAAGAAAAAAATATTGTGTCCCTGTTTAAAAAGGGGGTAAAAAGAATTGTCATTTTGTTTCCTTCATGTAAATTGGGTCGATCCACAAGTTTTACCACTATGATTCGTCACGTGCTCTACGAAACTTGTAACCATTTCTTTTCTCCACAGTCACTTTCGCAAAACGTATGTTGCTACTAGCCATGATGTGAGTACTGAGTAAACACAAGTCTGATGCGTGCGTAAGTTTTCCCCCATATAGATAAGTGCAGAAGGTCGGATCTATATAGACCCGACCTATGCACTTATCTATTTTGTCACGCTGCGGGACAAAAGTTTCCGGCGCAGTCACGCCCTTTCCCTGTTTCGGTCAGGCAACGTGACATTGTCTGTTATTGCAAAACTCAGCGAAATGTGTCCTGAATTCTGATATAATTGTCCTTAAAATTATATTGTGATGATTATGATGATATTAATATTAAAAATGTGATATCTAAAAAAAAAAATTAATTTGCAAGGAAATTCTTGATTTTTTTTTATTGTCTGTTCTGTGAAGCAATTTGGCTTATATTTTTATGAGAAAAATAGCAATAATTTAAAACATTATTAACAGTCCACAATAAACAGATAAAAATGTTAACTTCTGATTAATAAAAGGATTTATTTCGCTATGTGTAGTAAATAAATCAATAAAAACCTTCTAGTGGTCAAATACGAAGTAGTATTAATTGAGAAAATAGGGCTATATATCATGATAAATCTCTTTCTTATAAGGTGAAAACAAAATCGAGTTGAGACCTGCTTTAAAAAAAAAAAACTATCAGCATAAAACCTTTTTACTACAGAAAAAAACAACACCACACAAAATTAAATTCCTTCACCACAACACGCAGAATACCGTCAACTATAATTAGTTTCTACGTCAAAACATAAACAACCTCCCACAAGAGGCTATTATGAAATATTAATAACTGCCTCTAGATGCCATAGAGAGCCAATTTTTCTGTCCATTGTCCTCAGATAGCGTTGATAGGGACAAAGCGAGTGAACAAAGCCAGCTGTACAATGCCGACACTGCAGGAATGAATGTTGTGGCCATTGACTTGGACGCTATTTTAACGGAGCTGTAATCGGCTCTGATACTGTATTAGTTCTACTTTCAGAGTAGAAGTGGATTAGGTATTGATACTAGACAATGGGTTTAGAAAGAGGTAGAAGATAATGATTTCTTGCATATGTAATTTTACGAAGAATTTTTGGTGGATTAGTATCTTCTTTTTTGCGGGGGGTAATTATCAAAATGATCCTTTCCCTCTGTGGGGACGGAAGGGCGACTTGGCGAATTCCTGACTGGGTGACAACATGTCCAGACACGTTTTCAGAAAAAGTTAGTCGAACAAATTAAAAAAAAAAAAAACTACACCCTAACGCAGTACAACTCAATGGGTTTGAAACGACTGAACCGATTTTATTAAAACATTCTGCGGTGCCAAAAACATCTCCAAATTTGTAACATTCTGCTTCTTGCATCGGAGGATATGAAAAAAATACGAAGAAAAAAGTTCAAGTAATTGGGAATCAAATGTCAAAGCATTTGTAATGCCTTATAGTAAAATGAAAGGGTTAGCCGTTTATTTAGATAACAAACCAAATCGTTAACAAATCAAGAGAAAAATACTGAAACACAACATACTTTTCCTCAGTAATGATGTGAAACTTGTATGGCATAAATTCAATTTCGATTCCATTGTATCGTAAACAGTAGGCACTTTATATAATACTAACGGCCCGTCTCTTCTTCGCACGGGAATATAGCCTGTTATAGTCTACACGTTAGGACCTAAGTGCATCGGTTATTTTGATCCAAAAGTTAGACTTTTATTTATTTATTTACTTAATTAATGGCCTATCTACAATTGTTACACTTTTACAACAAACAAGACAAGCAAACATACCAGCCAAGCGCACAATATTAGGCGATAATATTATAATTGCATGCAAAAATATTATAATTATAATTAAAAAAAAAGAACACAATAATGTAGATTTCGGAAATCACACATACTTCTTATAACACAGTTTTAACTTATGATAATTTTTGGTAGTACAATGGTCAGTAATTACATAATTTACTGGACTTGGCGCTTGAAGTGTTGAAGTGAAGTCATATCAATAGTTTCGTCACAATTATTCAAAATTTTACATAGTCTTGGGACTGGAGAGTTAGACCCTGAACTTGACTGAACCTGCTTTATTATATTTGTATATGTCACAGTCAAAACTCTTAACCAGTCAAAACTACTATTGACTAAGAAAATCTGTCAAAACTACTTTTGACTGAACAGGTTGGTCAAAAGTGGTTTTGACTGAAAATTATTGGTTATTAATACTTTTGACTAGTTAAAAGTACTTTTGACTGACGCTCTTCGTCAAAAGTAGTTTTAACTGCAATAAAGCATCAGTAAGCACTATTAACTAGTTAGATGTGAATAAAAAGATATTTATTAAATGGAAATGAAAGTTTTATCGAATATCTATTAAGTAATTGATGGACTGCACTTTAAAGAGCGAGCGAAGTGAGCTCGGGACTTTCTGGCACCCCGAATCGGACAATTTAGGTTAGAAGAGGATGGCGGGGTCTGAAAGACCCCGCCATCCTCTCCGTGGTTATTTTTTTTAAACCACCCAGAAGTAGGAGCCCCGCGAAACGGGGCTGTCGATCTGCTTCTTGACTATTCTATATATCTAGTAATTGTCAACTAAAAATACTTTAGACCAGCTCCATTGGGCAAAAGTAGTTTTGACTGTTATTTTAGTCAAAAGTATTATTGACTAAAGCATACGGTCAAAAGTAGTTTTGACTGATTTTGCTAGATAATAGTAGTTTTGACTGGTTAAGAGTTTTGACTGTAACATTTATATAAAAACAAAAACAAAGCCTCCAACAAACCAAAGAACTTCACAAACTGCTTTCCTCTCCTTCTATCACAAACTCAATGACCACGGGAAATTCATGTCGGACCAAATTAAACTTAGAAGTAAGCAATAAACGGACATTTTTGAATTTCAAATCGAGTGTTTAACATTTTCGTGCCACGCGAAGGGTTAGCATTCGTTGGGCAAGACATAATAGGGTTAAGTTTATTAAAAGCGACGCCTTTGTATGTGGTCTGTTGTTTTAGTAGGTTTATATTATAGAAGTTTGTGTTTGTGTGAAAATTTTGCTTTATTATATAGCCTGCCGGGGTCGCGAGACACACGTATATCGCTACTCCGGTACATAAAGGGCAACTGAAGGACACCGTGGATTTTAGTCAGTACGAGTCTGACAGTCCCTCCCGCTCTGCCCTGGGTGGGAGGACTCATTTGATGATTTTACCACGTAAAAAAAAAATATTTTATTTCATTACTTAAAAAGTTACCCCCCACCAGGAACTTCGTGGGTGTGTTCTAAAATATTTAAACTATCACAGTAAATATTTGTTCCGCGTGATAATCGAACCCGTGACACGGAGCGCAATAGTCGATCTCTCAACCACTGCGCTAACCGTGCCCACTTGCTTACCAAAGTGTCCGTAATAACCCATAATCATAACATAACCACTTTCCCCGGAAAAGTGGGTAGCAATATATACACAGTGGATATTACGGAACTAACATATTAATGACTAACCATATGGCAACTGAACGAAGGTCATATTCACCCTTATGTAGGCATTGTTCATTCTAGATAAGGAATGCGACACACCTTATTCGGGTCGGCTTGATTCGATGAAGTCGCACGGCAAATTAAAGGAAATTGTTTGAACTAGTCTATTTGCGCTGAGAACATAGAATTTTGCTATAAACTGCACAAGGTGATATAAAGCCCAAAATGTTAAATTACTGCTTCGAATAACTTTCATCACTATCATCAGCCTATAAATGTTCCCACTGCTGGGACACAGGCGTCCTCTCTGTGAGAGGGAGTGGGCCGTAATCTACCACGCGGGCCCAGTGCGGATTGGTAGATGTCACATGTCTTCGAATTTTTGGTTCTAAGACATGCCGGTTTCCTCAAGATGTTTTCCTTCACCGTTTTGAGAGCAGTGGTGTTGAAATAAATTACACAAAGTAATGTGCATGACGGGGTACGAACCTACTACCTACAACTAGTAAGTCGAGGCCGATACCACTGGGCTACCACTACTCTGTGTAATAACTTTTTACATCCCAAAAATACTCCAGTACCGAATCGTCAATTCCTAAGAGAAAATAAAATACAAAAACTTAAGCCCACATTCATCTCAGTTCTAATCAACTGTACTCTCAATGTTTCTACCAATTCTTCATAGGTAATTATTTTCAATATCAAAATACTGCTTAATTGAAATTGCCGACCCGAAAACTGTGTGTATCATGCCTAAACCACTCACAAAAGTAGTGTTATTACTACGACCATATATCATATACCCTTCTTTATTTAACGTTAATTCTACACAATAAATCTAAAGGGATTACCTTCCGCGTGTATGTATAGAGAGTTATCTCACGAAAAGGGTCTGGTTCTGAATCTACACGCTTAGTGTTGTATGGTGAGCAGGAAAGAAGGTATTGTTGATGTTGCTTGAACAAAATCTAATTTTTTTTTTTTTTTTTTTTTTTTTTTTTTTTTTTTTTTTTTTACAACTATCACACAACGCCATCTAGTCCCAAGCTAAGCAGAGCTTGTGTTATGGGTACTAGACAACTGATAAACATACTTATATATTTCTAAATACATACATATTATAGATAAATTACACCCAGACACAGAACAAATGATCGTGCTCATCACACAAACATTTGTCCTGGGTGGGAATCGAACCCACGACCTCCGGCATAGCAGTCAGGGTCACTAACCACTAGGCCAACAGGCCTGTCAAAATCGTTTGAATTGGTTCATAAGTGACTTATTTGATGGTTCTGACTTATTGGGCATGAAATGACCAGGGTCTATAGCCAAACGCCTGTTACAGAAAAATGAAAGGGAATCGTCTGTCTTGGTACGGACATGTGATGAGGAGGGATGAGACTCACGTGACTAAGAGAGTGATGAGTATGAATGTTGATGGATGGAGAGGAAGAGGAAGGCCAAAGAAAAGATGGATGGATTGTCTAAGGAATGATATGAATGAAAAAGGAGTAAATGATACTGTGACGTCTGATAGGGGAGAATGGAAGAAAAAAACATGTTGCGCCGACCCCAAGTAAAATGGGATAAGGGCAGGAAGATGATGATGATGATATAGCCAAACGGCAATCGACAATCGTTAACGTTCAGCAGCCGATAATACATTTTCAACTCTATACCCGAGCGCATAAAGTTGAAAAACGATTAAAGACTGCTGAGCGGAAGCAAACGAAAGAAACGAAATCTGTCATCTTTAATATATTTTCAACTTTATTCGTGGGGGTATACAGTTGAAAATGTATTAGCAACTGCTGAGCGTTAACGATTATTGCTTGCCGTTTGGCTATAGGCCCTGGTTTATCCTAGAGCGGTGAATAGAAAATATTATAGTATAAAAAGAGTTAACAATTCGGTTATTAAAGAATGGGTAGTAAATATGACATTGATTGAAAATATTACAGTTGATAAAGCTTCTAATACCGCATGGTTAATAAAAATGGTCACACCAGAAGAAAAATGAATAGATTTAAAAATGAACATGGATAGCATATTTTTAGGTGCCGCAATTTGAATATAAAAATTCCTGCTACGACAGTTACATAACATAAGACAAAAATTATATTTTTGAATATCGTCTTTCTAAAATTGAATGCACATAGGTACTCAGTTGTATACGATACCCATGGTTGAAAACATCTTTTTCAAGAGTCACCATAAAATGCAGCTAAAAATTCTTAAACCTCCCCAGTCAACTTCAAAGCTTTTCTTTTTAAATTTATGCCATCACAAAACTGAGGAAATTTCATGTTATTACTACATACTTTATTCACTCATGAATTATAAATATGTAAGCTTAATTTGTGTTAAATTATACTTTAAAAGAGTACCTTTTTCAGGCTTTTATATAAAAATTAGCATGATATTGTACAGAAAATTATAATTCAACTTGCATGTTCTGTAATCTGAATAATATTAAAGCTTTTGTCGAGATGTTTATTTTGTTTCTTTAATATTTGCATGTATAATTAATTTGTAAAGTATTTTATTGTGAATGGCAACATTTTATGGACTTTATGAATCTGGTAACATTGTTTTGGCATTGTTGAATGGGCTTTGTAAACTTCGTATGTTCCAATAAATATTTGATTAAAAGATTTTAATATTTTGTGTTCAGTATTTTGCACATTTTATTTTTATGTGTAACATAGATTAAGCGGAAACAATGGGGTTGGATCCGGATTTAATTCTACTGACAGATAGTGATAATCAATTGCTGTTCGGATTGTTTTTAACCCTACTGCCGCTTCGTATGACATTCACAATTTTAATAGATAAACATATACGTACCTCTCGATATTTTTAAACTTGTTTTATAAGTAAAGAACTTAAACGTATTGTTATACACGGGCATCAAAATTAGTTTTTGTTTTGTAGTTCAGCTTGAAGAACAACTCAAATTCATACGAAAAGCTTCTCAATTGGAGATAATTATACTACCAGCAATACAGATAATGCAATTCTTATTATTTGTACGTATTTCATGCTCAAAAAATAAATTCAGTAAATAAATCTGAAATACATCACAAAAATCTCGAAAAATATATTTGTTCCTTTTATTTTTTGTTCCGCATGTAATTTGAATTGCAAATCAACAACCGATTTATTCGGTAAAAATAAAACACTGTATAAATAAAATATGTATAAATAAAAGTACTTCAAAATATTTGAACCATTAAAAGTAGGTCATTCAAAATCAGGGACTTTCCAACCGATTACCCTATGATCGGTGACGTAATAGTATAAATAAAATTTTAACCCATAAAAATTGTAGGGAAAGTATTTATATTTTATGCACCGTTTTTATATTCGTCGAAATAAAATAGACTGAAATGTATTTTTTGTGTCGTATATATTTTTTTAATAATTTTTAATTTAAATGAGATGAGTTAGTATGTTTCATACTCAACTATTTTGCCAAGAAACATTTGAAACAGACTGTGATCAGTCTTAGACAAATAACAGATGATACTGTCTTGTCAGGGACCAGTTTAATACATCTGCTATTTGTCCATACCGTTTGACTGAGCCTTCAATTGATAGACCCTGAAAATGGCAAATACTTTATATTTTTTTATCAACGTATAAGAAAAGTAAGCTGTATATATACATGCCATTGCATACAGCAATAGCATGTATACAATTTTCTTAACTATGATGGCGTGTATACTTGCAACATAACGGTTCCGTCCATGACAGATAATACTGATCTCTCGTGATGATTACCTGAAACCAAAGATTTATATTGTTAGATTACCATTATATTTAATATTGACAAAATATCACGTTTACGTCTAGTTGACAATGAAATTGTAATGTCATACCATCTTACTTCTATCATAAATGTAAAAGTTTGTGAGAATAAGATAGATAAAGTTTGTTACTCAATTTCGTCAGAATGCCTGAACGGATCTAGATGAAATGTAGCTCAGAGATAAGTTATAGAATTAAATAACACATTGTGTACAGTTATACGTTCACGTGGGGTAATTTTGTTTTCTTAAATTTTTTTGGCTATTGATGAAAACCGCATTATTCTGTTGCAGAGTTTGAAAGATGTACGCGTACAGAGGCTAGAAGAAACTTTTTTTAAACTATTTTATACTTTTTTCCCACAACGTAATGCGATGGAAATACGTCTAATGATATAAATATTTTGCCAGATATAGAATCTACGGAGTCACAATTTAATCCTCGCCGTAAAAAACATGACAATCAACTTAGCCTCAAGCAAATCCGTGGGGTATCAAAGTACCCCAATGAAGCTGTCAAAAAATAATCATATTGAAACAATAATCCGGTCGTGTCAGGGGACCGATGTGGGGTACATTATCACGGATTTTATCGCAAAATGGGGTACGATTTTTTCATAATAATTGTTCGTTTGATCAAATAGATTGGCCGCACGCGAGGTAATGGAAGAGAATTTAGGTGAGTTGAAATAGGGTTAAATAGTGCGGCTAACGATGTATCGATATCTTTTTTGTTTTGTTTGTAAATAATGTTCTATGTAATTTATTTGTTATCGTGAATGAATGTAAATGTTTGTAGAAGATAACAGGTAATTCATTAAAAAAAAATAGTGATGCAATCAATTTCTACTAAATGTGGTAGAAAATACATAATAATTATGTTGTTTAGAATATCAAAAGAACATCTTAATATTTATTCAAAAACCAATCAACTTACAAATGACTCGGAATCGAATGTATCAGTTTACCAGATGAATTGAAAGTAAACATATCTCATCGTTCAAGATTAACAACACGATTTAGTTTCTCAGAATTATAACTCAGAAAATAATATGGATCAGAAGATCAAAATACCTAACTCAAACATGAATTCCAAGAAAATCATTTAACATAGCTATTCTAAAATAATTATACATTAATGTAATAAATATAACTACAATAAATATATATTTAATGTAGTAAAAAAATCCTAAAATGCTCTTTATCATCATCATCATCCACAGCCAAATCCCATCCACTTCTCGACAAAGGTCTCTAATTAAGGTCACCATTTCCAAACTAGTACTATTTTGAGTAATTTATCAGCTCTGATCAATAAGTATTCATAAATTGCGAACATTTCTACCAACCTCACCATAAAACAATTCACAAATAATATTAAACTAAAAGTAAAAAAGATCCATCAATCATACTTATCTTGAAATGCACGTGTCAAATATAATAGTTCTAAATTGAGCTCGCAGTTAAGTTGTTATCGTAATTCTTTTCAAAGTGTTTAGTAAAAGAGGTTCATTTTCTAGAGTTCGTTTACTTTTGAAACTTGAATTTAGGCTTTTGAAATCTTTGGGACAAGTTTTGCATGATTAGATTAGGTTGGCACTCTTTGAAATTGTAAGAAGGCACTGTGCAAAGCTACCTTGTCAAATTTATTCTAGTAATTTTAGTACAAGTATTATAATATCTAATTTTAATCTAAGTACAAGTAAAATGGCAATAATAACTAAAGAGAATATGTACAAAAAATTAAAAGAAAAGAAAAACATTCAAAGGGCGTCAAAGAATTCGTCCACATCGCTGTCAACGGGAACAGTGCCCAGAACGCTGGCAGCATTGCCACGTTGTATGGCAATGCTAATTCGTTGGCCTAGAAATAGGCCAGCCCTCTGGTCACCTGAAGAGTCGACTAATCGCCTGGCGATATCATTAAAAACTTGTCAAATTGAGTGGAAGAATTAGTTAGGAATACTCAGAATAATTTTGAAATTTTGAATTATCTACTGGTCATGAGTATTTAACTTAGGTAATAGATTTTTGCAGTACAAGTAGGTAAGTCTAGATTACAGTGTCAATTTGAGACAAAATGATGGACTCTTTTTTTAAATCAATGAATATTGACAAACAGAGAACGTACCAAAACTCGTCTTAAGTGATGGGAGTTGCTCTAGTGCTTTAAGAACGAACTAAAAATGTTAGCACGGTATGACGAATAGTGAATTTTAAAGGTGTCATATCTTCATCTCATCATCATCATCATCATCAGCCTTTTAAATGTTCCCACTGCTGGGACACAGGCCTCCTCTCTGTGAGAGGGAGTGGGCCACATGTCATTGGTAGATGTCACATGTTTTCGAGTTTTTGCTTCTAGGACATGCCGGTTTCCTAACGATGTTTTCCTTAACCGTTTTGAGAGCAGTGGTGTTGAAATAAATTACACAAAGTAATGCGCCTGACTGGGTTCGAACCCACGACCTACAACTCGTAAGTCGAGGCCGATACCACTGGGCCACCACTGCTCTCATATCATCGTCTATTTTGTAACCAAACAAAATACCAGTGAAATGTTTTTAATAATTATGTAACCGTTGGATTAATTGTATTTTGTAGTGATCAAGCTTATTTACTTCAAAATATGGAAATTCTTTATTCCGAGTGGAGTGAAGGGTCAGACTAATATTGATTAATACCCACCCTGCTGCTTCAATTTCCCTTTGCGTTTTAGCCGCATTTAATATCGAACAATCCCACAAACCTGGTCTTTTTTATCATGGTAAAATCATCAAATTAATCCTCCCACCCAGAGCAGGGCGGGAGGGACTGTCAGACTCGTACTGACTAAAATCTACGGTGTCCTTCAATAGCCCTTTACGTTCCTGGGTCACGGTAATTTGATAAGTCCCGCGACCACAACCCTGGTCTTAACGAAATATTTACAAAACCCGTGTTTTTATTTGTGTTTTTCACAAGTTTCGATACAAACATTCACAACATTTGTCTAATAAAAGTGTGATTGCAAAACGGACCTTATTTCAACGTCATAATCTGACATTTTTTTGACAAGTGTTCAGCAGACGTTTAAAAGTTTTTGTGGTACGACGGTATGTTGTTATAACTCATACGTTTAACTTTGAACATATAGAAGAAACGACAAACAAATCTTTGTCGTTTCTTCTATATGTTCAAAGTTAAACGTATGAGTTATAACAACTAAATTTTTGTTATAACAACTAACTCCAAATTCTCAGTACTGAAACCGGCTGCCAGAAAATTGACATTAAACAACAAGATTCTTTCAAAACTCCCACTAACTTTTGCCCACAACCCCCCAAGCATACTCAACTAAGACACGGTTTGAATTAAAATCTCTCAAACTGATTAATATTCGAGATATGAACGAATGTTTAAGTTCGGAAGCACAGCTGTCGTGAACACAGTGCAAGTTTATTTTGACAATAAGTTTAACTTCTTTAAAACATTCAGTAAACAAAAGGTTTTATTTAGGAACTTGTTGATGTTCCCAACCCTCCAAAGAGACGTAGGTAGCGTGTTAAACAGCTTATGACTTTTCTTATGAATTAGGGTATCAAAATGCAAAATGATTTTTTACGTCTAACTTGCAGTTGCTAATCTTAGCGCGTTCAATCAAGAAAAAAAATACATGTGGCACTCGGAGACTGCCGCGGTGAAGCTATTGTATAACATTTTTTTTTTCAAAATAATAAAATCGCCTACCGCGTATATTTCACGAGAATATAATTTATTTAAAATGTTTGTGGTGCACTACTGTAATAAAGAACTTTTTGCGTTCTTGGATAATTCTGTAAGTAGGTTTCATTGTGAAAACTCCTTTTGTAGCTGGCCGTTTAGAATCAGTAAGAAAAAGTAAATTGTTTTTATGACGGATATTTTTATGATTGCCGAAGTCTCCCAAACTGAAACGATGCTAGACGATGCGTGGCATCAGGTATTTTCGTTAGGTTTAAGGATTTTTTTTTGATTCGGTTGCCGCGCCGCGCTCATAGCCCTCGATTTTCATTCAAATAAATCCTCATTTAAATAAATGAATATTGACAAACAGAGAACGTACCAAAACTCGACTTAAGTGATGGGAGTTGCTCTAGTAATTTAAGAAAGAACTAAAAATGTTAACATGGTATGACGAATAGTGAATTTTAAAGGTGTCATATCTTCGTCTATTTTGTAACAAAACAAAATACTAGTGAAATGTTTTTGATAATTATGTAACCGTGTGATTAATTAAATTTTGTAGTGATCTAGCTTACTTTGTTCAAAATAATTATGGAAAACTAAAAAACAGGCAGGTTTAAACTGACAATGATTTCTTTATTCCGAGTGGAGTGAAGGATCAGACTCATATAGATTAATACCCACCCTGCTCTTTCAATTGCCCTTTGCGTTTTAGCCGCCTTTAATATCGAACAATCCCACAAACCAGAGGCCTTACCACGAGCACTTATTGCGATCCAGTTTAGGCTGTGGGAAAGAGACAGAGCTATACAAGTCGTCTAGCGCCATCTCTTTCCCACAGCCTAAACTGGATCGCGTTAAGAGTTCATGGTAGGCCACCTGGTCTTTTTTTTTCATCGTGGTAAAATCATCAAATAAATCCTCCCACCCAGGGCAGGGCGGGAGGGACTGTCAGTCTCGTCTGACTAAAATCTACGGTGTCCTTCAATAGCCCTTTACGTTCCAGGGTCACGATAATTTGATAAGTCCCACGACCACAACCCTGGTCTTAACGAAATATTTGCAAAACCCGTGTTTTTATTTGCGTCATTCACAAGTTACGATACAAACATTTAGTTGTTACAACTCATACGTTTAACTTTGAACATATAGAAGAAACGACAAAGATTTATATCTTTGTCGTTTTTCTATATGTTCAAAGTTAAGTTATAGTTAAGAAACGACAAAGATTTATATCTTTGTCGTTTTTCTATATGTTCAAAGTTAAACGTACGAGTTATAACAACTAAATGTTTGTTATAACAACTAACTCCAAATTCTCAGTACTGAAACCGGCTGCCAGAAAATTGACATTAAACAACAAGATTCTTTCAAAACTCCTACTAACTTTTGCCCACAACCCCCCAAGCATATTCAACTAAGACACGGTTTGAATTAAAATCTCTCAAACTGATTAATATTCGAGATATGAACGAATGTTTAAGTTCGGAAGCACAGCTGTCGTGAACACAGTGCAAGTTTATTTTGACAATAAGTTTATTTTGCGAATAACTTCTTTAAGACATTAAGTAAACAATAGGTTTTATTTAGGAACTTGTTGATGTTCCCAACCCTCCAAAGAAACATAGCGAGTTAAACAGATTATAACTTTTCTTATAAATTAGGGTATCAAAATGCAAAATGATTTTTTACGTCTAACTTGCAGTTGCTAATCTTAGCGCGTTCAATCAAGAAAAAAAAAATACGTGTGGCACTCGGAGACTGCCGCGGTGAAGCTATAGCATAACATATTTTTTTTAATTTTAAAAGAATAAAATCGCCTTCCGCGTATATTTCACGAGAATATAATTTATTTAAAATGTTTGTGATGTACTACTGTAATGAAGAACTTCTTTGTTGTAGGAGAATTTTATAAGTAGGTTTCATCGTGAAAACTCCTTTTGTAGCTGGCCGTTTAGAATCAGTAAGAAAAAGTAAATTGTTTTTATGACGGATATTTTTATGACTGCCGAAGTCTCCTGAACTGAAACGATGTTAGACAATGCTTGGTGTCAGATTTTTTCCTTAGGTTTTTGGATTATTTTTACTTCGGTCGCCGCGTCGCGCTCATAGCCCGCGGTAAAAGCTATGCAATAGCTTGACATAAAAAGCTTTATGAGATTAGAATTTACATATACCAGAGGCTTAATAACCTCTGACACCAGAGCATGGTCAGATCTTCACCCAAAAAAAGTTAAAAATATTTGTATCTATTGAATATAAAAAATCTATTTGCAGATAATTTACCTTTACTAAATATCACTAAAACCCAAATCTGTGTTCTCTCTCACAAAAGTTTATTAGCACAAAACTTGACCTAAATGCTATTTGATAGCCCGTCAACGCCTTCAAATAGTCATTAGGCTATTTTCCTTGAATATATGCGTATTTAATTACTAACGAAGCGAACTCGAGAAATTTATGGGTAACGTTAAAAGTTCTTTAGCGCTACGTTTTTTGACTTACGAAAGTCAAATGAATCGAGGTTTGGTCTTTCAGCGGTTGAAACGCAGCGTTTTGTACGCTCAGTCCATGAATGTTTTTCTTTTCGTTTACATTAATGATGATTATTATCATCAAATGAGTCCAACCCAGCACGGGGCGGCAGGGACTGTCGGACTTGTTCTGATTAAATTTCGCGTTGTTCCTTCAATAGCCCTTTACGTTCCAGGGTCATAGTTACAAGATAAGACAATCCTGCGATCCCCGGAGGCCTATCTATCGGCATTGCACTTATCGAAGGGTACAATTTAAATACTCAAGTTCCCTAAATCTTGAAGAAAAAACAACAAATAAAAAAAAAATCTTTATTGACCGGGTACCGATAACGAATGGATTCATATTGTCAAAATATAAGAAATAAAGTTTACCTTCGTGCTCAGATTTGCTGTCCCAGTTTTTCAAGCTCTTACCTTTCAACGTGCAATAAACAAAACTGCAAGAAAATTAGCAACACTGGCTACGGGCTACGCCGTAGTAGCTACGTCGTGGAAGCTACGCCGTAGCTGTTAGCTACAGCAATTAAGGGTCAAGTCACACCAAGACGCGACGCTGCGCGCACATTTCTATAGAGTCACTCAAAATTTAACTCTATTTACTAAACGAAAAGATACACCTTTCGCAACGCAGCGCGCCGCCTCTTTTTTAATAGATATTCTAAAAAAATAAAATCTTACTTTACTTACTACACGAAAAGATATAAATTTGCAGTATCACTGCGTGCCTGCGTCACGTCGCGTTGCGTCGCGTCTCGGTGTGATTTGACCGTTATTCCGATAATTTAATTATGAAGGCACAGCATCCGAAATATGGGGAACATGCTGTTAGTGATTGCAGAAAGTTATTATTGCTTCATTTTGTTAGTAGGTTTGGTAGGAAAAATCAGTGTTTACATGATAAATAAACTCGGCTGTGTAGCTTACATCAGAACGCTTCTTTTTAAGTGAAACCAGGTAAATGAATCAGTTCTTATTGTTTTTGTTGCTTGATCTACGTTTTATTTTAGTGGCGTGATCTACTTTAGCCAGTTTTAGATGAAAGAAACAAAATCAATCTTGTTAGAATTGAAACATGCACAAGAAAACATTCAATACTTTTAAGGGATAATTTACGCGTATGTTCCAAATACACCGTGACTTTTTAGTCGTCTTACAAAAGTGGTCCACGTAATGTCCCCGACCTAAAATACATCTAGGCGAGTTTAGTTTTTTTTTACTCGTTAAAAATATTTTTATTATTAATTAATAGGTACATTAGAAATATGAAAATGTTTACGTATCAAGCTGTAGAGTATACCTACCCAGCGCAATAGTCGGACAGATCATTCCATCTCCATTTTCTATGAGACAAGGGTGTTGTTAACTACTCCTTGCGTCATAATAATGAATTAAAATTTTATTTAAAAATTTTTCAAATCTCTTAAATACCTATTTTTTTATTATAAACGTGTTCTAGTCATTGGATACATGAACTGGGCTGCCGTTGTAAGACGACTAAAAAGTCACGGTGTATACATAAAAAATGCCTTGCATGCGGATTTCGAGTATTGGGTGACTCGCCGTCTGATCATGGACCACGCCCGGGTCGACGGCGTGTCGTGTTCCACGCGCTCTTCAAAGAGCTGTCAGCAATCTGCCGGAGCCCCCTTAGAGGACCAAAGCCTTCCAGGATAGGGGGACTGACTAATAAGGATACCGTGACCCTGGAACGTAAAGGGCTGTTGAAGGATCACCGTGGATTTTAGTCAGTACAAGTCTGACAGTCCCTCCCGTCCTGCCCTGGGTGGGAGGACTTATTAGATAATTTTACCACAAAAAAAGCAAGCTTTAAACTGTCACAGCCTTACTACAAAAACTTAAACATCTGTTGAACACTTGTCTAAAAAAAGTGTGACTGCAAAACGGACCTTATTTCAACGTCATAGTCTGACATTTTTTTAGACAAGTGTTCAACAGACGTTTAAAAGTTTTTGTGGTACGACGGTCAATGTTTTCCTGATATTTTCAATGAACATTATTCAATCAGGTCTAAAAATTTCAAAACAAGAATAATTCATTTGAATTCATTCAAACAAGAATTCATTTGAATCAGCCCAAATTCTAAGCTAAATATAACCAAGATTATTAGTAAAACTTCCACCTGTACGCTTCCAAACCTAACTAAGAACATCTGGTACCTCAAAATCAATATTCAAAATCGTGAAGTGGCTCCGTCGCATATTTATCAACTGATTAGTATTGGTGGGCTGTCCCGGTGACGGGGGGACATTCTATTGAAAGAAGGGACTGTTGAGGACTGATTTTTGGTTGTCTCTTTATACGGAGTTGATTTAGTATAATTACTGCAGATTGAAATTGTGAAGTTCAGTCGTGGTCTATATGTCGTAGGTTTTTCATCAAATTAGGTATTTGATCAAACAACTGATGATGTTAAAATAACAACACGATTTTATCATTTCCCTAAACAAATCTAGTGTTTTGATCAAATGCCTAAACTGGTTCAGTGAAATGACAAAAATTTCAGAAAATGTCGACGGAGAACGGCTTCGTGGTGCTCCTACCTTCTGTGTGGTTTAAAAAAAATAACCACGAAGGGGATGGCGGGGTCTTCCAGACCCTGCCATCCCCTTCTAACCTAACCTGTCTGAGTCGGGTCCCCAAACGTTTCTACGACATTTTTATTTGTCAGTCCCCGTTTCGTACATACGGGGCACCCCGACTCGGACAGGTTCTTCCGCTTCCTGGTTTTTTTTTTTAAACCGCCCAAAAGTAGACTGTCGACATTTTCTGACATTTTCTGAAATTTTTGTCATTTCACTGAACCAGTTTAGGGATTTGGTCAAAACACTAGATTTGCTTAGGGAAATGATAAAATCGTGTTGTTATTTTAACATCATCCATAAAAACCTAATTTGATGAAAAACCTGCGACATATGCATTGCTGAATTGATAAACAGTTACATTTACGCAATAACGCCTGCGTCGCATCTCGCAAAGATTTTTGAAGAAATTAAAACTCATCTGCAAGTGGGACTCGAACCCGCGTCTTCTGAATAAGGGCTCCAGACGCCTTGCCTTACTAATTAGTCTTTCTTCTCTTGTTTGGACGTTTTATGGTAGCGTAGCCGTAGTATCATTTATCGGAATAGTTTCAAACTACGTCACTAAAACGTTCAAACAAGGAACGACTTAGGGTCAACTCAGACCGAAATACGACACCGCGCGCACTTTACTAAAAATCCAACTTTATTTACTACTCAAAAAGATACACAGTTCACCGAGGACGCGACGCAGCGCGCAGCTTTTAATAGCGACTCAAAATCTAACTTTATTTACTACATGAAAAGATGCACGTTTCCAGTATCGCCGGGTCACGTCGCGTCATGTCGCGTCTTGATGGAACCGACACTTACACGCTGCAAAACAGGATGAAGTAAGTTCTCGAATTGGTCACCGATCACAAGTAATGATATGTTTATTGACCTTTGTGTCCTGCTCAGGCAAATGAGGTTACATTTAAATCAGTACAATCATTTTGAAAATCAAGAATTTGAAAGTTTGTTTGAAATTATGAATGCCATGAAGTAAAAATCCTTAAGACGCGGACTGACTACGATTTTAATCGCTTATGACCGCGTAAACTATTGTCACCACTATGGAGCGTCAATAAGATTGAAAATTGAAAAAATGATATTTGTGTTGAAATGTGACGTAAGCTGCGAATGGGCATTTATTTTACTGCTTTTCTTTAAATTATTTAAAATATAGACATAAAATTAAATAATAGTTTGGTTAAAGTTTTAAAAAAATGGAAAAACTACTAAATTCTTAAAAAAAAAAACTGTTGTTATCGCTGGAAATACAGAGTTTATTTTTGTGCTACAACTTCCCAATTTTTTATTGGGAATATCAAACTCTTATTTATTATTCTGTTCGGTTTAAATTCTTCTTTATACCCTTCTCTGTTCACTGTATTTTTCGCGTTGCTTATTTTTATTATTTTACGTCATACTCGACGTTCTAAGAAACCAATTTTTGGGAATATTGAGATAACACCGCGCCTTAAATCGGTCACCGAATCATGAGCAACTTTTCACAACAAACATTATCTCTCAAACACACAGCGTTTGGACCGTCAAGTGCGAACCCCAAACACCCAGGTCCGTTCAGTTCAGTGTCCTCGCATATTCATCAACTCATTATTATTGGCGGACCGTTCTCTGTTGAAATATTCAATGCGGACGCCCCAATGACTTTGTTTATTAGCTTTTGTACCAAATAGCTGTTTGATAGTAGCTCTATGTGCCTGATTTGTTCTTTATGGGGGACCGAAGAACTAATTTTCTAGCTGTATTTTTGTTAGAACTTTTTTTCTTTGCTGGGAAATTGAGTGTGAGTAGAAACTATTTTTGTTAGAACTTTTTTGGGTTTTTGTGAGAGGTCAGTGGACTCTTTGTTGTTTAGGATATTTTGACGAAAGTTTTTCTTTTGTACTTTAGTACCTATACTTTTATATAAGCCGTGTGGATTGAGTTACTAGTTGAACTTTCTAAAAACAGAGATAAAACTTTACAGCCTAGAGAAAGTTTCGTAATAAATTACTAGGATAATGGTGAACACATCAATAATCTTTGTCGACTGTCACTTGAAAATTAATAATAATTCATTCGTGCGCCCGATTTGCATCATACTCACGGTGATAGTGACCTTTACATTAGTAACAATAACGTTGTTATTTTCACGACGATAAGATTGCTATTCGCTTGCTAACCTTTCACTTCATAAAGTTGAAAATAGACCGCACATTCCGGCTGTACACTACGTCATCATTGCTAACATCTTCAGAGTAAGGCTTAATCCATGACGTCACTTCACCATCATTCTTCGTGAACCGCCACCCCCCTCTCCCTTCTAACACTTCCTTTCCAGCTTATTTTGTAACCTTCTAATCCTGGCAGCTTATTCCAATCTTTTTGGTTTTATTTGATGGCCACGGACAGGGTCAATATCTGTTTTCGACTACGGCAACAATATCTGTTTTTTTTTGCGTTTGTTCTATTTTCATTCGGACTAAGCTGGTTTATCAAAGAGACTAAAGGTGCAGTGTAGTAAAACAAGAAAGATATAGTAAAACCAAATTTTTGTGATCGATCAAATATACTATTGGATCAGACCTTTATGGAAGTGTGTACCGTGATCTTAATGTTGTTGTTTTTGTATGAAAGTCATATAACCAATAAATCAAAACCAAAACATGTTCAACAATGTAGTCACATACTTATTTTAATATTTAGAGCATATTTCAGCCTCGGCTGGGAAAATAAAACTACCAGTTAGATAATTTACCTTCCAAAGTATACAATGTAGAAACTATATTTATAATAAACTATACAATTTAGGATAGACTTGCCGCCATTTTTTTTTTTTTAATATAAATTTTTACGTGTTATTTTTGCTTACTTGTTAGTTCAAAACTACTGTCTCAGCAATTACCTGATTGAACTTGATTATTTTTCCTAAATAGCAGACTACGATTATTCCTAAATATACTCGTATAACAATCCCAAACATATTTTGTCCTACTCACTAGACTTCATTGACCCAAAAAAAAAATCGAGAGCAAATAAAATGCCAAAAAACCGCACTCCACATCACAACATCAGAGTATCATAATCACCCATATCATAACATCCGAACAAAGGGACGCCCCATATCCGGCCACCCACCACATATTAATGTTGGCTCGAATGATATATTGCTCAGTCAATTAACAACAGACATTGACTAATGTTAGTCAGCATAATGCCGCTTTGAAAGTGAAAAAAATCAGACAAGTGCGAGTCGACGTTGCTTGGTTCTGTTACAAAATCGACTTATAATTAATTGTTAAAGACAGAATAAAACATGACAAAAAAAAACTTTTTTTAATTATGGGTGACTTGCCGCCCGACCATGGACCATGCCCGGGTCGACGGCGCGTTGTGTTGCACGCGCGCCTCAAAGAGCTGTCAGCAATCTGACGGGGCCCCCTAAGAGGGCCAAAGCCTGCCGGGGTCGCGGGTTTGCGGACACCTGGAAACCGTGACCCTGGTACTTAAAGGGCTATTGAAGGATCACCGTGGATTTTAGTGAGTACAAGTCTGACAGTCCCCACCCTGGGCGGGAGGACTCATTTGATGATTTTACCACGCAAAAAAAGGGCTTAAACAGCTAGTTAAGTAACATAAGTTTAAAAAGCAAAAAAAAAATGGCGTATTTTACAAAACTCGCAAACTAACACATGCACGATAAATATTTGGTTTAATAACGGTTATAGATTATACACTTCGTAATTAACCGTCTTACCACAAAAAGTTAAACATGATGGTATTGAACACTTTTCTAAAAAAAGTATAATTGCAAAACGGCTGTTTTGCAGTTGACAGTTTTTTTAGACAAGTGTTCAACTGATGTTAAACTTTTTTCTAGTAAGATGGTAATTGTCTACCAATTACTGCTCAGAAGAAAATCTTGTGACAGACGAACTGACAGCACGTACTTTTTTAATAAGGACTTGTAATAATGTTAACTTAAGTTTTTTTTTTTTTCTTTTGACACTTTTGTGTTTATGTTGCTGTCTTGCGTTTCTTACGGGAACATTAAAAAAAATTATATTCATTCAAAAGAGTCTCGAAGCTCTTTGAGTCTCTGCGCTCCTGGTGACATAAATTAAGCTCCACTGGATTTAACAGTGTCAAATTGTGTTGCCGTGTCAATTGTATGGCAAAGATATTTTTGGTGTCCAATTTGAATATATTACGGTCTGTTTCGCAATGTTCGGGTAAGCGAAAATTATTTAGAATTTCAATGGAATTGTCTGGAAAATATCACACGGTTTTTGTTACACAGAAAAAGGCATTGAAGACTTTTTTGGAATATAAAAGGCGCTTGTTTTACTATATTCAATAGGGTAGTTTACTTCATAAATAAATTGAAAAACTGTGCGTCGGCTAGAGTACCTATTAAAAAATAATGGACACGATTTTTTGCTTTTTTTAAATCAATGAATATTGAGAAAGATAAAACGCTTCGAAATTCGGGAGTGGCTGCTTATGACGTCATAATGCCTTTAAAATTATATCGGCCGAGTGACGTTTTGTCATTTTTAAAAGCGTTGTATCTTCGTCGTTTTTGGTTTACGTAACAAATGCAAAAATTGATAATCTTTCGGACTAATATTTTTTTTAATAAACAGCCTATGTAGGGCAGTGGTGGCCCAGTGGTATCGGCCTCGACTTACGAGTTGAAGGTTGTGGGTTCGAACCCCGTCAGGCGCATTACTTTGTGTAATTTATTTCAACACCACTGCTCTCAAAACGGTGAAGGAAAACATCGTGAGGAAACCGGCATGTCCTAGAACCAAAATTTCGAAGTCATGTGACATCTACCAACCCGCACTGGGCCCGCGTGGTAGATTACGGCCCACTCCCTCTCACAGAGAGGAGGCCTGTATCCCAGCAGTGGGAACATTTATATAGGCAGATGATGAAGATCCACTTCATATCTGTCTACTCCAGGCAAAGACTACCTGTAACTTGTTAGGCCTCATTGGAACCTGGTTCACGACCACCATACTATCAAAGCGGCCACAGCTTTTACTGTGGTCCATCCATGTGCAGGAGCTTCCACATTAGGTCACATAATACTTAATAGTACCACTTTAATAGTACTTAATAGTGTCACTTCACTGTAAAAACCGCCGGCGGTGCGCCTGCGTGTGCTTTCAGTTTCATAGTGTAGCGGAGCTGTGAAAGTGCGCATTAATGTGTCGTGCGAGGATGCGTTGCGAAGCTGTGAAATGTGTCGACGAGGGAGCGGTGTAGTGGGAGCGGAGACATAACAAATCCCTCGCAACACATCCCACTCACACATCCCTCGCAACACATCTCACGCACACATCCCTTGTACACATGCCTTGTACACATCCCTCGCACACATCCCTCGCTTGTTTTGTATGCGCAAAAATCTATCTCCGCTGAACCGTTTCCACCAGAGCTGTGCTGACCGAGGCTAGGTAAATGAAGCAATACTATTGGTTCTTTACAAACACATCCCTCGCTACGCATCCTCGCACATCTCTGGTGGAAACGCGGCCTAAAGTTTTCTATTCACTGACAGCGACACTAGCGCTCACCGCTTGCGCTGTGCCAGCCGCCTCGTTGTAGAGTACATCGTAGAGTCCAGCTATGAGATATCTTATAAGGAATAAGATAGCTGGACTAGATTGGGACCTAAAGCAAAGCCATGGTAAATAAAATAATTGCAGACAATTCTATCTCGTTAGTATCTATCGGGTACCTATTTTTTTTTTTTTTTTTTTTTTTTTAGGGTGGCAAAATCATCAAATGAGTCCTCCCGCCCTGGGTGGGGCGGGAGGGACTGTCAGACTCTTACTGACTAAAATCCACCCGTGTTCCGTCGGATGCCCTTTACGTTCCGGGGCCACGGTATCCTGGATTAAGAAAAATCCGCGACCCCGGCAGGCATTTGGCCCCATAAGGGGCCCCGTCGGTGACGCGTGAAACACGACGCGCCTCCGACCCGGGCTTGGTCCTTGGTCGGACGGCGAGCATACCCATTACTCACCGTCCGCAAGCCCGCTCCGCCGCTGTGCCCTCTGCTGTTCAGAGGGACACGCGTTGGAGCGTCCACCCGACAGGCTATTTGCATACGGGCAAAGAAACCCCTTAGGCACACAGTGCCTAAGGAGAGTTTTTGCCCGCATCCCAGGGCGCACCGGCCCGAAAAACTGGTCTTCCCCCCGGACGTATCCGAGAGGGAACTCCAGTCCACGGGCGCACGTGGAGGTTTCCTGTCTTAGCACCCCATCGGGTACCTATATAATATTTATGTCGTAATCCGTTTAGCCCTTTTCTGTAGTTGGCTTTCAGTATAACTTTTCATCCACACTGATGTTCTCAACTTAAAGTTTGATTATTAATTCGAGTCAGTAAAATGACAAGTGCAACTGTCACTGATACAAACAAAATGAAACAAACCTGCAACACTGGAAATGTCATTTTACTGACTGGAATTAATAATCGTATTTTAGTAATAAGTGACACAATACCTTACTCCTCGTAGTATTCAAAATATAATTATATGAAAGCAGAAAAAATTAAAAAAAAAAACTAAAATTCAGAATAATAATTCATAGAAGAACAATCTATTAATGGAAATCCTAAAACCGAATAATCCTCCGATTGAAAATCAAAGAAACAATCGAAGATCTTCACAATCGTAATTCACGCATTTTCTTACACTTGAAACGATTTTAATCGAATACCAATTCGTTAATCGATTGTTCGCTAATCGGTAGACGTTGTATGTTTAATTTGCGAGCTTACGTGGGCTTAAAGGGCTCGGAGCCATGCTTAGGGTCGACGCACTATTCACCTTTGTACCACTGGCACAGAATTTTTGTGAACGCTGGTTAGTAATTGGTGACTGTGTAACAGTGAACGAAGAAAACATCGTTCACTGCTGTGTAAGTCCAAGTCGTAATATAATTTTAAACATAAACTTTATTAGACAAAGAAGTTGTTGGTAAACCTTTTTCTAAATGTAACTAACTGAACCGACTCCTCTGGGCATCAAACATTTTTTTTAATGGGCTCACAACCTTTTCTCTACTAAATGTACAGAAAACAATCATTACAATCAGTCGAGCCGTTTTGGCGGTGTAATTAATAACACCGTGTCACGAGATTTTTAAGACAGTGCACTGTGCAGTGCAATGAGTATTTTTACTTCTCATTTTTTTATTTCTTGTCGGCTTGTTGTTATCAGATAAGTTTAGCATCTTCAATGCGACGATAGTAAGCCCAGTTTGCGGCCGGTTCACACCAATCTAAGCATGACGAAAACTTACGATCTCCGGCCACTGTAGGCGCGGGCGGCCAGTATAGGGCAACTCGCTGTCCTATCATGGACCATGCCCGGGTCGACGGCGCGTTGTGTTCCACGCGCGCCTCAAAGAGCTTCAGTATGATGACGGGGCCCCCCTCTAGAGGGCCAAAGCCTGCCGTGGTCGCGGGACTTATCTCATTTCCGTGACCCCAGAACATAAAGGGCTATTGAAGGACACCGTGGATTTTAGTCAGTACGAGCCTGCCCGGGGTGGGGCAAATGAGTCCTTCATTTGATGATTTTACTACGCTAACAAAAAAAGCATGACGAAAACTTGCCATAAGATTTAAACACTTGCTCGAATGTAAGTTGTTAACCAATCATTGCAATTTGGCAGGCCTGTTGGTCTAGTGGTTAGTGACCCTGTCTGCTATGCCGGAGGTCGTGGGTTCGATTCCCACCCAGTACAAGTGTTTGTGTGATGAGCACGATCATTTGTTCTGTGTCTGGGTGTAATTTATCTATAATATTTATGTATTTAGAAATATGTAAGTATGTTTATCAGTTGTCTAGTACCCATAACACAAGCTCTGCTTCGCTTGGGACTAAATGGCGTTGTGTGATAGTTGTGGAATATTATTATTATTATAATCCTCTGCAATTCAATGACTACTGTTTACTAAAATTCATTGTTCTGGGTCTGGCTACTAAATATCAGTAAAAAAAAATGTAAACGTACCTACGTTGTAGGGAAATTCCAAGTGAGGCCACAATTAAAAAAAAAAGAAGTTTCATAGCGGGAATGCCAATCAGTTCTTGTAGCGGTTATGTTTTATGGGCAGTGCATATAACTGTGCGCTGACCTTTGTTCTTCGTTCATTTGTTACGTAATTCGACCTAATTGTTAGATGTTTTCTTAAAGAAAATGTTTATTACGCAGAATGTGACCCCAGAGATTTTTGTTAATTAGTTCTCTTTACGCTTCTCGTCCTGAGGGGAATAGACTTACTAATTATATTTGTATAACATGCTTGTTATCATCAAATACTGATTTATATTCAGCTGTTAATTAGACTGGAAGCGAATATCTAATGCTGTGGGAACAGTGCAAAGCCTCGGCGTTTGGAGTGAGAGTTCAAGTTTAAATTCTTCACAATATCATTTGAATTTAAAAGAAGATTTGCTAACAAATGTTAAATAAAACTTAAAAAAAAAACTTACCAAAAAAATAATTTTAGATGATTTGTTCGTAACATTTAAGTCTTAATTGTAATGAACTTCAAAGGGAAGTAAAATTAGGTGTTTTAACCAAGGTTTACCAGAAAACTATAAATTATAGTTCACAAACCAACAGACTATGTCAACACAAAGGAAATCTCAATGCTGAATCAAAGCCAAAATGTCCATTGTTGTACTAAAATAATTCTCAAGTAACAAATCAGTCGGAACAAGATATTGTATTAAAGCACCCTCGGAAGGGAAACTTGAAACTCTTCGGCAAGTTACAACTTCCTAAAATCACAATTCTGTAATTTCCTTAATTTATATTCACTCCTTGACTTGGAGAAAAGAATAACTTTGGCAACAACTGGGAGAAGAACACTAAAATATTATTCTAAAGTAGATGTTTTATATGTTACTTACTTACTTTTGCCTAAGGTTTTGCTTGAGTGGATATTGAATAATAATAATAATAATAATAATAATAATAATATTCCACAACTATCACACAGCGCCATCTAGTCCAAAGCTAAGCAGAGCTTGTGTTATGGGTACTAGACAACTGATAAACATACTTATATATTTCTAAATACATACATATTATAGATAAATTACACCCAGACACAGAACAAATGATCGTGCTCATCACACAAACATTTGTCCTGGGTGGGAATCGAACCCACGACCTCCGGCATAGCAGTCAGGGTCACTAACCACTAGACCAACAGGCCAGTCAATATAATATCCAAATATCCAAACTATGTATATGAAAACTAGCCTATGCTCACAGCTTCAACTACATGGTAGTCGCAAATTATACCACGAGAATTGAAATGCCAAATAGTATCCAAATCTGTTTTTCCGTTAAATAATAACAGACATCCATCCATCCATGATCGGGAATATGGTGGTTTTTTGTCAGGCAAGTCTAATATTTCTTTATCCACTCCACTCAAAGCGACTCATCTAATTAATTTATCACCCAAATAAACGGGACTACAGGAGTATAAAGTATCCTACATCATAATAATTATATAGGGTGTTAAAAAATCAACTGCAGGAATTTCGTGTGCGTAGGTACTCGGTATCAAAAATTAAGTACATTCCAAAAAATAATTTTTTTTTTCAACTATTTTTTTTTTGGCCTATTAATATGGCCCATACAATAAGTTATTAGTAACTATTTCGATGAATTGCCAGTCCAAAGTCTGCAAAATGTGATGGGAAAGTTGGAATCAGCTGTGAACGCTACATACGGATGATCGACCTCAAAGAGCAATCAAATTCAATAATATGATCAAAAAAACGCTTGAAAAAAAAAATTGTTTTAATAAAAAATTTCTTTGGAACTACTTGGTTTTTGATACACATAATACATACATACACCTTACATATATTTTATATGTATCATGCCCGAAATAATGTTTTTTTTTTTAAATATTTTATGCCATATAAACCTAAATGATCACCTACGTCCTATCCACCTTAATCAAGCTTTACTTTTTAAGGTTCCGTAGCCAAATGGCAAAAACGGAACCCTTATAGATTCGTCATGTCTGTCTGTCTGTCCGTGTATGTCACAGCCACTTTTTGTCGATAGTACAAGAGCTATCCTGTTGAAACTTGGTAGAAAGATGTATTATGTGAACCGCATTAGGATTTTCACATAAAAATCAAAACAAAACAAACTTTGGGGGTGCCCCCCATACTTAGAATTGAAACTCAAAAAAATTTTTTTCACCAAACCCATACGTGTGGGGTATCTATGAATAGGTCTCTAAAAATTATATTAAGGTTACTAACATCATTTTTTTCTAAACTGAACAGTTTGCGCGAGAGACACTTCCAAAGTGGTAAAAAGTGTGTCCCCCCGTAACTACTAAAATAAGAGAATGATAAAACTAAAAAAAATGTATAATGTAGACCTCAACCAAAACTACCAACGAAAATGGTTTGGATGAGATACAGTTAGCAGTTTTTGAGATATAGTACATTTTCAAAAACCGCAAATATAACTTTGCCATTCATACAAATACTATGAAAAACAAAGTTATTTTTATTGTTTGTGTATATTACTTACTAATCTCAATATAATTATATCTCTAATCTATGCTTGCTGCTACGGAACCCTTCATGGGCGAGTCCAACTCGCACTTGGCCGGTTTTTTACCTTTTACTGACATCAGTTCAGCTTTTATGGCCCGGAAAGGTTACAAACAGACAGGACAAGTTTATTTTCGCATTTATAATATTAGTTTGAATTTCAGATGAATTACATGGATCTGAGAGTTTTGGGAAACTGATGTCTGAATCAAATTAATTTGGACTGTAAGCGGGAAGATGAATCGACTTGTGTTATGGTTAGATTTGGGACTGTTAGTTCAGTGTTTCGATCGGTATTATCAGATTCTCAGTGGATTATCTCAATTTCGAGAACACAACTTGCGTCTTGGTTGTATTAGATTTGAGTGTTATTTCTACGTTGTAAATATTAATTTAGATTACATGTAAAATTATCCAATCTGTTTGTACTTTTTAATTTTTGAATCAGCATCTGTTTCAATTAAAAAAAACCTACAAATACGGGTGTGATGTATATGGGTATAGAGATAGATGGAACTCTCGAATCGTAAGCTATAAAGAGACCGAGAGAAGCTGCAAACAACAACTAGTCCAATGTAAATCTGTACAGTGAATCTTTCGAATTTCAATAAAGGGATATACAGACATGTTTTTGCTCTAACAGAGAATTAATAGTTAGGTAGACACGTAACTGTTCAGTTTGAGGTTCGAACTAATTCTCGCAATCGCTGCGAGCTTTGCCAAATTGTGTAGGTACTTGTTACTATGCCAAATTAGGAGCACACCCAATAACATTATCTGGACCTGCTGTTTCCAACAGATAATGTGTTCTTTAAGAATTACAGCTGCATTTAGATTTTGATAAAATCTAGGGTTCCAGCAGTATCTAATAGATAATAAAAAAATCGTTACCTCACACTTTTTTTACGTTACCCCACATTGGGAATTTCTCCTGTATCATAGGTCTGTACGTTATCATCATCATCATCATATCAGCCGTAACACGTCCACTGCTGAACATAGGCCTCCCCTTTAGACTTCCAATAGGACCGGTTGTGAGCGGCCTGCATCCAGCGTGATCCCGTGGCCTTCATAAGATCGTCTGCCCACCTTGTGGGTGGACGTCCTACGCTGCGCTTGCCGGTGCGTGGTCTCCATTCGAGAACCTTATGGCCCCATCGGCCATCAGTTCTGCGTGCTATATGGCCTGCTCACTGCCATTTCAACTTGCTAATTGCTGTACGTTAACAAACATTTAAATCAGAAACACCCAGACCCGGAACAACTACTTAAATATTTGTTTCGTTCGGAAATAACACCCGCAACATGCAGTACTTCGCTTAGACGCGTTGACAAAACTGTGCCATCAAATTATATTCTATTTTTACTTTAGTTTGTTAGATTTACGCTTACACGCGCTTCCTCAATATTTCAAGGTTATAGCAATGTAATATAGCAGAAATGAATGATCGCTATTATAGTCAGCAGTAAGGCCTTGGCATCGTCAAATAAATTACATAAGATTCAAAATCGCTTACAAACCATTTATGACATTGACAAACGCAATTAATCCTTTTAGTATAGGGGTACTATGAGAACGGATTAATTGTCCGAATCTTCGAGTTAGATCGATTCGTCATCCCAAGATGTCGACGGATTTCATTAATTTGGATCTTATTGTCTAAATGCCGGGGGTTTGGTGCCGAGTTCGTTTTTGTTCGGGGTTTTGTTACTTTTTGAAACTGTTTGGGTTTGGTAGGTATGTAGATAAGGGTGAAATTATTACTTGTAAAAGTTATGATTGCATGGACATTTTTAAGGTATTGCATAGCTTTTATCGCGGGGTCTGAGCGCAGCAACCCAATCAAGAAATTCCGTGACGAAAACACCTAAGGAAAAAACCTAACATTCGTCTAACGTCGTTTCGGTTCAGGAGACTTTGGCAATCATAAAAACTTCCATCATATAGACAATTTACTTTAAATTTCTAATCAGTAAGAAATTAAACGGCCAGCTACGAAAGGAGGTTTTCACAATGAAACCTACATATAAAATTCTCCAACAACAAAGCAGAGTGGCGCAGTGGAAGCGTGCTGAGCCCATAATCTGTTGAAAATTTTGACCCAGTTTGAAAGTGAGACCTGGGAATCCTGTAAAGTCCCACTTATATCTTCATTATAATTTATTTTTCTTTATTACAGTAGTGCACCACAAATATTTTTAATAAATCATATTCTCGTTGAATATTTGCGGTGGCGATAATTTTTTTCGCGGCAGTCTCCGAGTGCCACACGTATTTTTTTAATCTAACAGCTGATTTTACAGTAAATGAAGTCAGTTTATGGTATAAGCATCATCATTGGCTTATATTGGTGTGATTTCAACTGCCTTCTGACTATGATGCTCATTTTGACACATAAGTTTTTTTTTTTGATTGCCACTCACAGATAGATCGTGCCAATATAAGTCTCCTCCCAAGAGGTTTAGAAAGGCCACTATCAGTTACCTAATTTGAATTGCGTATTAATTCGGAAAATAGAACATTCGATTCTGTTGCTCAAACAATAGAGTAGATAATTGATCAAGAATTTTTTTATTGCGATTCTATTATGATCCCGACAAAAACTCATTTTTTTTTCACTTATCTATCTTCAAGCCTATGTATTACGTCAAGAAAAGTATTATTAGAACCTTCAAGATAGACTTCCCATAGCCAATGAGCTTGTCTTCCAAACTCGCTGACTTGCTAATAGATTCTCTGCTTCTATGAGTTATTCTCATGAAACTCGTGTCGACATGAGATGAAAATGTTGCTGACAACACTGATTTGTTGCAAGTTCGATGTTTGAAATAGGGAATGAAGTTTTGCTATTGGTGTATTGTAAAATTATGAAAGGTGTTGCAGTTAGCATTTGGAAGACTGCACACATAGAAGGTACCTACTTCATGACATACCAGGTGACGCCAGTGGTTTCGCTCGCGTGTGACTTCAACATTATCCTACGGAGACATACGAGATAAACGGTAAGTGTTAAACAATTGTGTATTACACGCTTTATAAGAAGCGATCACATAACATTAATGGGGGCTGGGTTTCGACTCCACATGTAGAATCATTTTATTGAAAGAATTGTTCATCCCCTTTAAGTTTCTGCAGACCGTAACTAGACACATTTTATAGACAAGAAAGAAAGAAAGAAAAACTTTTATTTGCACACGCCACAAGTGCACAACCTAACCTAAGATTCATACAGCCTTTCAGACATGATTGACAAACATTACAGCGATTTATCCAGCCATTGGCAAATTCTCAAATAAGACAGAAGTTTTTTTAAGAATATCTTCAAGTATTTGAAGTGTATGATGGAATATCCCATCAAGCATAAATATGGCTTAAATGTATCCGCCTAATAAATGAAACAGAATTCATTCAATGAATATATTAGAGAGAACATTGAACTAGTTTCAACCACTAATTATTATTCCTTTCATAAACTATGACATAGTTTCACAGCTCAATAAAATCGATTAATAGTCACAGTTGCACGAGCGATTGCAACTTTTAAACAATATAACTCCTCGAAGTCCCCAAATTGGTTCCCGATGTCACCAAGAATTGTTCCCCCCAAACGTTTGATGTCCTTTTGTCGCCTTCGGAAAATTAATTGAACAAAGTTAATTGGGTGACACTTCCTATTGTTTAAAGTGATATTTTATCATCCGGCGTAATCTTTAGATGTTTTTTTTTACTTTTTCCTTTGGACTAAGACAAATGGATTGTTTTTGAATTAATTTATTTTTATTAAATTTTTCCGGGGGCTTATGTTTTGCTATTTTTGGCTACGGAAGTTTTTTCTTTCCACACAAAATATTTGAAATACGCGATAAATACGTTAATTTAAAAATTATACAGGCTGAGCTAATTGAAATTATGATTGTAATGTCAATCAGCACTCCAGGTGTCCAAAATCACATGCCTGAAATATTTCGTGACCTTTCTAAAAAACTTTTGTTCTACACAGAGTTTTTGTAACACATTTTGAGAATTCGAAAGGTTACAAATACCTTTCCATTTATAACCTTAGTAATAAATTGTTTCCATTTATAACCTTACCAACAAAATACCTTGCAAAAACATTTCTAAGAATAACTACGTAACAATTACGTAACACCTACGCGACGTATATGAAGTATTCCTTGTATTTCGGCAATAACTCTCGCAGTGCAAACATTTCTATTTCAATAATATACTGAGCTTGGTACGTATAGCGATACAGCAAATTGACCGAGCGGGGCTGTGGCGCGTAGATAGTGAAGCGCACTGTGCAGTGGTGCAAGCGATGAGAGGTAAGCGAGTTTGAAGCGAAGAGGAAGAAGTATTTCGTAATAGCTCGCTTTTGTATGTGCAATGCAATATTGAGTTGATTTTGTGATTTGTTGTGTTTGAGAGGCTACAATGTTATATCTAGTTTGATAACAGGTGAGTGTGGTGTTGTAGCAAACTAGTTCTAACTAATAGGATTATAAATGCGTAATTGGAAATTTATTGTTTGTTTTTTGCACTATCACGCCTGAATCGCTGAAATAATTTTGATGCATATGGTATAGAGATGTGAGACCCTAGAGACAGTTATTTTTTTCTTTTTTGTGGAACATTTGAAAGGAAACAAATGATGTTGGTGAGCAAAGTCGGACAGAAGAAAGGAAGCACATAGGGTTATAATTAAAATGTTGTAACATAAGTTGGAAAAATCATATTTTATAAGCCAATAGATGCATTAAAATAATAAAGTTTTTTAGTAAATCTCATACAATTATGCAATTAGTCAAAATAAAAATAAATTATAGTAAACGAAACTCTGATCACTGTAAAATCAGTTACTTACAGTTTAATTTAATTAGATTTTAATATGTCAGAAAAACTTCAACTTTTCAACATAGTTATTACTGTGAGATAATATAACGGAGGATATAACGTTTAGAAATAAAGAAACTTACTTAACTGGATTTTAAAAGAAATTGGATACAAAAATAGACATTATCGTTGGACAGCAGCAAAAAGATAATATCATGTATGGATTAGATAGACAGTAAAACAGGAAATTGACTAGAAAGCTGCAATACGTCGATAGCAAAACCCTTCGGTGTAT
This sequence comes from Agrotis exclamationis, assembly GCA_950005045.1. NCBI lineage: Eukaryota > Metazoa > Arthropoda > Insecta > Lepidoptera > Noctuidae > Agrotis > Agrotis exclamationis. Next base: position 17,769,192 of record OX465436.1, read on the forward strand.
GGTACAAGTAATAAGAATGAAGCGGCATGACTCGTGTTTAAAAAAAATAACGCTAAATATTAGATTTTGTACCACACATGAACATTTGAATTAGAATCTGATACATTCTCTATATCAATTGGAAAACTAACAAAAATCTTGCAACATAATTTTAAGTTAGTTTAAAATGGATACTCTAGCTTCATTTGCCAAATTGTTTTTTTATTACTTTCGTATTATTTAACAGTTTCAACATTCTATAACATTGCCGAGGCAGTACATGTTGCGAGGCTGGCTTTTACATTCACCAGAGCGTGGCCAAAGACAACATAGCAATACCCCTAATCTTTTGGGCACAGCTAGTTTTAAGGAGCAGTTTTGTCATGAATCAATTTTTTTTAACAAAAAAAAAACCTTGTTTCATTGACGGATTTGAACGAGTTATACGATATTTACGATACGATATTACGATATTTCATGTATATTGCAGAAACCGTCAAATCCGTCAATTCCTTGCCCGCTAACCTATTATAACTTGTCCCACACATCTTGCGGGTAGCGTGGGGATGCGGGCTCTCTGTAACGTCGCGATATAGACGCGCTGGCACAGAAATGTAGCTCGCTTCTGATGTAGTATCCGCTTCCTTCATACAACCCTTATGTACCGTGATAAATAATTTTCGAGCTGTCGCTTTTGGTTTTCAGTTTAAATTACACTGGGAACACTGTTCGCGCATTTGGTTTGTGTCGATTTTAGGTGATTTATGTTTTGGTAAGTATTTATTGTAAGTTAACAATAAAATGTGATGGTTAGAGGAATTAAATTGTGATAGAAGAGTTTAGTAAAATAATGGAAATATAAGTAAAAGAGTACACAAATATGTGACAGAGTACAGAAAATTCAATTCTATACTATGGGGTGGCGTAACCTAAACTAAATTGTATTCAATAGTAATGTAGCTTGATGTTTTCACTTTTAAACTCACTAATGCTATTGTTTTATTCAATATAACTGTATTCAAGCAACGAAGAGTTTTATTCATACAAAACGCCAACACCTTATATTATAATTGAATGAGCTTTGAACAAAACTCAGTATTGGCAGCAGTCTTACGTGCAGGTATTATTACTATTATTAGGGCGGGATTTTGACACAATGAGACGCAGGTCACTGGGTAGAAAAGGAGTATATTCACGTTCACCAGGTTCATACACAACTCAAGACAGTTACAAAGTTACAATGGTTACACACTTACACTACACACTTATTAAACTAGAAAGACAGTTTTACAGAATTGGCGGGAACGCCGGAGCGTTGCATTACGCGCCCGCTCGCGTCTCGTATGTAGCGGCAACTGTTCAGCGAGCGGCGCGGGCGGGGCCGCGCGGGCTCAACCGTCGGTACAAATGCGCGCGAACACAATGATGCGACGTTGCCGTTGCAACGTGCTAGCTGGCATCGTCGCGCGAAATTTAAACAAAAGTATAATGTTGCCTACATTCCACCCCCTTGTTCCTGAACAAACTCGTCAGTAGGCAACACAATGACCTTAACAACCGGTCTCTTCATAAAACCCTTACAAGTTTTTACCGTAACTACTCTAATGTGACCGTCGCGGCCTGGGTGGACTGCGCTAATCACGCCCTTAGGCCATGCATTACGAGGCTGGTTCTCTTCTAGAATCAGCACCATGTCTCCCACTTTTACGGGCGGCGCTTCACGTTGCCATTTTTGGCGCTTTTGAAGAGTGGGAACATATTCCTTTAGCCACCGTCGCCAAAACATGTCTGCCAGAGCTTGAGCTTTTACCCAAGCTTTCCTACTAGATAAATCGGAAGCTTCAAAGAAACCTAAAGTAGATGCACCGGTAGCTGTGCCTATCAATAAATGATTTGGGGTCAACGCGATGGGCCCATCGGGGTCCGTACCTACGAAGGTTATTGGCCTACTGTTGATAGTCATCTCTACCTCAGCCATCAAAGTATTTAACAATTCTTCTCTAGGCGCTCGTGCCGACAAAGTAACTTTAAGTGCGGTTTTTACCGAACGAACGAGACGTTCCCAGCAGCCACCCATGTGCGGCGCTGCAGGAGGGTTAAACTGCCAAGAAATGCCCTTGGTAACGACGAAATCGTGAATTTTGCTCTCCATTGCTTGAACAGCAGCTTTCATCTCTGCGTCAGCACCTACAAAGTTGGTGCCTCTATCACTAAACATAATAGTTGGCTGCCCACGGCGAGCTATCAGACGCCGGATTGCCATTATGGCCGAGTCAGCTGAGAGTGATGATGCGAGCTCAATATGGACACCACGAGTGACTAAGCAAGTAAAAATAACGCCCCATCTTTTTTCACGACGTCTCCCAATCGAAACTTCTATCGGACCAAAATAATCTACCCCACAATGTACAAAAGCTCTACGTGTATTTACAAGTCTAGCGGCAGGTAGATCTCCCATCTTGGGCATTGAAGGGCGAGCATGACGCACCAAACATGACTGACATTTGGATACGGCTGTTTTGACTGTACGGCGCAATCGAGTAATCCAATATTTTTCCCTTATACTGTTAATGACAGTTTCAGTATTAGCATGGTGCGCCCGCTTGTGATATTCGAGGGCAATGAGCCGCGCGGTGTAACTCTGACCATCTAAAATAATTGGATATTTTTCATCAAACATTAATTCCGGTGCAGCACTCAGGCGTCCTCTGACACGAAGTAATCCATCACCTTCATATAAAAATGGATCTAAATCTCGAATTTTACTTTCAGCAGGTAATGCGCTTTTCGTTTTTAATAGTTCCAATTCCTTGGAGAATGTCTCACGCTGCGATTGCTTCAATAAAATATTCTCAGCTTCACGAATATTACTAGCTGTTAGTTTCTCAACCTGGTTCTTGCGACACATACTTACAAAGGCAAGAACTCGACCTGCAGATCTAACAGCCCGTGTCCAACTAGAGAACCTATCGACATTAAATAGTGGTACATACGGTTTAATCAGATGAACCTTCTCAAGACGCTCCAAATCATTATTATCTACGTCCTCGAACTCGTTAACTGGCCACTGGTCTTTGTCCTGATACAAAAAAGATGGACCTGTAAACCACAACTTACAATTCGTAGGCCAGTGCAACTTGGTGGCTTCATCAGCGGGGTTTTCTGCCGATGGCACCCAACGCCACTCACTTGGGCTGGACTTCCGGTCGATTTCTGCTAACCGATGTGAGACAAACTTTTGGTAATCACGAGGATCCGAATGAACCCACTTTAAGACAGTTTTTGAATCGGACCACAAGTACTTTCGTGTTATTGTCAAGCCTTGCTCTTTAACAACGGTGCAAGCTAACCTACACGACAACACAGCTGCCTGCAGTTCAAGGCGCGGCACGGATATAACCTTCAACGGGGCGACGCGAGCTTTACCAATAACAAGAGAGACGGTAGGTACGCCAAACTCATCCCTACCGACTAGATAAGCGACTGCAGCATAAGCCGATTCGCCTGCATCGCCAAAAACATGTAATTCGACAGTTGAAGGGTCAAGCCTGTACCAGCGAGGCACACGCATGCTACTTAGCTGTTTTATGTCTAGCAACCACTTTTTCCATTCAATGAACTCGGCCTCCATCAGCTGATCGTCCCAACCTATACCAGACTTCCAAATTTTCTGTAACAAGATTTTCGATTTTATCGTATAAGGATAAAAAGCAAGCCTAATGGATCAAATATACTCATAATAAATCTCAAAAACTGTCGTTTGGTAGGAACAACTCTGCCTTCAACTACGTCAGGCACTACCTTTTTGAACGACAAGTCGTACGCTAACTCGTCTGATTCCGGCACCCATATCATGCCTAAGGTCCGTTCACCATTATAGGGAGACTTGTCAAATTTGACAGTACCGGGCACGACAGCTGGTAACTCTTTTCGAAGTTCAGGTGAATTGGTCACCCACCCCCTGATAGAGAAACCACCAGCGGAGTGTATCATGGAAACGTCTTTGATCAGTTGACGCGCGCTATCTATGGAGTTTACGCTATCCAAATAATCATCCATGTAATGGTTTTCATTGATCGCCTTAACCGCCTCAGGATGTGAATCTCGGAAGTCATTAGCGTTTGTATTCAATACGTGTATGGCTGAGGCAGGCGACGACTTAGCACCGAAAATCATGGAATCCATAACATACGTATCAGGGTCGCGTTCTCTGTCCCGGCCTCTCCATAAAAAGAGCTGCGCGCCCTGATCCTCCTTCCTAATTTTAATACGCAAAAACATGTCTGCTATGTCCGCTGTATAAGCTATTCGACCAGATCGGAATTTAAACAAAACGCCCAATAAAGAATTTAACAAGTCCGGCCCTGTAAGCAAATAATCATTTAAACATACACCCTTATATTTTGCGGCGGCATCGTAAACTAGTCTCAGTTTATTTGGTTTATTGGGGTTAATGACCCCAAAATGTGGTAGGTGCCACACCGGGTTAACGCTCAACGGAGTATCCAATAGCCTAGCATATTTTTCTGAAATTAACCGTTCAATTTGAAGCGAATACGCTTTAGCATAATCGGGGTTCTTATCCATCTTACTCTCTATACCGCGTAATCGTTTGATAGCGTAGTCGTAATTATCAGGTAAGTGAACCACGTCACGTGACCAAAGCAATCCTACCTCCCAGCCTCCGTCGACACGGCGACTAGTGCTATCTAGGATTTTACAAGCGCGTTCAGTCTCAACATTTTTGCGTGACACTTCTGTGATACCTATAGACTCGAGCAAAAATTGGTGTTTCACAAGGTCATTTAAATCATCCAATTCGTCGAAGGCTAGATTTACTGACTCACTTTCAGACACGTCACAGATACCTACAGTTACAGGTCCATGAATAACCCACCCTAATTTCGTGAGGGATGCTACGGGTTGTCCGGATTTGCCCTGTCGTATTTCCTCATTTACGATTAACTTCCAGTTATCTTGACCGATTAAAATCATTGGTTTCGCGCACGACATCTCACACAAATTCAAATTTCGCAGATGTTTATTATTATTCAATACTCTGGCAGGCACGGATTGGGTAGGCAAGTCTAAATTTTCTATCGTTCGTAACACGACATCATGTGATACGCCGTTAGGACCGCGCATTAGCGCAGTCACCCTACAGGAATTGTTATCAGTCATAACAAGACCGCGCGCACTAACAATTTTTAACGGACATGATGGTCCACTGAAATTACATATACTAGAATCTACTAATGACACAGTAGCTCCATCATCTAGCAAAGCATATAAACTATGTTCAACATTGTTAACAATAATTGTGACAGGCATAATTTTTAATAAAGATTTTGTGGTTCGACACCGCTCACCCATACTCGTCACCGACTCGGCGATCGACGGCGACGGCGCCGGCGGCTGTATACAAGCCACCTGTGCCGTGGCGGCCGGCGCCGCCGCCGGCGGGGCACCGGTGACGTCATCGGCGGCGCCCCCCGGGGCTCTCGGTTTCTCGTAGTGTAGAAGCGTGTGATGCGGAGCACGACACTTTTCACATCGTTTTGCGCGGCAACGGTAACGAGAATGGTTTTGCACTAAACATTTGAAACAAAGTTTGTTGACCTTTACAAAGTTCCACTTTTCTAGCTCACTTTTTGTAACGAATTTATCGCACTCGGGTAATCTGTGAACCGCACTACGACACAACGCGCACTCACTTGATGACGACGACGTACTCGGCGACGCTGACGTAGCTTCCTCGCTAGTGAGGTGTACTCGGTCTGCCGGTTCCCGGTGTTGACGCGTGGCGTCAGCGCGCCTAGCGCGCGACGTTGCAGCGACAGCGGGGTTGGCAGCGGCGGTGGTCCGGTTACGATTATTATTATGCTCGGTGTTCATGCTCAACGGTAGGTAATAAGCTGATGCCCGTGTCAGGTGACTTAGAAATTCGAGGACTACGTGTATATTCGGCGATAATCGAAGATCTTCCTTGCTGTCGGTATTCCTTTTCATAACAAACTCGCCGTACTGCGATCGTTGTACATTGGTTAATTTGCTAAGAATTTCGTGTGTCAATTGGGGGTTATTTATGTAGCCCTCCGCTCTTATGTTCTTCAAAATGTACACACAATTTCGAACGACGCAAGTCATATTTCGTAATTCGACGCCACTTTCGGACACACGGGGCAAACGTCTTATCTTATTAATTACCGTTTCTAAGAGTAAATTTGGGTGGCCGAACTCCTCTTCTAATGCATTTATGACATCTGTTGGGTCGGACCCGGTACGCAGCAGATCTTCAACGGCACACTTTGCCGCACCACGCAATGATGCTTGCAGTCGTAAGGCGTTTTCTGACAAACTGTACGTAGCCGCGGTACCTTCATATGCACGTCGATATGCCAGCCAGTCTGCCGGGCTGCCATCAAACATGGGGAGGTCATAATTCTGTCGTGGTCGCTTCGACATGTTTGTAATTATGACGTCGGCGAGGTGCATGATGTCAGAGGCCGCGACGGCGCCGGTGGCCGGGGGCGGAGCGCCCGGTACATACTTCGCGGCGGTCGGGGAGGACGCCGCTGCAGGCGCAAACGACCCGCGAACGGTGTTAAGCGCATGCGCGACGCCGCGCGCGGTCTCTCGTTCGAGGTTTTCGGTCGAGTTTGGACACGCGCCGGCTGGCGCGTGGGGCGCTGGCGGCTTTTCCGCGTGTTCGCATGGGGCTTGACGTGAGCTTAACCACCCATCCACGTTATTAGGATCACTGTAAGTACTCATCGCGCGGTTTTCTGCTTGTTCGTCCTCAATCTCCGCGATTTCTAATGCAAGTTTTTTCTTTATGAGCTGTTCTCTAACCTTGGCGAGTTCTTCTTCGGCCTTGTACTCGGCACGGAGGCGAAGCGCTTCGCGGCTCAGGCGGCTTGATCGTGACCCGGTCGACGTGGCAACAACTTCACTACGCGGAGCCGTAGTGACACACGTGGTATCCGTACCGGGTCTTTGTTCAGCTCCAGCATGGGCTCTGCTCCGTGTCACGACGCCCGTAACCTTATCATTCATTGTGATCCAGGGCTCGTAGGACCACTATTATTAGGGCGGGATTTTGACACAATGAGACGCAGGTCACTGGGTAGAAAAGGAGTATATTCACGTTCACCAGGTTCATACACAACTCAAGACAGTTACAAAGTTACAATGGTTACACACTTACACTACACACTTATTAAACTAGAAAGACAGTTTTACAGAATTGGCGGGAACGCCGGAGCGTTGCATTACGCGCCCGCTCGCGTCTCGTATGTAGCGGCAACTGTTCAGCGAGCGGCGCGGGCGGGGCCGCGCGGGCTCAACCGTCGGTACAAATGCGCGCGAACACAATGATGCGACGTTGCCGTTGCAACGTGCTAGCTGGCATCGTCGCGCGAAATTTAAACAAAAGTATAATGTTGCCTACAATTACATAGAGTACAAGTCTATTATTTTATTTATTGTACATTTTGGTATCGAAAAACCTCACAACCTCTCAACGATCACACTAAAATTGACACATAATAAAAACACTATCACATTTCTAATAAAATCAACCACAAAATAATTTACTACCCCTCACGACATTTCACGACCGAACCTAGTTTTTATGTTCCTCTAATACATTTCATTTCTTTCACCAAGATATATAATGTGTCTAAAATATAAGAAATCATACGTTTTATCTGCTCAAACAAGTGTTGAATTGACGAATGTACGTGAGGGTAATATTGAGGCTGTGTGAAGTATTCTCTCAGCGTTTCGATTAGACTAGGCAGAAATGTGCGCGATTCGCAATTTATATTCCGTCTGCTGGCTGAATTGTTGAGCTATGTTCGATTGTGTTGAGTTTTATCAATGATATTGGCTTTGGTGAGGATACCTTCGTTTTGTTTTTGGGGAAAGCTTGTTCGTTAGTGTTTTCGGGTATTATTGATTGGCTGTCGTTTTAATTCAAGGACAAGCTTTTGTTTCAACGTCGTCATTTCATTTAGAAACATCATCTACCGTTAAGGCTTTGGACTCAAAGTCAACGAGCGGCGGGTCACGTTCCCTTTGACCACGCCGCGATGCCTTAGGCCTCTTCCATCCGTCCGATGAAGGACCATGCCTGGGTCGACGGAGCGTCATGTTCCACGCGCGCCCCCCTTACAGAGCCAAAGCCCGCCGGGGTCGCGGGATCTTCTTACCAGGTAACCGTGGCCACGGAACGTAAAGGGCTATTGAAGGACACCGTGCGGGAGTATCAAGATTTTATGCATAAAATCATTGGACCTGCCCTCGAAAATAGCGACTTGGCAGCGGCGCGGGCAACATAGACCCGCCCCACTGCCCCACTCAACGCAAAATTTGAGGTACAGATCTTAGGCTTTGTCAAAATCTGGTTTTAATAATACTTGATTCAAGAGATATCATGATACAAATTTTTAATATGGATTCAATTTCATGAATTCAAGTTTAGTTTAAAACTGAATTTGATTATTAATATAAACTGAACCTAGCTACAAAAATAATGTTAAATAGTCCATTCATTATTGATTTCTAGCGCCATAAGTAAATGTAATAATAATGTTTGTTTAAAATTGTAAGACGTTAGCATTTTATTTTGATTCTAAGAATTACAATAGCAACCATTAATAAAGATCTGTGTTCCAATATAACATATACCCAATCATGGTTCTAACAAGATTGGATACACACAACCAACTAGTGTTACCACAGAATTGTTTTGTTAGACTTCTTAGTGTTTGTCTACGCGCTACGCCGTAGCAGCTACGCCGTAGCACCGTAGCTCGTAGCACACATAGAATCACTATTGCTTATCTAAGCGTAACTAGAATGCAGCTGATAGTTGAAAACTTTCCGAACTAGAAAGTTTAAAGTAGATAACAAAGGGCTAGGAGTGCACTATCGATTTAGTTTTCCTATTGAAATATATTGCTGGGCTCTTGAAATATGCATAGATGGCTAAATTTCTTTGTGTTTGCTGTGAATTGAATAGATGGATCTAAAATCTATACTTATAATATAAAGATGAAGAGTTTGTTTAGTTGAACACCATAATCTCAGGAACTACTGATCCGAATAGAAAAATTCTTGCTATAAAATCACGCAACGAACAAAATGAGCTGAGCAGCCGCTGGTAAACGTAGAAGAAATCCGAAAGTATGAATAAGACAAAATTAAAAAGAAAATCATCTTAACTAAGTATACTGGTCATGTTTACGAACAGTAGTTGACCAACTTAATGCATTTTAATAAAGTTTTTTAATAATGATCCATGAATGGGAGAAGACATGTTTTTAATTTTCAACAAACAATACGAAACCATTCACTTTGTGCTTTCCGATTCGCACCTGGACGATTTTTCAAAAAAAAATCTCACATTTTCATTCAAAAACTGCAATCAGTTTAAGAAAAATAAAATTTATTCGACAACTCCTGCTTTTCTCATAAAAATACAAACATTTTTTTTTTGCATTTTTGACAATAATTATAATTATAAAGTTACTTAAAAATATTTAAAGACATTCGTTTTTCTAGATTTTTTTTTTCCGTAAATTAAACAAGTGCAAGACCCCTAACATACCGCTATAAGTAATGGCTACATTGGAACACATCATTAATCTCTTCGAAGCGGGTAAGTGCGTCTGAAATCTGTCAGACCCTATTAAACTTGTGGAGGCTTCGACGGGAGACGTTATATTTATCTTAGTGTTTTTTCAGGGGCCGGATAATTGAAAGTGGGTCACCGATGTTTGGGAACCGTAGTTCATTAGTTATGCTGTGGCAGATGCTGAAATTGTGGAATTGAATTATTTCTTGACTCCAGTTTTTTTTTGAAGTGAAAACTTCTTTAACGGCGTTGTACACTTTTTTTATTGGGTAAAAAAAATCTGATCGAAAAGTGTAAGACGTAATTTAAATAAGCGCCATCTATCGCTCTTAGCGTGAACCACGTAGAATGAAAATTCGTAAGAAGAAGAAGTAAACGATAGCTTGCATTTTAATCGTGCATCGCCATCTATCGAGCATATATGAAAACATTTGTGATTTGACACCTGTACGACACTAACAAGATGTAACAAAATTCATTAATTTAATATCTGTACCACTCCAGTTTTAAAATACAACACATTAATAAAAAAGTTTTTACTTCTACCGGCACTCCTGGAGTGCAACCCGTCGTTTTTTTTATTTAAATATAGGTTCTTGTTTGACCACTATTTCGCCTGAATTTTCAGAATTTCGAGAATTATGCACGGGTCATCAAGGTTAAGACAAAACTTAGCGAGGTTAGTCCTTGGATGGGAGACCATTTTTACATATCCAGAAGGAAATGTTAAGCTTTGTTTCCCAGTATAGTCATTTTTGAATTGCCTAACCAATTATTGTTCTCGTCTGTATCGAATCGAAACAAAACATATTTTCTAATTTTCAATGTGGATCCAGTTAACTACTAAAATACAGGTAATAAATTATGTTATGAACTGGACCCGCCAGTCGAATATAGACCCACAATATCTAATGCTTTCAAAGCCATTTCTCCTTTGCTAATCATTAACAAAAACTGCCCACCATGTTCAATTCATGTCTAATTACTGATTTCTGCCTCCAAAATCTCCTCAACTCAAATCAGAGTAGCTTCTGGTACTTGACTGTTACAAAACGTGGCCTCATTGTGTTCGACGGGAGTCGAGCCGCGCCTAACGACGCGTTCACTCATTAATAACCGCACTTTGATATCTGATTCCTTAACGCTTGTTACCAAATTAGGATAGGTAGGCTTTGTAGTTGTTGTGGCTTTAATGATTCTTAATTATTTAGGTCAGTCCACATTTAGGAAAATTGTTTTGACTAAGAGCACAGTCGGCGCAGCGGTTGATAAAGGACTTCTGAGCTGTGTGGTACGTGATCAATTTTCATGCGGAAAAAATATTTTTTCACCATACAAGTAGTTGTTTTGGGTCTCGCTGTTTGTATATGTGAGTTTAAATATTTGTAAATGCACCCACGATTTCGAAGAATTTTCTGGCGTCGGGCAACTTCAATAAACAAAATTATTTGGTCGCACCTCTCATCGTTTTACTTGTTATATTATTATTCTTGTGAATTGATTCGAAAATAAAGTTTTTATTCCATATCATTACATACACCCATCAAAGTAATGACCTCTATACGCGTCTCTTAACTTTGGACATCGACCCGTCCCAATACAGCAAAAATTTTCCTTTAAAAAAATTCCATACTCCACAATATTGCGATAATTTAATGTAACTATATTGTTTACGGACCGTTTACGGCGCCGGCTCATTAAGCACGGCGTAATTACGGCTTCGAAGTAATAAAAGTGTACAGCGTTGTAACTTGAGCGTGGTGATCAAGCATTAAGTTAGATTTGTTTGTACTTAGTTGCTGTAACAGTTGCTTAGTTATGGGCTTAGTGTATGCAGCTTGTTACGTGGCGCGGGTGAATTTATGCGCGCTGTTTATACTGTTTTAGTGTTTAGTAGATTGCGTGTAACTGAGTGCTAATTAACAGTTGCTAACGATGTACAAAATTATCGAACTATTTTGATTGTATGGTAGTTGTGCTTCGATATTTGACTGTATCTAAAGACTAGAAAAGAAGAAGTTTAAAAAGATTTGTTTTATTTTTTATTTATGGGCCCATATGAACATATAATACATAAGACAGCTGGTTTGAAAGCTGTAAATTAACGAAACTCATAAAAAAACGCAACCAGACTAAAACTTCAATGAAAGTGATTTTGCCTGTTCTAAATACCACTAAAAATAAAATATACAAAAGTAAATTAAACCAAAATCTTGATCGTCAATCATATCGACACTAAAATATAAAATAATGTACCCTTCAGAAGCTATTAGAATGAATGTTAATTGATTTTGTGCAAGAAGCACAGTATGCAAGAAGAAAATTAGTTCTTACAAAGGTGTAGCTGAAGATATGAAGTATTCAAAGTTGGAAGTATTAATTGTTATCTCTGACTTGGAGTTGTGCGATGGGGTTAAGTTTATAATCTAATACTGCTTTCTTGGAATATTATACGTATATTTAAGCCTCCTGCAGACACACGCGATTAATCGCGCTGCGACAACGAGCCAAGCTAATTTCCACTCTAAAAATACTGCGAATGGACCGCGACATGTCGCCCCGCGCGATTAATGGCGTGTGTCTGCAGGAGGCTGTATGGGGTTATGCACGCACTTGCTCACTTTTTTTATCGTGGTAAAATCATCAAATGAGTCCTTCCGACTTTCAGACTCTAACTGATAAAAATCCACGGTGACATTCAATAGTCCTTTACGTTCCAGGGTCAATGTTACACGATAAGACAGTCTCGCGCTTGCTCACTAACTTCGAAAAGTTTTTCTTTTATGTACTCCGATTTTTCAAAAAAGTTAGGACCAATTTTGAAAATTCTTGTTTTGATTGAAAGAGTATACTTGCCCATGATGATTAAATTAGGATCTGACTTTCGAATCCTGTACCTCTACCATGAGTTTACACAGCCAAAACTCGACGTAATCTATACGACGGTCACTAGCGTTTTTCAGCTGTCATCATACAAAACGGTACCATGAGTTTCAATACTACAGGCGCTAGCGAACGATACGCTTGCTATAGTAGTTACGTAGCTCACTAGCTTTTTGGCGTGTGAAACATGTATCTACATTAAAAGTAAAAACGTTTTTGAGTCTAAAAAGTCAAAATAATGCTTGCAAGAGCTTTTTAGCATGGACTATCTTAGTTTCCGCTTAATCTAGAGACTACAATGTGAATTCCAAGCTTAAATAATAATTTATTAAAATTATCAGACCCTTTAATGAAGTCTTTAACGATTTGTGCACATTATTGTTAATTTGTTGCGATTCTCACGTCTTTAGACACTTGAACTTGGTTGACTTAATAGGTACACTTCCACATTTTTAAGTGGCTTGGCACATTAACCTTCGTTTAGGGGAAACTATTTTGGAATTTTATAACTTTACGTTTTCAAATAGGTAATTGAATACCAGCTAAAAACATTCCTTTTCATAAAATCCACCAATAATTGAAACAGTGAGGCACTTTGTAGTAAATAATCCAAATAATCTATTGTTATAAACTTTCAAACCATACAACGCAGTGTCAGTGATACAAGGGCAAGGTCAACGAACAATAGACGACAGTGACATATCGCCGTTCTCTCTTCTTATTTGTAAGAAAGAAAGAAACAAAACATAATAGTGAAGTTAACAACACGACACCATCTATCGAGCTTACGTTATCGCCTGCGTAAGATTCAATTAATCTCATGGTGCCGGTAATATCGTAATCTATTTGATCCAAGTTAGCACGCTAGCGATTTCGACGATAGCGTGTAAGTTTCCGATGACAACTCATGGTAAAGGTACTGGATAAATCGAGAGAACTCGTCAATAAACTACATAATAATTATCATGATTGTACCTAAAACGGTAAAATAAACGCCAAGACACAGTTGGCACAGTGACTGTGCCGTGTTGACTGCTGCGCTACGTGCCGCAGGTTTGCTTTCCGCACAAGAAATATTTATAATTATGTTCCACAAGCAGGTTTTGGGTGAAATTTCAGAAACTGAAATAAAAAAATCGGAATCTTGGAAACTTGGGCCATGATTAATTATTTTATCCTTATTTCCATTAAAACAAAACAAAATAGTTATAAAGGTGTCATGTTATGTCCATGATGCAACCCAAATAAATGTATACAAAATGTCCCAGTTACGTAAAAATAAAAGCAACAAAATCAAATCGGCCGTGCTACAGAGTGTACTCGTTTGCACGTAAAAATAGGTTAAGTTTTTTAACCTACAGCGTGAGTCTAAATTGTTGGTTCAGCATACACAAACAAACCCACGTCTATTCCTATGTGGGTAGGCTGACACTATATAACGCAACGTGTTATTTTCAATACTATATGTAAATAAATAAAAATTGGTTGTATAAAATTGTATATGTTTGTAACTCAATCACATCGGAATGACTGAAGGGATCTTGCTGTAATTTAGCTCAAAGATACGTTACATTACAGTCTGTCACAAATGATACCGTTTATCTCGGTATGAAGTTCTCTTGGGATATTTTCGAGTTATACATTTATCTGCTACTATCATATAAATCTAATTCTTCCTTTAAAACAAATAACCTTTAGCCATCGAGCAAGCCTACCGGAGTTGAACTGTTTAAACAGGTAACGTGACCCTAGAACGTAAAAGGCAATTGAAAGGACACGGTGGATATTAGTCAGTACGAGGCTACCAGCCTCTTCCGCTTCACCCAGGGCGGGAAAACTCATTTGATGATTTTACGATCTTACAAAAAGCCGGTGAACAATATGGTAATGGAACCTTCCCACAAACATATCCACTAGTAGCAGAACCTAAGTTTGAATTGTAATCCCCAAACATATTTCCAACACTACCAAAAATGTGGCTTAAAAGCATCACACATTCCCCGCACCCCGCATCACAGCTTACCCACATTAGCATAAGAATATGAGCAGCGACGTCATTTTTCACGAACTGTTTTCGTCGGGACACCATCATTCAACGCCTAGTGGTAGTTGTACGAAAATCAACCTTATGGCAATGACTTAAAATTGATGTTTAATATTGTTCGATTGTGGTAAAATTTAAGTGGTTAGTCGAGGGTGACTGCAAACAGATGGTGACATTGCCATGGCAACCCATTATAAATAAGAATAATGAATTTTGAAAGATAATTAATTATCCGGTTTGTTGCAATTTCATCAGAAGCCCAATCAATAGATCTAGTGTTATTCCAAATTTTTGGAGGTGACTTCTTGTATAACAAGAGCCAGCTAAATTCCAAAGTTATACGTAGGGAGACGGGAGGACCGTGACAAATAAAACAAAATATGAAGGATTACACAAAAGTGAATTTACGTACAATACGGTTTTATTTGGTGAGCCATTTTTAACACACTACAGATTGTAACTTAAGAATTCCTAATGGAAAAGCTCAAAACAACCTTATATAGCCTTAAATTAGGTGAATCTGTCACCAGCCCGATTTATTTACTGAAAAAAGTTCAAACAAAGCCTACACCAGTCTACGGTAAACAATATATTTTGTATTAGAGAGAAACGAAAAAAAAAACAGTAACTCCAACCACAACGAAAAACAATAACAACTTACTATTCAAACCAATAACCGTTTATCTATAAGCAAAACACAAAGTAAGGGATGCTTCAGTCAAACTCGGGTCGGCACACAAACTTGGATCGTAAAGCCTCCTGCAGACACACGCAATTAATCGCGTGGGGCGACATGTTGCGGTCCATTCGCAGTATTTTTAGAGTGGAAATAAGCTTGCCTCGTTGTCGCAGCGCGATTAATCACGTGTGTCTGCAGGAGGCTTAAATCTTTGTCTGAATAAAATCGAATATTATGTATTAAACAGTTAACAAAACCGATCGGCTTGGAAAGAAGCAACCCTACCATAATTCGGTGATGATAAATGCATTAAGAACACAGTCAATCGGTATGGGCTGAATTAAAGTCAAGTTAGTTAATTTTAATATTACGAAGAGAAAGTTAATAAGCTAGTCTAAAACTAACTTTAACTGTGCTACCTATATGTTTGGAACCGAGTTAACTGTTCAATAAAATTATTTCTTCTGGTTGCCATTTTTCTCAACTAAACACTCCTGAATCAAAATGCCGACCCGAATAAGTCTGTATCAGTCCTAACACATTCGAATAAAACTCGAAGGCACTTATAAATTTCCCGAAGACGCGTCTTCCCTTCGATAGACAATAAACATGAGAGAACAGGAATCAATTCCGCCAAAGATTTGTTTTCCAATAACTCTTGTAGACGAAAGCGGATCATAATATGAAATTGATTGAACAACGATAGGGAATATAGTATGGAGTTTGTTGGGAAACAATAGTTTAGAATCAGCGAAATAATATTGGTTTATTTAGAGATTGGAAAAAAAGAACTTGAATAGGGAAAATTAAGACGTAAGGTAAGTAGAGAAATTGTGATACGGTATTGTATTTTTTTTTTGCGTCTGTGATACTTTGTAAATATTTTAAAGTAATTAATTAGTTATCTGTATTCTTTTCAAATCGATTTAGACTACTATCTTTCAATGTGCAATTGTGCATTTATTGTTGGTACTTTTTACCATAAATATAAATAAAGACGTATTATAAGAAATTAACTAATATGTAGTTTCAACATTAATAACCGTTCTCATATACGTTTACTCCGTAATATTGCTATACAGCCAACTTGATCTTTTCATAAACACAACTGATTGAGAGTGTACAATAAGGATTTTAACAAGACAGGTTCAAGTTCATTACACTATAAAAGTTAAATATTACTTATACGTAATGGCCTTTAAACGTCACTCATAACATACGAATTTAAAATATTATACGAAAAAAAATAAAAAGGCACTAGACAACACAATAAGTACTTATACAGGTTGCTGTCATAATTTATCATAGTGAGATGTTCTGAAAAGGAGGCTTTGTTTGCTATATCATCCACCTTGACGGCTTATCTCCAAACATTCCCTCAATGTAAGGCGTGGTACACACTTATTCGGGTCGGCACTTCGACTGACTGCATACATAGATTTTGCGAACGGCTTCGCTTTTGTGGAGGTGTTTTATCCCATAGCAAGGCAACTTTCTATGAAATCCTTTCTCATTAAGACGGGGCCAGTAAATTGTCAGATTTACTTTCACTTGCATTTCATAAACATGCGTAGACGTCCGATGTTAGCTGTAAAATAATTAGCTCGTTCAATACAATGAGCTAATTCGGGTTGGCACACTAGTATCCACAATATTTTTGTTCTGAAAACTCGAAGCAATGATTATATAATTTTTCAACCTTGCCGCCCGGACATACATAAATGCCGACGCATACGAGTGTGTACCAAGCCTAACAGGTACCTATAACAAAAATGTTAGTGAAACTTGAAGAACCGAGAAGGTAATGAATTATTCATGTTCTTCTCTGAATTATTATGTACAACCGTATGTACTGATGTGATTTTACAGAGATGTGACGCAGAGTACTCAGGTATTCTCCACTATGAAAACATAGGGATGGGTAGATGGTGCGGGCACACGTTTGGTTATGTGTAGAGAAGCCGTATTGAAAAACAATGTGATAATATTTTCATGGCTATGTTTTTTGAGACTGATCATGTTTCATTACTTTTGTTACATTTAACAGAAACAACATTTATGATTTATTACTTTCAATAAAGTTATTATTGGTGTGGAAGAACTCGGGGATAAGAATAGCACCAGGTTAATCTTCATTCGTGGTTGATCAAGCCGCGCTTGCCAAGGCTGATCTGTGGATAGGTAAACGAATATCTATTACAGAAAATATCTATCATATCCTCGGTGCCTCGGAAAACACGTTAGTCCGTTGGTCCCGGCTGTCATTAGTAGATATTTTATAGTCGCTTATTTTGTTTGTGTTTGATGGGTTTGCTCTTGACTTTACTCTAGGTCAGGAGTGACTAAGGTAAGGTCGACGATGGAGCGAGCTTACCAAGAAGAAGCCTGTTCACTCTAACTTTGAAGAGATTAGGGTTGTATGTATTCGGAAACACAGACGCAGGCAGAGAGTTCCACTCCTTCGCTGTCCGCATTATAAAAGACGTTTGGAAACGCTTAGTGCGAATTGGTGGTATAGCAATGAGGTGGGAGGTGCGTCTAGATGTGCGATGATAGAATGGGATTGCGTTTTTTAGTCAGATGTTCGAAAGTCTGACAACCAATCTTTACCATGAACTCTTGAAAAGTCGGGATGATAGGAATAGGGTTTCGGAAGTTAGATAGGCAGTCGCTTTATATAAAATACTGATATTCAGCTGCATCCATTTCGACTGGAAGCCGACCCCTAAATGGCAAAAGGCTAGGCAGATGATGATTTATTGTTGGTGACCCTTAATCTACGACGTCTTATTTAAATGAGATTATTTCAGTAAGGCCTTAATCTGCTCACACGTGTCAACTCCTTTCCCGTATGTCCCCAAATTTTAGCACTGAAAAAAAAATGGTTACAATGCAAATGAAGTCTCAATGTTTTTTTGCAAAAGAACAGTAATGTAACAGCGAGCTTACATTTATGTAAATTGTGGCTCTGAGCTGGTTTTTTTTTGTTTATTAATATGAAAATGTCGTTAGTGGAGCAGTAAAAAGTTCTCTCTGTTTTTGTCGTTTTAGTTTTGTTAATATTTTTCTGTGTTAGATGAATTTTTAGAACGTAGTTATAATTTTAAAGTGAATTTGTTCCTGATTCTCATTTTCGCTGACATCAACGAATACCTTAATAATACCCTGTGCTAAAAGTTAAAATTGCAATATAGGTATAGTATTGAAAAAAATAAAAACACTAATTTGCCGAAATTCTAATCTATCCTAAATACCAGCATCTACTACTGCTAGATGCTAACTTACTATTATTATATATATTTTTATCGAAGTAACAAAAAATTATAAAACGCAGACGAGAACTTCGGGCATGCGGACGGCGAATAATGGGTGACTCGCCGTTCGTTCATGGACTATGCCCAGTTCGTCGGCGCGTTCAAAGAACTGTCAGCAATCTGACACCGCATCGAAACGGAACGTAAAGGGCTATTGAATGACACCGTGGATTTTTAGCAGTATAATTTGATGATATTACCTAACAAGTAAAAAAGACGAGCTACTTGACAACGGACATGCGAGTAATAAATGCTCGTGTTTACAAACGCTCATAGAATTTCAATGCCGACCCGCAATGCGAAGGCACTCAAAACTATCTACTTAGTTACAATACATAATACATAGTTGCTATACATAACCACTGTAAGTTTCATCTCCCTCCGCAATGTAGCCACTTAAAACGAACAAGAATAATTCCAACTTCATACATGAAACTTAAAGTACATTCTTTCATATTATTTTTCGTCTATTCTACGTAATTTTATTTCCAAAGACTCCATCTGGTAACATTGAAAATACAATGTTGGGGATTGGTTTAAAATGACGTCATATTAAGGACCGCTTGCATACTGCAGTATTTTATTTCTTTGCAGATTTTAGATTATGAGTTTTGTGGTAAGTGTTATTCTTCGGTGGTGGACGCCCACGGCGACGGACGTCGCAAGACGATCTCCGGCCACCGTAGGCGCGGGCATGCGGGCGGCGAGTAAAGGGCAACTCGCAACCCAACCATGGACCATGCCCGGGTCGACGGCGCGTTGTGTTCCACGCGCGCCTTAAAGAGGTCAGCATGATGACGGGGCCCCCTCTCTAGATGGCCAAAGCCTACCGGGGTCGCGGGACTTATCTCATTACCGTGACCCCGGAACTTATAGGGCTATTTAAGGACATCGTGGATTTTAGTCAGTACAAGTCTGACAGTCCCTCCCGCCCTGCCCGGGGTGGGAGGACTCATTTGATGATTTTACCACGATAAAAAAAAGTGTTATTTATCATTGTTTCAGTACAGGAACAGCTTGTTAATAGCCTAAATCATTAAAGTTACTAGGAGTCTTCCACCAGGAGTATTCTACTAATGAGTCTTCCCACCCAAGGTGGAACGGGAGGGACTGTCAGATTCGTACTGACTAAAATCCACGGTGTTCCTTCAATAGCCCTTTACGTTCCAAACTCACGGTTACCTGTTTAGACAGACCCGTGACCAATTTAGTAAAAGCTTTGCTTAGTGATCTGAGCTGTGACGCCAGAGCTGCGCGTAGAGAGGGCCACGTATCTGTCTACCCTCTATGGAGGGTACCTTAGTAATAAATATTAAAAAGATAGATGAAAAGATAATGTTGTCAGTCTAGGAAATGTAATTAGGTGCGTACACACAGAGCGCACAGCCTCGCGAGGCATTTGCTGCGCGAGGAAACTGACAAGCGAGGCTGCTCACTCTGTGTGGACGCATCTATTGTTTTCGACCGAGCTACGAAACAATATACGCGAGCAAAACAAAAGCCGACACCGGATGGCTCGGGCGCTCGGTCGCTTGACCGCGGCAGCGCTGTCACTTGCCTCGCCCACACCAACCGAGCGGAAAATGCCTCGCGAGGCTGCGCGCTCTGTGAGGACGCACCTATTAACGAACAGTCGCATATCAGGACGTATTGTATATTAAACGAAGGAGCTAAACACTATAAAAATGGGTTCAGTCGATAGAAAAATAGTCAAAATTACAGAATATAGACAGATTTCTATTGCAAGGCGTTATTTAAAATATAGAAAAGAAACGTTTCCATCATCCAATCCTGGCACCAAACTAGTGTTAAATCCATGTGGCTTCAGTCTAAAAGATAAACATGATTCAGTTTGTCCACAACCCTAAATGTTAATTTAAGATGACGACATCTGATATACAGTTGGCCCGACATTCGATGAACGACGAAGTTTTCACTAACCAAGATGTGTAATAACAGTAATATAGTTGGAAGCTGTAATTGCTGCGATCGAAACTTTGGACCTTATCTACGATCCTCATATATGATCGCTTGATTTTGAACTCATGTTCAAACAAGTATATTGGACCTTACCAATATGTGTTGTAATAGATTGGCAGTTTAGGATAGAACTATAAGGTGCAGCTTCATGAATGCCACATTTTTTTTATTCGGAATTCTTTCAAAATTCAAACAAATGTTTATTTGTTAGGATGCTGTCATAAAATATTATGTAAAAAACATTTTACATGAGGTTTGAATTTGACATATCATGAAAGTAAGTTAATTTAATACAAAATATGGAAACAGTATTTCACCCTCATCTCTCTTCAATTTAAATAACAAAACATGGCAACAAATTATTCTAAACGTGTGATAAATGTTGCAATAATAAAAAAATATAGAAATTATATTCTTTTGTGTTACCTTGTCTCATGAATTTCATGAATACAATATAAAGAAGAGCTCCCATGTAATTTACCTGTAACAAACAGTAATAATATTAAAATATTATAATTAATTCCTTTGTACAGAGTTGTCTTATTATGATAAGTTCTGAAAATCTTGTACCTAAATAAAAATATGATTTGAATTTATTACTGAAAGCGAAAAAATCGAAACAAACAATAATAATTATAATAATGATGTTACTTTACTCGTACTTTAAGCCTCCTGCAGACACACGCGATTAATCGCGCGGGGCGACATGTCGCGGTCCATTCGCAGTATTTTTAGAGTGGAAATTAGCTTGGCTCGTTGTCGCAGCGCGATTAATCGCGTGTGTCTGCAGGAGGCTTTACTCGTACTAGCGGCTTTGTCCGCGTGTTCGTAGTTTATTACTTTTTCTACTGGGTTGTAGTAAAAGTATCATAAGTCATCCAAATTGTCGCATATTTAAAAATATTGTGTCACGGTGTTTGTGTATACTTTCTTCCAAAATGGGTCGACAATTTTTTTTTTTTTTTTGTATATTTCTTAGCTATGCCAGTATCCACACAGTAACCACATACACACAGTGCGGCAGGTTATACAGAAGACAGAGGAGTATAACCAGCCGCTGTGTCTAGCCTTTGTGGACTACGAAAAAGCCTTCGATTCCGTCGAAACCTGGGCTGTTCTGGAATCCTTGCAGCGATGCCAAGTCGATTGGCGGTACATAAAGGTGCTAAGGAGCCTATATAGCATGGCGTCGATGTCGGTCCAAGTACAAAACCACCGAACAAAACCCATCCAGCTGCTAAGAGGTGTGAGACAGGGAGATGTAATATCCCCTAAACTGTTTACCAACGCGCTGGAGGATTTGTTCAAGACGCTGGACTGGAACGGACTGGGCATCAATGTCAACGGTGAATACCTAACGCACCTTCGTTTTGCCGACGATATAGTTATTATGGCGGAATCGCTGCAAGACCTGCAAAAAATGCTGAACAGTCTCAATGCTGCCTCGAGACGTGTGGGTCTTGGGATGAACCTGGACAAGACTAAGGTCATGTTCAATGACCATGTCATCCCAGAACCAATTTCCGTCGAAGGCATAACACTCGAAGTTGTCCAAGAATACATCTACCTCGGACAGGTACTACAGCTAGGTAGAGACAACTTCGAGCGAGAAATTGCCAGAAGAGTGCAGCTGGGCTGGGCAGCATTTGGGAAAATGCGTCATATCCTCACGTCGCCACTGCCGCAGTGCCTGAAAAGCCGGGTGTTCAATCAGTGCGTCCTTCCAGTCCTAACCTACGGAGCCGAAACGTGGAACATGTCAGTCAAGCTGGCCCACCGACTTCATGTCACGCAGCGTGCTATGGAAAGGTCTATGCTTGGGGTCTCACTAAGGGATAAAATCCGGAATGAGGTCTTACGGCATAAGACCAAAGTTACAGATATTGTCCAAATCTGTAGCAAGCTGAAGTGGCAGTGGGCTGGTCATGTCTGCCGCAGAACCGACGATAGGTGGAGTAGGAAGGTTCTCGAATGGAGACCGCGTGTAGGTAAGCGTAGGGTGGGACGCCCCCCGGCAAGATGGACCGATGACCTGAAGAAGGTGGCTGGCAGTGGCTGGATGAAAAAAGCTGGAGATCGTGCGCTGTGGCGCTACCTGGGAGAGGCCTATGTCCAGCAGTGGACTGCAATAGGCTGAAATGATGATGATGATGATGATGCCAGTATCATCTAGTGAAGAGGGCACGAGTCATATAGTATATTTTCATATATTTTATGTGTCCATAGAAATTGAAATCCATTCAGTAGTAATAGCGTGAAGAAGTAACAAACACCCATCCATCACAAACTTTCGTATTTACACATTATAATAGTAGTAAAACATTATTTTATATTAAAGTTCTTGAATACAATTAAGATTATTTATTTATTTGTTACAAAGAGAATTGTTTTCATAATTTAAGAGAAATCCTCTTAAATTATGAAAACAATTCTCTTAATAAGTAAACAATTAATATTGTATTGTATTCAAGAACTTTAATATAAAATAATGTTTTGCCCTTGGACAGTTTTTCATGCTAAGTTGGATACCCAGACGAGCTGATTTAATATCTGAATTATTTACGTGGACGATAATATTCTCATTATTTACTAAAATAATAAGAAGAAATATTCCATACTTAGTGAAAAAGTTTGTTTTTTAATAAAAATTGGACATAACATTCATATTCTGACCATGCAATCATTTCATGACTGTAATGTAAATATAACGAAAGATCACAAAGAAAAACACGTTTACTTATCTTGTTTCCCTTTTTTTAACACTTTTTATATATTTAAAGGTGACATTTACATTGCTGTTAAAAATCAAGCAAAATGCAATCAAACATGGTAATTTGTAAAACATTAACAATCATTCATTGGCTTGTAGTACTTATGGTTACTTTTACTATGAAACCAACCCTAAAAATAAAATAAAAAACGGTGTTTCATACAAAACTGAATATTTTTCCGTTGATCTTCATTAACCCTTTACGTTCCAGGGTCACGGTAATGGAATAAGTCCCGCGACCCCGGCAGGCTTTGGCCCTCTAGAGGGGGGCCCCGTCATCTTGCTGACGCTCTTCGAGACGCGCGTGGAAAACAACGCGCCGTCGACCCGGGCATGGTCCATAGTCGGACGACGAGTTGCCCATTACCCGTCGCCCGCATACCCGCGCCTACGGTGGCCGGAGATCGTCTTTCGACGTCCGACGCCGTGGGTGTCTACCACTGCGGTTGGGGCGGAGGGAGGACGCTGTCCTCTCCCTCTCCTCTCTCGGCCCGCTGACAGAGACAAAGCTTACCTACAATGAAGCAAGCTTATCCAAGAGAAGTCTGTTCACTCTACCTTTGAAGAGATTCGGGTTGTATGCGTCCGGTAACACAAATCCAGAAAGCGAGTTTCACTCTTGTGCTGTGCTTATTATGATGGAAAATTGAAAGCAAAGTGCGAATTACGGGAATGACAACTAAGTATCTATGGATTATATTAACAGTACGTCTAGATGCATGCGGGCGGCGAGTAATGGGAGACTCGCTGTCTGACCATGGACCATGCCTGGGTCGACAGCGCGGTGTGTTCCACGCGCGTCTCAAAGGGTGTCCGCACAATGATGGGGCCACCCTTTTAGAGGGCCAAAGCTTGCCGGGGTTGCGGGACACACGTATACCGCTACTCCGGTACATAAAAAGAAACTGAAGGACACTGTGGATTTTAGTCAGTACGATTCTGACAGTCCCTCCCGCTCTGCCCTGGGTGGGAGGACTCATTTGATGATTTTACCACGTAAAAAAAAAGATGTCAGATCGTAGAAAAGTAATAGTAGCTGATTTTATAGAAGTAGCAAAGAGGGAAAATTATCGGTTCCAATTGTTCGAACCGTTACATTAATGAGATACTTCATCCCAGTGCCTCAGTCACTATTACCAACAAGATTTCCAACAAAATGTCCAATATATCAAGCTAGAACTACCATCTGTTTATCGTAGCCTTCCAACCGGTAGGTTTAACACATCGCGGCCTGCAGATCAGTCGGTCCGACGGGCGTATTACCCTGAAACGCCGGATAACCGGCAGTAATACCGGATAGCCGGTTAAACTACCGTATCACTTTATCGATAGCTTCAGCTTTGGATTAGTTGAGTATATTACGTGCTAATTTACTGGTGGTAGGGGACGAGTTTGTGAGCTATGGTTTGCAAGCAGCATAGTTTATTAAACACACCGTTGGCGCGCGTTTGTAGCGATACAGACGCGAAGCAAACGCGCGTTTGATGCTTTGTATCGCGACATCAAACTGTTCTGTTTGACAAAAGTGCGCCGTCGACAAACGTGGTGTGCATAGGCTCTTAGCTTATTGGCATCGTGCACGACTTTAAAATCACAAAACGTCATTCTGTCGGTATAATTTTACAGGCGTTAATGACGTCGCAAACACCCACTCCCGAAATTCGAAGCATTTTATCTTTCTCAATATTCATTGATTTACAAAAACACTAAATCATAATCATCATCATCAGCCTATAGATGTTCCCACTGCTGGGATACAGGCCTCCTCTTTGTGAGAGGGAGTGGGCCCTAATCTACCACGCGGGCCCAGTGCGGATTGGTAGATGTCACATGTCTAAACACTAAATACGTGTTCATTATTTTTCAATACTCAAAACTATACAGTACCCTTAGCACGAGTTTTCACTCTTTTACTTTACAGCGTCTTTTCAGTGTTTACAGCGTTTCTTGTATGAAAAAATGGAACAGCGCCTCTGGTGTGCGAAGAAGGAACTAATTTTTTCCTTGAAAATTGTCAATTTGAAATTGTCAAAGTTCCAGTTTACTTTACGTCTCAAATACTGAAAACTCGTGCTAAGGGTACTGATTTTCAATTTACTTATGCAGTAAACTACCATATTGTAAACAAAACATTCTCCACAATAAACGAAATAAGCCAGGCACTTTTAACAATATAATAACACCACTCTTAAACAAGCAAATAAAAAAAAATGCTCCTTTTACAACATTATCACAGAAAAGCTGTCCTAGCAAACAGCTGCAGATTTTACGAAGACATTCAAAACGCCTTGTTGAGAATAAATCCAGCAACACATTGCTGCCTACGCTATACGCGTCAGCTTGATATGAAATCTGCGACAGACGTTCTGCTTACACGTCAGGTTTAAAACCTTTAACACACCGTCAGATAAGAAGCGTTGAGCAAAGAAAATGATAACGTAGGACTGTGAGGCTGTATTTTTCTTCTTCAAGGTGTGAATTTGAGGTTTAAAAGTTTTAAATCAAACGTTTCTATTAGGTTTACTGAAGATAGTTTAATATTTATAGTGTCCATGGAGATTCTTAGTTCTTCGTTATTTCCATCTACGTTTTGGCACAAGCAACTAGCTTCAACTTTAAATGCATGAAATTAAGCCTCGGGGCAACCTTTTGGGCATATTTTGAACGTAACACACAATTTTCACCGCCTAAAAGGTAAAAGTTACCCATCAATCCCTCAAAAATTGCCTCCATCCAAACATTCATTGGATTACATCCGTTAAAAAACGCGCCGCGTCACATCGCAAGTGGCATAGTGTGGACCTATCCTAAGCATTATTTCTGACGCTACTTCGAACTATGAATTCTTTTATTATATTTATTTGAAGAATGGAGATGAAATAAAATCCTTTCAACGGAGATTATTTATCCTTAAAATGCGCAGATGAATCCCGGTATCCGATAGTTCGATTACGGACAGTATTTTATTTTACACGATTTGTTTTCAGTAAATTGCATAGGACTGAGAATATACGTTTTAAATCATTTTTTTTTATGTTTATTTAGATCTGAATGCAATTACGTTAAGATTTAGAACCGTTTTTAGAGTGTTGATGTTAGTTGTAGGCACTTATTTTGTTTATTTAGGGGAACAGTGTATAAGACGGGGACGTTAATAATCGCGAGGTAAAATGGGGACATACACTCTTTAGGCATACTTAACACAATACTAACGTAGAGCAAGCGCCATCAGGACGTCATTTGCAAGCGGCCAGACGGAAATAGCGTCCTGTTGGCGCTTGTGCTACGTTAGTTTTGTGTTAAGTTTGCCTTAGGTGTATGATTTCCCATCATACCTCGCGTCCCCGTCTTATACACTGTTCCCCTAGGCAGTAATTTCGATTTCGATAGTTTTTAAGTACAATCTGCACATAATATTTTATGGGAGTTTATTCTTTGGTAGAATAAACATTATATGGATAGTGTGCAGACTACATCCACAGTCATTTTACTATACGAACCTTGTGGAACAAATTTCCGTACGTTGAGGCATTTATGCCGTACCTATTATTGGAATCTAATATATCAGCTCACAATAATTTAGGACCAATAAATATTAGTAGTAGGTACTTTTATATTGCTAGGCAACTTCTTCTTCTTCTTTGGCCTTGTTTTGTTCTGTCTCCTGCTTGATATGAAGGAATACCATATTATGTACTTTCCTACTGCTCCGCTATTCTTTTCTGATTATTTTCGTTGCAGTATCCTAGACTGAGAGAAAAGACTTGTATTTTGAACAAAAATAACACGATGTATACCTAATATATTACGAGTATATTCATAGTATAGTTTTTCAACCTGTACACAAGAAATTTCAAACGTGAATATATTTTATACACGGTAAATGTAATCCCTACTCAAATAGTGAATATTAATTTAATTTAAAAGGATACAATAATATTTATTTACTTTTGATAAGCTTAGCTTATCCGTTTATTTAACATTCCCTTTTAAATCTACATTAATTGCAAAATTCTCTAGTCTAGAACAAAGACAAAACCCATGAGAGAACTATTTAATTACTAGAACAAGTATTCTCAGATATCTAGTGCTCAAATTGAGTGCCTATTTAACGACTAGATAAGTAAACTTCGTTATAGAAGCTCAGTTAAGTAAGATATTCTTCGTCAGTACTAACACTTCGAACTGAATTTTATGTAACTGAGAGTGCACTTAATTCTAAACCAGCTTTTATTGCAGCTTCACTACGCGGTATTCGGAAATTATACTAATACAGGAATATTGGAATAAGACCTGTCAGCACGGTAGACGCGGGTTCGATCCCCCTTTTTTTTTTTTTTTTGGGTGGCAAAATCATCAAATGAGTCCTCCCGCCCTGGGTGGGGCGGGAGGGACTGTCAGACTCTTACTGACTAAAATCCACCCGTGTTCCGTCGGATGCCCTTTACGTTCCGGGGCCACGGTATCCTGGATTAAGAAAAACCCGCGACCCCGGCAGGCATTTGGCCCCATAAGGGGCCCCGTCGGTGACGCGTGAAACACGACACGCCACCGACCCGGGCTTGGTCCTTGGTCGGACGGCGAGCATACCCATTACTCACCGTCCGCAAGCCCGCTCCGCCGCTGTGCCCTCTGCTGTTCAGAGGGACACGCGTTGGAGCGTCCACCCGACAGGCTATTTGCATACGGGCAAAGAAACCCCTTAGGCACACAGTGCCTAAGGAGAGTTTTTGCCCGCATCCCAAGGTGCACCGGCCCGAAATACTGGTCTTCCCCACGGACGTATCCGAGAGGGAACTCCAGTCCACGGGCGCACGTGGAGGTTTCCTGTCTTAGCACCCCGGGTTCGATCCCCTTACGTAAAAAAATATTTAGTAGTTGTTCCGGGTCTGATGCTTGTGAATGTGTGTTTCTAAACGAACCCACAACACGGGAGTCGTGCTTTATTGTCTGATTTTGCTATGCTAGTTTAATGAAACAGAAATCAAAACACATTTCTCTAACTTCACTTTTTCAATATCACTTCCATGAAATAACCACGAAGTTTTTCATGAGTAATAAAAAAAATTTCACAAAAGATACGCACTGATGCAGATTTTCCTCCGCCCGTTCGGCCGAGTGAATTCCTGTCAAACCGCATCGAGGCGAAGTAATGCAAGACTTTTCTTTTTAACATGTCAAGTTTTATGACGTAACTGGCTGGATATGCGGCTGCCAAATGTTTTTTTCTTCTTTTTAGACTTCGACTCAAAAAGTGGGGAGATATTTGACAACTACGTATGTGTGTATGTCCGGCTCAGTGCCTGTCCATGACTTTGTAGCTCTTAAACGGGTGAACCAATATCAATGCGTGTTTATATTAAGACGTTTCATATTCTATATTTGGATTA
Organism: Agrotis exclamationis; assembly: GCA_950005045.1. NCBI lineage: Eukaryota > Metazoa > Arthropoda > Insecta > Lepidoptera > Noctuidae > Agrotis > Agrotis exclamationis. The sequence goes on from OX465436.1 coordinate 17,797,871, forward strand.
TGAAAAAGGCCACCACAACCAAAGAGCAGAATTAATAAAATCTTTGCATGAATGTATTTTACTCTTCCACCCACAATCTACTGAACAGATACAAGTAGGATACAATTTTAACATAAATTGACGCGGGCAACGATAGATCCAAGAAAAATGACACCAAAACCAACAACTAAAGTAAACCAAAATCATACATGAACAAGGTCTAAAATTAAAAACCGAACATGACTCACAAGCCATTGTCTTTTATCATCTTTGATGCTCTTTGCGTGCAATGCAATATTCTTAATAACTGCACTAATACGGTGACCAGCATAACTTGATCCACTTTAACATTATTATGCCGTATAAGATGGGTCATATAATGATGGGTACAGACTGTACACTATTGTTTGCAAGTCTCATTGTTCTGACCATTTCAATATTGAAAATTAATTTTATTCACCAATGTACCTACTGAAATACTTTTTATTTTATGTTTATTTTTATCACTCTTTGGGCTTCCCTCACCTTCTCTTTAAATTTTACTTTTTTAAGTAGCCTATAACCGCCTCTGGGGTTTGATCTGTCATTGAACCAAAATTCATGAAAATTAATTCAGTGATTAAGGCTTGGAAATTTTACAGGCCAACTCATCTTTGCATTTTTTAAATTTTTAAAATAATTAAATTGTGTTATTTTTTTAAAACGCGGTAGGTTCGAGTATCTCGTCTGATGATAAGCAATAATGTCGACAGTGAAGCACATTTGCATAGAAGAAACCTGTTCACTCTTAACTTGAAGACTCCAAGGTTAAGCTATCAGGAAACATAAACCTGAAATATTTATTGAAGCGAAAAAAGTCGAGCTATAATATAGCAATTTGGAAATGTCAATCACGAAAATCTCTGTCATTTTACTAAACAACTTGATGTCTTGGCAGCGATCCTAATCTATATCCCATAAATAACACAAACAGCTGATAATCTAGACAACGAAACAGATCACCTAACGCTCAATAAAATCGTAATAAAAACCCTGAAAGAAAGAGCCACTAAACAAATATTAATAGCTGACATAAACTCCACAAAGCGTTTACAAACGTGTTTCTATCCCCCTCATTTCGTAGAAAACAGAAGAGCATGGCGTGATTCAACAGAGTTCCGTCTCGCCACAAAGAGATATCTCGACTAGATCGTTACAAGAAACGTCTAGGGTATAATACTGTACTCCAATCGGGCCATGAAAATGGCGAACGAAAAACGACGTAAGAATTGAGATTTATTACTCTTAAAATAAAATTGGTTTGTTTCGAACGAGGATTGAAATTTATGTTGAAAGTAATTTGGAATTTAAGTACCTTGTAGTTGAGTTGGTTAGTGTTGTACTTTTTTATACTATTCTGTAGAATGTTTAAGACTATAAAGTTTTTATTTGAGTTCATTATTTATGTAAAAGCAATCCCTAAAAGCTTGCTAGAAATACAGCGTAGTTTATTAAACACAACATGTACAAAGTCATAAAATGTTTCACAAAATACGATCTCTTGTTATTTAATCAAGAACGAATGTTTAAAAAGAAATTCTTTAACAAGTATAAAATGCATTTACTAAGGCCGAGATAAATAGTCATAGGTAAGCAACGGCTAAGCCAAAGTCAGTGCTAAGCTCCCATTTTGTATAAAAAGACAGTACGCTAGTATTTAATTTCGATGAAAGCCAACCTACGTCAATGCTTTGCTAAGCTAAGCCAAAGTAGTAATTTCTGAAGTAATCAACGACTATCTATGTCGGCCTCAGTATAAAAACGCATGTACCAAATCCATCATCTTACAGCCAATATGAGATACTACATTTTGCTATAGACACACCATAAATCTTTTGCTCTCTATAACTCTATAAATCCCTCATGAACTAGATATGACACATCGTACCTCAGTTGTAATAAAACTAGTGTAATCGGACCTTTTATTCTATGAAAACTCTTTGGTTCACTAGGCCAGTTATGGTCGGAGAGTTAACCAACGCTAAGATTCAAATTCGCCATTTCCAGGCTGACATACGATCTTACCTTCACTGTGAAAACACCATAAATCTTGCTCCTTCTATTAACCCCTGGGATACTTGTTTCGTGTAAAATAAGCCGCATGTCAGTAAAACCAGTATAAGCTGACCTTTCATTCTACAAAAACTCCGTGTTACGTGAGATCAGTTTACAGTCAGTGTTACCGAGGTATGGTCTACTTAGAAAAATGCATTTGCGACGGATTCAAATTCGTCAATCCACTATATAGCAGATATCCCACAAATCTTCTGTTCCCTATAGAATCATTGCAGGCAGCTATCTGTAAATTCTACCTACGTAAGTGGGAATAAGGCATGAATTTACGTAAACCATGTTTGTAGGTATATATTTTATATCACAAGAAAATTATTCGCTATTTCGACACTATCTTTCCATACAAAAATATACAGACGCCAGCACATCAACCTAACCCAATCTGACAAAATTCTTGAATACATTATCAACTTTAGTACAAAAGGCATAAGTTTCAATTTAGACTGTAACTGACTGTGGTAAGTTGAGTGCTAATGTCTGTACTTTCAATTTCTATCAAAATCTCCTTGACTCCTATATCCTCGCTGTTCGCCTAGCCCCACGCTACAGACTCTACAGCCGCCTTGAGGCATTTGTTTTCCATCACCCCGTATTTTCCCCTTCCATTAAGCTATATTAAAGGACAGGGGAATATATCGACGCAGGTTTTTCATCACTTTTTCGCACGGTGTCACAATGTGTCGATAGTGATTTGCCTTTGAGTTCAGATCGGATTTTAGATTTTATATTGAGTTTGGAGATTGCGTTATTTTTAATATAAAATCAAAAGCCTTGTTCGTGTAGGTGTATAAAATTTTATGCCTCTTTGTGCAGTGTTTTTAATACAATAATTAATTTTGTTTGACACAATGTTTTTATTATTTGTCAACAAAGTAAGTGATTTTTGAGTTAATTAAGCCCAGATTGTTCATTAACGTAAAACAGAGTAAAGTAAAATATGAATGATTTAATCACAATTTTTCTGCGTGACGTTCCATAATTTTTCCATTGATAACAAATAGAATTGCGATAAAATTAAAATTTCAAAAATTGCAATCAACGTATAAAGGAATACTCTACTCTATTTAATGCTCAAGCAGTATCGTAATTTAGTCGCAATTCATACTATCAATATTGCTAAACTGGTATATTTAGACTCCCCGGTTTCTTTGACAGCCTTTTCATTATTTTTAAGCCTATATTTTTTTTGTAGGCTTACATTGATGTCTTATTGAAAAAGGTCGAAAATATCCAGTCACATCAGACTTTTTTTTTGCCTTTATTTCAAGCAACATGACTAGTACCTATAGATGGACATACAACAGCCTAACTACAAATCCTGTTTGATGCATTCTGAAGCTCCTATTATTACAGACGAACAATATTGTATAGAACTACAGAGATCGTAACACTGGGGGTGGATATTTTTTGGCTGTATATCTATACAACATTATTTTTTTCCCACATTTTTATACACTCACTTTTCTTGTTTGTTTGTTTGTTTGTTTGTAGTTCAAGTTGGACTTTAGCAACTCAATTTTGAGACTTTTCCCGATAAGCTAGCAGGCTGGAATTTTGCACACGCTCTGAGTTCTGATGACAATGCATGACTAGCTAAGAAACGTCATAAAAAATCCAATATGGCGGCCTCCCCAAGATGGCGGACTGGCTGTTTGAAATCCACCCCTTTGATATGGGTATCAAATGAAAGGGTTTGCTGTTACGAATACGAAAAAAATAGTCACGTGACATAAATCCAATATGGCGGACGTCTAAGATGGCAGACAGGCTATTTGAAATGCACCACTAAGATATGGATATCAAATGAAAGGGTTTACTGTCAGGAGTACGAAAAAAATAGTCACGTGACTTAAATCCAATATGGCGGACGTCCAAGATGGCAGCCTGGCTGTTTGAAATCCACCCCCATGACATGGGTATCAAATGAAAGGGTTTGCTGTCAGGAATACGAAAAATATAGTTATTTGACTTAAATCCAATATGGCGGACGTCCAAGATGGTGGACAGGCTTTGAGGCACTTCTCGATAAGCTAGCAGGCTGAAATTTTCACGGTAGCTTCAAACCCGATGAACAAAGATAAAAATAATAAAATAATTAATAGATTTTAAAAAATCTAAAAACCCACGTTTTTAAATGTCCTAAAAATAAGAAAATAACCCTACGGGGCTGAGAGAGGGGCCACTCAAAACATGGGGCGTAGCTTTGCAAGTTACACCCACGATCTATTACACGTCATGTAAATATATCCCACAAAAAATCCCTTAAATAATATACGCCCTAAAATCTAAAAACCCACGTTTTTAGATTTTTTAAAATCTATTAATTATTTGGTTATACGAAACCCGATAAAACTGTCTAGGACATATTTATGTTTAAAGAATCTATGAACAAAATTTCAAAACTGTATTATGAAAAATCATAAACTTATAAACTTGTTATGTTACCTGGTTTTCCGTTCAAAAATATGCTAATTTCGCGTCGGGGCGCGATACACCCGCTGAACTTGCACCTCCTGTGCTGATAGTATAGTAGGTATTGATAGTAGTTTGGCAATAGGTACCTAATCCTACCGTAATTCTTTTGTAGAATTAACTTTTTTTTTTAGCGTGGTAAATTCATCAAATGAGTCTTCCCACCCAGGGCAGGGCGAGAGGGACTGTCAGACAAGTACTGACTAAATTCCACGGTGTCCTTCAATAGCCTTTTATGTTCCGGGGTCACGGTAATAAGTCCCGCGACCCCGGCAGGATTTGGCCCTCTAGAGGGGGGGCCCCGTCATCATGCTGACACTCTTTGAGGCGCGCGTGGAACACAACGCGCCGTCGACCCGGGCATGGTCCATGGTCGGGTGGCGAGTTGCCCATTACTCGCCGCCCGCATGCCCGCGCCTACGGTGGCCGGAGATCGCCTCGCGACGTCCGAAGCCGTGGGCGTCTACCACTGCGGCTGGGGCTGAGGGAGGACGCTGTCCTCTCTCTCTCGCGGCTCGCCTCCTCCTTCGCGAGCATAACTGCTTCGCAGAAGGAGGCGACCGCTTCCCACTCCGTCTCGCCCCGCAGCATGGCCTCGACCAATGCCGGGCGCGAGAGTTGTAGAATTAACTGGCGAAAATATTAAATTAAAATATTTTTGGAACAAAAACTATCGAAAGGATTAGGATGAAAGGTAAAGAGATGTTTACAATCTGGATTACCCCAAAGGATAATTTTTATGTCCGTATGCTTCCTGTGGGATAATAACCGAACTTCACACGGGCATCGCCGGGGCATAAGCTAGTAATAATAATGATTAATCGACGATATTTTTACAAATTTGTTCAACAGAAATAATATTTTAATATTTCACGAGATCATTTAGCTTCGTCAAAGTGAAATTAATAATTTCGTACCTACTGTTCGATGACCGTGAAGAAAATCTTTGACTCTGTTCTCCAATTTCGATACGCAACATTAAACACAGAGATTAAAAATCTAGACAATGTTGGACTTAGAAATTGATGGTTTGAAAATTAAAATTATTTTACATAGGTTTATAAACTCATGCTTTTTTCATATAGGCAGAAACTTTAGAACACCACCTGCTAGAATCCTTACACAGTCTTTCGCCTCGTCCATATTCATACATCTGGTCATACAAGCACGCTTCCTACCAATATTATTTCATTTCTATTATTTTATTCTTTTCAGAAACTAATGCAGTGCTCTGGGTGCAGTTAGTGGTAGCTTCCGCGAAGTTAAAGCACTGAACGGACCAATCATGTACTAGAATTCCCAACTCATAAATTTCAAATTTGGTACGTGAGCATACCTACCGCCACTTCCGATCAACACATGCCATCGGCAGCGATTGCCAAGATCTAAGCCGACGTTTCACGAATTTCGTATTTCGAACGTACGAACCGGACGTCGTCGGACCGACGCCCGGCGGAAACACCCGAACGGACACGCTACGCCAGTTGCCGGTAACAGCTGATTTGGAAGGAACGGTGTGTTCCGTTTTCGAAATTTATATAGCGGCATTGTGCTGGCTTTTGAGGGTGGTTATAAAGATTTTTAAAACTGTCCTTTTGAGTTGCGACGTTATGGATGCTGAATTTAATGACTTTCTTTTAGTTAAGTATTGATTTTATTGACTTATTGTTGACTACGGTGTCTCCAATGCTTAATAAATCGCATTTACTACCCAATAGAAACATAAATTCCGAAAAAAGGTGTATTCAAAATCTTCAAGAATAAAATTATCTCGTAGCCTAAAATCTCTGATCCAGACTTTTTTACCAATTTACACACTTCTACACCAAATCGTGCCTGAATGAAAAAGTTGTGTTCAATTTAGGTATAAGCCTCCCAGATAGCACTTTGAAGAGTTAGCGACCGTCGGAGATGCTGACTGAAAGATTAGCCCACCCCACGATCACAAATCCAAACAAATTCAGACCCTCTCACCAAAAAATACAGTCTCTTTTTCGTTGGTAAACGAAAATTTTCGGTAGCGATGGCCACGCATATTCTTTCGCGAGCTATTCTACACGCATTGTACGTCAAATAAAAAGTTGACTTTAGCACTATTATTTAAGGTGCATTTTTCCTTGTTTTATGCTGCATGTTTGAGAAGTTATGGCCCACAAATAAGTTTAGGAGCGGTAATGGAAGGCTTCGCTTAAAATGTGAGCTGAAATGCTTTTATAAAAGTTTTGGGGTACCAAACAAAAAGTTGTATGTGCGTTTTGAATAGTTTGTGGGAGCTTTTTCTGAAATATCATTTAACCAATATGACTAATTTTTTTTAAATCTAAGTAGGTATATTTTGGTACCTATTACTTTTTTAAAATAATGACTCGTGGTTTAAATATTAACTAATGTATAGTTTCAATTCTAAATTGTATTTCTGATCCAAAATCTGTGGATTTAATCATAGCTTTTCTTCATTTATTTTTTAATTTCTTTAAAGACACCGCAACTGAAAAACTGAAAACTGGCACTACAATTATAATTTTCTTTTACATACCTAGACATACGCACGGGGGGTATCTATGAGAAAAAGGAACACCAGCATCTTTATCCTTTTTTTTTTAATGCGTGGTAAAATCATCAAATGAGTCCTCCCGCCCAGGGTGGGGCTCCCGAGGGACTGTCAGACTTGTACTGACTAAAATCCACGGTGATCCTTCAATAGCCCTTTACGTACCAGGGTCACGGTAACCAGGTGAGACAGTCCCGCGACCCAGCATCTTTATCCTTATATACTCCTTTTGCTACGTTTTCTATACCATTCTCTTCTAAAACTCCATAAAGTCTTTCTCAAATTTTCCATCCACTAATGTTTCCATCACATTTTCCTTGAAACGAGAAATCAACACAACACTAAACTACGTACGCTATCGCCCACCGATTAATTTTCCTCCTTACAGTTCGAACGAACTAGTTTGAACTGGATGGAACTGGATGTAACTGGTTACAACTGCTTTGCTTTTGGATTGAACGCAAATCGTTGCTAAATGTGCTTTGAGTTAACTTAGATTACTCTGTATTGGCTTGCCTTGATATCAAGGGTTAGTTACTGAATGTTGAACTATGTTGTAGCACTTTGAACTAGACATGTGGTTTTAAGTTATAAAGACGTTAATAGACGAGCTATTATTATGCTATTGGTGATTGAAGCTCTTGATCGAATATTGAAAGGTACTATTGGCAGTATTTTGAGGTTACCAATATAACCTTTTTGAACAAATTCTTACATTACTGGCAGTTTGTTTGTCTATGGACACAAGGATAAATGGGTAAGCGCGTTCGCATACTGTAAAAATATCAGAAAAATTCTGATGCCCGCCGGAAGGCACTCGCTGTATACTTTGATTTTAGATAGATACCGGACACTGTTAGTAAAATTCTGACGGAACGTCCGTTTCTGATGATATCCGGAAGGCACATTTTGTAGATATTGTAAAAGTTGGCGGATCATAATTTCTGATAGTATGCGGGGTGTATCAGACGAGCATCAGCACTTTGCTGTCAGAAATAATGCAGTCGCGCTAAACAACAGATTTTCTCTATTTATAAAGAGTATTGTCTATTTTAGGCAGATAAAGTTCAGTCCCTGGCACTCCCTGGTCTATGTCTATGGTTATTTATTACTAGCTTTTCCCAGCGGCTTCGCTCAAACTCTTATTTCCTATGTCACTCAAGACCAAAGCAGCTTTCAACTGGTGAAAGAATGTTTGAAATCGGTCCAGTAGTTTTTGAGCTTATCCATTACAAACAAACAAACAAAAATACAAAGTTTTCCTCTTTATAATATTAGTGTAGAATCTATCATCATCATCTATATGAAACTTTTTTAATTCAACCTGAATTTTAATCAACCCACCACAAAAATTTAAAGTCTAAAAAATCTTGCTGTACAGATACAATTTCTTAAATGAGACAAACATCGTTAACAAACTACTTAGACTAATAACTTTTATCTTACAAGAAAAGTAAGTTCTTTTCCAGAAAAAGCTGCCAACTTCAAGAAACGCCGCAAAAAACAGTAAGCAACTTCACGTCATACCGAGCAAAGTCCAGAACTAGGTCAACGCCCTTTTGACACCTTTTAGAGGCACCTACACATCAGAGTAAATTAGGGTAAAAGCACAGGTTTCCACACCAGACGCGTCTAAAGCTACAACACAACCAAATTCCTTTGTACCTTCATAAAACAGGGTACACTGCCCTCAGCCGTTGACTCAAAACCATATATCACATATCGTAAAATGTGAAAAGTTTTTTGATGTCCTCAAGGGCTTTATTACCCACTGTTTATTGCATATTTTTATGTGAGGTACGAATTACTTGTGTACCTTTATTTACCACTTGAGTGCCATAAATTTCTTGTTTTACTAATCTTAATATGGGTTACTATTTGGGTCGATGTGGAATGGGTCACTTGGGTGGGTCTTGGTCGAATTTTAGGTAACGTGCTGGTTATTTTAGCAAATGGTTAGGTCTTTTGATAATAATAATGGCGGCGGTTCTGAACACGATTTTAAACAGAATGTTAAAACAAATTGAACTTTTTATAACAAAATGTCGTATGAAATATAGTGTTCAATGAAATGCAAGTTTTTACTTTTGAACTAGAATTTACCTGCGGCTTTGCTCGCGTAAGATTGGGTTTGACAATCATTTGTCTTTCTTTCGTGGAGCCACATTTAAGTACTATTGCTGCTTTCCTTGGGAATAGTTCTTTCAAGATGAACGGTTCAGTGGTTTAGTCTTAAAAAAGCTAAAAGTTGATTTTCGCATGAGAATTAGGATAAACTTAACCCTAGTACCAGAAAAAGTTAAATATCTGTTGAACAATTGCTTGAAAATTCTGTCGAAACTGCAGAACGCCCCTTATATCAACGTCAAATGCCGTTTTGCAGTTGACAGTCCTTCAGACAAGTGTTCAACGTATGTTTAACTTTTGTAGCGCGACAGTAATGTTTGTTTAACATTTTGTAGAAACCTTGACTAAAATATCAAACAAGGAGACAAAATAGTTGTCAGAACAATCATATCTGAGAGGAATAATTTCTTTGACCTAAGTTAGTACTATCTTAACAAAATAAAATGGTAATAAACGCTAGATACTGAATACTGATGCTTAATTAGAATTTTCGTAAACCTCCGAAATAACGAGCTCTCCCAAACATTCAAGCCACTCTAGTTACGTACTAATGTATACTTTTATTTACCTAAAATAACCTGAAAGTTGTAATGAATTATTTTGAGTATCACCTTTGTATACGTCTGTTATCTTTCTACGTTAATGTTGCCAGTAAATAGACGGGGATTTATAATACTTCTGGGTGAAAGGTCAGCGGTTTTATCATTACTTTTATTGTGATAATGGTTATGAGAATCAATACTAGGTATGTTTCGTTTATCTTTATCTCTTTTGACAGTTGAAATAGAGAGAGAGTTAAATTAATTTGTGCGCATCGCTGTCCATGGGAAAAGAGTCTAAGAAGGCGGCAGCATTGCCATGTGTCAAGGAAATGTTGATCTTAAAAAAAAGATCATAGGGCCGACATCGCATCAACTCGGGCCTAATCTTTATCGGACGCTGAGCTACCGTCCGCGCCGTTCCCAAACTAAATTAACACTTAATACCACGCCTTTAATCCCAGAGGGTTTAGTCAGAGATATATTTATAAGGATTTTTTTGACATTTCGCCGCATAAATTATACTGTAATAAAAAGATAAGACCATTATTTGACATAGATTCACTGCCTTAAATAAATCGGAAGAATATACCCATTACTCCCATAAAGGCTCTTTTTATCATCATCATTTTCCTGCCCTTATGCCATTCTACTTGGTGTCGGCGCAACACGTTTTCTTCTGCCATTCACACCTGCCATTTACTCCTTTTTCTTTCACATAATTCATTACACAATGGATTGATCTTTTCGTTGATCTCCTTCTTCCTTTCGAACCATCCACATCCATACCCATCACTCTCTTAGTCAGCACACAAACACATTTTTTTCAGTCAATTGCAGTCCACTTCTGGTCATAAGCCGCCTCCGAAGAACGCCAACCATCCTAGTCCTGGGTCTTCCGCATCCATCCATTAACAGCCACCTTCTTCAAATCATAGATCCATCGTGCCGCAGTGCATCTTACACTACATTTGCATATGCGCGGCCTCATCACTAAAATACATCTGCTTCATCGACAACATAGTAGACACAGGCAAGGCTATTTTAATGCACTCCAAAATTACAGTCTGACCTAGTAGAACATCCTCATGCCATGCTAGCCTTCTCTCACGATAATTACATTCAGGTTCCATCCGTGATTGCGTTTGCAACGTAACCGGAGTAACAGCATATTTCCGTGCGTTCCGACAGTTTCCTGTGCGCTACAAAAATCGTTTCGTGTTTAAAAGCCATATATCCAGCAATTTGTACCTCTTTGGTGCAACCTTTTTTGGTAATTAAGTACACCTTTTATTTGTGTATGTTTTGCTGTCATAATAGGGTGGGTAATGTTGTTAAGAGTATGTTAAATTAGTTGGTTTTATTACATGAATAATTATGTAATACTTTTTGTGTTGTGTTTTTTTTAATAATGTGGCATAGTTGACAAATCTGGTAATAACCATTATCTTGCGAGTGTAAATATTATGATCGAAGCATAAAGAGTATGTGAAGATCGTAATCATTGACGGTGTGTAGTTTCTGCCCATTCCCAAGGCAAAAACAGGCGTCAATTTTGTCTGTATTTTGTTCGTACGAGCATCTATTTTTACCTTTCTATAGAATCCAAACTTCAAGGCACTGTTTATCTGTATTTTTTTCTATAAAATTCTTACAAAACTCTCCCAACATTTATTCCTAATTAACTAAAAATAACTCTCGCCCAAAAAATACCCTTCAGATTCTCAAAAGAAATATACACCTCTAATCTATAAACATTTCAAACGCCCAATTTGCTGGAAAAGCAAAAAGCTAAACGAGCAACAACACAACAAAAGACCCAATCCCCTAAAAGGTATCGTTGAACGAAAAAACTAATTAATTAGCGAAGATTCGATCGAGTTGCCGAAGACGTATGTTGGGGTTCGACCGTCCGATCGAACGAATCATCCAACCTGTTGGCTAATGCATTTGTCTTTCCTGATTCGTCAATCGGTCCAGTTTATTTAGGTCAGAGGTACAACCCTATTGTTTGCTATGCGAGAACACACTGAATGATAAAGCAAATAAATTACCTTTGCATACTTTTTTTTGAATCAGGAGATTACAAAAAAGGTTTTATAAGTGATACGGCCAGCCAATTTACAAGGGTCAATAGTATATTTGTGTAGGTATGCGACGCCATTTTCTTTCTTGAAAAGGGGCTAAAAAGGATATCGATGGAAGGTGTGTTATGTTTGAAATTGCTATTTTTCTCCCGATATTTTCCTTTTATTTAGTGAGAAAGGTCGATTTCATATGAATGGTTACCTATATGTAGGGTATGTGGAATGGATCTCGAGATTTAGTTAAAGACTATACCTTTTTTCCAAAAGAAAACCTTTTTCGTGTTTTAGGATTCTGTACCTATCCAGATAGAAAAACAGATTCCTTATGATTTGTTCAATGTCCGTTATATGGGGTGCTAAGACAGGAAACCTCCACGTGCGCCCGTGGACTGGAGTTCCCTCTCGGATACGTCCGGGGGGAAGACCAGTTTTTCGGGCCGGTGCACCCTGGGATGCCGGTAAAAACTCTTCCTTAGGTACTGTGTGCCTAAGGGGTCTCTTTGCCCGTATGCGAATAGCCTGTCGTGTGGACGCTCCAACGCGTGTCCCTCTGATTAGCAAAGGGCAAAGCGGTGGAGCGGGCTTGCGGACGGTGAGTAATGGGTAGCTCGCCGTCCGACCAAGGACCGACTAAGCCCGGGTCGGTGGCGCGTCGTGTCGTGTTTCGCGCGTGCCTTCGGGGAGTTGTAAGCAAACTGACAGGGCCCCTTATGGGACCAAATGCCTGCTGGGGTCGCGGGTTTTTTTTTAACACAGGATACCGTGGCCCCGGGACGTAAAGGGCATCCGAAGGAACACGGGTGGATTTTAGTCAGTAAGAGTCTGACAGTCCCTTCCGCCCCACCCAGGGCGGGAGGACTCATTTGATGATTTTACCACCTAAAAAAAATGACCGTTATATTATAACAATTTTATTCGAAGACTATTTGCACTGCCGGGGTCGCGGGTCTAACGAATAATAGAGTTGGAACTACCCAACCATAATTACATATATAACCGCGAAATAATCTCATGTTAAAAATATGTTTTGAAGTGACTTTGTTAATGAACACAAAAGGCAAACTTATTTAGTCTACACCTGATAAAATGATGCGTTGGAAATATTACCGTTTCTAGTTCCTGGCAAACAGTGACGACTTTCCATATGAATATGCCATCAAACATTACCAATTTCCAGAATAATGTAGGGTAAACTACCAGTCATTGGACACTTAAGGGCCATACATTGACGAAAAATAATTCTTGGACACATTTATGAATCTACGTGCTAGAATTGTTATTATTTTGCTTATTCAATATGTATGTGAACATAATTTCATTTTAAAAATTATACTTTACAGCATTAACATTAAAAAAAATCCTGTTAAAAAAAAAGTACCCAAATATATAGTCATTGGACAGAATTTCTATTGTTGGACAGTCTATACTAGTTAATGGACAGCACAATTTAGCTCATTAATGTTCTTTTATAAATCGTTAAAATAGCAAAAAATAGGTAATAAAAAACAACATTTTAGTAATGTTTATTATGATATTATTAAAATTGCTTTTACCTACATATCTCTTAGAAGAAACATTAATTGCTTTGAAAACTACTCCGTCTTAGCAACTCTTATGTACCTAATACAACAAAAACTTTCGTAGTCTTTCTCTTTCCCCTTGGTCATCTTTGGTTTACTTCTAAACACCGTTATCAGACTGTACCATTAGTTAGGTAGGTTTTAGTTTGGACAGGGTGTCCAATGACTAATTTTAATCTTAAAATTAGTCATTGGTCTTTGGACAGGGTGTCCAATGACTAATTTGAATCTCAAAATTAGTCATTGGACACCCTGTCCAAAGACTAGTAGAAGTTGCTTAATAGCAACACGATTAAAAATGGTTCCTTTGGCCTAAATTTATAGGCAGTAGAGTCCAAAATATTTGCAATTATTTTTAATTTAAAAAATGCAGTTATTGGACACTTGTCCAATAATTAGATTTTAAACAAAAAAGTTTTCAGTTATTGGACACTACATAATAACTTAAAAAATCTATTTGACTGTATGTGATCATATTAAAATCAGTACATAATATCATAATACATTACTGTGCAAACTACTAAGAACATAGGATGATCAGGTAGAATTTAAATCGTTAAATAATGTATAGATAAACTTACCAAATTCTTTATTTCTCACTAGAATGACCGCTAACCGTCCGGACGCCGAGAAAAGTAAATAATTTTGACCAATTACTGCCGTCTATTAGAAATGTTTTGAACTTTTAAGTATTACCAATAAACAGAGTGCAGAAAGAGTCAGTTGCATTGTTAGACTCTTGAATCATAACCTTAATAAAAACGATTAAAGGGAGTTCTGTCCAATAACTGATAGCGTCCAATAACTGGTAGTTTACCCTATTCCAAATTGGACACATAACTGTAAAATAATAAAGCCTGATATTGAGTTCGAATATCATAGTTGCCAACGAATAATTACATCTGATGAATACCGTTTGAAACAGACTGCGATAGTACTGAAATGTAAGCATAAATTTACATAAAATCTAACAGTTACTAATTTGATTTGAAACGTTTTAGACTGAATAGAGATACTGCTGTATTTCACTGAGAACTGTTATTAGATAAATTTCATGACTTTGAAGACCAGATGAAGGTTATTGATTAGTGTCCCAAAGCTACAGACCTAGACACTGAAGCTTATGACGGTGTGGTCTGATCAAATCAGGTCACTGACCGCAATAGACGGAGAAAAATAAATAATAAGAATGAGTCACGATTCTCAGCAGTTATAGAACGATGGAGAAGAAGACAGAGTTCAAGAACTGCTGTCTATGCCGATCGTTATTAGAACATGATATGCCTGGAACATCGTGATTGCCCAGTATAAAGTCGGGCGGATCGACGAGAACAGCCATTTTTTTTGCTTCATTTATTGCGTAAATCTTAAAAAGTTAGGTGGAGATTAAGTCACTAGGAGACTGACAGCTGTTCTTCGCGCTCTTGCCAAGGCGAAAGGACTCATTTCATGTTTTAACGCCACAAAAATAGGCAGCAGATACATTATTTGTTACGTTATCCAGTGTACATGGAAGAACCGTTATAGATTTTTTTTTTAATCTGGGTACTGGAAACTTAAACATCATAATAATTTAAGCGCCTTCTAACGCAAATATCCAAACACAACCATTTTCCTTTTGTTCCTCAAGCAAATGCCAGCAAACTAACTTAAACTACGTCCAAAGAACACTAATTTCGCTAACTCCAAATCGTTTTCTAACAAATAACAGCTTGGCTCAACCGCCATACATCTTGGCTAAAACAATAAACGGACTAAACACTTGGCTCGCCTTCCTTTCACTCAATACATCAGGCTGTCCAACCGGCCAACGAGATCAAAACTAAATGTTCTACTTGGCTGCTTGGCAATTGAACCAGTTATGTCTTGAACAAGCTTTCATAGAATTGATGTTACAGCCGTTTAAGAAATATCAACTTTATACATTTTTTTTTTTTTTTTTTTTTTTCGTGGTAAAATCATCAAATGAGTCCTCCCACCCCGGGCAGGGCGGGAGGGACTGTCAGACTTGTACTGACTAAAATCCACGGTGTCCTTCAATAGCCCTTTGTGTTCCGGGGTCACGGTAATGAGATAAGTCCCGCGACCCCGGCAGGCTTTGGCCCTCTTGGGCGGGGCCCCGTCATCGTGCTGACGCTCTTTGAGGCGCGCGTGGAACACAACGCGCCGTCGACCCGGGCATGGTCCATGGTCGGGCGGCGAGTTGCCCTTTACTCGCCGCCCGCATGCCCGCGCCTACGGTGGCCGGAGATCGTCTTGCGACGTCCGACGCCGTGGGCGCCAACCACCGCGGGTGGGGCGGAGGGAGGACTCTGTCCTCTCTCTCTCGTGGCGCGCCACCTCCTTCGCGAGCATTACTGCTTCGCAGAAGGAGGCGACCGCTTCCCACTCCGTCTCGCCCCGCAGCATGGCCGCAACCAATGCCGGGCGCGAGAGGTCTCCGCATCAACTTTATACATAAACGAATTAAGTTTACTTTTTAATGACTTATGCTATTGAATAATTAGAAATCATGACACTTATACAACAGTACCAAAATGAAACTATTAAAAGTTTTTGTCATTTAGATGTTCATTGGAAATTCGTTTGTCACGGGACTGTCTAGACAGGGCACCGCGGCCTGTAACGCACGAGCCAACCGTACAAGGGGGTTATACTAAGTCATACAGTACCTTCCATTCCACACACGGCATGTAATGACGTTCAAATCCTGAAAAATAAAGTGACTCTCCTCCAAAGACGAAAATAAATTGAAACATACTTTTAATTAGATACCTACCTACTTTGTGTTCTGCCATAAATTAATAAATAAAATACTTACGATAATATTCTAAAAACCCAAGACATTGAATCACTAGATTCGGCCGAATTTTAGCCACTCCCAGTCAATATTACGTCCCGTATATTTCAAAAGGAATAAAGTTAAAGAAACAGCAGTGCGGTGCAGTCGACTCGCAATTTATTGTTCCGCCTGAACTGCAGGCGAGGAATTGTTGAGTTCAACAATTTGCTATGTTTCCTTAGGAAGTGAGCCTACCGCAGTATATTTTATATTACGAGAATTTTCTGTTTGGGTGCTGTTTTTAAAGTAACGTTGTTTCTGTCGTATAATAACGTACAAGTAGTAATATATTTATTTACAATCATCTCTCTGTAGTCGGTCCCTCATGTCTGAGGATCGTGGTCAGCTTCGGAGTTGCATCTGTAGCGGATGATCCGCCTCCACCGGTTTCTGTCCAGCGCATGTAAAGGGTGCGCTGGACAGACACGGAGTAGTATTAAGAGGATGATTATTCCTCCACCTGATCTATCCATCGAGTTGGTTCAATCATAGACTTGTGTAAATTCAGAATTGTAAAATAAGAAAACCTTGGAGTCTATTCTCAGTTTATTTAATTTAATTTGGACTTTAATGTGTGCCAGGTAGGACCAAAAACCGATGGATATATTATGGCTAGGGGAATGAATGATTACATGCATGATGTTATTTCCTTTGCCGAAAGTCAGTCACGGTTTTGCTTGACTTTAAAAGTACATAATATACTCGTCAAAACAATATAAGGGCCACTTTTTAAATTGCACTTTAAACAAGTATTGCTCTTATTGTGGGTACATAATAAATACTAAATATCTTGTTGTGGTTTCTTTCAAGTATTAATAATGTTTCTACTGCATAATTGAAATTCATAACTTTTTTTTAATTCGATATTTGAAATTACTTAGAATTTACGGTATGGTGTTTTTTTAATTTTCAAACTTCTAACGGAGTTTTCTTCGACTAATACAGCAAGCAGGCTAAAATAATCTTTCAGTCTCATAATGTCATGTATTCGGAGACATATGGACGCAAAAACAGCCACTTGGGATGTCACCTTAATCCGGGGGGCCCGTAGCCAGAAGAGGTAGGTTTAATGGTGGAATATTCCCAACGAGTGGTTCAAAATGCTTAAAACTGGTCTTAAAAGACGGGTAATATCACCAGACGCCGTGATCAAGGAAGAAAGTAAGTAAGTAAAGCCCAAGAAGACCATTAAGTTTGTTTAACCGCGCAAATAGTGCGAAAAACTACTGCGCGGACCGTACAAACTCTATTGCGTCGAGCTACAGGCACCCCTATAATTGACTAACTATTCTGAATCGACTCCATAAAGACTAACAATACTCAAGATGATGCTTCGTTCGCCTCCAGTTAACTGCAGCGTATGGTGCAAACCGTGAAACATTTGCGAAGGAGAAAATTTATTGAACTGTTTTGACTGGGCTTCATTGTTTTTAATTGATGACTGGTGGGTTATTTTTTTTCAATAAAAACTGATTCATAAGAGTGTAGAAAAGATCTAAACAACTGGTTTCAGATCCTTGAACTCTTAAAACAGACTGTTCTGGCGAGTTCTGAGTTATGCTCTGGGGCGGTTATCTCTATCACGCAAAACTGAGCTCGCACTTCTTAACGGGGGTGCTGTAACTCCTCAAAATTGCGTAGAATTTGTGATGCAACTCCGCGTTATCCCATTCGGACAGCAAGGAATACCTGAGTTCTTCTTGAAGCAGGATAATGCTCGAGCGAACACGACGCGACTAACAGTGCACACATTCCCTTACGCTCGAATTACGATGTTACAGTGGACACCCAGGATTTTTACCTGAGTTCTATTGAGCATTTGAGAGATGAGTTAAAGAAGAGTGAAAAAGAAAGTAAAATTCCCATCAACACGCAGCTGGATCTCATAAAATGTCTAAAAACTTGCTGGTAGAGTATCCCAAAAGAAAATGTTCGGTATTTAATCCAGATCATTCCACCTCCATAAAATGAGCAGAACAGAGAGAACAGAGTTAAAAGAGAAGCTTAAAAGAACACTTTGGAACATTAAAGACGTTATTATTTCGATTTTTTAATGTTTTATGTAACTTGATACATTCCTGCAATTCCTCACTTTTCATTCAATTTGGTTTATTTTAACGATTTATTGGAATACATATTTAATTTTTGTGTATTTCCATCTAAAACCATTAATATTAATCAGATTCAGTCATTGTAACTAGTAATATTTAAACATTATTTAATAAATCGATAAAAACCAGGTGGCCCTTATTTTGTTTTGAGTAGTATATATTACAAACAAAGCCACATAACGCTGCAGGCAAGGCCAAGTAACCACTATGTATATTATATCATTATTTATAAAATACCTTTAGCTAGGTAAATAATACTGTTAACACTGAAAAAAAATACATATCTAAAAACCTCAACAAGCAAGCGTTAATACCCTCAAGAAAATAATACACGAACGTACACCACATTTCAACAAAAACACAAAATCTTCAAAGAGATGCCAACAAAGAAACCCTTACAAGACTTAAAAGCAAATATAATACGGTGTAAAATTCCCCAGCTAACGCAAAAATTCAATAACATGTACGTCTTTACTGAAAAATACATGAGCCATAATTGCGTTTTCGAGTCTTGCTTCCTCGGGGTTAAAATTAAATAAAACACACGTTGAGACACAAGGCTACTTCAGCTAAGCTTCCACATTAGGTGTTGGTGTAGGTTTCAATTATTTTAGTCTGTTTTTGTTGGTGTAGGAGTATTTAGGATAGAAGTTTGTTGTGTCTAGGGATTTGTTAGCGTGAAATATGTTTTTTTAGGCCGTTAATTGTCTATCAGAATCGTTCAAGCGAGTGTGTTCGTTAGCTAACCTAGGGCCCTAAATAGGCTTATATTTATAGGCCCACGTCTTCATACACAACGCGACGCAAGTCTCCAATAGCTTACGACTTACGACTTTGATACCCTTGACGGTAACCTGTGTACGAACATCTATGGATTTGTATTGGGATTGTCACCTGGATACCAAAGTCGTATCGGAGACTTGCGTCGCGTTGTGTACGAATGGACTAACTGAAGGAACAAGTTGGTTTCTAGTCAGTCTGATAGTCGCATCCACTCCATGCAGGACAAGAATCTTCAGGGAATTCTTCCTGCCCTTATCCCATTATATTATTATTATTCGTTTATTCATTTTTAAACATATTATAACATTTTTAAATATTTCTTAAATAAAAACAATAAAAAACATTCAAAAATATAAAAAATAGTGATCCGCCGGTGTGGGAGCAGGGTCCAAGCTACCGGTGGTTAGGGCTCCAGAGACAGGAACCTCCTCACATTGCGAGCCGTATCGAGGAGTACTGCCTTCTGAATCAGGCCCTTGATCCAACTACCCAACGAGAGCCTCGACAGATGTTCGTCGAGGCTCTTGGCCATCAGACCATTGGCCGTTACAACAATCGGCACAATGATAGCCGAGCTCACATTCCACATGTCGACAACCTCGCGCGCCAAGTCATTATTATTATTATTCTCCCCTATCAGACATCACAGTATCATTTACTCCTTTTTCTGCCCATGCAGGACAAGAATACACCCATAAAAAGACTAGTAGATTCAAAATCACCCTGTTCCTTCACATGCCTTTTTCGATCTTAACCGTACCCTGCTTATGTATTATATTCCCACGAATATTTTGTTACAAAATTTTAATAGCACAACATCTACCAAACGGCTAACCTACAAAATATCACACATTTACTAACCAAGCACACGAATGCAATTCAAATATAACAAAAAAAAAAAAACATAGCTAACCCTAAGCTACCCGTTATGAGAAAAACATACGTGAGGTTAAGACAAATGAAAGTTTTTGAGCGCAGCCGGCTTATTGCGATGTTCATAGCGAAGCAATGTGCACTTGTGTTGCCTGTGTGGACTATGATTAACTCAATTTCAAAGTGCCGTCGGACCGTCGTGACCGTTATTGTGTTTGCTGTAGCTTGGGTAGAGGTATTAGAAGTAAGATCTTGTGTGTCTTGCACAAGGAGGTATCATGGGACCAGAAAAATTACTGAGGCAAAGTGAATTAAATTTGTATGGGATAAATATTGTGCATAGTACAAAAAAAATCAAAGGATCGGATAAGAAACTTCGGAATAATTGGTGAACCTACCCAAATCTGACAAATTTTACCAATCAAACATTAACCTTCTAAGTACCTGCTATTGTGATAAGGTTGAAAATCTATTATTAGACAGTTTTTGGTTGGTTAACGTGCTCGCATCTGTACATACTGACTACAGACCCATCTTGAAGTCGGTTACAAATAATTTTATCTTATGTCTTACTAAATTCGAATGTAGCGAAATAAATTTCCATTTTAGGGTTCCGTAGCCAAATGGCAAAAACGGAACCCTTATAGATTCGTCATGTCTGTCTGTCTGTCTGTCTGTCTGTCTGTCCGTGTATGTCACAGCCACTTTTTGTCGAAAGTATAAGAGCTATCCTGTTGAAACTTGGTAGAAAGATGTATTATGTGAACGCATTAGGATTTTCACACAAAAATCAAAACAAAACAAATTTTGGGGGTGCCCCAAAATTTGTTTTGTTTTGTACTTAGAATTGAAACTCAAAAAAAAATTTTTCACCAAACCCATACGTGTGGGGTATCTATGAATAGGTCTTTAAAAATGATATTGAGGTTACTAACATCATTTTTTTCTAAACTGAACAGTTTGCGCGAGAGACACTTCCAAAGTGGTAAAAAGTGTGTCCCCCCCCCCCGTAACTTCTAAAATAAGAGAATGATAAAACTAAAAAAAAAATATAATGTAGACCTCAACAAAAACTTCAAACAAAAATTGGTTTGGATGAGATACAGTTAGCAGTTTTTGAGATATAGTACATTTTCAGAAGCCGCAAATATAACTTTGCCATTCATACAAATACTATGAAAAACAAAGTTATTTTTATTGTTTGTGTATATTACTTACTAATCTCAATATAATTATATCTCTAATCTATGCTTGCTGCTACGGAACCCTTCATGGGCGAGTCCAACTCGCACTTGGCCGGTTTTTTTCCTAACGAATAAGTTTTGTGATGAAAACTATTTAATTTTATAAATATGAAACTTTGAGAGGATAGATAGATGGATGGATGAATGGATGTTTGTTCACGTAAAACAACTAAAAGGATTCGAATTAAGGTTAAGGTTAGGTAGCCCAAGAAGATCTACCTGTGTTGCAGAATATCATTGAAATCCGTTCGCCAGTAAGACGTGAAAAAGCAACAGAAACACGGATAAAGCTTACTTTGTATTAATATAATATACGATATATAAAAATACCTGTACAGATAAAAGAGAGACATAGCAGTACTACAGAAATATTTTTAATATTGTAATTCTATCATGTATAAGAATAAATTCGCAGACAAATGCTTGTTTTCATATTAAACATTTTCATTTTGTATATTTCATAAAACATATTCAGCTTTAACATACCATTTAAAACATGACAAGACTTTAAAACATAACACGACAGCCTCTTAGTTGTGACGTCACAAAAGTTTTCAAAATGGCCGCACGGCTTCTGACATCAAAATAACTTTGTTGACATTGTTGAACTTTCCAACGTTTCTGAATTAGAATATAAATAAAGGGTGGAGATGATCTCATATTTCAAAGAGTTAAGAACTATTTTGATTTTGAATTTTACTTGTATCCAAATGGTTCATAATTTGGTTTGATATTCTTAGTCCAATGTTACATTTGATGTCAAGTTTTATTAGTCTAAAGGAGTAAAACGGAGATGGTAAGTATCTGACAAAACATTGGTCACACAAAAAAAAATTTGGTCTAAGTATTTACTTTTATCGTAGAACCAAAAATAAAAAGCTATAGATGAAAAGTGGGCGGTCGCCAGTCAGTCGAACGGGTGACTTTTTTTACCAAGTAGTCTCTGTGAGTGACCCTGGAACGTAAAGGACACCATGGATTTTAGTCAGTACGAGTCTGACAGTCCCTCCCACCCTGTCCTGGGTGGGAGGACTAATTTGATGATTTTACCACGAGAAAAAAGTAGTCTCTGCTGTTGATTGTCACTCTTTCATTCACTCTTTTTTCATTCATTCCTCAAATAAATCAATCTGTCGTTGTATTATTTGGCTCTTAATGCATTTATGAAGTCGAAATAAGTAGAAATAAATCCAGAAAACGCTATCAGGTGTAAGATCTGGATAGTGCCAGTGACAGCTGGCTGGCATATTGCCTTTACATTCAGCCATTCATTTTTCACTACAAAACCAAGTGAATTTTACAAATTGGTCGTGACGTTAGATGTGAATATTGAGATATTTTAAATCGAAGGAGGTTTTTTTTTTGGTTATGTCTTAAGGCGAAGGAAGCCGCGGGCAACAGCTCGTGTATTATATTCTTTGGACCTAGTAATACTTAATATTAAAAAACATGACATTACATCGTCACGCGACTGTAATTACACTTTTAGTTCTTATAAACTTGTTCGGTACTGTACCATTTCCCCACGTCTCAATTACAAAGGCTCGTCGACTTTAGATGTGACCGTTTCTCTTAGGTGGATACATGGGTCCCTCAGACCCATAGTAGTCAGGTACGAAACACCGGCTTCATCTAGTTTGTAAAAAGACGACATGTAAAAGTGTTGATATTAACCTACTTGCAAAACAAAATCATATCTTAATTATCATTATCATGTTAGGAAGTTACGTGACTTTTTTATTGAGTGTTTTTTAGTATTTTTATTATTAATGTCTTTTATTCGCGCTACTAAATAGTGTTTAAATAGGGTCATGTTTAACGTAAAAACTTCATCATTAAATTCAAATTATAATAACACTTTAATTAAAGCAACATCCAATTGAAATTTATTTCATTATCTCGTTTAGAAATTAATAATAATTTATAACCGAATAAATTCACATGAGTCTTACCTAGAAAATATACTTTACATAAATAATTTATTCTGTAGAGTAGGTACTTATTAAATCATTCACTCTATTATTCGGTTAAACAGAATTTTGAATAAAACAATATAAATTTCATAGCACTATTACTTAAAATAAAATTTTCATCTTCTATTTTTCGACCAATATTTTATTTCGAATTCGACATTCGATCAACAACAAACGTAGAAGGAACGAATAAGATGCAAAATATCTAAATGAAATCAACATTCGATTCATTGGATGTTTCGATTCATAAGGCGATTGGCATTGCGATTCGATCCGTCGATCTCGATTCGCAGTCCATTCGACGTGAGTTTAGAATTTGTCAGGCGGGGCACGGAAATGGCGGTACCAGATATTTTGTTATTTTCTGAGAATCTTTTCTATTTATTCTTTAAAAGATTTTCAAGAAATAAACCAAAGAGTAACTAGCATATAGCTATAGTGTCATGTATTCTTTCTGTGAAATAATTACTTCACCCATTTGCATAACATAGTTGTATGGTACCTATTCTAAACAATTATTAAAAGAAATTGAAAAGCGACGCTAGTGTCTATGGCATATTACTTCAGATAAAATTGCATTGAAAGTATCACAAATCCGCAGGATTTCAGTCGTGACGCAAACTCTACATGTACTACTACTGATGCTATTACAACTACCCCACTTTATGAAAAAATAAACTAGCATCTCAATATTATGCCAAGAGTCTCTATAGAAGGTATGTTGTTTCTAATTTCTACTGAAAAAGGAGACATCATCTACCTAGCCTTTTCCCAACTATTTACATGGAGCGACTGCCTATCGAAGCTCCACAACCCAGTAACAGGGCAATACGTAAGACTGATTGTCAAACTTATGACCTTCTGACTAACAGCAACGACTGTCAAAGATCTCCAACAGCCGTCAGCCGGGACCAACGGCTTTACGTGCTTTCCGAGGCACGGAGGAAACTCGTTATGACAGGTGGTCACCCATTTACGGACCAACCTCTGCAAGCGCGGCTTAAGGCGCGGTGTTAACACAATATTCCCAAAAATTGGTTTCTTACAAAGTCGAGTATGACGTAATGTAATAAAAATAAGCAACGCGAAAAATACAGTGAACAGAGAAACAGAGAAGGGTATAAAGAAGAATTTAAACCGAACAGAATAATAAATTAGAGTTTGATATTCCCAATAAAAATTGGGAAATTGTAGCACAAAAATAAACTTTGACGTCGAAGATCTCTGTATTTTCAGCGATAACAACAGTTTTTTTTAAGAATTTAGTAGGTTTTCCATTTTTTTAAAACTTTAACCAAACCATTATTTAATTTAATGTCTATATTTTTAATAATCTAAAGAAAAGCAGTAAAATAAATGCCCATTCGCAGTTTACGTCACATTTCAACACAAATATCATTTTTTCAATTTTCAATGTTATTGACGCTCCATGGTGGTGACAATAGTTTACGCGGTCATAAGCGATTAAAATCGTAGTCAGTCCGCGTCTTAACCCGAAAGATCGGCCTGTGGGGCTGTAATTATTTAGCCACCAGCTCCTCGAATTGAAAAAAAAAAAAAAAAACAATTTCAAAAACAGAATCCATGTTCTCTAAAACAGCCAGTACCGAGTAGACGTTTTCAATCACTCGGTCTAGATACAAATCAATGCGGGGGACATTCTCGGTATGTACGCAGATCGGAACGAATGAACCAATTCCTTCAGTATTGCTATTCAAAACGAGTTTGTGGCTCTTATAGCCCGAGGATTGGGAACGAATGAGTTTCGAAGGATTAGAAAAGTTTATTGTGTTCTATTTTAAAGGTGGCTTTGTGTTCGAATTAGTTTTTGTATTCTTTATTTGAATTGGTGTCGGTTAATGATGTAAGTTTAATCTTTTTTCTGAGTGTTGTCTCGGCTTTTGTTAAAATCGGTCTCCGGGTAAGTCTAGAGACTTTATAGGTAGTTAAGCATGGCGACTGTTTTATGAAAACCGTATTGTGACAGGTGACGTTTCCAAGCCCTAACATGAATTCTACGTATTTGGCCATCAGCTTACTTGAAGTATTACGACGTAAGTTGTGTGGAAATAAATAAGCGCTGTAGTACACGAACGAGGAACTAATATTAACCATCAAATTAACACCAAAATCCCCGTTTACATGTACACGTTGTGACATAAACAACAACGTGAATACTCGTTGTAAGAGGCCCGAACATGTTTTTTTGAGTTACGTATAATAAACGGGAACTTTAAAGTTAGTTTGATGGAAAAAGAAATGTTCCTTCAATAAAACCGTACATACTTCAAGTACGCTGTACGTAAAATACGGAAATCTTGTGCTAAAGACTCTTTTTCGCAGCAGGTAACGTTCCGTAGTTTCTGGCTATTCCGTATGACAATAACGCGTAAACAAACTTCCATCTTACCAAAAAAAGATATACATCTGTTGAAAAATTGTCTAAAAAACTGTCAACATCAAAACGACATTATTTTTGGTTGATATAAGGGTCTTCTTTCAGTTACACTTATTTTAGAGAAGCAGTCTACAGACGTATATCTTTTTGTGGTAAGGCGGTATGACTTTACTACTACACTCAGAGTATGGAATTACCTACTCCGATTCCGCGCGATCTTGAGTACTTAGTAAATAGGTAGTTAAGAATAATAAAGATTATACAATTTTAAAGGAACTGTTAACTTTAAATTGACACCAAATTCATTCAAATCTCGCCATTATTTAATACCTAATACGCTATCCCAGATCAATTAAAAAAAAAGTGATTCTTTATTTTTGCTCGCTCGTGTATATTTCAATTCATACCTCCTTACCAATACTATGGTGCAACAAGCATATTACCGCACAAACTAAAGCCTCCTGCAGACACACGCGATTAATCGCGCTGCGACAACGAGCCAAGCTAATTTCCACTCTAAAATACTGCGAATGGACCGCGACATGTCGCCCCGCGCGATTTATCGCGTGTGTCTGCAGGAGGCTTAATGGCGAGTAATCAAACGTATTACAGCCATATTGACAGACTAACGTCCTCCATAACTTGTACAATCACACTCGATATGTCTTGCTATATCATGCATTAACACCGGATTGTTGACGGCGAGAACACCATATGCATTTACTACAGATAGATATTATTATAGCCATATGAAATAACTATTATTGGAACTTTAAACTGTATAAATTTACTATGTTTATTGTTTTATACTTCGATTCTGTTAAAAGCGCGGATCAAACGTATAATAAACATGTTAAATATCTCATTTTAGAAGCGTGTACGCAAACGAGATTTCATACAAACTTTCAAGTTCTTACTTTTTGGAATGAATACCGATTTTAAAACTTTATAAATAAGTAGGCTACAAAGGTAAAAAAAAAACAATAGAATATTTTGAACAATAGGGTTATAGTTAAAGTATACCAACTTTAAATTATCCAAACATGAGTGTTTGTGTATGTGTTTCTATGTTTGTAAACGCATCCACGACACTGGAGAAATTCCAAGTTTGGGGCGTTTAAAAAAAAAAACAAACAGGCTTTTCCAAAAATCTGTTTTTTACCCGAATGCGACAGAAGAAAGGTTATGTTTTAAAATTAGATACTTCGAAAATGTTTGACATCCAGAGCGAGAGGATGATTTTTCAACCGAAAAAAGGTAACTGATTTTCCCACGTTTTTATACACTCACTTTTCTTGTTTGTTTGTTTGTTTATTTGTTTGTTTGTTTGTCGTTCCGGTTGGACTTTTGCAACTCAATTTTGAGGCACTTTCCGATAAGCTAGCAGGCTGAAATTTTGTACACGCTTTGAGTTCTGATGACAATACATGACTAGCTAAGAAACGTCATAACAAATCCAATATGGCGGCCTCCCCAAGATGGCGGACTGGGGTGGGTTTCAAACAGCCAGTCCGCCATCTTGGGGAGGCCGCCATATTGGATTTGTTATGACGTTTCTTAGCTAGTCATGTATGTTTGTTTGTTTGTTTATTTGTTTGTTTGTTTGTCGTTCCGGTTGGACTTTTGCAACTCAATTTTGAGGCACTTTCCGATAAGCTAGCAAGCTGAAATTTTGTACACGCTTTGAGTTCTGATGACAATACATGACTAGCTAAGAAACGTCATAACAAATCCAATATGGCGGCCTCCCCAAGATGGCGGACTGGCTGTTTGAAACCCACCCCCATGATATGGGTATCAAATGAAAGGGTTTGCTGTCAGGAATACGAAAAAAATAGTCACGGGACTTAAATCCAATATGGCGGACGTCCAAGATGGCAGACAGGCTATTTGAAATGCACCCCTGTGATATGGATATCAAATGAAAGGGTTTGCTATCAGGAGTACGAAAAAAATAGTCACGTGACTTAAATCCAATATGGCGGACGACCACGATGGTAGACTGGCTGTTTGAAATCCACCCTTGTGATATGGGTATCAAATGAAAGGGTTTGCTGTCAGGAATACGAAAAAAATAGTCACGGGACTTAAATCCAATATGGCGGACGTCCAAGATGGCAGACAGGCTATTTGAAATGCACCCCTGTGATATGGATATCAAATGAAAGGGTTTGCTATCAGGAGTACGAAAAAAATAGTCACGTGACTTAAATCCAATATGGCGGACGACCAAGATGGTAGACTGGCTGTTTGAAATCCACCCTTGTGATATGGGTATCAAATGAAAGGGTTTGCTGTCAGGAATACGAAAAAAATAGTCATGTGGCTTATGCTAGGCTAGGCCATTTATCCAATATGGCGGACGTCCAAGATGGCGGACAGGCTTTGAGGCACTTCCCGATAAGCTAGCAGGCTGAAATTTTCAGGGTAGCTTCAAATTCGATGAACAATGATAAAAATAATAAAATAATTAATAGATTTAAAAATCTAAAAACCCACGTTTTTAAATGTCCTAAAAAGAAGAAAATAACCCTACGGGGCTGAGAGAGGGGCCACTCAAAACGTGGGGGCGTATCTTTGCAAGTTACACCTACGATCTCACGTCATGTAAATATATCCCATAAATAATCCCTTATATAATATACGCCCCCACGTTTTGAGTGGCCCCTCTCTCAGCCCCGTAGGGTTATTTTCTTCTTTTTAGGACATTTAAAAACGTGGGTTTTTAGATTTTTTAGGAACCAACGTTCAACGTAACGTGAATAAACAGGGTCTTTCTTTTTTGCCATCAAGGGAAATCTGCATCCATAAGAGATACGGAAGAATTTTCTCATTTTTTTTTTCCCACGTTTTTATACACTCACTTTTCTTGTTTGTTTGTTTGTCGTTCCGGTTGGACTTTTGCAACTCAATTTTGAGGCACTTCCCGATAAGCTAGCAGGCTGAAATTTTGCACACGCTCTGAGTTCTGATGACAATGCATGACTAGCTAAGAAACGTCATAACAAATCCAATATGGCGGCCTCCCCAAGATGGCGGACTGGCTGTTTGAAATCCACCCCTATGATATGGGTATCAAATGAAAGGGTTTGCTGTCAGGAGTACGAAAAAAATAGTCACGTGACTTAAATCCAATATGGCTGACGTCCAAGATGGCAGACAGGCTATTAGAAATGCACCCCTAAGATATGGATATCAAATGAAAGGGTTTGCTGTCAGGAATACGAAAAAAATAGTCGCGTGACTTAAATCCAATATGGCGGACGTCCAAGATGGCAGACAGGCTATTTGAAATGCACCCCTAAGATATGGATATCAAATGAAAGGGATTGCTGTCAGGAGTACGAAAAAAATAGTCGCGTGACTTAAATCCAATATGGCGGACGTCCAAGATGGCAGACAGGCTATTTGAAATGCACCCCTTTTTTTTTTTTTTTTTTTTTTTAGCGTGGTAAAATCATCAAATGAGTCCTCCCACCCCGGGCAGGGCGGGAGGGACTGTCAGACTTGTACTGACTAAAATCCACGGTGTCCCTCAATAGCCTTTTATGCTCCGGGGTCACGGCAATGAGATAAGTCCCGCGACCCCGGCAGGCTTTGGCCCTCTTGGGCGGGGCCCCGTCATCGTGCTGACGCTCTTTGAGGCGCGCGTGGAAAATGCACCCCTAAGATATGGATATCAAATGAAAGGGTTTGCTGTCAGGAGTACGAAAAAAATAGTCACGAGACTTAAATCCAATATGGCGGACGTCCAAGATGGCGGACAGGCTTTGAGGCACTTCCTGATAAGCTAGCAGGCGGAAATTTTCAAGGTTGCTTCAAACCCGATGAACAAAGATAAAAATAATAAAATAATTAATAGATTTTAAAAAATCTAAAAACCCACGTTTTTAAATGTCCTAAAAATAAGAAAATAACCCTACGGGGCTGAGAGAGCGGCCACTCAAAACGTGGGGGCGTATTTTTGCAAATTACACCCACGATCTATTACACGTCATGTAAATATATCCCATAAATAATATACGCCCCCACGTTTTGAGTGGCCGCTCTCTCAGCCCCGTAGGGTTATTTTCTTATTTTTAGGACATTTAAAAACGTGGGTTTTTAGATTTTTTAAATTTTCCCCACGTTTTTCCCGTTTTTTTATATACACTCACTTTTCTTGTTTGTTTGTTTGTTTGTCGTTCCGGTTGGACTTTTGCAACTCAATTTTGAGGCACTTCCCGATAAGCTAGCAGGCTGAAATTTTGCACACGCTCTGAGTTCTGATGACAATGCATGACTAGCTAAGAAACGTCATAACAAATCCAATATGGCGGCCTCCCCAAGATGGCGGACTGGCTGTTTGAAATCCACCCCTATGATATGGGTATCAAATGAAAGGGGTTGCTGTCAGAAATACGAAAAAAAATAGTCTCGTGACTTAAATCCAATATGGCGGACGTCCAAGATGGCAGACAGGCTATTAGAAATGCACCCCTAAGATATGAATATCAAATGAAAGGGTTTGCTGTCAGGAATACGAAAAAAATAGTCACGTGACTTAAATCCAATATGGCGGACGTCCAAGATGGCAGACAGGCTATTTGAAATGCACCCCTAAGATATGGATATCAAATGAAAGGGTTTGCTGTCAGGAATACGAAAAAAATAGTCACGTGACTTAAATCCAATATGGCGGACGTCCAACATGGCGGACAGGCTTTGAGGCACTTCCCGATAAGCTAGCAGGCTGAAATTTTCAGGGTAGCTTCAAACCCGATGAACAAAGATAAAAATAATAAAATAATTAATAGATTTTAAAAAATCTAAAAACCCACGTTTTAAAATGTCCTAAAAATAAGAAAATAACCCTACGGGGCTGAGAGAGGGGCCACTCAAAACGTGGGGGCGTATCTTTGCAAGTTACACCCACGATCTATTACACGGCATGTAAATATATCCCCTAAATAATCTCTTAAATAATATACGCCCCCACGTTTTGAGTGGCCCCTCTCTCAGCCCCGTAGGGTTATTTTCTTATTTTTAGGACATTTTAAAACGTGGGTTTTTCAAATATACCTGTGAAGATATTTTATCAACCGAGACCAGACACATCTACTAAATGTCAGGTACCGCCATAACTTATGCCAGTGCAATCACACTCGATACGTCTCGCTATATCATGCATTAACACCGGATTGCAGACGGCGAGAACACGAATATTGCATCGAGGATACGGATAAAATATTTTTATAGCCTACGGATATGGAGTAGATATCAAACAGCGCTTTCTTGAGGAAACTGGGGAAAAGATCTTGGAAGAATATTATAGCTTATCTATTTCTAGATAGAATTCACTTTTCGTTAAATGCTTTATTCAATCTTTATTTATGCTTTGACTGTTGTTTGATACTACTACTTTGGTACTTTCTAAGTGTTAGCGACGAATAATAATCGCATCAAGCAATTATGTAAATATGTAGTAATTAGAAAGATTAGGCTAGTTTGAGCAATAAAACTATTGTTATTATATTTAATAAGGATTGGGTAAATGTAGAAATGTGCATTTTATAAGTACCTTCAAATATATTGATAATTTGGTTTGTTTTTTATTTTTCCCACCTGGTGTCTCTGCTGATGCCACAAAGTAAACCCATAGTAGGGTAAACATAAAAATGCACATTTTACATACACCGTCAAGTAAGTTGAGAAACTGTGTTGTCCCGAAAAAGTAAGCAAAGTGTTAGGTAGACGTAAAAAGTGTAAATTTTACAAATACCCTCAAAAACAGTGATAAATAATTGTAATTCCAATTTTTGGCACTTGGTGTCTCTGCCTGTAGGTTGATGCAAAATTGGTTTTTTGTCATTTTTTGGGTCTAGAAATTAAGGTTTTTATAAGGTTTTTATGTAATTAGATAGACTAAGTTAACCCCTAGGCTATAAGATAAATTGTAAAGCAAAAGGGGAAGGTTTACCATAGAAAACTGCCAAATTAAGGTTCCCCATACAAAGTCGCATTAGTGCCGTGTGCAAAAATGGATTGCTCTGATTGGCTGAAGGAAAAATATTAGGGTCGTGTGCAAATTTTAAGGGTTCTGATTGGTCAGAGCTCTGTATAAAAAAGGGGTAGTTTTCTATGGCATTCATTCCGAAAACCAGCAGTATTATAATAAACAACAAGTAAGAAAGTACTCCGGAGTCTTATTAGCGCCGAACCTACTTTGAAGCCTTCAGTATCTACCGCCAGCGATCCTACGAGTGCAATAGTCTATAGTGGTCCTTCGAGAAGCCGGATCGGGTTCAAGAAAACTGAAGATGCCTTCTACAAGATCAGGATCAGTGCAGTCCAAGGCTACGGGAGAAAGTACTTCGTCGGTCGACGGGAGTGCAAGCACGCCAAGTGAATCTACAAGCGAGGCGACTACGAGCGCGTCAATTACAAGTCGGTCAACGCTCACTAGAAGATCGCCGCCGCCTAGCGTACGAGCCCACCAGTCGTCTATTCGTCAGCAGAATACTGCCGGGAGGGAATCAGCATCGGGGGGAGCGACTCGCACCGCGCCCCTAGCCAGCACCGTGGAAGAGGAAGTTGAAGCGTCTGATCCCGCACGCCGAGAAGAAAGCCACAACACTACGCGGCAGAACCCAGATAGAAGTGTTGCTGTGAAGTTACGTCGAGATGAAGGAAGTGTACCGACGTCAATAGATGGGAGTCTGCAGCAGCCTCGCCCTAAGAAGCCGACCCGCGAAATAGACACGCAGTCCGTCCGCTCGTCGCATAGGAAGAGAGCAGAAGCGCAAGCAAAGTTAACAGTGGCGCTAAGGGAATTGGAATTGGCAGAAGCGCGATCAAGAGTGGCTCAGGCTGAACTAGAACTAGCAACAGCAGAGTCAGAAGAAGAAGATGGTGCCGGAGAAGAGATGTACGAGCAAACTCAAGAAGTCGAGAGGTGGTTCATCCAATCTGGGGTCAAGCCTAGCAATAGTAGGCCGACTGAAACTGAAGAAAAGAAGAGTGACATCCACGAGTTAGCCCAAGTCATCGTCAAGCTGTCAGAGAAGTCACGTGACGTCGCAACGCCGAAGCACTTCGAGCTCCCTCACTTCAGCGGGTCCTGTGAAGAATGGTTGCCGTTCAAGAGATCATATGAAGACGGGGCTGCCTCCTTCAGCGACGCACAGAACTTAGCGCGCCGCAGAAGAGCAATTCAAGGTGCAGCCAGAGAAGCCGTCCAGAGCCTGCTGTTTACAGCTGAAGATCCACGCGAAGTACTCAGGGGATTAGAAGCCAGATTCGGAAGACCTGGGGCATTGGCACTGGCAGAACTAGAGAAGATGAAGAACCTGCCAAAGGTGGGCGAGAACCCAAGCGACATATGTGTGTTCGCAAGCAGAGTGAAGAACGCCGTCCAAACCATCAAGGCATTGAAGAAGTCGCAGTACCTCAGTTCTCCTGAAACATTGAAGGCCATAGTAGACAAGATGCCACCATCAATGAAATTCCGATGGTTCGCCTACCATAGAACCAGAAGGGAGGAAGAAATTCAAGAGTTGCTACTCATCGAAGCGTTTCTAGAAATAGAAAGCGACATGTGCGGGGACTTTGCTCCACCTGAAGTGTTTTCGGAGCAAAAGAAAGGGTCTAGAAAACCTGTACATACAGTGCAAGAAGTGTCTCAAGAGAAAAATAAGAAGTCATGTCCAATCTGTGAAGAAGAGCATTTTGTGATAGAATGCAAGAAGTTTAAAGAAGCTAACATAGATGAAAAATGGGGCATTATCAAGAAGGCTAGACTATGCTTCAAGTGTCTTCGGTTCAAGCACTCAAGAATCAACTGCAAAGCTCCAGTCTGCAAGAAGTGTGGAAGATGGCATCATACTATCCTGCACTCTGAAAAACCACCAGAGTCAGCAGAAAAGAAAGAAGACAAGGAAAGCGCATCAGAAGAGACAGTCGCCTCGATCCACAACAGCAAAGGGGAAGAGAAAATTTATTTGAAGATGATTCCAGTGGATCTCTACGGACCGAAAGGCCACGCTCGTGTGCTGGCACTGCTAGATGAAGGCTCAACAGTCACACTCTTGGACGCATCAATAGCCAAGAAGATCGGTGCCGAGGGAAATAAAGAAACCCTCGCAATCGAAACAGTCGGCGGGAAAGTTATAAAGAAAGATAGTTCACAGAAGATCCAGTTGAAGATAAAAGGGGCTCATAGAAGAGACAAGAGGCCAATCATAGCAAGAACCATCGACGACCTGAAGCTTTCAGAGCAAAGTATAAGCAAGAACACGGTGAAGAATTGTCAGCATCTGAAGGCAATTGAAGAGCAACTTCTCTACGTCACAGAAAGACCCAAGCTGTTGATTGGTCAAGACAACTGGGGACTCATAGTTACAAGAAGACTGAAGAAAGGCAAGCCAGCCGATCCCGTGGCTTCTCTCACTAGCCTCGGGTGGGTGCTGCATGGATGTGAATCAGGGACGAATGCCATTGTAAACTTCATTCACCATGGCAAGTCTACAGTCGAAGAAGTCGAAGAGCAGAATTTAGAAGAGTTAGTAAGAGAGCACTTCCAGTTAGAATCGCTTGGGGTCCAGAATCGCTTGCCAACTAATGACAGCGATAGAAGAGCACTAGAAACCCTCGAGAAGACTACGAAGAGACTAGCCAGCGGTCGATTCGAGACGGGGCTCTTGTGGAAGAAAGAAGACGAGACCCTACCCAACAACTACAGACAAGCACTCCGTCGCCTAGTCAATATTGAAAAGAAGTTGGATCAAGATGAAGAAATCAAAGAGTCCTATGAGAAGCAGATCCAAAGCTTGATTGAAAAGGGATACGCAGAGAAGGTTCCAGAAACTGCGAATAAAAGAAGATTATTTTACTTACCACACTTTGCCGTCGTGCACCCAGTCAAGAAGAAGCCAAGAATAGTCTTCGACGCAGCTGCCAAGTATGAAGGAAAGAGCCTCAATGACGCCTTGTTATCGGGGCCAGACTTATTACAATCATTGTTCGGCGTGTTGCTGCGCTTCAGGGAAGGGCCAGTGGCTGTCATGGCTGATATCCAAGATATGTTTCTTCGAATCAAAGTAAGAGAGAGCGACCGAGATAGCCTTCGATTCCTGTGGCGTGGAGGTCAAAGAACGGGCAAGCCTGAAGAGTTTCGAATGTCTTCAATCATCTTCGGAGCAGCATCATCACCGGCAACAGCAATATATGTGATGAATAAGAACGCAGAAGACTTTAAGAAGACTCATCCTGAAGCGGTGAAAGCAATAGAAAGAAATCATTACATGGATGACTATCTTCAGAGTTTTACAACTACAGCTGAAGCAAAGAAGATATCAAAAGAAGTAAAGGAAATTCACGCAGTGGCAAGCTTCCATTTGAAAGGCTGGGCCAGCAACGACGCGAAGGTTCTGTCAGAAGTAGAAGATACTAATAAAGAAGACTCCCTACAACTGACGAAAGAAGAGAAGACACTGGGGCTAAGATGGCTGGTGAAGGAGGACGCGCTAGCGTTCAATGTTGGTCTGCGCAATACATCGCAAGACCTACTAGAAGGAAGAAGAACTCCGACGAAGAGAGAAGTTACAAGCGCCGTGATGTCAACCTTTGATCCCATGGGCTTCGCGACGCCAGTCTTAATACAAGGAAAGAAATTAATTCAAGACATTTGGCATACAAAAATTGGCTGGGATGAAATAATCAATGAAAACCAGAAAGAGACCTGGTTGAAGTACCTAGAAGAGGTGTCGGCGCTGATGAGACTTCGGATACCAAGATGCTTTTCACCCCGCAGTAGAAAAGGGCAACTGCACACATTCACCGACGCAAGTGAAGAAGCATACGCAGCGGTAGTCTACTGGAGGACGGTTGAACCTGGCGATAAGATTCACATCTCCATGATCGCCGGCAAAGCAAGAGTGACACCAACAAAACCAGTGTCAATTCCAAGGCTAGAACTACAAGCAGCCTTGCTTGGCACCAGGCTGGCAACCACAATAGAAAAGGAGATGGAACTTGAGGCAACAGCCCGCACCTACTGGACGGACTCCAGCACAGTACTTCAGTGGATCAAGGCAGAACCAAGAAGGTTTAAAACCTTTGTGGCCAACCGATTGGCAGAGATCGAGGAGCAGACCAAGCCCGAAGACTGGAGATGGGTACCTACTAAAGAAAACCCAGCAGACGACGCCACGAGGGGAACCCCGACTGAATTCGATTACAACGCAAGGTGGTTTCAAGGGCCGTCATTTCTCCGTCAACCAGAAGAAGAGTGGCCATACAAAGACTTTAAACCAGAGGGTACTATGTTGGAAGAAAAGAACAAGCAAAGAGTGACGGCGATAAAGGCTGAAGAGGTCTTACTCAACCTGGAGAGGTTCTCGAGCTGGGAGCGACTGCTGCGCGTGACGGCCAGAGTGGTTGCTTTCGCATGCCTCTTATTGAAGAAGACCCGTAAAGCAACCAACGCCGCCGTCCGTCAGAAGGAAGAGCCCTGGAGACCCCATAGAAGATCCCAGAAGAAGAAGACACAAATCGCCAAACTACCAGTCAGCAAAGAGAAGAAGAGGTTGTACCTGCCGCTAGAAGACGAACACTTAAGAAAAGCAGAAGAAATATTAATGAAAATAAGTCAGAATGACAGTTTCAAGTCAGATATAAGGAATTTAAAGGAAAAGAAGCCCTTGGAAAACGCAAGTCGGCTTAAGAAAATCGACGTCTACCTAAATGACGCCGATATCATTAAATTAAGAAGCAGAACAATGAAGTTTCAAGGCGAAGAAAGAAGAAAAATGAATCCTATCATACTAGATGGGAAACAGAAAATCACGCGTCTCATCATACAACACTATCACGAGAAGTTTCTTCACGGGAACACTGCCACAGTAATGAACGAGCTACGTCAGAAATATTGGATTCTAAGTTTAAGAGCGACCTTAAAGGCGGTTGCCCACAGCTGTCAGCGATGCAAGACAAAGAAGAGTTTGCCAGAAGTGCCCCCGACAGGAGACCTACCAAGCGAGAGACTGCAACATCATCAGTTCCCGTTCGCTTGCACTGCCGTTGATTACTTTGGGCCGATGCAGGTCACTATAGGGAGAAGAGTCGAGAAGCGCTGGGGGGCGCTATTCACTTGTCTTACAACCAGAGCCATTCACTTGGAGTTGGTACCCTCTCTCAGTACCAGCTCAATGATAATGGCACTGCGACGAATGGCAGCAAGAAGAGGAACCCCAAAAACCATATTCAGCGACAACGGAACCAATTTCGTTGGGGCAAGCAAGGAGCTAGAAGAGGCTGCGCAAGAAAGGGGCATCAAGTGGAAATTTATTCCCCCGGGGAGCCCAAACATGGGGGGCGCCTGGGAAAGACTCGTGCGAACAGTCAAGACTGCGCTGGCGGCAGTGCTCAACGAGAGAAACCCACCTGAAGAAGTACTTCATACTCTTATGACTGAGGTCGAACACATAGTAAACTCCAGACCTCTAACCCCAATCAGTATGGAGCCAGAAGATGAAGAAAGTCTGACACCAAACCACTTTCTACTGGGAAGATCGTGTGGAGCAATGGCGCCGGGAGAATTCGACGACACAGAGTTAATTGGGAAGCCAAGCTGGAAAACTACCCAAAGGCTTGCTGACCACTTCTGGAAGAGATGGATCAACGAGTACCTACCGCTCTTGATGCCAAGGGCAATCAAAGGGAGGCAGACAACCGACCCGAGGGAAGGAGACATCGTGTTAATAGTCGACGCATCGCTACCCAGAAACTCATGGCCTCGAGGGGAAGTTATCAAGGCGTACCCTGGGCCAGATGGGAGAACCAGAGTGCTGGACGTGAGGACATCAGGCGGAGTGCTTCGGCGACCTACACGACGGGTCATCGTGCTAGTCCCCGCGGCTTCGTCGCTTCAAGAAGATGATGTGCTGCGCACCGTGGGGGAGAATGTTAGCGACGAATAATAATCGCATCAAGCAATTATGTAAATATGTAGTAATTAGAAAGATTAGGCTAGTTTGAGCAATAAAACTATTGTTATTATATTTAATAAGGATTGGGTAAATGTAGAAATGTGCATTTTATAAGTACCTTCAAATATATTGATAATTTGGTTTGTTTTTTATTTTTCCCACCTGGTGTCTCTGCTGATGCCACAAAGTAAACCCATAGTAGGGTAAACATAAAAATGCACATTTTACATACACCGTCAAGTAAGTTGAGAAACTGTGTTGTCCCGAAAAAGTAAGCAAAGTGTTAGGTAGACGTAAAAAGTGTAAATTTTACAAATACCCTCAAAAACAGTGATAAATAATTGTAATTCCAATTTTTGGCACTTGGTGTCTCTGCCTGTAGGTTGATGCAAAATTGGTTTTTTGTCATTTTTTGGGTCTAGAAATTAAGGTTTTTATAAGGTTTTTATGTAATTAGATAGACTAAGTTAACCCCTAGGCTATAAGATAAATTGTAAAGCAAAAGGGGAAGGTTTACCATAGAAAACTGCCAAATTAAGGTTCCCCATACAAAGTCGCATTAGTGCCGTGTGCAAAAATGGATTGCTCTGATTGGCTGAAGGAAAAATATTAGGGTCGTGTGCAAATTTTAAGGGTTCTGATTGGTCAGAGCTCTGTATAAAAAAGGGGTAGTTTTCTATGGCATTCATTCCGAAAACCAGCAGTATTATAATAAACAACAAGTAAGAAAGTACTCCGGAGTCTTATTAGCGCCGAACCTACTTTGAAGCCTTCAGTATCTACCGCCAGCGATCCTACGAGTGCAATAGTCTATACTAAGTTTATCTTAGACATCACTGACATAGGTGTAATAAAACATCATGAAGAAACCTGAACCAATATAGGTAAGTCCAAAGCCATGTCAGAGGCCGGTGTCTCTCGGGCCCCCAAAGACCGGCACAATATAATTTTATCCAGCGTCATAACTATCTATGTAACAAAGGTGATCATCGGTTCAACGGTTTAGGTGTGAAAGCGTAATACTTATACAAACTCACTTTTGCATTTTAAACATTAGTTAGGATAAGAAGTAATATTGTCATTGCTTTACAAACTTAGAACCGCAAGTATTGAGTGTTAGTTTTTGTAAAGACATTAATTATAGTACAAAAAAATCATATACCTACTTACAGTTTTCTTACTAAAAATGTGTGACAAGAGAATAAATGGCTAAACAAAAAACCCCTAGTGATTTTAAACACTAGGTATCCCTAGCACCATAAAGGTAACAATCCTGCAGTCAAAACGTTGTTAGTAAAGTTTAAATTCGGATGTATCCTAGTCCAAGTATAACAAAGAAGATAATTCAATTTATCCATGTATTTATAGTTACCTATTGTAAAACGCAAACGTCTGTCTATCCGTCAGTAACGCGATAATAGCGTGAGAAGGGTCGAAACTCAAATCATTAAAAAATTGCTGACCCCGAGTTAAACTCGACGCCCTATCTCAGATCCTGTCAGGGGAAACTCGACTTAAATTACAAGGAAAACTGTCAGTAACTTCACAATGATTGGGAGTCTTTATGAAAACAACTAAGAGTGTTTTATTGTAACTGAACAGATATTTATACAGAGATATCAGCACAATATCTTGACTGCGTTCAAGAACTGTCAATGTCTTCTTCGGTAATATAAAAAAAAAATGAATAGCTGAATGTGTTGCTCAGCGTTAATCTCGAGAGCAACTGAACAGATTTCACTAATTCTTTTTTATAATATTCCTTGAAGTACGAGGATGGTTCTTACGGAGAGAAAACATTAAACATTTCTGGACATTTGATCTTACCGCTAGCCGCCTCGTGCTAAACTCACCGCTTACAGCAGCAAGGTCGTGAACGGCCGTTAAGGTGAAAGTACACTCACGGTGGTATTTTTTGTGGGTGAAAGTCCCACATAACGTAGCCTACCCCTAATGGTTAGTCCCTCCTTATGATTGGGTATGCGTTTTTTTTAGTATGGCAAAATCATCAAATGAGTCCTCCCACCCAGGGCAGGGCGGGTGGGACTGTCAGACTTGTACTGACTAAAATTCACGGTATCCCTCATTAGCTCTTTACATTTCAGGGTCACGGTAATGGAATAAGTCCCGCGACCCCGGCAGGCTTTGGCTCTCTAGAGGCCCCGCCCCGTCATCTTGCTGACGCTCTTTGAGGCGCGCGTGGAACACAAAGAGGGGTCTTACCGCTGCGATTGCGGCGTGCCCGAACCTTGGTTGCGACAGTCGTACCCTCCTTACTGCCCTGAGATCGCGCCGGACCTCTTTACCGCTGCGCCTCGACTTGTCGGAGCAGCGGGAATTCTCCCCGGTGCGGTGCTGCTCCTCCACGTGCCACTCATAGACGCGCTGGAGGGCAGTCGCCTCCAGATTGGGTATGCGTTAGGCATTTATCAGGGTTATAAAAAAAAGAAAAAAGTCGTTGCCTTTATACCTACTTAAGTTTCAACTCTGTTAACATTTACAAATCACCCACTGTTTTAGAGATTTTCTTCGATGGGATGGTTATTACCTCAAAATACATCTAATATCTCTAACAAGATAAAATTAGATTTGAAAATACAGCTGTACAAAATAAAGGTAAAAATCCAGTTTACTTGTAATAAAGGATAAAATATAAAATGGAGGAACCACCAACGCAGGTATTACGTAACTGTATTCATGTTTCCCGAGAGGATGAATACAGGCTTATAAAAGGACTAATTCTTTACTCGGGTCTTTTGATAACTTTTAAATACAGTTCATTTCATGTAAGTAAGGCATTTAAAGTTTTAGAGACCCACTTTTGTAAGATAAAAACCTACATTTTTTATGAAATGTTGACATTTTTGACATGAAGTTAAGTTTGACTAGGAAGACGTAGGGTTTTCTAATGTTATTTCATCGAAAAACATAAAATACATGATAATACGAGTAATGATGTTAAGCATAATATAATGGGGTGCTAAGACAGGAACCTCCACGTGTGCCCGTGGACTGGAGTTCCCTCTCGGATACGTCCGTGGGGAAGACCAGTTTTTCGGGCCGGTGCACCCTGGGATGAGGGCAAAAACTCTTTGCCCGTATGCCGATAGCCTGTCGTGTGAACGCTCCAACGCGTGTCCCTCTTATTAGCAGTGGTCACAGCGGCAGAGCGGGCTTGCGGACGGTGAGTAATGGGTAGCTCGCCGTCTGACCAAGGACCAAGCCCAGGTCGGTGGCGCGTCGTGTCGTGTTTCGCGCGTGCCTTCGGGGAGTTGTCAGCAAACTGACGGGGCCCCATAAGGGGCCAACTGCCTGCTGGGGTCCCGGGTTTTTCTTAACACAAGATACCGTGGCCCCGGAACGTAAAGGGCATCCGTAGGAACACGGGTGGATTTTAGTCAGTAAGAGTCTGACAGTCCCTTCGCCCCACCCAGGGCGGGAGGACTCATTTGATGATTTTACCACCTAAAAAAAGAAAAGCATAATATAGGTAATACAATCACTATTTTTTTTTTTTTTTTTTTTTTCCGTGGTAAAATCATCAAATGAGTCCTCCCACCCCGGGCAGGGCGGGAGGGACTGTCAGACTTGTACTGACTAAAATCCACGGTGTCCTTCAATAGCCCGTTATGTCCCGGGGTCACGGTAATGAGATAAGTCCCGCAACCCCGGCAGGCTTTGGCCCTCTAGAGGGGGGCCCCGTCATCATGCTGACACTCCTTGAGGCGCGCGTGGAACACAACGCGCCGTCGACCCGGGCATGGTCCATGGTCGGGTGGCGAGTTGCCCTTTACTCGCCGCCCGCATGCCCGCGCCTACGGTGGCCGGAAATCGTCCCGCGACGTCCGACGCCGTGGGCGTCTACCACTGCGGCTAATACAATCACTATAGCTATTATTAGCCCGAAAATATAAACGAGTACAACATAATAATTCCCATAGAGGAGATCCTACAATTATATCCATGAAATATCGGCCTAACTACAAGCTTTATACGAATTGGATATTATGTTGTTATTACCGTTAAAAGAAAATCTTGCTTCATTTTCTTGCCATGATCTCAAAGCTTTTTATCGTATTCACTCAAGGAATTGCCGAGGCCACTACTGCGAATTATATTGGTTTGACCTACATAATAATATCAGTGGAAACCACAACATGTATAAAAAATTACATCAGTTATTCGCCCAGTCCAATTTCCGAATTAAATTTTATAACCCTTGCATGAATAAATAAAAATACATAAAATACGGAACCATGTTCACAAAACAAATAGATATGTAGAAGGTCGGTACCAACAGCAATCGAAAAATCACGCGCACATAGGTAAGCCATACTTACAGCGAGTGCAATAAGCGCTCGCGACTGTCATTTGTTCGCGATTGCAATAATGACGCGTCTATGTGTGCGTCAGTCTGTTTCCTCCCGTTGACCTTCTGTATATTGCATACTCTGTGCCATATATGTCCGTCCTGACCCGGCTTATAAGGCACCATTCACATCAGACATTTTACGACGTCACTATTGAGCGACAAAAGATTTTATGATCGCATAAATTAAATGTGGAACTATCAATATAAAGCTTAGTTTATTGCAACTGGGAGTAAGTAATAGTTTTCTTTAATATTGCGACTGTTAAAAAGTAAATCCATTAGCTGCTTTTTTTCATAAAAAAATAGTTTGTATTTTGCAAGGAGGTAATTTGCAGTAGTGTGATTTTAAATAGGGTTAAATTGCTGTTGTTTTTTTTTCTTGTGTGGATAAATTATGGTCTTGTGCGATAATGTAAGTGGACACGAAGGCTGCCTGCCTACTTAACCACTTCTTAGTGGTTAAGTTTAGATTAAGTTTAAGATTAAAGAAATTATTATTAATGTTGCATATTTCTAATGCAACATTGACAATAATTTCTTTAAGTACTTAACGATTTTGAAATAAAAGCGGATCAACCAGATTGTAATACATTAATCTACACTAATATTACAAAGAGGATAGATTTGTATTTTTGCGTATGTATATTTTTGTATTGATTAAACTCAATAATTACTGTGCCAATTTCAAAAAAGAAATTACCATTAGAATGTAAATTGTTACATTCATCCTGAGATACATAACCCGTGCGAAGCTGGGACGGGCCGCTAGTATGAAATAAAATAAAACTATAAAGTAAATAAAAACAGAATATTATTATTCCTGCATCATTATAATAATGCAGACGTCGTTTTTTGCCTTATTTCGAAAAAGTTAGCTGTATCCATAAAAATAAAATGTAACAGTAACTGTATTTATTATAAACCCAAACAAATAATTTTATAGCTCTAAAGCAATTAACCTATACATTCTCATACCATAACTTTACGATCCTACTAAATTACGAAATCTAAACGTAAGCAAATCTCACGCGACACCAAAACATGCAGAACCCACAACCACAGCTCGAAAACGAACGAACGAACGTTAACTAGCCGTCACTCATAAAAAACTCAACATAAAAATATGCGGCGTCATTAAAATAACCGTGAAACCCCATTAAAGCTGCGACTGAATTTTCGCGGCGCCTATCACACGACGTCATTTTAATCGCAGACAGGCTTTCCAATTAGCGCAGCTTTGCCCGTCACTCATTACTGCTATAAGCCCACGAAATCCCCCAGTGTGACACAACTGTTAGGACCTCATTCCGTTCACGCGAATGCTTGATATTTTTTTAATCAAGGACCTAGCCAAAGGAAGGGAAAGTTTTTGATGTAGATTCATTTGTCACAAACATGTCACGCGTATGTCACTTGCGAATGACGAATAGTGTGCATGCAGCCTAACAAACGGCTTTGTGCCGCCATTTTGATTCTGATTTTAAAATCACAGACTTTGTTTTGACAGTAAAAAGATTTCGATCGCATAAATTGGAATGAAATGTTTTGATAATTCAAACGTTATAAGGCTAATATTATTCA
Source organism: Agrotis exclamationis (assembly GCA_950005045.1). Taxonomy (NCBI): domain Eukaryota; kingdom Metazoa; phylum Arthropoda; class Insecta; order Lepidoptera; family Noctuidae; genus Agrotis; species Agrotis exclamationis. Next base: position 17,841,461 of record OX465436.1, read on the forward strand.
AAAATTGTAACGTAAAATACTGGCAATATTTGCATGGAATTATTTAAGACATCAGTCGCAGGCTGCGCATAGAATTTAATGTTCAAAATGTAAAATCAAAATTAAACGTTTATTATACATTTAAAGCGAGCGAGCGCGCGAATGAACTGGCAGCTTTAGCACTTATTGGTCGAAATCAAATTGAAATAAAACTTAATTGGCGCGAATTAATTCAAATCCTATAATATCGTCGCGCTGTTAATTCACTGAGTTTATTATGGCTTGTTTAATGGTAGTCGAATAGTTTAAAGTTATATTGCTCAATTGCCTTTTGTGAGTCGAATTTCATTACATTGTATTAACATGGTGACTTTGACTTTAATGGAGGACTGTGTGGAAAGTTTTGAGTGCATATTTGAGCGTAGAGATTGATAGCCATCCACTTTAATACTCCAATAGTTATTTTTAGGGTTCCGTACGTCCAAATACAAAAACGGAAGCCTTATGGGATCACTCGTGTGTCCGTCTGTCTGTCGCTTACAGTCAATAATCTCCGAATCTACTAGACCGATAAAATTGAAATTTGGTACACATATCAATTCCTGTGACCCAAGCACAGAGGTGTGACGTGAATAGATGAAATCTGTATATGGGTGGTAATTTTTGGGCCCCCCCAAGAAGGGGAACCTAAAATAAAAAACTTGAAAACTGCATCGTGTGACATATCAAATGAAAGGTCTTGTTGAGAAGATCTTAAATATATTTTTTTGTAATTTTAAAATAAATTGTTTCCAAGTTATTCATGAAAATAGACGAAAATTGACCATCTCCCCCCCTTATCTCCGAAACTACTGAACCTAAAATTTTGAAAAAAATACTGAAATTACTTTTCTACTTATAGATTATAGGAAAAACTATAAGAAGTCTATGATATTAAAATTACAATTGTGATTACATCACTCAATGTAATCACAATTGTATTCACAAGTCAATGTATATTTACACAGACCACAAAATAAATTGAACTAAGAACAGGAGAAACATAATTGTTTTTTTTTTTTTTCATTTTCAATAAAGATAATATTAGCTCTCTGCCTCAGTCTGAAGACATCCAGAAGCAAAGATGAAACTTAAGATGAATAAAGATTAGGAAAAAGGAACTGGAACTTACGAACCCAGTTGAAACTTTGTGGTTCAGGAATAAATCAGTAGAATTGTCCCAAAAAAAATAAGTACTACCCTTGAAGCTATTCGAAATAGAGCTAACTTGTTCTCAAAGAAAGATCTAATAATTGCTATTAGTTTAAAAAACTAAAAAAAAACGCTTTTAGCACGCACTAAAAATTACAATCTTCGTATTCCTTTCATTCGGGTTGAATTTGGAGAAAATGTCATTTCGCATTATTTTCAGCAAACCCTTTCATTTTATACCTAAATCATAGGGTGTACAATAAAAATGCTGTGTTAATAAAGGCAAAACTTATTTAATAATTAAATCACTGGGATCTTTGTGTGGATCGTACAATGGTGCAGAGCCAAGAGGAGAAGAGTGGCGATGTTGCCAGTATGAAATTATAATTTAAATTTTTACCATAGGCAATTGAGATTGACTATTAAATAAATTACAAAATATTATTATATGTTTGATATTGAATCGAACATAGTTGCGCGCGCAAGAAGTTATACAAAGAAAGAGTCATTATAACCCAGCAAATAAACTTTAAGAAAGAAAATACACAAGTACACAGTTATAAACTTAACAAAATGAATTTTACTTTAAATTAATTAACTATACAAACTTTAGAACTTTACTTTAGAAAAATCTATAGTCTGAAATAGCTCTATACAATCAAAACAATATAAGCAGAATGACTGAAAATGTTTACGCCTTACTCTATTAATGAAAGAATGTTATAGATGAAAACAATTTAGCAACTTAATTAATATACATACCTATGTAATATTGCTTAATAACTAACTTAAGTCTATAAAGGACCCATGAAGTAGGGTACGTGCCTTATATAAATTATGGAAAAACACATTTACATCAAAATGAAAGTTAGATCCCTAAGCATTTTTAGTAAAACCAACTATTCAAACAAAAATAATACAGTAGGTTTTAAGCAAAACCAACTATTCAAACTAAAATAATACAGTAGGTTTTGAGCATAACATAAATAAGAGCAATTTTAAACAATAGGAAGAGGGCACAACTTTGATATAGATCTTACAAAGGTTTTGTTCTTACATTTAACTTCAGCAACTCTTACATTTTTATCATTGCCAGGAAACACTTTTACAATGCGAGCCAGTGGCCACTCTAGCGGAGATGAATTTACATTTTTTATCAAAACAATATCACCTTCTTTCAAATTAGGAACATTATATTTCCACTTGGGACGGTTCTGCAACTGTGTTAGGTAATCTGAAACCCAAGTTTTCCAAAAGTCTTGCTTTAATTTTGTAACCAGCTTCCAAAATTTTAAACGATGTGACGGAATTTCCGTCAGATCTACTTCGGGGTAACTAGTCAAAGCAGTCCCAATAAGGAAGTGTCCAGGCGTTAAATATGCTCCTTCCTTAGGGTCTAGGGAAAGCAGGGGCCGGGAGTTCAACACACCTTCTATTTGAACTGCAACAGTATTGAATTCTTCATAAGTCAAGCACAAGATACCAACAACTCTTTTAAGGTGGTGCTTGACGCTCTTAACACCTGCTTCCCATAGCCCTCCAAATTGAGGTGAATAGCTAGGTATAAACATAAACTGAATATAATTATTTTTACAAAATTTATAGACCAACTCCTTATGAGTCTTTGAATTATTCAATTCGTAAAGCTCATTTAATTGATTTTGTGCTCCTTTAAATGTTTTTGCATTATCGCAAAAAACTTTTGTGGGCATCCCTCTCCTAGAAATAAAACGGTTGAAACATGCCAAGAAATTTTCAGTTGTCAAGTCTGATACTACTTCTAAATGTATTGCCTTAGTGGCAAAACAAACATATAGTGCAATATACCCTTTAGTTACTAACGGTTTTCGAATCCTAGCAATTTTCATGCTAAATGGACCGCAAAAATCAATGCCAACATACTGAAAAGGCCTGGTAGCGGTGACTCTAGCTGTAGGTAGAGAGCCCATAAGTTGCTTTGCAGTTTCTGCCTTCAAACGAATGCATTTTAAACAACGGTGTACTACCTTTTTAACCTCCCTAATGCCACTTATAATCCAATACCTCTGTGAGAGCGAACTGAGTACTAATCTAGCGCCAGCATGCAACAATCTGTGGTGCTCTCTTTCAATTATCAAGGAAGTGATATGACAACTCTTAGGGAGAATAGCAGGGTGCATCTTATCTTGTGGAATGTCTGCATTCTGCAACCTACCGCCAACACGAAGAATACCAAAGGCATCAATAAAGGGAGACAAACTAGCTATGTTTGACTTTACTTTTTTACCAGATAATAATTGATTAATTTCTTCCGCAAAATAATACTTTTGAACACAGCGAATTATTACTAATAATGCATAATGCCATTCATTAGTGCTCAATGCAGAGTCTTTCACTTTATGTTTTTTGGAAATATTATTATAAAATCTATAGATGTACACAATGACAGCTTGAAGTTTATTAATATTAGAAAATTTATTAAATAATTCAAAATCCACTGGCTCTACACTATGTGCAAAGCAAGGGATTGCCTCTTGGTCCAGAAATTCTGGTTCCTCGAAATTTTCGAGAACATGGATTCCATGCTGGTAAGTTGGATCCGCTAACCCTGGCGCACCATGCCACCATAGAGCTCTATTCTGTAAGCCTTGCGGATCTACACCACGCGAGAGCAGGTCAGCGGGATTATCAGCCGACTTCACATGAAACCAAGAGGATTTATTCGTCAATGACACAATTTGTTTAACTCTATTATTTACATAGGTGTTAGCCTTTATTTTTTGAGATGTTATCCAGGCCAACACAATTTGTGAATCAGTGTACAAGAAAACCACGTGAGGGAATCTAGAGTTAAGTACCTTGCTCACTCTATGTACCAGCTGTGCCAGCAATAAAGCGCTGTTCAGCTCTAGCTGAGGTATTGTCAGCTTTCGCGATAGAGGAGCTACACGGGATTTTGAGCATAAAATATTACTATTTACGGTGCCATCTTTTTTAACAACTCTAAGGTAGAGGCAGCAACCAAATGCCTTCAATGAAGCGTCAGCATAGCCTACTAATTCTATTATGCAAGAATCATGGCACTGAATGTATCTAGGAACCGAAATTTTGCCCATTAATTTTAAATCAGTAATAAACTTTGTCCACAGCTGCAAGTAGGTGTGTGGTAGAATGGTATCCCAATCAATCTTTGCAGACCAAATTTTCTGCATTATTAATTTGGCCCCTACAATAATTGGACCTATTAGACCCAAGGGGTCAAACATTTTACCAATATAACTAAGTACCTTTCTTTTGGTATTTAAATTGTCCTCACAATGTGGGGTTTGAAAGTGAAAATTATCTAAATTAACATCATATTTAAGTCCTAGCGTTTTGACAATATTATCATTATTGAGATCTACATCATCAAAGAATCTACGCTCTACAGGAATACTATCCAGAACAGAAGGTAAGTTTGAGCACCACTTATGCAATCTAAAATTACCTAAATTAAGTAGCTCTACCAATTGGTCTCTCAAAATGGAGAGCTGCTGTACATCATCACACCCAGATAGTACATCATCAACATATGTATTTTTAAACATAGCATTAGCGGCAAGAGGATACTTATCACCATACCTATTTGCTAACTCTATCAAACATCGGGTGGCCAAAAAGGTAGAGGCTTTCATACCATAAGTTACGGTTTGTAACTGCAAGCAAGCTATAGGCTTACCTGGGTCATCCCTCCACAAGATGTTCTGAAGACTTCTATGGTCTGAATTTATAAAAACACATCGGAACATTTTTTCAATGTCACATATTAAAATGTAAAGGTATGACCGAAATAAAAGGAGGATATCAAATAGTTCACCCTGCACCACCGGCCCCTTCAGCATTACATCGTTCAATGAGATCTTGTTTTTACTTTGCATACCACCATCAAAAACCGTCCGCAACTTCGTGGTTTTGCTCTCCTCATTGAATACAGCATGATGGGCTAGAAAGTAAACAGAGCCACAATTAATATCATATGAATTGATGTCTACCTCCTTAGCATGTCCCATCGCGACATACAGGTCAATGAACTCCTTATACTGTACAAATAATGCAGGATTTTTTTTAAGTTTTCTTTCCAACGATAAAAAACGCTGCCAAGCAACTGAGAACGAATCTCCAAGTTGTAACTCATTTTTAGGGGTGACTAGAGGTAAATCAACATAAAAAGTTTTATCTTTCAACTGTACAGACTGTTGAAAACTAGCTTCTGCCTTTTCAGCCTCATCCGACACCTTTGCTATAGACTCAGGAAAACTCTCAGATAACCAAAACTTTTCCATCACATTTTCTAACTTGTTTTCATCACAGATAGCCGTATTCGATACTATATTGTAACACAAAGTCTGATTACAAACATTCACCCTGCCGGCAACAACATAACCAAATACAGTATTTTGCAATGTAGGACCATCTAAAATTTTAAAACTATTATTCAACAATGAATTAAAATAAATGTCTGCACCCAACAATATTGATATTTCCAATGGAATGTTGAAGTTATTATCTGACAGCTGAACTTCCTTGGGAATATTTAATTTAGTAACATCAATAAATTGCTGCGGCAGAGGTGTAGTTATTTTTTCAACAATATGGCAGTTAATATTGAATTTAATATTTTCATGTTGACATGAATTAATGCAGAAACTGACAACTTTATTTAATTTGGTGGCCCTGTTGCCTACTCCAATAATATTGGTATCCTGCAAGGTGGGTGTCAACCCTAATTTATGTACTAAAGAGCTTGTCACAAATGAGGCTTGGCTACCACTATCGAGCAATGCCCTAACCTGAATGTCTCGACCGTATTTGTCAGAGACTTGTACCATAACAGTAGGTAATAAAACATTGCATGGTGACGCATTATTATTATTGGAAAATAATGATACAGGAGCCTCCTCCTTTTTATCTTCACTATGCAACAATGAATTATGTGAGCTTTTACACACTTTACATTTAAATTTATACTTGCAGATTTTGTCTCCATGTGCTCGCAAACAAGTGGAGCACAATTTATTTTCTTTTACAAAGGACAGACGAGTCTCTATAGGGACCATCTTAAATTTGGGACATTTAAAAATAACATGATCATTTTTATCACAAAACTTGCACAAACTTTGTGCCTGTGAAGAGACATTTGCAACCTGCATTGTAGATTTAGAATTAATTTTAAATGGAACTGTATCCTCCAGCGCCATAGCACGCTTCTCGAGGAAGTTAATAAATTCTTTAAGAGTCGGAATCTTACTAACATCCCGCTCCAAATTAAATGCCCTTTTAGTATAAGGGTCTATTTTCTTATAAAGTACACAAATTATTATATGATCCCAGTGTTCAACAGGTTCCTCTAAGTTTTTTAGTGCATGTAATTGCTGATTTAAATTAGAAACTAAGGCCCGAAGACCAGATGCAGTACATTTCTGCATTGACGGCATGTCCAAAACTATATCTAAATGACCAAAAATCAACCGGGTTGGATCATGATAGCGTTTCTCTAATAATAGTAAAGCTTCTTTATAGGATTTATTGATGAGTGGCAAGTTTATTATAACTGCCAATGCTTCATCTAGAAGGTATTTTCTTAAATAGAATAGTTTTTGGACATCCGTCAACGAATTATTATTGCCAATCACCGCTATAAAGAGGTCATGGAATGGTTTAAACTTGGTAAAGTCTTTGCCATTAAACGTAGGGATTTCAACAGTGGGTAATTTAGAACTAGAAACACATGTTGTCTGAAAAGATTCCGTTTTGGAAATTACCTTTATAGTCTCATTGATCTTCGCCAATGTTGTGAAATATCTCTCCTCAAATTGTCCCACATCTTCCGTATCTTTGTCATCCCCACTTAGAATATCCAGTTGGACACTCTCGTACTGCGTTAACGCCGACATTAGCTTCTCCTTCCGTGCCGCAAGGAGATCTACCGTAGCAGAGGCTAAATTTATGGGGTCGTTCACATAGTTCTCGATCCGAGTTAGTGTAGCCTTACACTGGGTGCGTATTAACTTAAGCTTTTTTAAATCCGCCATTTGGATAGCTGAAAACCCTAAACAATAGCACTATCACTTCACTTTTTAGCAGAACACAAACTTTTTAGCACTTTATAAACTTTCGGATCACAACAAACAACAACAGGTGAAACGTCAGCTGTCAACGTTGAAGGTTGAAGTGTCAAACTCAATTGACGTTAGTGATGTCAAAGTCGAGTGACGTATCGACGCTGCCAACACCAGCCCGTGATAGCACTAACTCGTCGATATGGATTTTTTCACAATTTCGGTATAGTGGGTACTTTTGCATCCATATACCAAATACAGCAAATCCGCCGAATTTCTTTGTTTTTCCTTCTTTGGAATGCTGATGATGCTCAACAAACGCAAACTGTGCGTTTTCCTTCGCTGAAATAGACTGATATCACCCAATTTGGGTGAAATTCCGGCGCGCAACCGACACTGTCAGCGCACAACCACGCCGGCCAAACTTGCCGAATCAATGCAAATTTTACAAAATAAACACTCACTGATTATTCGAAGGACCACAAACAGCATGTACAATAAAAATGCTGTGTTAATAAAGGCAAAACTTATTTAATAATTAAATCACTGGGATCTTTGTGTGGATCGTACAATGGTGCAGAGCCAAGAGGAGAAGAGTGGCGATGTTGCCAGTATGAAATTATAATTTAAATTTTTACCATAGGCAATTGAGATTGACTATTAAATAAATTACAAAATATTATTATATGTTTGATATTGAATCGAACATAGGGCTACATTTCAAATAGCTAATCTGCCACCTTGGGACGGCCGCCATGTTGGATTTAGGTCACGTGATAATTTTTTTTCGTATCCCATTCAGCAAACCCTTTCATTTAACTTTCGGGCGCTTTTCGAACACCGTGTGTACCCATATCATGAGGGTGCATTTCAAATAACCAAACCAACATCTTGGATGTCCGCCATGTTGGCTTTAAGTCACGTGACTATATTTTCGTATTCCTGACAGAAAACCCTTTTATTTGATACGCATATCATGGGGTTGCATTTCAAATAGCCTTTCCGCCATATTGGATTTAAGTCACGTGACTATTTTTTTCGTATTTCTGACAGCAAACCCTTTCATTTGATACCCATATCATGGGGTGGATTTCTAACAGCCAGTCCGCCATCTTGGGAGGGCCGCCATATTGGATTTGTAATGACGTTTCTTAGCTAGTCATATATTGTCATCAGAACTCAGAGTGTGTGCAAAATTTCATCCTAATCGAAGACCGGGAAGTGTTTCAAATTAAGATTCAAAGATTTTCATACATACATAGTTAAAAGTGAAGCTAATAAAAGCGTGTTAAAAAGATGTAAATCCAAAAAAAAGTTGAATATAAATCAACTTCAAAAAATTTGAATATTTTATCTCAAATTCATTCACTATCACCTGCCTTCACCCAACCACGAGGCGAGAAGCATCTCATTAGACGAGCCCGATACGTGACCTGGCTCTGGCATGTATACGTTCATGTATATTATATACATACAACATTTATATACATATACGTGTGCTACATCGTGTATACAGCTGTCTCTTGCAGCTGTCAGCTGTATGGAGGAACGTTTTGTTTAGTTAGGAAATATTTAGTTGCTTCTTGTAGAGCAAAAGGTGATACAAGGAGGTGTTTTGGGATTTTGGCTATCGTTAGTCAAAAGTAGTGGTGGCTTATGAGTTACGAGCCCAGGTGGCCTACCATGAACTGTTAACGCGATCCAGTTTAGGCTGTGGGAAAGAGATGGCGCTAGATGACTTGTATAGCTCTGTCTCTTTCCCACAACCTAAACTGGATCGCATTAAGAGCTCGTGGTAAGGCCCCTGGTGCAGCCAAACGCATTATATTTGTGATATTTATTTCATCACCATGCAATGCTCTCAAAACGGTGAAGGAAAACAACGTGAGGAAATCGCGGATATCTTAAAAACAAAAAATCAAAGACATGTGACATCGAGCAAGAAACCAAACTCTTGTGGTGGATTCTAGCCAGCTCCGTCTCACGGTACATTAAAGGCGTGTGTGCATTAAACGTCATGACATTAGGCCAATTTTATTCTTACTGGACTTACGTTTTTTTTTTTTTTAAATTTAGTATAATTATTTTTACACTATGATTTGCCAGACACTTGTCTCCCTTCCCGTAGAGGGACAAAGCTGACTTATTTTCCCATTTTTACGTCTAGGCTCTTAGGGCGGCTGCGCAGCAATTTTGTACCTATGTGTTTTCGCACACAGCTTTCACGCTGTACAACCACGAATTCAATGGAAACTCTAATCCCTCCGGATCAGCCTGGGAATTCTATTCCAGTCTCTGCGAGCAATAATTTGATGAACTAACCTTTTCTTTACATTATAAGCTGTTACTCTCTACGGGCTTACCTGTTGAAATAATAAAAAAGATACATTAATAGAAGAATCATAAGTTTATACGAAACATACACTAAATATAGACAGAAGTTTTGATTTAAGGCTTTGCCAAACATAGAGCAAGGCGTGGCGCTTGCGTCAAGTCGTCACATAAAACACCTCAAGCTAGCACCAACGTTTAGCTGGACTTTTATATATTTTCATAGTAAGTAAGTACGCCAAGGTCACGCCACGGTCACGCCACGCTAACGTCACGCCACGCCGAGCTCGGAATTTGGCAAAGCCTTTATTATTTGGTCTTCTTTTTAAAGGATAAACTCAAAAACTTTGTGGAAATTGAACTTTATATTGATAAAGTTAAAATATCAATAAGTAACATAGCGGTACTGTCTTATCAGGTAACCGTGGCCCCGGAACGTAAAGGGCTATTGAAGGACATCGTGGATTTCTGTCAATACAAGTTTGACAATCCCGCCCTGGATGGGAGGACTTATTTGATGATTTTAACACGTAAAAAGTAAAAATAATAGGCTATATTAACCTGGGCTCAATTCCTGAATCGAAAAAAAGGGCTTATTGACTTTTTCTCTTACAATTTCTCAGGAGCAGCCTGGATATTGGAAGTTGACGGTATGATACCCTCGTGTCTCAGAAAGTACATAAATCCGCAACAATGTGAAACCAGGATATATACGTCGCTATATACAAAATTATTAAACTTAAACTTTTAGATTCCAAACAAACGGTAAGTTCAACAACAAAATTATTTAATTCATCTAAATACCAGAAACTAAATTTTGTACACATACCTACTAACCAAACACGAAACGACCATTCCGTAGTCACGTTTCAACTACAATGTAACCGAAAATGTCGGTTAACACAGTCGGACATTGTCGCTTAGTGTGCAAGCGGCCTTATAACCCTTAATTGTGCACAGAATTAGCTGCGCATGGTATAACAACGCGCAGGTGTTACGTGCGTGTAATTGTGCGCACATGTTGATAACATTGCATGGCACTGTAAACACGTTCTTCATTTAGTGTGTTCATGTGTATGCAAGGTATTTGGATTGGGATATTGTCGTGGTTACCATTTAGTGATGAGGATGGTAAATAAAAACTTACTATGCGACAAAATTTACAGGGAACCCGTCGGTAATTATAACTAGAAAATAACGTTTAGAACTAAATAAAATAGTTGGAGAATTCATTTTAATTGATATACCTATGTTGTCTTTATTCTCTTAATGTTCTTTTCATATTATGATATGAGCGTGTAGGTGTTAAAAAAATATGACGTCACAATATTAGTAGCGTCTTTAAAATCAGTAAATTTGTCGCGTTGTAGTAATACCAACAAGTCAAATGGCTGCAATTTTCAGTACTTAAATATCTTAAGGCCTCCCCTTTAGACGTGGACGTCCTATGGCTGAGATGATGATGATGAAATATCTTTATTACAGTAAGACTTTTTATAAGGGCTCCATTGACTCTTTCCTTCACAACAAAGAATTTTTCTTTTCCTATGCACAATTTTGCAAAAGCCCAGCTAATTTAATGCATCTTTTTTTTGTTTTTATAATTATATAGGTATTTAGCTTTACATCATCTCTTCTCAAACCCAAAATAGCATCATACACGAAAAAAACCTTCATTAACATAAAAAGGTAAAATTCAGCAAAATAATTAATTTTAATTCCGCATTGTACAACGGGGCTTACGTCTGCAGCGGGAGGGTTAGTGACCCGGGCATAATGTATACTGCCAGCACCGTCAAGCTTGCCACGAGCCACTTCTCTTGCTATTACTTATTATTTTCATGGATACCAGTAAATTGTTCACGTTCCTTGTATTATGCTCAGAAAAGGCTGTGTTTTTCATGTTGTTACTTTTGTTCTTGTACTAATTTGTCTCAGCTTATTTATTCTCACGAATAAAATTGTCTCTTCTGCGTCCTCTAATTGTATACTTTCGTGTAAGCTTGTATATAGTTTCACCTGTCCGTTATCTTTAATCAAATCTTGCAAGTTAAATTTGATCCACTTGCCGGTTTCCGATTGAGCTGAAATTTTGCACGTATGTGTATATTACGTAACAATGCAATATTTTGATAACATGGAGCTGTTCTGATGATGGAGCTGGAAGGTGGCCATAGGAACTCTGTAATGAAACGCCGCAAACTCATCGAGATAAGACTCGGATTCCTCTTAACGAGTACTTTGTCTATCGTAAGTATTTTTTTAACAATAAAGGTTTGTTTTTAAAAAGAACATAGTTTTTTAAATGACTAACTTGTTTATCTTTAATGGCACTTACTGTGACGTAACGTAATGACTGTAATTCTCACACAACTTTCAAATATAAAAATTGACAGATATTACTGACTAGAACTTTGCCTATAGCCTATATCTGATCGTTTTCGGGCAACGGCACATCAGGCTTCCTGTAATAGTGGTGAGGGATTTTAGGATAACGAGCCGATACCTGTTCGTAAAGCTTGCAATGTAGAACTTTAATCAAATACTTTAACAGTCCGAAAAATAGATATAAAAATAGATTTGAGCCGTATTTTTCATTTTGTTACGTAATCCGAAATTGAAAACCACAAAAACTTTATTAGGTATATTATATCGTTTTATCTTTGTCAATTATTGATTGATTTTTTATAAAAAGGAAAAATACATATACATTATTTTTCAATACTCTAGCTGAGAGACTAGAATAAACATATTTTCAATTTGTTTGTGCTGTAAACTACCCTGTTAGTGATTGTATTTTGTATGTTAAAAGAAACGACGCAAAAAAATAAGAATATTATAACCAAAACTTCCTTGTGGTAGCTTTATAGAGCCAGTTTCCTTTATCCCCCATTTAAACTCCTACCTTCTGCACAAAATTTGATGTGCGTAACGAAAAACATATTCCCGTTTAACAACACCTTTATTTTTATAATCCGCATTAATTCACGGAATTTAAGCGAAAATACACTTTTTTTCGCGATTTAGGTAATGGGGTACAGTGTTTTGCAAAAGTGGTTTTCTTTTGTCTATAAATTAGTTGATATTTTATAAAGAAGGAGTCGGAATGATGATTGTGGTCTAGACATGTACGTTGAGACGACTAGCAGCTGCGATGTAAAGGATGAAAAAAAAAAAGTGTGGCACTCGGTGACTGCCGCGGTAAAGCTATTGCATAGCATTTTTTTATCAAATTATGCAATTATCATTATTTATTTATTTATTATACCTATTTTTTACTGTACTAATTAGGCTATGGTCACTTAGTCAGCCACGTCAATCAAGTGTAACGTCAAGAAACGTTCTCCTCCTCCTCCTCCCTCTCTCTCCCGTTTTTTCGTTACGTTTTTCGCGCGCGCCGAGCTCAGAGCCTGCGATAAAAGCTAAATGATAGCTATATGCAATAGCTTAAAAAACTAAAGTGAGAAGACTTCTCATTTTCTCATTGGATTCGTGCTTTTATTTTATGTGTGTTCTTTTGAATGCGTTTAGTAAGTCAGTAAGAAAAAATACACAATAACGCAATAATAAACATTTCATACTGGAGGTAACATTTCGTATTATTTTGTTGTTGTCAAAAAACTCAACTGGCAGTTAAACCAAAAATAATTGGCGCTTAGACCAAAATCTGAGTTGTCGACTGTACCGAGCTAACTTTACTCAACTTTTCACTCACAAAGTTTACTTCATTGTTTCGATACAATGTTCCCCTTTATTTAATACAGTTTTCTTCCACTGTTTGTCTAATAAAAACTTATGTAATTTTATTAGCATAATATTTGCGTGGAGGCGGCGTGTGTTGTGCGTTTACTGAATGTTTCGCTGTTTAGTTTACATAACGTTGTTTTAGCCTGTGTTTGATACATAAGTTTGTTATGTCGTGGGCGGAGCTATTTTTGGAGACACTTGTCTTTGAATGTGAAAGAATTTATTGACATTATTAGCGTGTCAATGTGAATCTGAATTGAGAGGACCTAAAATTTTGCTAAGAGTTTGTTATCCTCAGTTTATTTTTTATTTATTTTTTGCGCCATTTGCCTTCTTCAGTCTTGAGTGTGTGACTTGTTTTTTCAAAGTGGCTGCAAGCGATGGCTGAGTATGAAGCCTAGGGCTTGATATTTAAGTCGTGCAAGTAGGTTTTAATTTTTATTATTATTATTAGGACTTGTTGCACCATCTCAGAATTTCAAGTGGTATCTTATAAGAAAGCAATAGACCCGTCCGTCATGAAATTGAGGCACTAGAGTTTTCAACAGTCTGAGGATTGCAAACCTGTCGTTACGTTATGCCATTCAACCTTGCTTCCTATATCCAGATTTCGATTTATTCGAAATAATCGTGTACTAAAATGGCTTCTAATAATAATTATGTAGGTATAAATAAATCGATCAACTGTAAATAAATTAAACCGCATTTAACACATAAAACACCCATCCCCGATCAACACCACAGTCCTGCAGTTCTACGAGCAATTAATTCGAAACCACACAAATTAACATTCACACACACCGATACACCTACTAGTTATAAGTATAAACACACACTGACACATACTGCTCAGGGAGAGGATGTCCTAAATGCAACCAGAAGCGCTCGTCACATGTTTTTTGCACTTATCGCAATTCCATTTAGGGTTGTTGTAACATTTTTGTCTCCTTCTTCCATACTTCTCTTTTACTCATCATCTCAGCAGTAATTTTTAATCTGGGACAATATAGTTATTGGTGTGTAACTAGTCATAATTTTGTGTCCCTAAAAGAAAAACACAAATCCCCCTTTTTTGTGTCAGCCAGTCTGTGTATTTTCTATCTCACAGTTAAGTAACACCCTCTTCCATGTCTTCCAATCTTCAAAACTCTCATGAACTCGGAATGCATATAGTTCCAAAACTTGCAATGAAATGACAACCATAGTTTCTTCGGTCTCAAAACTTCTCTTATGATACAAAATTCACCTACGTAAATATCACAGGTAACACACCTAGACACCCACAGACACACACACACACACATGCTTCCTGTTCACAGTAGCGAGAGGACAGCCACAATGCACCCACAAACGCTCGGCCTACTGAAACTCCTGTCGGACTAAAAGGGTGACTGTTGTACAACGCATTCTAGCACTTGGTGCAAGTTATGAGAATTTGTGCATTTTGAATATTTGTGGTGTTTCGAAATTTGAAATGGTATAACATGTTTCTCATTAACCTTAAGTTAGACGCGCTTAAATAATTACGTTTAGTCGCGTGGGGTTCGTATTGACCCCAGGATTTACTTTTGACAATAAAATAGATAAAAAAGGGATTTTTTTTAACTGACTTCAAAAAAAGGAGGAGGTTCTTATTTTATATAGGAACTTTAAGAACAACATCTAAATTACCAAAACAATGTAAGTCTGTAAGAATATAACAAAATTATAAACTTCTAAAGTAGTAATCAAAATTATCTTAAATTTTTAGGCACATGAATTACACTTTTGTTATGTGTTCATTACACATAAAGTTGCATTTACAACACTTCGTTATTGTTTTTCTGTCGATAGACCTCGGACATAATGTAGGTGACAACGGCCTTTGGAACAACTTGAACTGTTTCTAGAAGTAGAAGGTTCGGTATCACTTTGAAGTCGACTAATTAAGGCGCGTCTCTGTGCAAAACGCAGCGCCAGCCGTTTTTGTGCCGTTTTTTGGAGCTATATACTCTTTAACCAAAAGAAATATCATATAAAAAAAATACGTTAGATTTCTACATAATCTTGGCTCCAAAATGGTACATTTTGTTTTTTTTTACTCTGTATAATGTTTTATTAACCGCCTCACAACGAAACCACTGAAATGACAAATATTGAAACCATGCATCTCCTCGAAAACTAACAATTATTTTGATTTTTGAACTTACACTAATGGATAGGCAATTTAATTATGAACATTATGGTGGAAATATGTTTTTTAAAAGACCAAAATTAGATTTTATAAAGATTTTATTCCAGAATCTGAGCATATTCGATAAATTATTCGTTTATCTCTGTCTCTCTCTGATTGCGCTGGGAAGGAATTGCTCAAGGTTATTTGGTCAGGGTAGGGCCTTAACGTTAGATCAACAAATGTGTCTAAAACACTCTTCCATTATTATCTACCAGTTATCAGTCTTGTACAGATATTTACTCAAATGTTGTTGTTAGATGAGTTTGTTGACCAATTAAAATGGCCTCGATAAGGCAAGATTGTGGATTCAAACTCAAATAGAGGACCTATTATGTGCAATTTATTTCATCATCATTTAAACTTAACGGTTAAAGAAAAAATCTAGAATAGACTGAAAAATTCTAGAACCAAAATGGCAAATTTTCAAAGAGCAGGTTGGTTTTTATTTGAGAAGGGTTTACTCTAGTTGTGTTTCAGACGTGACAGACACATAATATGATAGTCGACGATGGAGTGAGCTTATCGGGAAAAGCCTGTTAAAGGTGGACGCACATTTATCCGAGCCGAACACGCCGAAGGAGTCGAATTTTAAAATTCTGTATAAGAAATCTAAAAATCCTTTCGTTCGATTCGGCGCGGATAAGTGTTCGAGGTTTCATAAGATTTCATATACCGAATTCTAAAATTCGTTTCATTCGACTCCTTCGGCGCGTTCGGCCTCTATGTTTTAAGAAATTCGTGTTGTAGTGAGTTCCACTCTTTTGTTTTGAGCATTATAAAAGATAGAATTATATATTTTTATTTTTTTACAAGGTAACGAAAAATTCAGCTTTTTGAGTAGTGGTTGCGATGGCCTAGTGGTTAAGGCGTCTGGAGTACCTATCCAGAAGACGCAGGATCGAACCCTGCTCGCAACTGAAGTTTTCGTTTCTTTAAAAATATCTTTGTGATCATGAAAGATGTTTTAAATCACCTTTTAGTGTTAAGAATGCCTGTTTTTTTACGTGGTAAAATCATAAAATGAGTCCTCGGTCAGGTGGAGCGGATGGGACTGTCAGAGTCGTATTGACTAAAGAAACTTTACGGTGTTCCTTCAACACCCCTTGTAACATTTGAGGGTCACCTGTATAAACAGTCCCATGAATTATAAGATTCAGGTATCTTATAATAAAATTTTCGGTCATAGAAACCTCATCATTCATTATAACAGTCATAGCACAGTAGTAAGTTTTCTCTTCGGGCAGTTCATGACATTGTAGTTTAAAAACGGGCACCTAGCCAATATATTGAAAAGTCCATACGTTTAAATTTCCATAATTCGCCACTAGAATAATGTAGCTGACCCTGTAAAAGGTAATAAATCTAGTATTTGAGCAGATGTTTTTATTTAATTTTTAAGACGCGGACTGACTACGATTTTAATCGCTTATGACCGCGTAAACTATTGTCACCACTATGGAGCGTCAATAAGATTGAAAATTGAAAAAATGACATTTGTGTTGAAATGTGACGTAAGCTGCGAATGGGCATTTATTTTACTGCTTTTCTTTAGATTATTTAAAATATAGACATAAAATTAAATAATGGTTCGGTTAAAGTTTTAAAAAAATGGAAAACCTACTAAATTCTTAAAAAAAAAACTGTTGTTATCGCTGGAAATACAGAGATCTTCGACGTCAAAGTTTATTTTTGTGCTACAACTTCCCAATTTTTATTGGGAATATCAAACTCTTATTTATTATTCTGTTCGGTTTAAATTCTTCTTTATACCCTTCTCTGTTCACTGTATTTTTCGCGTTGCTTATTTTTATTACATTACGTCATACTCGACGTTCTAAGAAACCAATTTTTGGGAATATGAGATAAGACCTCGCCTTAAGTAAAATTTTTAGTTTTCTCATCCGTTGCCTTCCTTGCAAATTTTTCTAGTACTGGGTACTACAATACCCCAAGGTGAAATTGGGCGTCAAATTTTAAAAGATTGGTCGCGTGTCCGTTTATTAAAATAACCGTGACCCTGAAACGCAAAGGGCGACTGAAGGAGCAGGGTGAATTTTAGTCAGTAAGGGTTTGACAGCCCCTTCTGCTCCTAGGAGGACATAGAGCGATAAGACTCGTTTGATGATACTACCACCCAAAAGAAAAAAAATATTTTAAGAGCTGAAACTGACGACTGAACAAAATGGAGGCACGGGAGGTAACTTGGCAAGTAACGTATGGTCTAACCATGAAAGTCTTCTCGTGGGACTTCCTGAATAATACAATATCTTCTAATCATGCTTCTAGAAATGTAATTAAACACATTTAGCAACCATACCAACCGATGGATGCAAGTGGCGAATTGTCGTTCAGCGTGGCGATCTAAGGGGGAGGCCTATGTTCAGCAGTGGACGTCTTCCGGCTGATGATGATGATGATGATGATGAGCAACCATAAAAAAAAACTTTCAACTTACTCTAAAAAATAATTTAATGAATGCGCTCATCCCAAACACCACACACTCTAATATATAGGTCACATGCGCACTAAATGAGCACCGCCTAATGAACGTGAATCTTACAGTGGCTATACATGGTGTTCTCTCTTGTATACAGGGTGTGCGCATAATTTGATTGAGTTACAACTTTGCCCAAGTTACAAGTTTGATGAAACTCGATTAATAATTTTGTGGCAACATTGTGTTAGTCTAACCGGGTAAAGTGTTGGACTAGACAACGGGAAAACTTGGGAGTTGGAACTCCTTGAACAAAGGTAGGAGGGATTCGATTTTTGAGTAGTTTTCCGTTACGTTTGCTTGCAGACTTGTTCTGACAATCCACGGTGATCGTTCAATAGCCCTTTACGTTCCAGGGTCACGGTTAGCTGATGAGACAGTCCCGCGACCTACTCGTATATTAAATCTAACAATCTATTTTTGTAATGCGATTGCAGGTCATCCATTAAAAATGAGTCCTGCCCAGATTTAGGTAGGGGAACAGTGTATAAGACGAGGACGCGAGGTATAATGGGGACATACACATTTGTCAAACAGACAGGCGATAGTGAACTGAACCGAATCCTGTCATATAAAAAAGCGAAAACGATCCGATAGTCTATTAAACAATTCCATACATTACAAACAAAAACGCTACGCCACGGATTCGGTTCGTCTGTCAGTTGGACAAAGGCTTTAAGGTAAACTTAACACACACTAACGTAGCGCAAGCGCCATCAGGACGTCATTTGCAAGCGGCCATTAACAAATGGCGTCCTGTTGGCGCTTGCACTACGTTAGTTTTGTGTAAAGTTTGCCTTAAGTGTGTGTTTTCCCATCAAACCTCGCGTCCCCGTCTTATACATTCTTCCCATATTCATCGCAAACTTTGTTAATTTTCCGTCTTTTCCAATTACATTTTCGTATTGTTACGAGCTGGGTATTGGGATAAATTAATTAACACCAATTAAAACCAAATAAACTTTATTGACACACGAATCACTAATTAAAACTACTCAACACTTAAACACTTATATACACACTTAATCACACGTAAAAGTCCCTTAGAGATCGCATCCAGTTCACTTCGAGTTGCCTCGATCGTAGTCAAAACCACACTGACTCAAGTCGCCGATCGGCGCCCTTTTTATACCCCGGCCGGACCCACTAGATGTTTCTAGAAAGTGGTCGAATGTTTTGGAAACATCCAGGACAAATGTTTGTGTGATGAGCACGATCATTTGTTCTGTGTCTGGGTGTAATTTATCTATAATATTTATGTATTTAGAAATATATAAGTATGTTTATCAGTTGTCTAGTGCCCATAACACAAGCTCTGCTTAGCTTGGGACTAGATGGCGTTGTGTGATAGTTGTGGAATATTATTATTATTATGGTTTCAAACTTTCGTTTTTCTCAGGTTAATTTATCCTTATTATTATCCATAGACTTCGATAGTGCCATACCTTCTGGAACATTCCAGAACCATCTTGAAACATCTAGAACAGGGTAGAATTTTCTAGAAACTTCCAGACCAATCTTCGGTAGAATTGTCGAGAACCTTGTGGTACTTTCGAGAAGCTTAAAGATAGGTCTCGCAATTCAATCGACGTAACACTATCAAAACCAAAAATATTTTTCCCAAATTAACAACAACGCTTGAAACTAAGTCCGGAAAAATTCACAGAAAATGTAATGGAACAGGGTTGAAAGTAAGACAACAATGTCTCGATTCCGAGAAGTGGCTTTACCAAGCTCCTTTTCAAAGAAAATAATTTAATATTAATTAGGTGTCTATACTTCGGCTACTTACACAGTAGAACATGAAACGAACTTGAATAATCTCAATGATTTCAACAATCTGTGTTTCAAGAACTTTTAACTGATGACTTGCAAATTCTTCGATTGAACAGAATCTCTTATTAGGTAGTTAATGCCTACTTTTAGCTGTCTCCAACGACCGGTAGATTTACTCTCGATGGTCAATAAGGGTGACGAGTGTATGAACTCGATTGACGTTTTCGTTTTCGTCTGTCATATTCAAAATGTTTGTTTAAACTAGGTTATATACGTAATCTAATGCAGCTAAAAGGGTCATGGAACTGTCTCATCAGTTAATCCTTGTCTAAAAAAAGTATCAACTGCAAAACGGCATTTGACGTTGATATAAGGGCCGTTTTGTAGTTGCACTAAACTTTTTTTGGACAAGTTATTATTAACAGATGCTTAACTTTTTGTAGTAAGGCTTTTAATAAATAAAAACAATTTAATATGAAGAACAAGACCATCGAGAGATAAATACGAGGAATAGTGAGTTTTTTATTCGAGGAATCTTTCCTCATGCAAACACTTTTAATGGCCCCGCAATACAATATTATACATTAGCCCATAACATCATACACCGCACTAATCTCCTCACTATAATATTGAAAATCATCCTCATTTTACCTGTTTACTATCAAAATATCGCTACTATCAAGTACCAATAACATTTTATGGACTCTAAAAACCGTTTAATATGTCGTTCACGTGTGGTTACTGGAGGCAACTCATCCGGCCCTGGAGCTGAGCCAAACTCATCCACACTCTGAGGACTACTTAGTATGGTCTATATATCATGGGAAGAATTGTGGGGGCGAAATATTATAGGAATTATTGTTGTGCTGTACGGTCTGGTTGAGATTGTATAAAATAATAATTATGTATTTTTTTCATACTGAGTGAGAATTTATTAAAGGGTGTGGCCAAACCATCGTAATTTTTGAGTCGTGAGTCGCAGAATTTCGGTCGCTTTCATAGAAAAAATATTCTATGAAAGCGACCGAAATTCTGCGACTCACGACTCAAAAATTACGCTCGTTTGGCCTCATACTTAACTCTGGTGAGGGCAGACAAGATACGGATGAACAGGGACAGGTTTTGAGACAATATTTTTTGACAGTCTAGAGTTGATAAACAATAAGTACCTATACGGCCCGTCCTAGCAACACTAGAGGTATCGCGTGCTAATTGTCAACCTTGCAGCGTTTTATAAAATTGCAATTTTTTTTTTTTTTTTATCGTGGTAAAACTGACAATATACAAAATAAACTTGCATCTTAGGGAGATTTACAAATAACTCAATATAATTATATCCCTAATCTATGCTTGCTACTACGGAACCCTTCATGGGCGATGCCAACTCGCACTTGGCCGGTTTTTTTTATTCAAAACTCATTCTCAAATTCAAATAACAGTCCTAATCCGAACAAGTCTAAACTCGGAAAGATACCCTTTTACTGCAACATCAACAAGCGAAATAACTCAAACATGTCGTAATAAATTCCGTATGTCGCTTTCAAACTTTGAATTACTTCTCTATTGAAAATCACCAGAGATCGGGACTTCGCAATTCGTCCGATTCAGCGCGGAACTTAGTCCGCGTTCACGTGAACAGTTTTCTTTAGTAGTCAACTTCGTATGCGAGTGTATGGCAGATTGTAGGAAGATTTAGTAGCTTGTGAAGTTTACAGTAATGATTTATGTGTGTTTCAGTTGGATTTGGAATAATTATAATTATTTTTTTGGTTAATTATTGTCTTTAAATAAGACACTAACTAGATTAGACTGACTCCAAGGATGGCAAACAGTTAAATCCATGTTGACTTTCTGTAGACCATGTTTGTGCCGTGAATTAGAATCGAACTCTTAGGTTCGATTCTAATGTAGGTCTTAAGCCACAGCACAGCAACCAAATTCAAGAAGTACCTATCAATCTCGTCTTTAAAGCTATTGTCAAATAGACATGCGAAGCGATAGCGATCCGAATTCTGTCATATAGAAAAGCGAAAGCGGTCCGATAGTCTATGTGACAGGCTTCTAACAATTCAATCCATTACAAATAGAAATGCTTCGTTTCGCGTTCGCTTCGCCTACGCCTGTCTGTTTGACAATAGCTTTACGTCTATATTGTATTCTATAACGAGCTTAAGTCCACAACTCCACGTCATAAGTAAGCGTGCATTCTTGAAATTGATGTTTGAAAGCTAATAAAACACAAATTGACTCAACTACAAAACAAACATTAGAGTTTGATTTTGATTTAACGATCAAAATTCTTCAAAAACTTCCCATCAAAAAACAGACAAGCTTTGTTCATATTCAGAATATTCAAAAAACACACATCTAATATCACAAGTTCTGAACAAAACGTGGGAAAAAGTAGTAGGAACGATCGATATCCGTTTGAACAGAGCCTAATAAAAAAGGAAACAAGCACACAGGGGAACAAAGCTATCGAAACTGGAACACCCATCAAACTCACGCGTCTGAAACTCTTAACTCAATTAAAAGTTCAAAAGAAAACATCTCTACTACCCGGGTAACGGTTACCCGGTTTCCCGGACTAGTGGTGGTCATAAAACATAAACGTGCCCACTACACGGCCGTAAAATGTACAAAAAACACGTGAGTCAGTCAAAAATTCAGCACGTCTCTACTTGTAATGGCGGGTTCAGATGTTGTGAGTGATCTTTTTACCTTTGCATTTTTTTTTCAGTCTTTAATCATTGCTGTATTATTTTTGATTTTGCGTCAGGTATGTATATCTTTTTGCTTATTTTCCCTCGAGTATTACTTAAGTTATTAGACTAAATTACTTAATGAATTTTATTACTATTACTATTAAGTTATTAAACTGCATGTGATACTTTTCATATAAAATCACCCGTGAAGTACTTTAGATTTTTTTTTGAACTAGTCAATTGAATTACAATGTAATAAACTAAGATGTTTTTGTAAAGGACATCTTAGAAACATAAAACAGATACCGGTCGGCATAACGAAAACCGAACAGAATCTAAGTAGGTATTGTTGTCTTCTCATGTTGACTAGTCAAGATCATCTCCTCTGTAAAAAATGGACAACAATAAACTACCTAAAAAGCCTAGACATCTGAATAATAAAAGACCGCAAACCTTCCGTAGCGCACGTGCCAACCAACCAACAAAAAAGTGTCCATATAACTCAGAGCAACTCGCTGACAGTTGCCTGCCGCGTCCCATCTGAACCCGACCTTATGCCGACCGTAAAACGGAATGACCGACGTTTCGTGAATTTTTACGATGTATCAGAAACAGCGCTGTGCAATGCGTATATTTAATATTAAACATACACTGTCATGGCTCGTGCCTCGTACTATATTTTTAACATATTCAGTTGAAACAGAAAAACCTGAAAATAAGAGTGGAATTGTGTAACGAGGGCGGTTAAATGGGTTTATTTTTAAATGTACTCTGTTGGTTTTTATTATGATTGATATGGCACA
This sequence comes from Agrotis exclamationis, assembly GCA_950005045.1. Lineage (NCBI taxonomy): Eukaryota > Metazoa > Arthropoda > Insecta > Lepidoptera > Noctuidae > Agrotis > Agrotis exclamationis. The sequence goes on from OX465436.1 coordinate 17,864,779, forward strand.
AATGCTGGATGCTTGTTTTTAGAGTCATAAAATAAATAAAAAAAGGTTTGTTATTTTAAATCGACGGTGTGTAAAATAAAAATAAAAAATGTTATTTTTTCTTTACTGGAAAAAAATATATAAATGTGAAATAAATGAAAATTTAAAAACAGTAAAGTTACGTCAAATGACTATAAAAGAACTTGGAGCCCCCAACGTTCTTTTTTTTTTTTCAATACAACAATATTCATCGTTTGCTTATTGGTTGAACAGACTAGTTTTTACCCAAAGAAAGCAGGATTATAAATCTCCTTCCTAATGATTAATTTAAATTGTAATGAAAAGTGCGGTACGCATTGGGGATCTCTTCTTAAAAAAACAGAGTCCTTAAACCACGCGTAAACTAAACATGAATGCGAGTAGCACTAAACAAAACTATATACGGAACCACTACGTAGAACCATTAAAAGCTACACTAAAAAACCCACTCCAATTTATTCCTCAGTAAATAAACCCAGCTTTAGCACGAAACAAACAACTACATTTCACATCACAATTAAAAAGGAATCTCGCGAAATCTCGATCCCCAAATGCAATTACGAACATAGCTTTAACAAATTAGAATTCAGTATTAACTGAAGAAACACAGATCCCCGTTGTACGACTGAAAGACTAGCGTTGTCTGCACCTGCAGGTAATAAAAACACAAGAAAAGTCCAACAACGTTGGAAATACAAGAAAAAAATCGAGCTTAGGTACTATAACGGTTGAACGTGCTTAAAAACAGTATCCAGATTTTTTTGCTACGCTATTTTGTGCCTTTGTGTAGCGTACTTAAAAAGGTTTTGTTGTTATTAAAACACTTTGATGTTAGTTTTTTAAAGTGTATTTTTACGTTCGTTCGGATATTTGTGTTTTTCTTTTTCATATTGTTTGTGCTGCTGAAAGGATTTTAATAAAATTGATATCAACTTCGAACAAGTAAATTCTATATGAGTTAAAACACAATAAAGTCAAAAGAATAAATACCATACCGTACTATAAAATTATATGCATCAGAAATAATACCTGTCCCTGTGTTTTCACTGGGTGGAATTTATGTCATTTGCAATGTGACGATATTGTTGCCGTATTTTGACAATACAGTTTGTTTTAAAATATTTTATACAAATTAACGCCTACGTCGCAAATCGTAAAGTTTATTTGAGGAAAAAAAATAGATGGCAAGCAAATGATCTAAAAGCAATGATGTTTGTTACTCAGTCAAATCAGATCAACTGAACAGATTTTTATGAAATTTAGTTCAGAGATCGATTACCTATAGTGTGGAATAACAGACAACATACTGTTTATCACGGTATTACACAGGATATTTTTTTAATTACCCATGGGTGAAGCCGCAAACAACAGCTAGTTTGTAAAAAAAATACAAGCATACAATTTATTAAGATAAATTTTTTATAAGCCCATACAACAAGGGAAACGCTTCCACAACTCCGTTGAGGAACTCTAGTTCACTTAATAAATTAATTTCAACAACAGCACAAAACAGTTTCAAAGAACGCCGTCGTAAATTCCACATTATTGTCCGAGATTTTAAAAACGGGTGTCTGTTTAATCGCGCCTTTGCGTGTTGTTGCCAGTAATGCTAGTGTTGCCAGTAATGCCAGTGTTGCCAGAGTTGCCAACGTTGCCAGCTGCTACTGGACAAGACGAACAGCCCACCGGAGACGTTTTTACACAATACTTTGTCCCGTTATCTGTGTTACCGTTTTACAATTTTACCGCGTGTAAGTTATTTTAATGGGGAGAAAAATAATGGAGTCTTTTTTCCATGGAAACACGTTTTTTAACAAATGCCTGTTTTCCTTTATGGGTTAGTCAAAACTGCAAGGGTAACCGTGACCCTGGAACGTTAAGAGCTATTGAAGGAACACCGTGGAATTTAGTCATTTCAAGTCTGCCATTCCGCCCTGCGTGGTAGGATACATTTGATGATTTTACTACACGTAAAGAGATAACAAAGAAGGGTTGGGTAGAAGTGAGTTGTAGCCAAACCAAACGAACACATGACTAATTTATTCGAACCATGTTTCGTAATTCACGATTATTTTCTCCTTATTCTGATTTCTTTATATAAATGCGAAATTGAGTATGTTTGTCACTAGTTTAATGTCAAGATGTATGTGCTAGGACACAATGGCGTCACTGAGACATTACCCTGGATACAGCATATAGCAGCAACTAATTAATAATAATAATTTGCGATCATAAGGATATGACGGGATGGACTAGACAGGTTCCATCCGAACTGAAAGGAGGACGCACAGGCTCGCGAGGAGTGGATGGAGTGGATAAGGGTACTGTATCCATAGCACGAGTTTTCAGTATTTGAGACGTAAAGTAAACTGGAACTTTGACAATTTCAAATTGACAATTTTCAAGGAAAAAATTAGATCCTTCTTCGCACACCAGAGGCGCTGTTCCATTTTTTTATACAAAAAACGCTGTAAATACTGAAAAGAAGCTGTAAAGTAAAAGAGTGAAAACTCGTGCTAAGAGTACTGATTTAATCTCAGTGATTATTTTTCATTTTATTCAAAAAATGAAAACAACCAATTACCCCAACCCAACACAACAATAATAATATTATCACCCCATTAAAATCCCTCTACATGTTATCCCATGAAGGATCAAGACAAGCCTTGCTAACAACCCCTTCGGCGCGGGGGGTATAACCCTCACGTACTAGGAAAACAAAGGAAGGAGGAAGGTACACAATGCACTCATTGAGGACATCTCTAGCGAACCGTGTACCTTGTAAATTATGAACACAAACATGCTATGTTGTGAGGGAAAACAATTGGATATGTGATTTTGGAATATTTGTTTTAATTTAAGACTGTTATGGTGGATAAATGCGGTGGATAAAGTGTCGTGGCAGATCTTTTAGAAGATGGCGTAAAGAGCCCCATACACAGTAAGATTTATCTGTACGATCCGTCGAATCCGACGAATCGATGGTGTACATATGTCAAGATCGTTAACGATTTACTTAATCGAAGACGATGTCGGAAATCGCAACAAAAACCCATGCAATCATGAATATCATAATGATAAGATTTACATGCGAATACTGATTTCGCTTCAGTAGCTAATTCTAGGCTTTCTTTTGAATCCGAATCAACGCTACTGCCACATAGGTAACGAAAAGAAGTTCATTTTCCATTTTATGGGACACGTATTTAATTATTTGAATACGTCTTTATCCTTCAGCTTCAAACATCGTTACAACCAGTCGTTTCGTGTATGAGCGACATTTTTGATGCGATCAATCGTCACGATTTTCATCAGATCGATCGTATAGACGAATCGTACCGTATATGACCCTTGACGTGCAGGAATAAACAAACGACCAGCCGAGGTTGATTTTGGGTCTGGATCAGAAGGTTGATAGATAGATAGAATATTTGCCAATTTTTTTTTTATTTTTTCCTCGACGTTTTATAAGTGCCCATTGTGGCCCATGTAAAATAAAATATTTTGATTTTGGTTTTGACCATACTAGTTTTAATTTGTATAAACAGTAACATTTTCAAGACAACCTATGGAAGGTTTAGATGTGGATGTAAAAATACTAATGCAGGTATTCTGTGATGTGCAATTTAGACTTTTATACACACAGAAAGCAATACACTAGTCTTTGTTATTAAATAATTTACTAAAATATTCATGAATATTAGTAAGTCCAGTTTTTCCATAACAAGATCTGAATAGTATAATATATCAATTCACTTTGTGCTTAATAAACATAAGCAAAACAAGTTTGTAAACACGGAAAAACGCAAGGAGCAAATATAATTATAAAATGATGTAATTACGGCAAGAATATCTTTAGGCACACTAATTCAATTCGAACCTAACCGCAGTATATGAAGCCGTATCGCAAGGTTATTCAGCCTAAGAATTAATCAAGAGAAAATAATTACACTCCCACACTAACCTTTCAAAATACTAGAGAGAAGCCACGGAATTTGAATAAAACATTATTAGCAAACAATGTCCTCATTGCTGTCATAAGTACAGGCCTCTTCTCCTTGAGAAGAAGTGGGTTTTTAATGGGGTTATAAATATCATCAAAAGAACTACCCACCTTGGGTGCAGCGAAAGGCTTATGGGACAACTCGTCCACTTCGAAACTGGGCGCAAGGATAAGTTGCACCTTACCTTTTTTACTACGGATCAACTCGTCAACTACAAAACTTTGCATAGGGACCAGTTGCTCCTTATTTTTTTATCCTATGGCTTAACTCGTTCATTGTCAGAATCTTACTGACTAAAAAACTTTTTCAAAAAAAATGTAACCGCCTTCAAAAACAACCATAAAAAAAAACGGTAAAAAAACCTACAAAATAACTTTTCTTTCGGAAGTCGGTGTCTTTGTTTTCTTTATATCGATGCCTTCCGGCCCAAAGGGGGTAAGCGACATTTTTTGCGAAATAGACTTATATATATGGTTAGAATCGGCTTTTTTTTCTGCGTCTAATGGTCTAAGTTTCATGGCTCTAGGACAAACTTTTTGTCGCTTAGGCGTTAAAGGAATTGAGGTTCTAACACTAAGTTTTTCGTCATAAACGACAGTTATTTTTGTTATATTTTGTATTATGGTGGTTGGATAAAAATAATATTTCAAAACTTTGAGATAAGCAATTTTGGCTTTGAATATTTTTTCTTTACTTGAACGTTAAGTAGTTTGGGCTGGAATATTGGTTTACTAAACTTTCGGTTAGGATATTAGGGCAGTTTCTTTGGATAAAATATATGTCATTTATTACATTTAGGCCTCATTTCCGTGACTTTATTTGGCGCTTATTTTTATTTTCCCTAGTCACCAAATCAATCATCGAAGGCGCTTAGGATAAATCATCCAAACGAATGTCGCCTTAGATTGTCGCTTACCCTTTTTTTCCCTCCCGAAAAAAAAATGTCTGGTATGGTGGTTAGACAAGAAGATAAATCAAAGGTTTGGTGGTTAGCTTACACAAGAATGACAAACAGCATCACTTAACACTCTCTTTCGTTCGAACAAAATGTCGTTAGCGTTGCACACCGATCATACAGTCTGTATACGACCACGGCGTAAGCACCACCGTGCTCGTGGATCAATTTGGCCCAAAGTTTTATAAGGAAAATAAAACGGGAAGTTTATTTAATAGACTTTATGTTCATCTATGACTGTGTATTATTCTACTTAGTTATTTTAGACGATACTGAATAGTTAAATAAGTAGGACCTACAGTTTTGTTTTTCAGTACTTTTGTTTGTTTGTTGGCTAGTATATACGGCTGAGAAACATGATCAAGGGTTCGAATCCAAGGTTGGGCCAGCAAGGAGTTATTGGGTTTTTGTGATGAATTCTCTGCAACAGCCAAGAGTTAATCCTGTGCCTGATCTGACCCTTCTTTATCATGGTTAAATCATCCAAGGAGTCCTCTAAGGGCGGTACCTACGGGAAGGACTGTCAGACTTGTACTGACTAAAATCAACAGTGATCCTTCAATAGCCCTTTACGCTCCAGGGTCACGACTTCTTGATTAGACAGTCCCGCGACCCCGGCTGGCTTTGGGCCTCTAAGGGAGGCCTTGGTCGCGGGACTAACGAATACCGAGACTCCGAAACGTAAACAGCTGTTGAAGGACATCGTGGATTTTAGTCAGTACAAGTCTGCACCCGCACTGGGCCCGCATGGTGGATTATGGCCCACTCTCTCTCTCAGAGAGGAGGCCTGTGTCCCAGCAGTGGGAACATTCATAGGCTGATGATGATGATGATGAAGTCTGACAGTCCCTCCTGCCCTGCCCTGGGTGGGAGAACTCATTTTATGAATTTACCTTCAAATTGCCGGCAGGTCTTTGAGGCCCGCGTGGAACACGAAGCGTTACGCGCCTACGGTGACCGATCGGAAATCACCTCGCGACTTCCGATGCCATAGGCGGGATGCCTATGGCATCGGAAGTCGCGAGGTGCGGTGCAGCGGTTAGGTTGTGAGGTGGAAGCTGTTCTCTCCCTCACGGTACCCGATACCTTCTTAGTTAACATGACAGCTTCGTAGAAGGAGGTGACCGCTTCCCATTCTGTTTCGCCCCGCAGCACGGCCTCGACCATTGCCTGGCGCCAGAGGTATGTCGCCTCCGTGAGGATATAGCGGTGCTATGCCCAAGCGGATCAGTCCTGCACCGAATGCTCCTCCGTGTCCTCCGTGCGGTCCCCGCAGTGGTGACACCCAGGTGTTTCTTCTTCCCAATCAGACACAGGAACCTCCCGAAACTTCCATGTCCGTTGAGGACCTGTGTCAGGCAGAAGGTGAGGACGCCGTGACGCCTCTCCAGCAACTCCTCGCATGCCAGAGGGTCATAGCTATCAGAATGATCCGAGGATACCGCACGATCGCCTTCGAATCGGCCAACCTTCTTGCCGGATCGCTGCACTGGGATCTTGAGGCGACAGCCCTCCTGCGCGTCTATCAGAGGCGCGCGGAGGCGCATCGCCGGGGAAATCCCCGCTGCCTCTAAAAGTCCAGAGTGAGAGTCTAGAGAATCAGAGCTCCGGCGCGATCTCAGGGCAGTATGGAGGGAACGACTGTCGCAACCGAGGTTCGGGCACGCCGCAACCGCGGCGATAAGACCCCTCTTTGAGGAGTGGCTGGATAGGCCCCACGGCGTCCTCCACACGGCGGCCATGCTGCGGGACGAGACGGAGTGGGAAGCGGACGCCTCCTTCTGCGAAGCAGTCATTCTCGCGAAGAAGGAGGCGGGACGTGGGAGGGAGACGACAGCGTCCACTCCTCACCCACGCCACAGTGGTAGACGCCCACGGCAACGGACGTCGCGGGACGATCTCCGGCCACCGTAGGCGCGGGCATGCGGGAGTCGAGTAATGGGCGACTCACTGCCCGACCATGGACCATGTCCGGGTCGACGGCACGTTGTGTTCTACGCGCGCCTGAAAGAGTGTCAGCATAATGACGGGTCCCCCCCTTTAGAGGGCCAAAGCCTGCCGGGGTCGCGGGACACACGTATACTGAGACCGGTACATAAAAGCTACTGAAGGACACCGTGGATCGTCGTCGTCGTCGGTTCTCGACCTGGTGCGACAGGAGCTGGCTGCCTTCCAGCAGCGGTTCTCCATACTGGAGAGCCGCGTGCTGCGACCCCCGCTGGCGGCATCTTCGTACGCGGCTGTGGCCGCGTCGAAGCCACCCCCGACCAAGCCGTCTCCGGTGGGGACGGCTGCGGTGAAGACGGCCCCGGCAAAGCCTAGCCAGGCGAAACCGGGTCCGTCTAAACCGACTCCGACCCCGACACCTGCGGGTCCGACACGGTCGGCTGGCGGCAAAAAGAAGGGCGCCCAGACCGAGAACCGGCCGTCCCAGCAGCCTCCTCCTAAGACTCCTCCGGCCAGCGCCGATTGGCAAGTGGCCGGGGAGAAGAAGAAGGCTGCCAACACGGCCAGGTCCAAAAGGCGGAGGGAGAGACGGCGGCGGCGCAAGGAGCGCGACGTCGCGGCGCGATTGCGCGCCCCAAAGACCGCGGCTGTGGTTATCACACTGCAGCCGGACGCGGTCAAGAAGGGCGTGTCGTACCGCGACGTGCTCGCGAAGGCGCGGGAAGCGGTGAACCTCGAGGAGCTCGGCATCACCGGCGGCCTCCGTTTGCGGGTCACTGCAACGGGGGCTCGGATGCTGGAGCTCCCCGGCGCGACCAGTGGCCCCACCGCTGACGCTCTGGCCGAACGGCTCAGAGCGTCCTTAAATGCGGAGGAGGCCCGAGTATCCAGGCCCACCAAGCGCGCAGACGTGCGCATATTGGGTCTGGATGACTCTGTGACGGCGGAGGATGTGATGGCTGCCGTTGCCAGGACTGGGGGGTGCTCTTCCGAAGAGGTGAGGGCGGGCGCCCTGCGTCCTGACTTTGCGGGGCTGCAAACCATCACGGTTAGCTGCCCCGTGTCGGCGGCCAAAAAGATCCAGGAGGGCCGAAGGCTCCTGGTTGGTTGGGTGTCTGCGCAGGTGAAAGTCCTGGAACCCAGACCCCTGAGGTGTTACCGCTGCCAAGTGGGTAACCACGTGGCATGCGTCTGCACCTCGGAGGTGGACCGCAGCGACAGGTGCTTCCGCTGCGGTCAGCCCGGTCACAAGGCCGGCTCGTGCTCCGCCCCGCCTCACTGCTTTGCATGTGAGGCGGCTGGCAAGCCGGCCGATCACCGGGCTGGGGGCAAGTCCTGCGCCCCACCCACCAAAGCCAGGCGCAGAGGTAGGCCCTCTGCCGCCGCCGTCACCGCCACCGCCGCCGCCGCCGCCGCTCCCGCTGCCGCCGCCGCCGCCGTGGCTCAACCCTCGGAGAGGGTCCTGGAGGAGGCTGCAATGGATTCAGATTAATGTCTCCATTGCGCTTCCTCCAGGCAAACATCAACCACTGCGCCGCTGCTCAGGATCTCTTGCTCCAGAGCATGGCGCAGTGGTTGATTAATGTCGCCGTGGTCGCCGAGCCGTACTTTGTTGTGCCCAGGGATGACTGGGTAGCAGATCTGGACGGCTCGGTGACCCTAATTTCGTCGGCCGCCGCCGGTACCCCACCCCCCGAGGGTGTCAGGAGAGGGCGGGGTCACGTAGCAGCACGGTTCGGGGAGATCGCCGTGGTGGGCGTCTATTTCTCCCCGAGCCGAACTCTCGCCGAGTTCCACAACTCCCTGTTGGAGCTGGGAGTCGTCGTCGCCGGGTTCGGTTCCTTCCCTGTGCTCGTCCTCGGGGATTTCAATGCCAAGAACGTGGCTTGGGGTTCCCGATACACGGACAGTGCGCGGGGCAGGATGCTGGAGGACTGGGCCCTGAAGAGGGGCTTGGTCATCCAGAATCGGGGTTCTGTCCCCACGTGTGTGCGGATGCGGGGCGAATCGGTGGTGGACATTACGTTTGCCAGCCCCGCTCTGGCACCACGTGTCGTCGACTGGCGCGTTGTCGAGGGGGTGGAGACCTACTCAGACCACCGGTATATCCGGTTTGACGTCTCCGCCCAGACCTCAGATGCGCCGGTCCGACGGACCCCGAGTGGTCCGCGATGGGCGCTGAAACAGCTGGACCGGGAGCTATTCCTGGAAGCCTCGATCGTGCAGGCCTGGGTGTCACCACCGGACAGGCCTGCCGACATCAACGACGAGGCGGAGTGGTTTCGGGAGGCCATGTCGGAAATTTGCGACGTGGCCATGCCCCGGGTCCGGCAAGGACGCGCCCGGCGTCAGTTGTACTGGTGGTCGCGTGAGCTAGCTTCGCTTCGCGAAGCGTGCGTTGCCGCGCGCCGCCGGTACACCAGGTACCGCAGACGCCGCACCCGACCTCCGGATGCGGCGGCCGTGGAGGCGGAGCTGTACGAGGGATACAGGGTGGCGAAGACCGTCCTCCGTGATGCGATCCGGCGGGCCAAGGAATTGGCCCGCAAGGAGATGCTGGAGTCTCTGAACGGAGACCCATGGGGCCGGCCCTACAAGTGGGTGAGAGAAAAGCTCCGCCCCTGGGCTCCCCCGTTGACACAGAGTCTCCAGCCTCAGCTCGTGGAGGACGTGGTGAGCACCCTGTTTCCCTCCCGAGGGGAGCATACTCCCCCGTCTATGGCTCCGCCTTCGACGGTGCCTGAAGCTGGCGCAAACGCGGGCCACACCGACGGCGACGACTACGACGCTCCAGAGGTGGCCGAGGTAGATCTGAGAGTGGCGGTACAAAGGCTTAAGGCCAAGAATACCGCCCCAGGACCCGACGGCTTGCCAGGAAAAGCCTGGGTCCTGGCCTCTGGGACTCTCGGGCCTCGACTAGGGGGGCTCTTTAGCGCATGTTTGGAGAGGGGCCAGTTTCCACTCCGTTGGAAGACGGGAAAGCTGGTCCTCATCAGGAAGCCGGGGCGCCTAGCGGACTCTCCGTCGGCATACCGGCCAATCGTGCTGCTCGACGAGGTGGGCAAGCTCTTTGAAAGAGTTATTGCAAACCGCCTCGTCGGGCACCTGATACGGGTGGGGCCGGATCTGGCGGACGGTCAGTTCGGCTTTCGCAGGGGGCGTTCTACGGTGGACGCCATCATGCGCGTGAGAGCCCTCACGACGGGGGCTGCAGTATCCCTGGGCCGGGTCGTCGTGGCGGTGTCATTAGACATCACCAACGCTTTCAACACCCTGCCCTGGAGTTGCATTAGGGAGGCACTCCGGTATCATCGGGTGCCGACCTACCTCCGTCGAATAGTCGAGGATTACCTGACGGACAGAGCCGTCATCTACCCCGGCCACCGGGGAGAGTGGAACCGGCGAGAGATGTCGTGCGGTGTCCCACAGGGTTCGGTTCTCGGGCCGCACCTGTGGGACATCGGGTACGACTGGGTGCTGCGTGGCGATCTCCCTGACGGCGTCAGCGTAGTTTGCTATGCTGACGACACGCTTGTCCTGGCACAGGGAGAATCGCATCAGGCGGCGGCCGACTTGGCGACACAAGCGGTTGCGACAGTCGTTGACAGGATCCGGCAGTTGGGACTCGAAATGGCGCTGCATAAAACAGAGGCCATGTGCTTTCATGGCCGTCTGAACGCGCCACGGACAGAGTCCCACATAACGGTGGGGGGGGCTCTCATCGGCGTCGAGTCGAAGATGAAGTACCTGGGACTCGTCCTCGACAGCCGGTGGAGCTTTAAGGAACATTTCCTTCGTTTGGCCCCAAGGCTGAACCGGGCAGCAGCCGCCCTCAGGCGACTCCTGCCCAATCTCGGCGGGCCAAACGCCTCCTGCCGGAGGCTGTACGCCGGTGTCGTGCGGTCCATGGCCCTCTACGGGGCTCCCGTGTGGGCCCTGAGCATGCGGACGCGACCAGCGAAGCTGGTCGCATGCCAGAGGGTCATGGCTATCCGGATGATCCGAGGATACCGCACGGTCGCCGGCGAATCGGCCAACCTCCTTGCCGGATTGCTGCCCTGGGATCTGGAGGCGACTGCCCTCCAGCGCGTCTATGAGTGGCGCGTGGAGGCGCAGCGCCGGGGCGAATCCCTGCTGCCTCGACAAATCGAGGCGCGGCGGGAAGAGCTCCGGCGTGATCTCAGGGCAGTATGGAGGGAACGACTGTCGCAACCTAGGTTCGGGCACGCCGCAATCGCGGCGGTAAGACCCCTCTTTGAGGAGTGGCTGGAGAGGCGTCACGGCGTCCTCACCTTCCGCCTGACGCAGGTCCTCACCGGACACGGATGTTTCGGGAGGTTCCTGTGTCGTATAGGCAAGGAAGAAACGCCTGGGTGTCACCACTGCGAGGATCGCCCGGAGGACACGGTGGAGCATACGGTGCAGGACTGCCCCGCTTGGGCAGAGCACCGCCGTGTTCTCACGGAGGCTATAGGCGGCGACCTCTCGCGCCCAGCATTGGTCGAGGCCATGCTGCGGGGCGAGACGGAATGGGAAGCGGTCGCCTCCTTCTGCGAAGCAGTAATGCTAGCAAAGGAGGAGGCGGAACGCGTGAGGGAGAGGACAGCGTCCACCTCACGACCCAGCCGCCGCGGGAGACGCCCACGGCAACGGACGTCGCAAGACGATCTCCGGCCACCGTAGGCGCGGGCATGCGGGCGGCGAGTAATGGGTGACTCGCCGTCCGATCATGGACCATGCCCGGGTCGACGGCGCGTTGTGTTCCACGCGCGCCTCAAAGAGCTGTCAGCAAACTGACGGGGCCCCCTAAGAGGGCCGGAGCCTGCCGGGGTCGCGGGATTGTCTCACTCGGTAACCGTGACCCTGGTACATAAAGGGCTATTGAAGGAACATCGTGGATTTTAGTCAGTACAAGTCTGACAGTCCCTCCCGCCCCGCCCTGGGCGGGAGGACTCATTTGATGATTTTATCACGCAAAAAAAAAAAAAAAAAAAAAAAAGGACACCGTGGATTTAAGTCAGTACGAGTCTGACAGTCCCTCCCGCTCTGCCCTGGGTGGGAGGACTCATTAGATGATTTTACCAAGTAAAAAAAGCCACTACTCAAAGAGGGGTCTTACGTTTTGTCATACCTAAGAGGTAGTCCATGAGTATGAATTGCAGCATGGATGTATAACTATCAAGACTAACTTACTGTTAATAACTATTGTATTGTGTTATTCTTTAAAATGAAGACAAAGAAAAAGAGAGATTGAGCATAATATCTTTTTTTTATATCCGCATCTTAGTAAATGTCAGTTTAAAAACTTAAAAAGGTCTAATCTACGTATTTAAGTGTGGATGTATAATTTTATAAGAATTAAACACAATGTGCTTTCGCGTTGTTTATAAAAGTGCTAATTATATTTCTTATTGATAAGGAACTTATTACAATTTCCTTGATCATCTCTCATTAACTAATAGCCGGTTATATCATATTGGCTGGACTTGATGAACAGAAAAGTCACAGGTATGCTCTTTTTCTTCAATAGAAATAAAACGAATGGTGCACTTAAATCATTTAGGTTGGAACTCAACCATTGAGTTGTTTTCATTTAATACGTTTTTTCCTGTTAGTGAATTCGGGACTATTTGAGGGTAAGCGACACTAAATTGGGTTAGGAGTGTGATTTATTTTAATTAACAATGCCATTTCGTAGAGACCTAATCAAAAGCTAAACGGGTAAATTTTGAAACTTTAGGAACGTACAGAAAATTTTATATGATTTTTTTTCACTTTTTTTGAACTTTAAACTACTCTCCTGTAAAGTTTGTAAAGTGGCGGTTACCCCCTTTGGGCCGGAAGGCATCGATATCATTGTTTTTTTTTTTTGCCACCGACTTCCGAAAGAAAAGTTATTTTGTAGGTTTTTTTACCGTTTTTTTATGGTTGTTTTTGAAGGCGGTTACATTTTTTTTTGAAAAAGTTTTTATTTTACTCTTTTTAGTTTAAATATTCAACCCGAATTCTTTTCAAATACAGCATGTGCACTAGAATTTTGTAATCCATAACACCGGTAATAACATCGCTCATGTACACAATAAGCTAATAAAATTCCCTATCTCAAAAACTACTGAACCGATTTTGATGAAACTTGCAATATTCCCTAAGTTAAATGATATCTAGTACAACAAAAAAAGAATTACTTAAATTGGACTTGTAGTTACAGAGATATGCGAACTCAAACTAAATCAGTCGATGCCTACTCCTTACTATTAAGGAGTTCAACCTTCCATCATCAGCTCAGCTACATGAAATTATGATTACCATACGCAAGTACTTAAATTACTTCATAAAATTTGCGAAAAACGGTGTGTCAGCCTATAAAATTCGAGGGTTGCCCTCGATTTCTCCAGGATCCAATCATCAGATCCCAACTTGGTGACTATGGGACCACCTCAGAAGTACCTCCTTTCTAACAAAAAAAGGAATTTTAAAAATCGGTCCACAATTGGCGGAGTAATCGCGTAACAAATATACAAAAAAAAAAAAAAACATACCGTCGAATTGATAACCTCCTCCTTTTTGAAGTCGGTTAAAAACTGAGATACAGGGAGGTTCTGTTTCTTCACATGCACTTTGCATTCCAGTATGCGGTGCCTTTTTAAGACAGTCCCACGACTCAATAGTGGGCATTAATGCAACACGTGGGCCCAGTGACGTTTCTCATATTAATCAGACCACCAAAATCATTCTAGGAGTCCTTTGTAAAGTAATATTACAAATAAACATGTTTATTAAAAACTTATCAAAGAACTATTGTTGAAAATTTTATCATAAGCAATAAAACATTTCTATTTCAACAGTTCTAGACTTTTTTGTGTAAAATTACAATAAAAGTAGGGCACGAGCGAAATTATATTACATCATTGTACATGAAAGTTGAAAGAAAATATTAATTTTTTGGAAGAAAATAAGGTTTATAATACTCAAAACATGGGCAGACATGTTCGCTGTCTGGCTAAATATCGGCAAATAGGTACGTTTGTTACAAGTCAAATTGTCTATCCCGATCTGATTTGCTTTTTTTAAGACAACTACAACATAAAAACATTATTTGGGACAGAGTTTTTAAAAATTCTAAATTTAAAATTAAAAAAAAAAAACAACTGCCTATATCTTTTAACAAAGAGGTTACTGTGGCCCTCTAACGCAAAGAACAATTGAAAGAACATGATGGGTTTTTTTTAGTGGTCGCCCAGTGGTATCGGCCTCGACTTACGAGTTGTAGGTCGTGGGTTCGAACCCCGTCAGGCGCATTACTTTGTGTAATTTATTTCAACACCACTGCTCTCAAAACGGTGAAGGAAAACATCGTGAGGAAACCGGCATATCCTAGAACCAAAAATTCGAAGACATGTGACATCTACCAATCCGCACTGGGCCCGCGTGGTAGATTACGGCCCACTCCCTCTCACAGAGAGGAGGCCTGTGTCCCAGCAGTGGGAACATTTATAGGCTGATGATGATGATGGTTTTAAGTCAGTGAAATCTGACAGTTTGTTGTAGTCATTTGATGATTTTTCAACTTTGTAGAACCTTCTAGGGGGGTTCGGGACAAGTAGGCGAGAAAATAATTTGACAGCCTGTTTGGCACAGTCTGGGCCGTCGACTGCAGCGCTCAAGTAAAGAGTTCCATTCCCGCACTGAACAAATATTTATTTGATATACAAGTAGTTATTCCGGGTCTGGCTGTTTGTGTATGTGAGGCTTTTTTTTTTTTTTTAGCGTGGTAAAATCATCAAATGAGTCCTCCCACCCCGGGCAGGGTGGGAGGGACTGTCAGACTTGTACTGACTAAAATCCACGGTGTCCTTCAATAGCCCTTTGTGTTCCGGGGTCACGGTAATGAGATAAGTCCCGCGACCCCGGCAGGCTTTGGCCCTCTTGGGCGGGGCCCCGTCATCGTGCTGACGCTCTTTGAGGCGCACGTGGAACACAACGCGCCGTCGACCCGGATGTATGTTAGGCTAAGAAAATAAAAAGTGTGGAACAATTAAAAAAAATATTAGCCACCAAGTGGATACCTGAAGGCGTCTAAACTTAATAACAATAATGACAGAACGGCTAACGGGGTACTGTGCGGCAAGAACTTGGCAGCAAAGGTAATCTTCGTCAAGTTTAAACTAAGTTTAATGTAAACTGTCGAGGTTTCACGGATTAGTGGTTAACAGTCGCTAAATCCCATCAGGGCCAAAGTCACAGTGTAAATGGTTAACAGTAGACTAAGACCGGATTTAAAACCGGTCTTGCCTACGCACTAAGGCACTTCTGAGTCTTAATTTTGACAGTACAGGTCAAAGGTATTTTTTTTTATTTAGTGAATAGGTGCGTCCACACAGAGCGAGCAGCCTCGCGAGGCATTTGCTTCGCGCAGCAAATTCCTCGCGAAGCTGCTTGCTCTGTTTGGACGCGCAATTGTTTCTCGACCGAGGCACGAAACAATATAGGTACGCGAGCAAAACAAAAGCCGACACTAGATGGCTCTGGCGCTCGGATTCGCCCGCGGCCGGCAGTGCGCGCACTTTCCTCGGCCGAGACTCTTCCACACCAACCGAGCTGCTTCGCGCGGCAAATGCCTCGCGAGGCTACTCGTTCTGTGGCCTATTGACTCGCGTTTAACTACTATCTCGCCTGATGGTAATCGAAGATGTTGACAGTGAAGCACGCTTTGGGGAAACGTCCTCTAACACTCATTTAAAATACCTAAATGATCGAATAACGATTACTTATTCCTATTGTCTCGTAGTTCTGACTGTTTGTTGCTCTAAAATCCGCTTGTCTATATAGCATGCCAAGAGCATTATACTAACCAAAAAACAAAAAATATTCCAAAAGAAGGATTCGATGTTTAGAACCCATTCCAATCAAAATAAATGCTTCATTAGACTATTAAATTGTCTTTTGAGACATTTTTAATAAATGCTTTATTTCATTTAATTTCTGAAAATTATTTTACAGATTTTATTATTTGTTGTGTCCAGTCCAGTCCAGTCTGCTGGATTTGCCTTAACTTTCCAAAGAAGTTCTACAAACACAACAAAAAAACAGTCAGTCAGTCACTAACCTACTGTACCTATGTAGTTACTCTGTGGTAACCCAGTTTATTTCGGTCCTAAATCCGGTTCGAAAACGCAGGTACGATACACAGGTACTAGGAGATTAGGAACGTCCTAAGGGTATTACGGTTGCTTGTTATTATCGGAATTAGTTCACTAGCTTTATTGTTCAGTGGCTGGTTTGGTGTGTGAGACCATAGGTGAGATTGCTACTGGTCTGATTAGTAGATCTAGTAGTAGTCTAGACTACTACTAGGATTCTCCAAATAATTATTTCGTGCGCAGCAGTCGACTTTTCAGCCACTACGCCAATCCTGTTTTCTTTGAACACTATCTATGAAATATCAGATTTTTCTTTCTTTCACAAAATGTTAATCTAGCAGGTAGGAAACAAAATAATTAGGTTTTGTTAAATGTAGTATCTCATAGGTACTTATGGTGAGTTTTACCGAACTTAATTATTATTTGATAGTTCAGAATGGGCTAAAATAAATGTGTTAAAATTATTTTTGAAGAAATGTTGTGTTTCTGTAAAATCTTTACTTACTTCTGTATCCAAAAAAGTTCAAATTGTAGGCAGGAAAGTACAATATCAAAGCCCAAGTATTTTAAAACTTATAATATACGTAAATGTTTTCCAAAAGCAATCACTGGTGTAGCTATTTAATTTGATTGGAAATGTTTTCAACCAAAAACGCTAAAAGGGTCATAGAAAAAAAAAACCTATTTTCATTAGACGCACTTATCGGAGTTCCAAAGTAATGTCATTTAAAAGTTTTTAAGTATCATCCTTTTCAAGGAGGTCGAACTGATAGTACTTTTTAAAGCTATTATACTAACTTTTTTTTCTGAATCAGCTCTGTCTTTCTGTCCATCTGTGTTACAGTTTTTGACGTGAATTTTGTGAAAATTATGAAGAAGAAAATGAACTATAGATCTGTGTTTAAAAAGTATTTGAAAAGTGATAATATGATATTGTAAAAATTGTAGTGAAATAATTACATCGACATCGGTTTTAAACGAATAAACGCAGCCCCTCTAGGGGTCCAAAGCTTGCCGGGGTCGGGGGACTTATACCATTACCGTGACCCTGGAACGTAAAGGGCTAATGAAGGACAACGTGGATTTTAGTCAGTACAAGTCTGACAGTCCCTCCTGCCCTTCCCTGGGTGGAGGACTCATTTGATGATTTTACCACGCAAAAAAAAGGACTTCATACCGAAATAAACGATATGCTATGTATAATTCCAGACTATAATTTATCTTTTAACCAAATTGCATCGAGGTCCGTTCAGTTTTTCTGACGAAATGGAGTACTAAACATCCATCCAACCATTCAAAATTTCACATCTATAATAAAATGGGTTGTTGTTTTGCCACAAAGTTAGTTTGCCCCATTTTTTAAACCTTATAAATTGAAGGTAATTCGCCACAGCTAGATTTTGTTATTGTACATTTGCCACATATCCTCATTTCACATAAATTTACTGAAGACGGCGGCAGCAACACCTCCGTGATCCTGTTCTCTTAGTACTGTTACTGTTCAGATTCCACATTGTCTCCTCATTTTCTGTAGATTTGTGCTGGATTTTATCATGTACGAGTAATTGTTAGTTATGAAAAAAAAACTTTTCTTTTTTCGTGGCGAATTAACTAGGCAGATTTAAAATAACCCAATAAAGGGGTTGTTGTAAATGACACTTAGGTAGATGACACTTCTAAAAATTTTCAGATCTAACGATTGAAAATACATTAACGATGACAACATGTCAATCCGTCGTTTTCAATTATTTTAAAAAGCTTCTAACCTCCAAACGTCCTGCAATTAGTTCAAGATCACAAGAAATTAATGTATTTTAATAATTTTGCTGTCAAACCCAAATCAGAATGACAAATTATACATACCTACCAGACATAGGGTACACAAAGGTTAAAAATCAAGAGACATTTATGACGATGTCTTGTAAATTGATATTTACTATAGCTAGCTTTGTATTATTTATTATTTTTACAATTTATTTTTTACCATTGAGCACCGTTATATGTCAAAATATTGATTGATGCTCAAATGGGAACACTTTGGTCCTCTAAACATAGGTGCTCTAAAATAGGTGCTCAAACGGTAACATTTCATAAATATCATGCATGTAAATCTTCTTTTGCTCATATTAATTTTGCGCAAGAACGACCTCATCATACCGGCTCCTTATTAAATCGGACATTTAGAAGTAATTTTAATTACCATCTATACTTTTTTTTTTTTTTTTAGGACGTAAAATCATCAAATGAGTCCTCCCGCCCTGGGTGGGGCGGAAGGGACTGTCAGACTCTTACTGACTAAAATCCACCCGTGTTCCTTCGGATGCCCTTTACGTTCCGGGGCCACGGTATCCTGTGTTAAGAAAAACCCGCGACCCCAGCAGGCATTTGGCCCCATAAGGGGCCCCGTCAGTTTGCTGACAACTCCTCGAAGGCACGCGCGAAACACGACACGACGCGCCACCGACCCGGGCTTGGTCCTTGGTCGGACGGCGAGCTACCCATTACTCACCGTCCGCAAGCCCGCTCCGCCGCTGTGCCCTCTGCTAATCAGAGGGACACGCGTTGGAGCGTCCACCCGACAGGCTATTGGCATACGGGCAAAGAGACCTCTTAGGCACACAGCGCCTAAGGAAGTCTTTGCCCGCATCCCAGGGTGCACCGGCCCGAAAAACTGGTCTTCCCCCCGGACGTATCCGAGAGGGAACTCCAGTCCACGGGCGCACGTGGAGGTTTCCTGTCTTAGCACCCCAATTACCATCTATACTTAGTTGCCATTACACCAATTCACACTAAGCGCTTCCAAATATCCTTCATAATGCGCAGGGCATAAGAGTGGAACTCAATGCGTCTGTGTTCACGAACGCTATTTCTTAAATTTAGAGTGACCTGGGGGGGTATTATAACGTCTTAAAACCAGGTTTGTTTCGGCGAGTGAAAGTGACAGAGCTATACAAGTCGTCTAGCGCCATATCGTTCACTCACAGGAACAAACCTGCCCCCCTAGCCAAGTCACAACAAGTCGCAAACGATAATCGCTCGGTACTCCCCAATAGATTTTCAACTTTATAGCCTAGAGACTAAAGTTGTTCAACGTTATACCAAAGCTCATAAAGTTGAAAATCTATTAAATCCTACTCAGCGTCTGCGTTTATCGTTTGTTACATGGCTACAGGGCCTGGTTTTAAGACGTTGTAATACCCCCCGCTCCTTCTGGGTAAGCTTACTCTATCGCAGGCTTTGTATCTATCACCTCTGATCTAGACTGACGTCAAGAGCAAACCCGTAGCAAATAAGAAAAAAAAACCTAACGTCAAAATTCTTTACCAACCATCAAACAATTTTTTGGATAAATGTTTGGATTCATCAGACGTCTACCACCACTTTCAAAAACGCCAGTTCCGTTATCAAAGCTCATATTCTCAGACACATGCCAGTAGAAATGTTTCGACCAATGCCAAACGTAACGCATTCAAAACAAAACACGTTCCCCTTTCAATAGAACCCCCAACAAAAACATTTCAGTGAAACCTGAACAATTCTAACGTGCACGAAAACATTGAAAAACAAATTGGAATCGCAACAAACTGCACCAGAATCAAATACACTGAAACTCTCGCCTTCAAAGTAACTGCAACCATTTTAATTTAGAGAGAGAATTCTAGAAAACAATAGCTACCAAAATGTAAAGCAGTGTTGGCCAAAGATCAGTACGAATCATTTTGTTGGACAACTTTGCTTTTCACTAGAAATTTTCTTCACTGAGTTTGGAACAAATATATTCGACGGAGCCGATTCATTATACGTCTTTCAGTCGGGCACAAGTAATTCAAAGTTGCTTCCATCGAACATTTGTTGGAGACGAACTTTTCCTTCATTCTCCGGGAACAGTTTCAAGGTACATCAGGTCACGATTAACTTGCCCTAGATTTAGAACTAATCTAGATTTACTCGTAGATTCGGTTTTCGATAATTTTCTGATATTGTTTTAATATTGAAACTATTTTTGGTATCTCGACGCCTGCAAAGAACAAATGGCTATCTACA
This sequence comes from Agrotis exclamationis, assembly GCA_950005045.1. Taxonomy (NCBI): domain Eukaryota; kingdom Metazoa; phylum Arthropoda; class Insecta; order Lepidoptera; family Noctuidae; genus Agrotis; species Agrotis exclamationis. The sequence goes on from OX465436.1 coordinate 17,884,887, forward strand.
AAATCTCTATTTTCTAGAGAGCGTATGAAATCTTGCTTCGTAAAAGAGTTCTTATAAAGCTGCGAATATATTATCGGACGCGTCCGTCATAGCAGTGTGCACGGTAGTTCGGACGTCGTCGTCTTAGCAGTGTGCACGGTAGTTCGGACGACCCTCTTCGGATGCACAAACATCCAGCCGGCCAGATTCTGTTCGGACGTCCGAACGCTCAAGGTCACGTCCGCGTCTTACGACCGACGCATGAGTAAGCCGCGTCTTTCAGCCGCGGCTGACGGACGCGTCCGATAATTTGTTCGCAGCTTTATGGTCTTTATTATACGCGACAAAATAGCTCGAGTAATAAGTTATTGCAAAAAAATGAAAAAAAAAAATCTAAAAGATAAAAACGAAGAATTTTGAATTCAATGTAAAAAAGTAAATTGCTAAAAAATATTTTTGTTCTTTCTCAATATTCTGTGAAACCATTGTTATTATTCTCACTTCCTTATTCTATTTGGATCAGTTTCAACCAAACTTTACACGAGTGAGGTAGATTCTCAGAATAACTTTAGGAGTTCTGTAGCTCCTTGGGGAACTCTTATTTGGTGACTTTAATAGAATTGATATTAACCTGACATGAACAGTCTCGTTGTTTGTAATGTGTATGTCACTCACCTTTTCTCGGGGGCATTCGTAAATATGATACTACAGTAAGGGTAGGTTGTTTCAAAATATTCATACGCCCTTTGAATTTGGAATTGCGGACACACTAGTCCGCTGTTTATTTCGTTATCTATAAGGTAAGTTACATCATACGAAAATGGAGACTTAAGTTAAAACGTATTTGTTGCAATTACCCATTATTCTAAGAATTCTAAAAACATTCCTGTGTTTTTAAAACTAGCTTCGGCCCCTGACTTCGTTCGCTTGAAGTTTTGGTCATCGCTTAGACACGCTTTCCCTTATTTCGACTTGTTAAACCAAAATTGTTATAGCTTGCTATGCATGATATAAATATAATACTTATTTTTTTTTATTCCGGGGAAAAGCAAACTTTAGCTCTTTACTCCTTTAGTATTCATCATCATCAGCTGAAAGACGTCCACTGCTGAACATAGGCCTCCCCCTTAGACCGCCACGCCGAACGACAATTTGCCACTTGCATCCATCGGTTGCCCGTGACCCTCACGATGTCGTCGGTCCACCTAGTGGGAGGCCTGCCTACGGTGCGTCTTCCGGTCCGTGGTCGCCATGAGAGAACTTTTCTTCCCCATCGGTTGTCAGTTCTACGAGCGTGCGAGTTCTGCGTTTAGTATTAGTATAGATAAAAAAATTGAAAGATTGAAAGGGTTCGATCCCCACATGGAACTATTTTTTATTTGTATGACCTACAAATAGTTGTTTCGGGACTAGGTGTTTTTTTGTATGTGAGTTTATATGTTTATAAACGCACCTCCGACACAGGAGAAATTCCTAGCGTGAGGCAACTTTTTTTAGGGTTCCGTAGCCAAATGGCAAAAACAGAACCCTTATAGATTCGTCATGTCTGTCCGTCCGTATGTCACAGCCACTTTTTCTCGAAAGTATAAGAGATATCCTGTTGAAACTTGGTAGGTAGATGTATTATGTGAACCGCATTAGGATTTTCATACAAAAATAAAAACAAAACAAATTTTGGGGGTGCCCCCCATACTTAGAATTGAAACTCAAATATTTTTTTTTTAATTTTTTCATATGGTTAGGTCTTTTTTTTAGCATGGTAAAATCATCAAATGACTCCTCCCACCCCGTAAAAAATTATATTGAGGTTACTAATATATTTTTTTCTAAACTGAACAGTTTGCACGAGAGCCACTTCCAAAGTGGTAAAATGTGTGCCCCCCCCTGTAACTTCTAAAATAAGAAAATGATAAAACTAAAAAAAATGTATAATGTAGACCTCAACAAAAACTTCCAACGAAAATTGGTTTGGATGAGATACAGTTAGCAGTTTTTGAGATATAGTACATTTTAAAAAACCGCAAATATAACTTTGCCATTCATACAAACACTATGAAAAACAAAGTTATTTTTATTGTGTATTGTGTATGTGTATATTACTTACTAATCTCAATATAATTATATCCCTAATCTATGCTTGCTACTACGGAACCCTTTATGGGCGAGTCCAACTCGTACTTGGCCGGTTTTTTTACCTGAGCTCAAACCCAAGTCCTACCAGTCTTCAATCAGAGCCGCTACCACTTTGAAAGCAAAGCTTATTTCAATCTTATACCATGATCAATGTAAACGACAGCCAATACCAATAAAACAGCATCATTAGCAATTCCACACCAAAAGGTACCGCCACAAAATTACAGTCAAACTCATAACTCGAACATACTCTTTAAACTCCCATAAAAAGACATTGGCACACAACCCATCGGGACAATGCCAAAAGATTTATCTTCGAGTACCCCAACCCCAGTCTCCATATATAAAAGATTTATTCGTGGGTACCCCACACGTATAAAAGTATTAACATTCACGCTGTGTCAACAGAGGCTTATGTGAGAAGTTCGGTCTAAATAGCACCTGCCACATTTCACTTAGTTTGAAAATTGTCAAAAGTTTTCGACACTTGTACTCGGGAAGTTTTCCCGTATGCTCTAAAAGCGTCGTGGAGTTCGGCGGTGTTACTAATGTGGTGCTAGTTGATGTATCGAATGAGCTTTTGTGTGTTTATTTAGTTGATTAAACTACTACTACAAACTTGGTAATACGCTCTCGTTGACAAAAACTAGGCCTTTGGTCTCGGCCATTTTGTACGCTAACAGCAGCCACTCGTGTGATTCCGAGCAGTAAGTTTGAGTATTAGAATGACGGGCCGTTTTGTCAACTAGTATTACCAAGTTTCACTATTTTTATAGTATTAGTTTTATCCCGCGCAACATGAAACTGGCCCTCATAATATTGCTTCTCGGTCACCTCGCTACTAATCTTTGGGCAACATGATTGTAGTATTTTATTAATAAGCATTATGCCGTCCCTATCTCCTGCCAACTCTCTTTATTTTTCAGTTTTTGTGGCCAATTAATGTACGTAATAGGTATACACCTTTTTGCCAGATTTGAAAGCATCCCTTTTTACTAAACTCTAAGTTTAGTAAAAAGATTTGCGATTTTATTTTTCGTTTTAATAAAATAAAACTTTTGGACGACCTGTCTGCAAGTAACAGCTGACGGTAAAGCTGTGTGTTTATTATATTTGATAGTTTGGGTTAATAAGTCATTGTAGTGGACATTAGCGTAAACATTTACTTTCGTCAGATGCGAAAAATAATAGCGAATCATAAATATAACCTAACTTTACGAAGATTATACATATAGGTGATGTTAGATAACAGTATGATGAAACAAATCAAAGTAATTGGAACATACCCACGATTACTCGAACCATTAACCCAAAGCCATTTAACATAAAATATCTCTAACCAGACCAGTTTTCATGTAAACACATTCCGTCCATGCTCTAATTTGGCCAAAGACAATAAATCCATTACAGCCATTTGTCAAAGTAAGCCACTGGTCAAAATGCTACCTCACCATAAGTTGTAAGTCAAAATAATGGCCAGCCACGTCGGCCACGAAGGCCGGTTTCCCAGAATGGCCACATTACTCAATTTTAACTGTTAATGTAGATATCCAGTATCCACCAACCAAGTCTTTAGTGGTGGTGATCACTTATGTGGATTGCAAGTTCTGCAACAAACGTTTGAACGTAAAATTTCGAAAAGTCTTATATATTTTGAAATTTTTGTGCCTGAAGAAATATACCAAAACATGAAACTTACGTTTTGTTTAGGTCTCTTTCATTTAATGAGTTATTTCAAAATTTTCTTAAATGTATAGATTATATACTGCTTTTGACTCCAAGTCAAGCTTCAAACATTAAGAAATTTGAAAACGCTAGTTCGCAGTCGCGAAGGTATAAACAGCTAAGCGGCGCGATGGCGGAGCGGTGCGGTGGCGGCGCGGCGGCGGCGTCGTGTACATGAGCCCTTACGATATGTCTTATGTCTAACCTGACTTTCTTTGTAATAACGTAATTGATATTAAGGTAGAGGCTTCCAACTACAGAAAAGGCTCACAAAAAAGATCTCTTACATTTTTGTGTGAGGATGTGGACACTCGCTGGTGTCTGTATTGATTAAGCCGGCTTTGGAAACTCCGCAGGTTTTTGATACGGACTTTATTTTTTAATTTTTCTTTATTAAAAATATAATTAAGTCCAGATTTTCTCACGATGTTTTCCTTCACCAATATCAGTCTGAGACGATTATCCTCTCGACCCAAGACTTCGATTACGAATTCAAAAATAAACACTTGAAGATCAAACAAGAAATATATTGTCATTTCAACTCCAAGCATAAACATTTTAAAGTCTAACAAGGTACATAATAAAATTGCAGAAAACAACTCTAAAACAACAACAATAAAGTATAAAATTTAATTTTCTCCACGTTCACGCCTTGCGAACAAAATGAATATTTGATATGCCTTTTCTCTTCTTTATGTTTTATCTCGGAACAGATAACTATTATTTTTAAATAATATAAACAACAGATGGTGTTGCATTTACGCTGTATTTTAGAAGCATTAGTAGGGTTGTATTTCTTGTTAGACGGATTTATTGAGGTGAAAAAGAATAAGTTGGAATCACAGATGTTGTGATTTTACTTTAAGATTTTATATTTCGCTTAGAAACTTTGTATGATAGATGACGCGATGTATTTTATTACATTATAAGTAGACGCCGCGCATTTCTGCACTTTTACGAAACAGTTCTACCACATTAACATCTATGAAAGTCAATTAGCATAAGATCTTTGCTACCTTTCCAACGCTTCTTGCTACACTTGGCAAACGGAATAATTAATTACTTTAAAACTGCGTGAATTGAACATAATTTTCTCAATATCTTTTTCTATAACATCTCAACGAAACGTTTAGTGTCAAGGAAATTTTATTTTAGGACTGTATCTTTATAACTTGGCGATACAGAAAATGATAAAATTATGCTCAACAAATTAGAGGGTATCCCAGGAGAACTGTAAAAGCTACAAATGGGGTATGAATCTGCAATGAATTACTATTCCAAAGCGATGCAAAGACAGAATTCCTAACCTTTCTAATGTAGATAGCTACTCGTAAAATGGCTACAAATGGATGACTAATTGGGGACTAGAAGCTTCGTCTTGGAAAGGTTTATTATACCTTAAATATTTCAAAAGCGGTCTATTTTTGGTGGCAACTTGCAGTTTTAGAGTACGTATGAAATATTGATCTCATCAGCTATATTGCAACAGCAGGCTAGAGGTTAAAACTTATTTAGAGTGGGTAAGGCTATCCTACCTGCAGTGATGGTGATGCAATCCCATTGGGTGCTTTTATAATAATCGATAACGGTAACGACACGACACCTCGACGACATAAAATAGAAAGGCAGAAAGAAAGTTGTGTTTGTTGGCATTAAAACTTAAAACTAAATTAAAACTAGAAAGAAAAAAGAAATCTTTTAATGCCAAAAGGGCCTCAGCTCAGCATAACATATCGTCCGCTCTCGTTCATTATCCCTAGAAATAAAAAAAAACTACCGATGCCGATTTGCCGAGTCTTTGGCGATATCGCCTAATGTGAATGCACTCATTGACACTGGTAGTCCTCTCCACGACTGCCTAGTTTGCGAACACAGTCCTGTCTGAATCTGGCGCCCAAGGAGGTTCAATTCCTTCTGGAGGCCCTAGCCCCCATCTTAGGCTATTTTTGCTTCTGGACCAGTTGGAGACCAAGAGCTAACCCATTTCAAATAAAAAAGTGGCAATGTTCAATTTAATCGCGACTACTTTCGATCCCGAGGGAAAACTCGTAAACACAACATATTAAACATTCACCTGAATACTAAAGAAATCCAATTAACTCGGCCGATTCAATTCACAAAATAAGCGTCCGAAGCACTCCACATTATTTTTATTATACTCCCAAAAGTTCATTCTCTTATTCCCCGGAGCCTAGAGCACCGAAAATTCAAAGACACATAAACAATTTGAAATATCCAGTAGAATTTCTATAGAGAAAAACTCGTAAAGTTACTCGACCATAAAATACAGTGCAGCATTCTGTGGAATAATCTAGATTTCTGAGAGAAAATAAGGTCCCGATTTTCGGGTGCTATTTCCAGATGTATTACAGACATTAAGCGCGGGTTACATGAGCCTAGTTTTTCAAGCATGGGTAGAAAGATAGTGTACACAGTTTGCTAGTTGTCACTTGGGATATTCATTTCAAATTACTGAGCTATTGAGAACGATAGTTAAGTAGAGTGAGAGCTAGCGATTTTTCTATCTTGAGGACAGAAGCTACTTAGTCCCGTATCGTATCATTTTATTACACACTGTTTACATTCGAAGACTAGGATAGTAAGTTCTAACTTGCGACCCAAACTTAAATACGAATTGTACTAGCCACGTGTATGACTCACATTATGGCTTGACCACGAGCTACAAGTTCAAGCGACAAGCATATTAGGACAGTAACTGAAAAGAAATACAACGAAAAATATTTGTGATCATATCATAAGTCACCATGTAGCAACTTTTTTGGACAATCCCGCTGCACTACTTCCAAACTACTGCAACTTTTGTAAGTCAAAATCAACAGTGGCGATCAAAAAAGGGCCAATTTAATGGTGCTCGATAAAGTTCTGTAGAAAGATTTTAACTGTCAGAGTAAGAAAATACACAATTTTTTCATTCATCAAGCAGGAGACGCGATGCATAGCAGGTAACAAAACAACCATACTTAGGAAAACGAGTGACGAACGCGCGTGCGGATTGACACAAGTCGCGTTACCTGAGATTGTGAACATAGCCTTAGGGTCGTCAGCCATTTTAAGGACGTTAGTTTTTTGGTACATCGATAAAGTACTAAGTGAACCTCAACGTTGTTTGTTTAATGTGTGATCATTTAGTTTTTATAAGGTTGAGCTAAAAGGAATGTACTTTTTACGGGCAGTCGTTTAGAGACTAACTATCCCATATGAGGCTAATGGAGTGAAGATGCGGAGAAAATGAAATTTTATGAGAGAAATAGATACCTAAGGTTAGCAAGAAAATATATTTAGTGTGTTGTGTGTATAAACCATACGTCTTTACATTCTAAAGTCTAAAAAGCAAACCTTGCCATTATCACTTAAAAATAATGCCGGCTTGAAGGACCAAGTTTTGTATAAAATTGCGTTTATAATGGTACCAACATTGATACTGTTAGCCGCAAACGGGTATTAAAAGTGTATTGTTCAGCGTTAAATTGATCCCATTTTAAGGAACACCCACCTTTTACATAATATTCAAAAAAATCGGCATCAAAATGAATATGATCACAAATAAACTTGTATACTAAAAAGGCTACAGAGCTTCCATTGAATTCGCATCCACAAAGCGAACTTCAGACCCGCTTCATATGAATCATTCAGTAGTTTGCGTTGCATCTGCATTATAAAGCGTCTTAGTATAAATCCGGTTTCGTATATCTCCGAACATTATTCTTAAAACGATGCAAACAGCTTATTTCATAACATTTAAGCTCACAGTACCGTATTAATATTTTTTGCTGGCTCGAAAGACAATATTTTCGGGTCGAAAATCTTGCTACAGGATAAGTGCGTATAACTCGTACGAGACTCTTCTCCAGCCTGCTTGTGACGAATAAAACATGATACATCTTTACCAACATCACCTGAAAATCAAAACTCAATCAAAAATCGACCCTTTTGCCTTCCAAAAAAGATTTCAACTAAATTTCTGCGGCGGTAAATCTGTCGTTGTGTGACATAAAGGGAAGATTTTCAGAGTTCCTTTGGAAGCAAGCGATCAATATAAACGAGAGTGCTTGTCAAATGATAAGCGTGTTCATAGAGGTTTTAAATACTTAAGGTTCTTATACAGCTCATAAACATTTGGGGAGATTGTAATGGGGATCATTGTGGGTGATTTTGGGGAACTTTGTTGATATATAATGTGTTTTAACGTAAGGGTTGCTTATCTTTTGTAACGTGTTATGTCGCAAATGGTTTTGTGCATATTGCCATGGTTTTGTAACGATTTTTCAGGTCACCTGAAAGGTATTAGGAATTTTCTCGATCAATTACGTCGTGATAATACAACATTTTGGTGACGATAATTACTGATATTTGATTGATGATTGATGTGTTATTTCACATTTACATACATTATAAATACGTTGCTATCAGCGTGGATTATGACGAGTTAGTAAAGATAGGTATAAGTAACAAGTGGTGTTGTGTGGTTTCTTAGACTGAAATTTGAAACGGTGGGAGTTAATGTATACCTATTGAAGCTTCCATAAATGCAGGTGTTCCAAAATTTCAAAACGCTTAATTATATTTTTGAGCTCAACACAAAGGTTATTACAAATCATATTCATCGCAGAAGATTATATCACAGATATCACGAATGATACCTATAATTGGTATTAAAATTCAGCTGCAAAATTTCTAGTCCAAATCTTACAGTTGCCCACAATTGCTACTGGCTTAACTAATGTTTATCCTAAACATTGGCCGACTCAGATCATTGAATTACGGTCACTGTTCCATTATCAACTACGCTGATAGACCTGTAGTACACATACATATTAATAGATGTTCCTGTATATTAGAGCTATGTATAGTTACGTATGTATACAGCGTCGGACTGACCGAATAGTAGAGGTGGCTTTGTCAGCCGGGCCCCAGCATGCGCGGGCCCTTCATGTGCCTGACTTGTGGGACCTGCCACAAGCCAGGCGATAGATAGGATTGGACGGGGAGATTGCGACCCTATATAAGCAGGGCAACCAAAGAAACCGTTAGTTGTTTTTTTTTTACATTTTTGAACAGTGATAAGGCTCTGGGCCCTTTCCGAGCCAGTCCGACCCTGTATGCATACGTGGAACTATTGAGGCAGTTCTGTACATGTTAGTTGCGTCACGGTCTGCTGGTCTTGGCACTAATAGTGTAACATTTGTGGAGATTAATCCTTTATTCTTTTCACTTTGCGTGATTTGATGTGGTATAACTGACCGTTTGAAGCAGAGTTAGAAACAGTAGTAATGATTTCAAAGAGAAATTATCTGTCACATGGAAAAACTGAAGAAGCATAAATATACTTTAAAGCTATTGTCAAACAGACAGGCGAAACGAACGCGAAGCGAAGCGTTTTTGTTTGAAATGTGTGGAATTGTTTGAAGCCTGTCACATAGACTATCGGATCGCTTTCGCTTTTCTATATGACAGGATTCAGATCGCATTCGCTTCGCCTGTCTGTTTGACAATAGCTTAATACAATCTTGTCAGATGCAGGACTAAAATTGATTTGCAATACTGTTGTACTTAGCAATATTGCACTGCTAGTAATGACAGCTTTTTTACAGGAAATTGGACTTTAACGGCTTTATTACAAAACGTGGTTAAAAGTTAACTCCAAAACTTTAAGAATATTCATTAGTGACTATTCATTTTACTACTAAGACGTCAGCTAGTGCTTATAGATGAAAAAACCGGCCAAGTGCGAGTTGGACTCGCGTGAAGAGGGTTCCGTACGATGTTACCTATCACGTTTTTTTTTTAAATCTGACCCAAATTGGTACGCACAATATTGAGTGATTAACCATGTTATTTTAATATCATGGACTTCTTATAGCGAAAATTACCTCCCATATACAGATATGGACTTCTTATAGGTTTTCCTATAATCTATAAGTAGAAAACTAAATTCTGTATTTTTAAAAAAAACTTGGTTCAGTAGTTTCGGAGATAAGGGGGGCGAATGGTCAAATTTCGTCTATTTTCTTGAATAACTTGGAAACTATTTATTTTAAAATTACAAAAAAAATATATTTAAGATTGTCTCAACAAGACCTTTCATTTGATATGTCACACGATGCAGTTTTCAATTTTTTTTTAAATTTTCCCCTTCCACCCCAAAAATTACCTCCCATATACAGATATGGACTTCTTATAGGTTATCCTAAAATCTATAAGTAGAAAACTAATTCCTGTATTTTTTTCAAAATTTTAGGTTCAGTAGTTTCGGAGATAACGGGGGGGGGAATGGTCAAGCTTCGTCTGTTTTTGTTGAATAACTTGGAAACCATTTATTTTAAAATTACAAAAAAAAATACTTTTAAGTTTGTCTCAACAATACCTTTCATTTGATATGTCACACGATGCACTTTTCAAATATTTTTTTTTTAAATTTTCCCCTTCCCCCCCCCAAAAATTACCTCCCATATACAGATATGGACTTCTTATAGGTTATCCTATAATTTATAAGTAGAAAACTAATTCCTGTATTTTTTTCAAAATTTTAGGTTCAGTAGTTTCGGAGATAAGGGGGGGGAATGGTCAAGCTTCTTCTATTTTTTTTAATAACTTGGAAACCATTTATTTTAAAATTACAAAAAAAATACATTTAAGATTGTCTCAACAAGACATTTCATTTGATATGTCACACGATGCAGTTTTCAAAACTTTTTTTTTCATTTTCCCCTTCCCCCCCAAAAATTACCTCCCACATACAAATTTCATCTATTCACGTCACACCTCTGTGCTTGGGTCACAGGAATTGATATGTGTACCAAATTTCAACCCAATCGGTCTAGTAGATTCGGAGATAATTGACTGTAAGCGACAGACAGACGGACACACGAGTGATCCTATAAGGGTTCCGTTTTTGTATTCGGATGTACGGAACCCTAAAAAGCAAGATCTTTTCGAAAAATGAAAACTTTATAAAAAAATCATCGTTTAAAGCTATACGAGAGGATGGAATACTACATAACAAAAGGAACAACATCAAAAGAAATCAGAAAATATTCGTCTCACACTTGACCCTTTTTTGTTGCACATGCCAGGGCCGGGTGCTTACAAAAATATATGTCCTGGCAACTTGCCCAGATTTCCGGAGAAATTCCAGTAACTTGAATTGGCATTTTGCTCAAATAACAAGAAATCGTGGTAACATTGGATTAGTCGTTCCACGTCAAATATTTAATTTTCTTCCGTAATTGTGTCTTTAATTAGTTTTTTGTTTCCTTCCTTTGTTAGTTGAATAAATAAATAGGTTTTTTTGTTCTGTGTTTACCAACTTTTTTAATGAAGGAATGTTATTCCTTATTTTTACAACGATCGAAATTTCTTAGGTTACCGCGACCGCGCTACGTAGAGGGTAACGAAAGAGAAGGTTGGTTTTTAGTCAGTTGAAACTGTTCGTCGCTTTCTGCTCAACCTAGGGCATGAGTTCTCATTTCATGACTTTGCAACCTAATTTACCTGATTTTCTAGCCCTGCTCTGCCACCGTCTTTTATGAGGTAGGTGCTGTGAATACAGCTCTTTACATTACAGAACAAAAGCTAAGCTTAAGTCAAACTAAGCTCAACTATGTCAAAGTTCGCTGTATATAGTAACAATTATAACACATTTTAACTACAAATAATAAAAAAAAAAATATTAGACCAGTCACGAGGACTCATTTGATGATTAAACACCCACAAAAAATACGAAATTAACTGATTTTTATAGAAGATGGGATAACCGAGACACATAAAGTATGGACAGGTCATGACTTACCTAAAAATAGGGCTGTGCAGAAAACGTACTTCAAAGAACGATATTTATGAAGCAGAAATTATTGCAATCCCAAATCGGTTGGATCTAATATCTCCATATTTATGAATCAAATATAAGAATATTTGATTCTGCGCCTGAGGGATATTAAAACACATCAAGCATTCCTGTCTCATACATAACCTAGTGTAGGCTTCGAACAACCCTATTCTATCGGCAATATGCATGATGGAAAAGTAAAAAAAAATGGAATTGAGAAAATCATTATAGGAACAGCAATGTGTAGAAAAATCATTAACTTAGTACAAACCACGAAAGCATACCTACATCATTGACAAAATAAAATTACAAAAAGTCAAGAAAATTAAATCCAAATATTAAAAAAACCGGCCAAGAGCGAGTCGGACTCGCCCATAAAGGGTTCCGTAGCAGCAAGTAATAACATACTATAAAAGTTCTTGTAGTTGGTTCCAACTTTGAAAGGTTTACGATTTATGACGTATTAAAAAAAAAAACTTGAGAGGTGTCAAGGCACGTCGAAAATCGCTATGAACCTGTTAAAAAGGTTCAAGCGATTTTCGACCCTCCACCCCACACTACCCCACTCCACTCCGCTCCACTTCGCTCCACTCCGCTCCACTCCGCTCCACTCCGCTCTACTCCACTCCGCTCCGCTCCGCTCCACTCCCTTCCACTCCACTCCGCTCCGCTCCACTCCACTCCACTCCGCTCCACTCCACTCCACTCCACTCCACTCCACTCCACTTCACTCCGCTCCACTCCACTCCACTCCACTCCGCTCCACTCCACTCCACTCCACTCCACTCCACTCCACTCCACTCCACTCCACTCCACTCCACTCCACTCCACTCCACTCCACTCCACTCCACTCCACTCCACTGCACTCCACTCCACTGCACTCCACTCCACTCCACTACCTATTATAGCTGTAAAAATGAAGTTGACAAACTTACATTTGCAGTTGTTCTCCGATACATTTTGTTTAGGAAAATGTTATCCCAGTACGTTTTATAAGTTGGTCAACTATTACTCGTAAACTTGTAAAGCCCACTTAGTCATGATAATTTTCTTTTAAACTTCGTTATACACCGTGTTCCGGACGATATACATAAACTTCGACCAGATGTTCAAACCACGGAAGTAAGCATTTTTCATTATGGACACATTAATAAATTCTTATTTTTTGTTAATTTTCATACAAACTAAATACCTAGACGTAAATAACCCGATATGCATGCCTCTTTATCCGAATTGGCAACGTCGTATTTTCATTCATAACATTTGGCGGGCTGAAACAAATGAAATGCAAATAGTATTTGATAGATTTATCTTTTTAATTGCACTAAGCGGCAACATAGGCCAAATTAAGATACTTTCTCACTGCATAGCTCAATTAAATTTCATTAAATGAAATTACAAATATCTTTGTAACGAAGCCTTTTTAAGTACTACTTCCTTTGTTGGATTTGATTTGTAAAAGCCATAGAAGTATTTGCTAAAGTTTATGGATAACGTGAAGAACACGGTGTATATACTACTATTGTAAATTTTTTCACACCCCCAAACATAACCGTTTAGCTGGTAGAGGGGGGGACACTCGAGTAGGGCAAAAATTAGCACTTTAAAGCTTAATATTTCACAAACGAATCTTTTTATCAAAAAATTGTTCATGGAAACTACCAATATTTTTTAAAGGCCTATTTAATGATACCCCACACTAAGGGGTACGCGAGAAAAAAAAAAAACATCCCCGCTTTACGTGTACAGGAGGTACCCTAAAAAAAATATTTTACGAGATTTTATTTTACCACTTTTTTGACGCAACAAATCCGTATATTTACACCAAATTACAGCTTTCTAGTGCTGGGCGTCTCTGAGCTAAGCTGCGGACAGACGGACGGACGGACGGACGGACATGGCGAAACTATAAGGGTTCCTTGTTGAATACGGAACCCTAAAAATACGACAAAAAATGGAGAATAATAATTTTGTGTCCCACGACTACGCTAAATAGGTCCAGATCAGCAAAACGACGTACATGACCGAATAAATAAGTTAAACGCTTTCATAGACCTCTCTGTCAGCTTAAATTAAAGATAAGAGAATAATAAATAATCCTATACACCGTGACTTTTTAGTCGTCTTACAAAAGTCGTCCACTTAATGTATCCGACCTAAAATACCTCTAGGCGAGTTTATTTTTTTTTTAATCTTTAATAATAATTTTTATTTTTATTTAATAGGTACATTAGAAATATGAAACACCATGTTAAAATGTTTACGTATCAATCTGTAGAGTATACCTACCCAGCGCAATAGTCGGGTAGATCATTCCATTTCCATTTTCGTGCGTTTCTAACTAAGCCTTGTGTCTTAATAACCAATTAAAGTTTTATAATTAAATTTTTCAAAACTCTTAAATACATATTTTTTTATTAAAAACGTGTTCTAGTCATTGGATACATGAACTGGGCTGCTTTTGTAAGACGACTAAAAAGTCACGGTGTATACATCTATAGAAAACAACAACAAAAAACGATTACATAACTTAAAATAGCCACAGCACTTAATCTCAAGCAAAATGGCGCCTTTTAAAAACAAAGAGAAGAAACATCTTAGAAGGCATCCATTATGGAAATTAATCTAAATTATAATGCCATTAAGTAAAACAAATTAGGTACTGTCGTGTCGTGTCGAAATGATAAAAAAAGATACCTTCGCGTTATGATACATAGGATACTTAATTTCAAGTGTTCCGACGCACATAAAGAGCGAATTTAATCAAGCCGGCTTAAGGTGGGGCGTCAGTTGTAGCTGGCTGGAAAATTTTGTATATTTTATGAAATTAAACGGGCCTAGAATAGTATGGTAAGATTGCTTTTATGCCTAAAACATGAATTAGCTAGAGATTATATTACGTAATAAGACTGGAATGGAGTTTTAAAAAAATAGTACATTGCGACTGTGCCTAGAATGTTGCCAGTGACGATATTATGGCACTGACATGGTACGTGGTCTTTAACCCTAGAATACTAATATAAATTTTTTACTGTTTAATACTAATCATCGCCTAAGAGGCTACTTCTTGAAAGACCACAAATTTTATAAAGACTACTTATGAATCTAAAAGACAAATATTGTTTATACAAAAGGCCAACTTCTGCGTTTTTAAATGTAATAACAAAATTATATTTTTCGTATCGATACGATCTAATATGGTGCTTTAAACTTAACACTTGCTAAACTTTTTTGGTGAAACAGAAATAAATCATAATTTTTGTTTTTGCTTTTAAACATTAAAAAAGTCATTTACTTATCTAAAAGTTTATTAACAACCTGTTGATTTCATTATAAAAAACGGATAGTAAGCATTATAATTTTTATGGCACATAAGTTTGAAATTTTCTCAATATTTCCTATCGCTAGAGAAGCAATTAGGTGTTCGATATTGCAGATGATACGGTTTATTGCATTTTACATAGTAGTACACACTCATGCGCCTTTTTTCTGTTGCTTTTTTTTTGCTTTTTTATGAAATTTCCATCCAAGTTCGTTCTGTCACCAGAATCACAGTCTTCGACTTCTAAATTGTTTACAATCTCATTGGCCGTCTTCTTTCATCAACAATTTTTATATCTGATTGTTGAATGGGTTTAACTTTAAACAAAATATTTTATTTCAATAGATAGAAATAGCACGTCATGTCTAAAACTCCAAAAACTATAATTATGATCATGTAAAAATAATTACCTTTAATACTAAGGATCGCCTCCCAGGCGATCCAACACTCTGTAACTCTGCAATGAAAAGAGCTCGCAGGACGTGCGATCGCCAACTAACGCGTTTTGGGGTGCACAGAGTTGAGATGAGTGCACAAGTAGCAACGGTCGCACAATTTGAAATTATAGCGAAAAAACTGGTTGAGTGCGGCCTCCCAGGCGATGATTAGTACTCTAGGGTTAAGTACTGGCTTTTTTTACTTATTTCACGAGTACAAACTGCTTTCTAGGCTATTAGGAGACAAGAGTCTTACCAAACTGTTTCGTATGTTTGCAGCAGGTTTAAATTATAAATATCCATTGCCTTTACGATATTTTTAATTCAGTTAACTGATATTCTGCTCCAATTACTCACTGGAGCCCCACACCAACCCGTTAGAACTGCGCCTGATAGTCGAATACCAAATTGGGCCCGTCCCGACGCACGCCATTTTATTGTTTTCCCGCTCTTTCCGTACGGCCGCCATGTTTTGTTCAACGTTCGTTTTTAGCCATTTTAATTACGTCACTACACGGTTTTTTGAATATTAGGATTACGAGTTCTTTTGGCATATCAAAGAGTTTTAATCAAGGAAATATGGAGCTGGAATTAACCTGATTGTTACTTCATTTTTACGTCCAATGTATTATCAAAGAGACTTGTGACATCTGTCAATCTACTCTGGGTCTACGTTTTGGATAATGGCGGATACTTCATCTCACAAATAATAAAACACTTGTGTGAGCGTAGCAGTAGGATCATTGTATGCTTATTATTTATTTTAATATAATAATAAGTAATACGTAGAATTATAATCGACATCTGTCTCAGTGAACGACCATTTATATCTAGACGCCTCATGCACGATCTGACTAACGAAAATTTTCTGTCAAGTCGCTGAGGTACGACGTAAGCGAGGGGGACGGGGTACTGCGTTCTGATTGGCTAACTCAAGGTCCGTGCGACGAGGGGACTCACAGGAGTGGTCGAAACTAATACGAACTTAAGACTTTTTCGCCTAATGTGTTGACAGACATCGGTCGCCTGTGATTAGGAGTCTAGATATGAATGGTCGTTGGTCTCAGTTAAAACGCCTTAGAGACTTATACAAGTTCAAAACAAGCCTTTAATACCTAAATCAAAGATGTGATTATCAACATATTTGACTTCGAAATGATTTTTGTATAAAAAATCGCATAATACAACTTGTTACTTCATCATTCACATAATTTTGACAACGTCATCACACACTTTTCTTGTTTACCCTACCCCCAATTTAACTTACAGCTGTCAAAAAAAAGTAAAACTCTTTCACCCACCGTTTATCGTGTCCATCACTATTAAGGCCCACTTACACGACACATCAAAACTACGCTAATGCATCACTCCCACAAAAAACTTGCTACAATTCCCACAAACTTTCCTGATCTATTTTGTTCAATGCTCGAAGTCACTTTGACAGATACTAAAGAGAACTTCTGTCGTAAATTTCGAGTTTCTACAACAAAAGTGTCACTTAGTTTGTATGAAAAGAATAAGTTTTATTCGTATCATGAGGGACTCGTCTGTAGTTGTATTAATGTGATGTGATAGATGTGTCTGCTGTTTTGTTAACTATTCATTGATGTTTTTGTTATAATCTTATACGAATACATGTAATTTAGAATTTTATTTAAATTAAAACACAGTTACACGACTTAAGTTCTAGAAAAGATGTTTTTTTAATAAAATTTCGTTGCCTTCAACTTGGAATCAGTAATTAAGCGTCCATACACACGTACTGCACAACCACACCACATTACAGTGACAAAACGTTATTGAGCTATGGCTATGACTATGTGAATAGCGTCACTGAAACTTTTTGTTGTTGCGTAGGTACGACCAACCACATCGTTGCGTAGACGCAAACCCATGTCAGTAATGCGGCCGACTGCAAGTTCATGGTGTCGCTGGTAGTTCCAAAGTTGCTTTCGTTGTGGTTGTGGCACGTGTGAAACAATCCTAACCATTTTAATACAAAAAAGTTAAGCATCGGTTTAACACTTGTCTGAAAAAAACTGTGTTAGTTACACTATTTTAGACAAAAATTTTCAGCAAATGTTTAAATTTTTGTAGTAAGACGGTGAAGGTTTATCAGTTACTCAAAATAACCGCACCACATTATAATCCAACGATTCATCAACCCTCTTACGTAACCATTACTCAAGTCTCAACAAACGAAGACAGCTAATAATATACAAAGTCAAAGTAAATATCACATGATACTTCAATATCATTCGAGAGTTATGTGGTTCCTCCTTGTTAATTAAGTCTATCCTATTACTGTACTAATTGGGTACTTGAGGACTTAAAGATTGGTTATGTTCTTATGACATGTATCGCGTTTTCTCGGAATTCAATTCGGTCGATGTTGAGCGTCTTATGAAATTGCGGTATCTCATAAGTGAAATCAAGTTGGCTTGAAATTAATGTTCAGTTAAAATTGTCTGTTGAGTTGATTGTGACAATTTAGTTATGTTATGTTGTGTTATGCAATGTTTTTTGAATCTTCGATTTTATTCACCGTTGCTTAACTTTTTCTCAGTTTTTTGGATTGGTTTCCAATCCAAGCGAAGGCAGCCAAATTTGTCTTTCAAATATTCTCATTTACAAAATATTACTTTTTATCTAAATACCAGTATTACACAAGTTCGTCTTTCAAATAGCATTTTCGGCAGACATATTTATAGACTTGTGAATTGTCTGATTGTAATTAAGCATTTAAATATTTTGTACGCATTAATGCCTGCGTCGCATTTGAAGAGTTTTTTGCTCAAAGAAAATTTTGACTGCAAGCAAGACTCGAACCTGCGTCCTTCTGGATAAGTACTCCGAACGCTTAACCAAATAAGTCTTTAAAATCTTTAATGCCTAACTGAGCTATTGACAAGTAACACTTAAACATCTACTCTCAAGCTTTGCTTACCTGCTCTGACGAATACAGATAGACAGCAAGACAACACACAAACAACAGCAAGACTCAATACACAAATCATATGAAAACACAATCAAACACCATTTCATTTTCTCGCCGACCTCTCAGCAATCTAATACTAAGGATACAAGAATAGGTGTACGAAAAGGAAAGAGAGGCGAATGAATAATGATTGTGTTTTTGTCTCCGCAATTCGCCGAAGGGCCAGGCCATAATCGTATATCGTATGGTCCCCAACATTCTTGAGTTATGGACACCGCAGGAAAACATTTTGTTGAAGACCAGTGTCGTGCCAACAAATTGAGGCCTCATTCACGGCCTCAGGTGATAAGACTTACAGAAGTCTCACGCGATCGTCGTTTGTTTTTTTCACCAATAAGCGTAACCATGGTGTTTCTTGCTGGTTGTTCTCCATGGTTTATCATCATCATCATCAGCTTATAAATGTTCCCACTGCTGGGACACAGGCCTCCTCTCTGAGAGAGGGAGTGGGCCATAATCCACCACGCGAGCCCAGTGCGGGTTGGTGGATGTCACATGTCTTCGAATTTTTGGTTCTAGAACATGCCGGTTTCCTCACGATGTTTTCATTCACTGTTTTGAGAGCAGTGGTGATGTAATAAATTACACAAAGTAATGCGCCTGGCTGGATTTGACCCACGACCTACAACTCGTAAGTCGGGGCCGATACCACTGGGCCACCACTGCTCACAACATGGAACATGGAAATTACCAACTCTAAATGCGTACCTGTCTTTCGACCTCATAAATGACATCATCTGCATAGCCTTTTCCCAACTATATTGGGGTCGGCTTCCAGTCGAACCAGATGCAGCTGAATATCAGTATATTACATGGAGCGACTGCCTATTGGACCTCCACAACCCAGTAACTGGGTAATACGAGACCGCATGGTAAGACTGGTTGTCAGGCTTTTAGAGTTTAATAAGCAAAAGTTCGTAAAACAATTATAATTATTTTAATGTAACGTTATGTCGCGTACACACATAAAACAGTTTATCACAGACGACGAGCCACCTCTAGCTCGTCGTCTGTGATAAACTGTTTTATGTATTGATTAGTATTAGGTCTCAGTACTATCTATTAATCATTCTGCAATAGTGAGATCATGGAATATTGAGGTTTTCGGAAAGACAAGTAAAACATGGTCATTTTCGCTGCAACTGCTCAGTCTGCGAAATTTTTGTGATAATACTCGTAATAAGTAACTTCTTCTTGAATGAAGAAAGTGGCGTGCTCTTACAAATTTTCTCGTCAAACGTATGTAGATTGTGGTCAAATCAGCGATGAAGCACACTTCATCGCTGATGGAGTGAAAGAGACTGTCAGATTCCACAGAATCTGACAGTCTCTTTCACTCCACCCAATGTGGGAGAAGTCTTTTAGTAGATTTTCAAACCAAAAAATAAAGTGAAATATTATAAACCAAAAAGACTTTCGTATTCCTTTCTCTATTAATTATATAGAAACAACAATACACAATAAAGAATTAAGATTTTTCTAGTAATTGGTTCGAGTTATTAATTAAATAAAAACTTGATTTGATTTTTCACTTATTTATACCTAAATTGGCTACAAAAATAACAATTTGTTATACAATTCAATTATCTAGTACAACAAACATGTTGTTTCATTTCGATTTTAACGTTTCGTACAATTTTATTGAAAAAATATTGAATTTACTATTCAGAACATTGTTTATAAAATTATTTTCACACCCGCATAGGTTTCAATTTATAATTTCTGATGCATTATTAATTGGCAATAGTTTCATTAATTTTTCAAATTTTAGAAAAACTACAATAACGTTTATAGAATTAATAGATGGACGATCCAAATCAATTGCCTATTCTAAATTAATTGGGCGAAGTCGTGGGCAAACGCTAGTTACCAATATAAGTCTAAAGCCATGACATAAGAAAGAAGACTTAAGTACCTATACGAAGCTTAAACATGAGATGTCTTTTATTTCTATAAAGTTCTAAAACTTCTAAGTAAAAAAAAAACAAAATGAAATACAATAGGGTGGCTAGATATAGTTGTTCGCTATGAAAAAGTAAAGAGCTCCCAGGGACCAAGGCTAAGCAATCAGAGACAAATAGAATGTGTAACTTACTCAGAACTTTCAAAGATGGTGCACTTCTTCCAAGTTTTAAAGTGGAAGAAGCAACGCAAATGCCCTGCACTTATAATTGTATTCATGAGAAAGTTGTACGTATAATAAAAGTTAGTAAACGTCATACAAATAGGAATTATTGTTTGTGCCTATTGTTATCGTGGAAATTAATTTTTCTTAGAACTGAATTTCGTGTTTTCCAGAAATATGTTTAATGCTAGATGGAAAACAGTATTCTGAGAAAGACTAATTTGATGTCAAGATTATAGGATTTAAAGCAGGCATGATACAAATTTACTTTGAAGTTTAAAGCTGCATTTTTATTATTAATTCTACTACTATAATTATTTAGGTTGTTTGTTTCACAGAGAAGCACATAAGCAAGATTAAGTGTTATGTATTTTAAGGTAAGTGGTGATGATGCCAGCCAGTCACAGTCTGCAATCGATGGCTTTTTAAAGTGGTTGAGAGCTTAAAGGCATGCTGCCTTTTCATTTTGTGCGCAAGTAGCAGTAAGAGCGGGGTGCTAAGACAGGAAACCTCCACGTGCGCCCGTGGACTGGAGTTCCCTCTCGGATACGTCCGGGGGGAAGACCAGTTTTTCGGGCCGGTGCGCCCTGGGATGCGGGCAAAAACTCTCCTTAGGCACTGTGTGCCTAAGGGGTTTCTTTGCCCGTATGCAAATAGCCTGTCGGGTGGACGCTCCAACGCGTGTCCCTCTGAACAGCAGAGGGCACAGCGGCGGAGCGGGCTTGCTGACGGTGAGTAATGGGTATGCTCGCCGTCCGACCAAGGACCAAGCCCGGGTCGGTGGCGCGTCGTGTTTCACGCGTCACCGACGGGGCCCCTTATGGGGCCAAATACCTGCCGGGGTCGCGGATTTTTCTTAATCCAGGATACCGTGGCCCCGGAACGTAAAGGGCATCCGACGGAACACGGGTGGATTTTAGTCAGTAAGAGTCTGACAGTACGGGGGCTGGACTCATTTGATGATTTTGCCATCCTAAAAAAAAAAAAAAAAGTAGCAGTAAGAGCATTATGGTGCACTGTTACTTTGTGTAATTAGCGTTTATTATTTTGTGTGTAAGTTGGTAAAAACTAATCTAATTACCCCCTTATTAAAAAGTCCGCTGGTAAAAATCCGTCTAAAGCGCATTCATTGCAAAACAAAATTAAATTTGCACCTGGATTTCGCTGCACAAAATTTTTATTAAATAGAAGTGAGAAAAAAAGAGTAGAGGGAAGGCTTTGCCCAGCTATGGGACAAAAAGTAGTGATATGAAAATCCGTGTAACCACACACTGATTTAAAAGTTGCAAGCTGTAGGCACACTTCCCCATTTAAACTTCAAACCCAGCAACATATTTTAACAGCACTCTTCACTGCACTGAGTCAGAATTAAAGACAATTACTCACTCAGCCACCCTTGCTTAACAAGGCTGCCGCAAGGTTCGCGTTAATTTTAGCAGCGTCCCTCCCCATCGATCGTGGGTACCCGCTTTAATCCCGGCTTAAGTAGCGCGTCGTTGCGATGTGTTGCCTCGTGTGTGGATGGCCTTAGCCACTACCCATAAAATAATTTATTGTGAAGAAAATTCTTTGAAGTAATTGAAGATTCCGGAGTAGTGTGTTGTTCAATAGTGATGATAATTGTCACTTTTTTCAGGTTTTTTGAGTGGAATTTTATGAAATGAGTGATAATACAAGTACTATTTTGGATTTGTACCTAATTAAAATAACACTGCTCTCAAAAAGGCATATAGGGGAACATCAGGGGAAAACAGTAATATACAAGAACCAAAACATCTGCAATCGTGCGATCTCACTCTAGTTTACGTCAAATTCAAAGACGAGTAGTACTCTCATCCGGCGTCCATTTATGCCCTGATATTTGAATGTGGTTGAGGCGAAAGGAGTATGTTAGATTCGTAGCACGTGGCGTTCTAGAGTTTTTGCATATTTCTATGAGAAAAAAGAGTAAATGTGTTGGCGATATGGTTTGCGCAATGACTGAGCGGTCAATTACTGCGCAGCGTGTATACCAAGTTGTTGTTCTGGTCTGGGTGTATAATATGTATGTGAGTTTCTATGTTTCTAAATGCACCTACAACACAGGAAATACCCAGTCTGGGTCAACTTTAGTTCTGTTAAATATCCACACAAACACAAGTTCACACACATCCTTAAAAGACAAAACTCCTGACCAAAGTTAAATTCGTACTTAACATACAATAACCCTTGACCCTGTTTTTGTCTATAATGAAGAAAAGTAGTTGTTCCATCGTCGCTGGCGATAAGCGAGCGGCGAGTGTGTAGTCCTAGTGTAGTCGCTACTCTATCAGGAGTGTCCGAGAGTGGCGATTACTCGCTCGCGTGCATAAATATGTGTCCATAGTGAAAGCGCTGGGGTCAACGCCTGTGGCGGGCGTGGTACCGGGCGATATTGATGTCTACAGTGTCGAGCAAGCATTTGTTTTTGCTACGACAACTTCAGGTGTTGTAAACCGGGGGTAGCCAGTACTTTCTACGCGCTAGGCTCGCAAACTCGCTCATAGCCATCACGCTCAGCTCCCGCCTTAGTCACTGCAGTGTAGCCACGAGCGCGCAACGCTAGGCTCGCAGTGTGTTTGAGCACCAACACTGCACTGCGTGAGTTCTGATCTCCAAGCAAGTTTCGTTAAGTCCTTGTCGCTCAGCGATATACAACTTGGAGCGAGTCCTCATCGATAGTGTCAGTGACGAACAATACGCGACTATACTATGTGCATCTCTTTTGTTTACATGGAATTCATATCTTGTTGTACGTTTCATGAGCGAGATAAAAGCCTACAGTTAGGGAAAACTGCTTTAAGCGACTAAAATCCTTTCCTTTTACTGCCACAACTTTATCGCACAAGTGTGCCAACGCTTTTCTTTTCTCCACGACCCCCAATTATTTTGCGATTCTATCATTACAAGGAAATGGGAGATCAGAAAAATAAAGAGCCTTCATACTTTGTGTGCCTTTGACAGTTCGAATAACAGTGAGCTTAGGAGTGACCTCAATATTATGGAACTGCTTTGATGTTACTGTGTGTGAACTAACATACAGAAATACCACTATGTGAAAATTGGTTTATCGCTACTAGTAGGACTAAGAGTATTTTTATTTTCTGTTATTCTATCATAATCACAACAAATGCCTCGAGAGGCTGCTCGCTCTGTGTGGACGCGTTTAATAAAATATTACTAATAATACTTTTTTTACGTGGTAAAATCATCAAATGTATCCTCCCACCCACGGCAGGGCGGGGGGGACTGTCAGACTTGTACTGACTATAATCCACGATGTCCTTCAATGGCCCTTTACGTTCCAGGGTCACGGTAATGACATAAGTCCCGCGACCACAGCAGGCTTTGGCCGTCTAGAGGGAGGCCCCGTCATCTTGCTGACACTCTTTGAGGCGCGCGTGGAACACAACGCGCCGTCGACCCGGGCATGGTCCATGGTCGGACAGCGGGTCGCCCATTACTCGCCGCCCGCATACCCTATTAATAGTACTAAGGTGAACTTTGTTAAGCCGTAGTTCTTGTTATAACTTAAGTGAGTATTAAACCTTGTTTATATAAATTTGAAAGGTACACTGACAATTTTATAAACTGGATATCATTAGGGATTAATTTTATCCCGGTGTGTCGTTTCTGTCGGATAATAACGGAACATCAGGGCAACGTTGCGGGCGTATGCTAGTTTTATTAATTTTCATTAAGTTCGTGACTATAGGAGAGCAATTCCATTTTTTTTTTTTGGTTGATAATATCATCAACTGATTCCTCTCGCCTGGATGGAGCGGGAGGAACATGCAGAGAAATGTCTGGCTAAATAAGTAAGTAGTAGAGATAACAAGGACTTAGTATTTATTACTAGAAATGTTGTAAAGTCAACTAGTGAGTCTTGCTGTCACGGTTGCAACCAGAAGTTCTCGTAGACATTTCTCTGCGTGAACTGTCAGATTCTTATAAGCTAAAGATCCAACAAATTCTTTCAGTCGACCTTTGCGTTCCAGGATCACGTTACCTTCACAGACAGTCCCGCGACCCAACCATTTTCTAGTACATTTCATAATAATTATACTCGGCTTATTCTTTGATAACAAAGAAAAATATAAATCCGAGTACTAAGAATATCTGTCCTCGCTTACATTTCCATATTTTCCCATAAAATGAACCTTTTGCAGCAGTATATTGTCTCATATTACTCCTATTACCTGTAAGGGGGATCCTCTTTCCCTTCTACAGGTACCTCAAACCAATAGGAGAATTTTGAGCTTTACCAACGTAATAAATAGGATGGCTTTGTCGATGGCATTTGATGTTTTTCCTTACTTTTTGTAATAATACAAAATATTTTTATGAAATTTACTTTGGTTAAAGTTATAGAATTGGTGTTGGTTTTGTATTTGTTGTGATTGATGTCCACGTGTATTTTTTTGGAGGAAGTTTTCTGTTCCTCGAAATTCAAGATCAAAAATGGCTATTGAAAACCACTTAAAAGCGTGGTGATTTTCTTTTGGAGTCTATTCTATTCTCAGACTTTCTGATAAGTAGAACAAGTTGTGCTATTTAACATAAATATGTCAATTATATGTGATTTTTACTTTTTTTTTTACTTTCTAGGCTGAGAACCACCATTTTTTTCAAATAAATGATTTTCGACAGAAAACGATATACTTACTTACGTTTCGTTTAAATAAGGAAAACTTTATGAAAATACACACAACTAAGTTTTTACTCAAGTTTCCAAAGAAATGATTTGATTTGATTGATTCATAAATAGACTTCTGTCTTACGAACACTCTAAAGTTACTTAGACTATGACCTATAACCTTCACGAACAACTAAGTCTATACCTCCGGTAAATATACGTACATTCAAACAATCAAGCCGCCATTCCTATAGAATTAAGCCTCTATTATGTGAAGTTTCACCAACTCCACAGTCCAATTTCCTTTCAAAGAACTTATTATCTTACCCTCTCAAGGTCAAAGGTCACAGTTGACCAATCCTCGTTCCCCGGTCTCTTTGCTCCCTATTCGGGACTTCCGGCGGCCATTCTTATAAAAAGGTAGCGGAGTCATTCCGCCATATCCTTTTTCAGGGAGATTTGTTATGTTTATTTATATACGTAAATAAATAAACATAACAAATCTTCATTTTGCTTATTTTTTGCTCCATTTGTTTTGAGAAGATTGTTCTGGGTTAGCTTTTTTAAGGTTGAGAAGAATAGTTTTTATTCCAGATCTAAGGAAAGTTTCGCATTTTTCATCTCTGAGTATCGAGAGCATTTATAACAGTGCCGAAATATCGGAATCACACAAAAAATAATAAACATAGTGAAATTCTCTTTTTTTTTAGTTTATCATGATCGTTTCGACATTTAAGAATGAGTTGAAATGTGCCCCAACGCTATAAGCTGGTTATGTTGGAACCATACGCCATATGCCCCAACGCTATAAGCTGGTTATGGTTCCAACATAACCAGCTTATAGCGTTCGGCCACATCTCAATCATATGTTAGAGGGGGTGAGCTAAATAATAATTATATACCTACCTATAAAAAACCACGATACCCAGGTCAAGTGCCGGTTGATGAAGGACCCAAGTTTTCAAATCCTGATAATAGTAAATAATGAATTCTACAAGATGTTTTTTCTTTGTAGTTTTAAGAGAAATCTACTTTTACTTGGTGAAAACAAAAAGTTTTCCTTTTAGTGCTTCAACGAATTTTCTTATCTTAATATTATATGAAAGCATTTTTCTAGGTAAGTAAGTCCTCTGGGACACATCGATCAAAATATTTTCGGTAGTATTTACATACCAAGTTTTTTTAGGGACTTAAGAAAACCTAAGGGGCCTATCTCGGTTACGGGATGGTCTTTAAAGGACACCATGTCCCTGAAACACTGGGTAACCGAAGACACAGAGTGGAATTTTAGTCAAAAATAGTTTGACCGTCCCTTCCACTCCATCATTTCATGTTTTACCACCTTAAAAAGGGTCCAATTTAATAATGAAAATATGGCCGTAGGCCTTTTAACCTCATAGAGGGGCAAACCCTGCCGGGGTCGCGGAACTAACGAGCTACCGTGACCCTGGAACGTAAAGGGCTATTGAAGGACACCGTTGATTAAGTTAGTATGCAAGTATGACAGTCCCTCCTGCCCTGCCCTGGGTGGGAGGTTGAGGATGATGATATTACCACCCTTAAAAAAAGGATGTTTAACTTGGGTCGCGAGAATATCTATACAGGTAACCGTGGCGCTGAAACGAAAATGGCCACCGGGGGAAAAGGATGGACTTTTGTTACAAAAAGAGTCGCACTGTTCTTTCCGCTTTACTCATGGCGGGTGGGCTCATTTGATGATTTTACCCCCTAAAAAGGGTTCTATTTGGATACTGCAAATTTCATGACCCAAGGACATCTAACCAAGTTTCGTATAATTTACGATTACTTACTGCACTGGTGCAATCCTTGGACGCTGTACGACACTTAGAAGTACCATTCCGGGTCGTCCGTATTCCATAAAGGACAATACATCGTAAAAGGGGCCATGCCATGAAGTGTTATGGCTGGTCGTTGGGACGAGAAATGGTGCACACACCTTGCATACCCTCTCGCCTCTTGTATTTACTTGTTGGGAATGTTAGAAAATTGTGAGATTGCTGTTATTGTGAGGCAAATTTTTCTATGATCAACAATAATGTAAAACTGTAGCAAGCTGAAATGGCGTAGAGTGAGACAAGATGGACCGATGACCTTAAGACGGTAGCTAGCAGTGGCTGGATGAAAAAAGCAGGAGATCGTGAGGTGTGGCGCTCCCTGGGAGAGGCCTATATGTCCAGCAGTGGACTGCAGTAGGCTGAAATGATGATGATGAAAATTAATGCCAATGTTTTATACTGCAATAATGAGCAAACAGAAACAAGTACCTCTCAGACAAATTAAAAAGAGTAGGTCGATGAAGGGACGCACGGACAGAGTTAAAAGTCAGCGTTTTCAAATAATTTGTGCACGCACAAATTATTTGACAACGCTGAGTAACGCCGCCGCCGTTGGAACGCTGTGCAACGCCGTGGCATTGCATGCCAAGTTCGGACTGGTGTCAGTACGGAAAAAGGTTAGCTCGTAGCTTAAACTCCACAAGCCGTATACGTGTTTTATAATACGAAAAGAAAGGAGTTAAAACTCCAACAAATATCAAACACATAATACTGTCTGGGTTACTTTTTGTAATTTTAAAATCTTTTTGGTCTACGACCATGAAGAACACTTTCTCCTTTCCTTTTTATCTTTTTATTCGCTTTTTAACACTTTAAATAGAGTATGTATTAGATCAAGCTTGGTACGGTAGTTCAACATTTTTGCCGACGGAAAATCCAATCTAATTTACGGCTGAACAAGAAGTACTGTGATTACCAGTCACAGTACTTATTGTGTAAATAAGATAACTAAAACTTTCATTAAATTCTTTGCCAAAGCAGTTCTAATTCAAATAACAAGACTGTCTTATCAGGAAATCGTGGCCCCGGAACGTAAAGGGCTATTGAAAGACACCGTGGAATATAGTCAGTACAAGTCTGACAGTCCGTCCCGTCCTGCCCTGGGTGGGAGAAACCCATTTAATGATTTTACCACATAAAAAAACACATAGGTACACAACAAAAGCCAAAGCACATAATAACTCAGAACTTTAAATCAATTAGCACTGCAGAAATTGCATTTAAACTGACATTCCAAGGAAAACCAAAAGCTATGATACATCCATCCTGGGTACAACTCTCAATACACCTCCCCTGCCACAATCTATCACGGTTGGAATCCGAGAATATTCCAAGTCGTTCGTTTCACAGAGGAAGTGTCAAGTCTTTCAGTAACAGATAGTAGTCTTCAGCTGAAAACTTTACTCATAAACATGTCGACTGCCTTTATAAAGTGCGCGCCCAAGTTCGGGCTGAATGTCACACCGAAGCGTAAGATGTTGGTGAAGCGGTGTGGGCGAACGCTCGGTGTTAATGAGTGGAGGCTTGAAATTGCAATTTAAGTTTTGTGTTAAAAATAGTAGAATCTCAAATTATAACTAGACTTAAATAGAAAATCAATTTGTTTTTAGTAAATAAAACAGAATATTAATATCTATTTTTGATGATGACTATTTTTGGTAATGTAGTTTCAAAGTCCGCTAGATCTAGTTTCAATTTTGATCTAAATCGAGAAATAAATTGCTGTTATTAATTTCATATTTCAATGAAAAAATCAATCTGTTTTATAGATTGTTCATTCAATTGTTTTAAATTTTTTGTCGTTCAACTTTTTGGATAACAATCAACGGTTTGTATAATTACTTCAAACAAATAAAAATGTGTCAGTCACCTAGTGGTTTATTTATTACCTTACCATACCTTTATTCCTTTCATTTACTGGTTTTTTCTAAGTTTCTGCTACAAACTACAGAAACATTTTAGAATTTTAATTAAAAAAACCTAAATTCCCACAAAGGGTCCATCCATTTGAGTATAAACGAATCAGACATTCGTGTGTAATAATATTGTTACGAGCTCTAAGCGCGGTGTAACAGTCAGCCATTTTTGGTCGCCTATACAAAAGCCTTTGCTAGAGTTCAGCCGACACGTTGTACTAGAAAAGTTTTTGAGTAAATACGCATAAGTTTCTTATACAGCGCTTTTTACGATACAGTCTCATTTTATTGTCAATCCCTTTATGTTGCAAATTAATTTGTTGCTGTCCTCGACGAGGTCCTGAACAAAGAAACCTTGAGTTACCGAAACAGGAAAATAGGACGAAATTGGAGAAAGGCCTTGGCACGAAATAAAAAAAAACAGATGCAAGAAAAATAAAACGTATTGTCGGAGAATGATATACCTACGACGTTCTTCGGCGATCTGAAATTGAAGAATGAATGAAAACTTTTTTCTTTTTTAATTGTCGAAGACTCTCTCATCATCTCACTCATCATCAAGTTGTCACTAGCGTGATAGTGTGTGTGTATTAGTGATACTTTTTTGTTTCTATGTGATTAGAGTCTGGTGTTACAGATAATAAGCCGCATCTGGGAACCACAGAGGCCTCTAACATGGCTTTATACATAATTGGTTAACCAATTAAAACCAATTAAATAACTGCAAATCTGACAACTCACTGTAACAAAAGGTATCTTTTTACCCAGTTACTGGGTTGTGGAAGTCAGATAGGCAGTCGCCCCATGTAAAATATTGATATTCAGCTGCATCTGGTTAGACTGGACGCCAACCCTAACATGGTTGGGAAAAGATTAGGCAGATGATGATATAAGTGCTAGTTTCCCCACAAAGTTGTCCTTCATCGATGTCTGTGATGTCAAAGAAGTTAGGTAAGGTCATAATTATCTTTGAACAAATTGTATTGAGTTACATAATGTTGACAAAACAGAAGTTTGATCAAGGAAGCTCTTGTTGTAGAAGTTTCTGTGTTATAATGAAGTTATGTCAAGAATATTTTAGCGAGTTTACTTGCTCGTTACAAGGCAGATGTGAGGCGCAACGTCAGGCGGGGACGCCCTAGAGGAGCATAAATAATGACTTAATCAGTTATGTTCTTTATATAGATCTGCCATACCGACTTAGAGCGTGAGCAGTTCTACTGTGGGAAAGAGAAAGACCCATATTACTCGTCTACTGCCATCTCGTTCCCACAGTGTGTGCTATAAACGACAATACATTTTTGACGGCAGGTTATATTTCACACGAAACAATGTTTATATAGATAGTTATTCAGAGTCTGGTTTGTTTTTTGCGATTTTAATTTAAATGTTTGTAAACATATAGACAGTGTGACTGTATGGTTGTTTCCCTTAAAAGCATCTACGCTTTTAAGGGGAATAACCATATCGTGACACTGTAAAAATATCCTGACAGTGTCTGTACCCACAATACAAGAGAAATTCCTAGTGAGAGGTTAAGTTTTTATTATGTATGACCTATAAAACTTTATTTTTTTTAAATAATGTACATTTACTCGTGATAATGTATAATGTTGTGTACTTTGATATTTTATTAACATTTATTGGAATAAGTTTAATACCGTTCCGCGCCGTTCCCGCGTAGTACCTATGTATTCATGAAATCTGGGGCCACGGTAGTGGCCCCGCCAAGACGAGCCAAGCGACGCACAAGGGCACTACCTACCTTTTCTCGAAGTGTTTCGTCGTTTTTTTGAACCCTCATAGAGTTGGTTTCCGATGTACCAGATAGTTCATATTCTCAGGATATGATCTCATTAATAGACTTATTAAACATACAAAGTTTCAATTGAATAGCTCTAATAATTTAGATTTTATTGATATCTAAAATACACCGATTTCGTCACTGACACACTGACACACTGATGATCATCAAAATGTTTGGCTTTAACTTTTGAATGATATTTTCACCAATTTTATGAATTACGACATGAAAGTTTACACGGTACTGTAGACAGTGTACTAGACAGTAACTAAAAAACCTATTAATAAGTACTGTCAAACTTTCGTAAACGCCACTGGGAAGTTTTCTTCCCAAAAACATCATTTAATAAAAAGAAAAAAAAATAAAAGTCTGCCTAGCAACTTACAAAAAGAACTGAAATCCCACCAAAAACATTTCATGTAAAATGTTGCCAATACGACCACATAATGTTAGGCCTGTGAAAAAGATATCAGATCTCATGTTAATCCAAACTTCTGAATCTACACGGCCTAACTCTAACGACCCTAACTTCACAAATTCTACATATCAGTAAAAATGTATGGCTTGGCTGTTTCGTTGCTTCAGAAACTAAATATTCGCATCACCTTCACGACGGTAGCGAATCGGAGCGAAGCCATACATTTTTACTGATATGTAGAATTTGTGAAATTAGGGTCGTTAGAGTTAGGCCGTGTAGATTCAGAAGTTTGGATTAACATATCTTTTTCACAGGCCAAACATTATGTGGTCGTATTGGCAACATTTTACATGAAATGTTTTTGGTGGGATTAATATTTCAGGCATGACATTTTGTAATGACGTTACAGTTTCTCGAAAATATTGAATCACATCACATCACATCATCAGCCTATAAATGTTCCCACTAATGGGACACAGGCCTCCTCTCTGGGAGAGGGAGTGGGCCATAATCCACCACGCGGGCCCAGTGCGGGTTGGTGGATGTCACATGTCTTCGAATTTTTTGGTTCTAGGACATGCCGGTTTCCTCACGATGTTTTCCTTCACCGTTTTGAGAGCAGTGGTGATGAAACCAATTACACAAAGTAATGCGCCTGGCTGGATTCGAACCCACGACCTACAACTCGTAAGTCGGGGCCGATACCACTGGGCCACCACTGCTCTAGAAAATATTGAATATGCTTGATGAAATAGAGTCCCTATACTATTGTAAAGGGACTCTATTACTCGATTATGTCTATGAGATAATAAGACTATATATAAGACTGGTAAAGCGCGACATAATAAATAAAATAATAATATATACGAGTGTTATCTCAAGATAGAATTTCATAATATTTCTTCTGAAAATTGAGTTTAAAATATGTATGTAATATAGTACTATTCCAGAACGATTCTGACATAATAATTATGAATCATGATAAACTATAAAATATCAAGACAAATATTAAACCTGTCATTTTAAAATTGAGATGCATGTCCACGTCTTAGAAACCTTTTACAATGCCCTGAGGATTTAACAGGTCTAAAGACAAAACTAGTTTCTATTTTTGTCATGGGCCAAAGATCAGGTCACAAGGTCATCATGACCTTGGAACACGAAGGGCAAGTGAAGGACAGGGTGGATTTTTCTGCTTTTCTTTTTTAAGCTTTTACCAGTTCTTATGCGTTATTGATTGGGACTGTAGGTAGCTTTATTCTATGATCATCATTTTTGGCAATTCAAATGTGCCTATGCTTACATTTTGAGTTTGAATCGCTTCATGTAAAATACTGTAACCTAACCTGTTTGTTGTATACAAATACCGCCAAACTGAAAGTGTCGTGGGGTGCTAAGACAGGAAACCTCCACGTGCGCCCGTGGACTGGAGTTCCCTCTCGGATACGTCCGTGGGGAAGACCAGTTTTTCAGGCCGGTGCACCCTGGGATGCGGGCAAAAACTCTTCCTTAGGCACTGTGTGCGTAAGGGGTCTTGCCCGTATGCGAATAGCCTGTCGGGTGGACGCTCCAACGCGTGTCCTTCTGATTAGCAGAGGGCACAGCGGCGGAGCGGGCTTGCGGACGGTGAGTAATCAGTAGCTCGCCGTCCGACCAAGGACCAATCCCGGGTCGGTGGCGCGTCGTGTCGTGTTTCGCGCGTGCCTTCGGGGAGTTGTAAGCAAACTGACGGGGCCACTTATGGGGCCAAATGCCTGCTGGGGTCGCGGGTTTCTCTTAACACAGGATACCGTGGCCCCGGAACGTAAAGGGCATTCGAAGGAACACGGGTGGATTTTAGTCAGTAAGAGTCTGACAGTCCCTTCCGCCCCACCCAGGGCTGGAGGACTCATTTGATGATTTTATCACCTAAAAAAAAACATGAAAGTGTCGTACTGGTGTGATAGACCCCTCACCCATATTATTATGTACTCCTTCGAAAACAAAATCGTCCTTTACTGTTATCACCGGACTTAATGGTGCCGATAAACTTGAGCATTGACTTGTAATGAGCATTCTTGCAAATTTTATATTACAAATAAATAAACTGGAGCATTTTACCGATCATTCTAACGAGCGTTCTGGCGAGTTGACATCTTTGTGAAGAAATAGTAGATTACGCACCAAGGGAGTAAAGCATTGCCTTACGTCACGGGCGTATTGAATCCCGAAGCGACACTAAGGATTCTGGGGGTGAACCTCCGTAGCGCAACGAGGAGGCTCAAGTGTTAATTCCCGAATGAAACGAGGGAATTAAGTTAAGAATCCTTAGTGTAGCGAGGGATTAAAGTTAGCCCAAGACAAGGCAGCTTTACTTCGGAGGAGCGTACTCTGCTTTTCACACCTACTGCGAGGAAATAAATTAGATTTTTGAAATTTGATGTGATACGTCAATCGTGAAGTTGGCACCACAGCAATCGATCAGCTGTTGCGGTCACCGGCCACCATTACTGCCTTACTCTTTGGTAAAAGCTTTCATAGTATGTTTTATTTGAGGTTCCAAATTCAAATCACATTATGGACCAGCGGGCGATAATGAAATTCAGTCCAATATTATTGCCCGGCTAGAGTGGAGTGCAGCATTGATTTTCTTTACAGTACCTTTGCATGACATATAATTTGATATTTACGAGCAGGCGATGTGAAAAAAAATTAAACTACCTTCGACGAGAGCGTTCGCTAGAAAGATCCTAATAATGTTCGTTGATCAGTCACAAAATTAAGAATTCGCCGTTCTTAATTTTGTCGAACTGATCAATGCTCGATGTTCTGTTACAAGTGAATGCTTAAGTCTATCAGTACCTTAACAGAATGATGTATTTTCCAATATGGCCGACACTGGCAAGCTCGTCCGACGACTGGCTGATTTATTCTCCACAATCTTAGGATTTATATGATTATCCGAAATGAACATATTGAGTGCGACATGTGAAATTAATAGGAGGAATCGGTTTGTGAGTATTGGCAACGGACTTTGTGAGAGTTGGAATTAGTTCGGTAAAGAAATGTGTGTTATGTAGGTAAAGTATTCTGCTGGCTATGTTAATTTCATTGCTTCTAAGTATTATTCCGAGAGAAGCAAATATTATTTTTTATCGACTGACTTTGGAACTGATCCTTTGGTGATTCGTTTTTCTGTAATACAAAGTTAGTTTGTAGAAGGTCTATAGATAAAGCATGTTGCCGAAAAAAATAGGTCTATACTCTATGCACACCACACACATTACAGATACCTGTCGCAATATAGAAATTATAACTATGTCGCTATATAAGGTGGTCATCGCTAATAGCGATATTTTCAAGATAACCTTTGGATGTTTAGACACTAGAAAAAACGATACTTTTTTTTTAAACATTGCCCCACACTAGGAATTTCTTCCTGTATCGTGGGTGTATTTACAAACATACACAAACACCTAGACCCGCAACAACTACTTGCAGATCATACAAATATTTGTTCCGTGCGGGGATCGAACCCGCGGCACGCTGCGCGGTAGTCGATCGCTCAGCCACAGTGCCAACTATGTCTTACATACTGATACCTAGTAGTCTGCGCTGTAGTATTTAAAGTCTATGTTTAGTCATTGTTTGTAACAATAGAAGAAAATATATTAAGAATACCAATAAATGGTGACATTAACGACTTTGATATATAGTATAGTTATTACTGATAGTGTTCATAGCACTCCTTTTGATGCACCTAGTGATTTAAACTGTTAGGTACGACAATAGGCAAGCCACATAATATGTTGAATGTTGTGCATCAAAATATTCAGGGTTTGTCTGGCAAGGAGTTAGAATTAAGTTTATTTATGGAACACTATCAGGTTCAGGTCTTATGTCTTACTGAACACTGGTTGAAGGAGCATGAATTACCGTTTTTCAATGATAACAATTTTTCTGTCCAAAGTGCGTTTGTCAGAAGGGGCGCTATTCGTGGTGGTTCTTTGGTTCTTGTTTCAAACAAGTTGAAATGTAAAGAACGTTTAGATCTAGTTAATCTTTCTGTTGAGCGCATTATTGAGTTGTCTTGTGTGGAACTCGAGAAATATATAATAATTTGTGTTTATAGATCCCCTTCTGGGGATTTTACTCGCTTCGAATCTGTAATGGAGGATTCACTTAGTAAGTTAAAATCAAGTAATAAAAGTATAATTTTATGTGGAGATTTTAATGTTAATATTTTAGATGCAACTCCTTTAAGTGTTAGACTACTCAACCTTTTTAAATCTTTTAATTTAATTAACTTGTTTTTTGAACCAACAAGAATTACTGCATCTTCGTCGACTTGTCTTGACAACATGTTTACTGATTGTGATGCCGAAAGTAAAGTAGTGTTAAGTGACTTATCGTCTGATCACTGTGGATTGATGGCTAGCTTCACTATCACGCAAAAAGCCTCACAAGATTGAATGTAGGCCCTATACAGTTAGTCGTTGTAACAAGTTTAAGAATAATGTAGCTGATAAACTTACACCAGCCATAGCTGAATCAGATCATCCTAATGATATCTATGAATCCCTTTTCGATATTGTTAAAGATGAATACCAGTCCACATTTAAAACCAAAATCATTAACAAGAATGGATCTTCTGCTAGTTTCAATCAATGGGCTACACCTGGCATTTATAAAAGTAGAGCGAGATTGTACGAGTTATATGGTTTGAAAAAATTCAGGTTTGATACACCTTTTGTCGAATATGTAAGAAATTATTCAAAATTATTTAAAAAGATTTGTGCTATTGCTAAGTCAAAATTTTTAAGCGAAACAATTAAAAATTCTACTAACAAAGTTAAAGCTACCTGGCAAATTATCAACAGTGAAACAGGAAAATCGGTTAATAATGAAAATCAATTAGAGATTATGATAGACAGTCAATTAATTACAAATGCGACTAGCGTAGCAGACGCATTTAATGAATTCTTTGTAAATATTCCTATAACTACGACTCGCTCCTTAAGTTCGTCTCCGTCTAAAGCTGAAAGCATTCTGCAACGTAGTGTGCCTAAATGCGGTAACCTATTTAGTTTTGAACACATAACACCATATGATGTAATAAATGTATTCAACACACTTAAATCTAAACATACTGGTGATTATTAGGGCATTTCAATTAAACTTTTAAGTAATATAATTGACATCGTCGCCCCCTATCTTGCAATTACTTTTAATAAATGTGTAGATCTGGGTACTTTTCCTGACCTCATGAAGAGTAGTAAAGTCATCCCATTATTTAAATCAGGCAATAAAAATGATATTGGTAATTTCAGACCAATTTCTATCTTACCTGCTTTTAGCAAAATATTTGAAAAATTGATACTCAAGCAGTTGCTTAGTCATTTTAATGTAAATAGCCTCCTTCATAGTGAACAATATGGTTTTACGAAAGGTCGTTCAACAACTGATGCAGGTGTTGCTCTGCTGAGGCACATATTTAAGGCGTGGGAGAGCTCTAAGAATGCAATTGGTGTTTTCTGTGATCTATCTAAAGCCTTTGATTGCGTACACCATGATACACTCTTGCGAAAATTACATCATTACGGAGTCCAAAACGAAGCTCTTAATGTTATAGAATCGTACTTACGTAATAGATTTCAATGCGTAGATGTTAATGGTTCGAAATCTTCTGGTCAACCTGTTCAGCTAGGTGTGCCTCAAGGATCAATTCTGGGTCCGTTTTTATTTTTGGTTTACATCAATGACTTGCCATATCTTTTAAAGGGCATTTGTGACATTGTACTGTTTGCAGATGATACCTCTCTTATATTTAAAGTTGATAGAAATAGACAAGATTTTGACGAAGTTAACGCCGCATTATCATTGGTAACGGATTGGTTTACTGCTAACAACCTAGTCCTAAATGCCAAAAAAACGAAATGTATTAAGTTCGCCTTGCCAAATGTTACAAATCTTGGTCCTAACATTGTTCTAAGTAATGAAGAACTTGAAACTGTTGACTCAGCTGTGTTTCTGGGTATTAAAGTAGATTCTAGAATTCAATGGGGTCCGCATATAACAAGTTTAGCGGGAAGATTAAGCTCGGCAGCCTACGCTGTCAGAAAAGTAAGACAGTACACGGACGTTGATACAGCTCGACTAGTTTATTTTAGTTATTTTCACAGCGTAATGTCCTACGGCATTTTATTGTGGGGCAAAGCGGCGTATATTCAAAATATATTTGTCTTACAAAAACGAGCTGTTCGGGCAATTTACCAGCTGGGTACTAGAGTTTCTCTGAGGGATTTGTTTAAGGAGATTGGCATTCTGACGGTGGCATCTCAATTCATCTTTGCCAACATTATATATATTAGGCAGAATTTACATCTGTATACCAAAAACAGTGACTTTCACTCTATTAACACAAGAAATAAGCACCACCTACGTGTTCCTTTTCATCGACTTCATAAGGTTCATAACTCATTTGTAGGCCTTGGTATAAAATTCTATAATAAATTGCCTTCGTCATTGCTAGACTTACCGTTTAATGAGTTTAAAGCTAAGATTAAATCCATACTTTGTTCTAAGGCATATTATTCCATAAATGATTACTTAGTAGATAATAACAGCTGGTCACTCTGTTGAAGTTAAGACGGCCTTCATGCTCTTTCCCAGATGTTTTTTTATTTTTTTTTTCTCGACTAGTTATATGATTTCATATAATTGTTTATATATTTTTTTGACTTAATTAAGTCATCTTGCTTTATTTTATGTGTTTGTATTTGTTTTATTATTTTACTTTGATCAACGGATATTTTTGTCCTATTTTACATTTTATTGTTTGTCTTTTTGTGTGTATTTTTATTTTTTAGTACGTCAGTCGTAGGTTTCCTTCATTTTTAATAATATTGTCGGAGCAGATGAAGAATGTACAACTATCACTTGCATTGTATAGAGTGTATTTATCTAGTATTATATAGCGTCATAGCCAGCATTGTGTGAGTACCATGTACTTCAGAGCTATCTTTGACTAGAAACCTACGTCTTTCATTGACTTGA
Organism: Agrotis exclamationis; assembly: GCA_950005045.1. Taxonomy (NCBI): domain Eukaryota; kingdom Metazoa; phylum Arthropoda; class Insecta; order Lepidoptera; family Noctuidae; genus Agrotis; species Agrotis exclamationis. The sequence continues at coordinate 17,923,135 of OX465436.1, forward strand.
ATGACTCTGGCGGTTGAGAGTATGTCATGCTCACTCAAAGGTCTCGCTGATGGTGGCGTGTATGTCGGATCATTTAGTTCCCTTCAAAATGGTTGAGCTGAATGGTGCTGATATATGTGTCATGTTCGTGAACGGGCGCTGTCGGTTGGGACTGGTCATCTCCCAGCTGCCACGGTCTATTTTAATTATTAATACTTAACTTTCTGTAATAATTTTGGCGATTGAAAAAGAGTGTCCATGGAGTTTCTTGCTCATTCTTCTCCATAGAGATCTACGCTTTGGAATGAGCACCTACGGTACTTTCACAGTTTTTATGTCTTGTGACTGGGACTGTAGCACCATAACTATTTTTGTACTTGTTTTATTTTATGTCTTTTGACAATTCAAAAGTGCCTGTAATTGGCCTAGTTGAAATAAACGATTTGATTTGATTTGATTTGATTTGATTTGATAGGAAAGTGATAGATGATGGGAAAGTCGAATATGTGACAAACTACTAGAATACTTATGACAATTGGTCCTTTCAATTATTATTTTTTTGTCTTTAATGGAAAGATCATGTATTTATGTAGTTCCTAACAAACTGTTTTTAGTTTTTTTTATTTGCTCTAATTAAGAAGTTATATTAAATTCAAAATTATTAATTGAACTTCGAGCCGAAAACACGTCGACAGTGCCCAACGGGGTGGTGTGACGTCATTATGACAATTTCTATACATAGATAGTACGTGTTCCAACTTTGAAATTGTTATTGTAGAAGCCAGTTGACACAGTGCTAAGGAAATTCTTTGTCATAGTGACGTCACAACCGAGGCAAACAATTGGGGCACGTTTGTGTTCACGACGATTTTGTTCACTTTTAAATTGGTCATAATTAATTATCAAAAAAGAATTAAGATTTTTTCTTTTCTATGAATGTTCTTATTTGTGGTGGACTTACTAGTTAAATATTTTTTCTAAATTCAAATACCGAATTCTATTAAAAGTTAGTAGGTATCATTAAATGTTAGTAATCGTTTTTGGAGTACACAACGCTTAGCAGGCAGTTACAACTTCTCAAGGCTCTTAGCATACTCCTCACAAAATATTATCAATTTATTTTCAGAGTTACAGTTCCCAAAGGTGGGAATATTAAAGCCTAATTTCGTCTAGTTCAAGTTTTCCCCCGAGGCGTCTATATGTATAACACATGTCAATGAAACTCTTCACACAAATTGATATCTACTAACAAGCCGAACTTCTGAACTACAAGAGAAGACAGAACATCATTACAATGTTGTATAACTTTTGAGTAAGCACTTGATCTCAGTGGCAAAAGTACTAAGATTTTCAACTGGGGATGGCTCAAATATCAAGATGGAACTTAGTAGTTTTGATACTTGTGAATTTGTTGGTCTGAGTGCTTTGTTTTTGGGAGAAAAGTTTTTAGTGGTCTTTGTTTAACATCTGAAGATTGAATGGTGTAAGAATTTTTGATTTGTCAAAAGAGTTTTTTAACAAGAAGTGAACTTAAATGAAAATGTATTTTTTTGCGTTGTTTTATAAATACCTATACTCAAAAGTATGAACTATAGTTTGCTTAGAATAAAACAGAACCCAAAAAAAATACAATTTTTTTACCACTACTATAAAAATGTTAAAGTTTTTAACTCTGAAGTAGCCGAACGGATTTGGCACACAGATAATCTATGATCTTAATACACATAATGCCTTTCATCATGATATTATGTTCCAGAAGAATAATTTTTAACCACCTAGCGGGTGAAACTACGAACGAAACCTAATCATTCTACATTCCGGCATTCAGTACAATCAACAATAGACCTCAAGAACACTTCTGTTATAGGTCCTTTTACATTCAACATTTAAGTTGTAACATAAGTGGGAGTTACCCAACCATATCTGAGGCACTTGAGAGTCAAAAGCCAGAACATTTTCTAGTGAGGACCCTCCCTCTGAATACGAACTGGTTTATGATCCGTCTTCAAAAAAACTTAGATTTTTTCGGGTCCCGTAGAAAGCACAAAACCCTTGTATGGTCACTTTATTGTCTGTCTTTCTGTCAGTCGCGTCGCGTCGAGACCAAAAGGTCCAGATGGAAAAATATCAGGTATCAAGCTGAAATTAATATTAATATTCAAGGCTACAACTTTTTTGAAGCAGAGAATAATCAAACTTAGGATATTTTTAGTTGACGTTTGGCGAGAAGTGAGAACTTACAACAAAAATAAAGGAAAAATTTTAAAAGTTCGTAATTTACCGTGATGTCACGGGAAAACTATTTCATACATAATGAGCACGCTCACAAATCTAAGTATGTCAACTTTTTTAAAGAATCTAGTATTTTGTTAGTTTTTCTGATATTATTTTCAAGTACGGAACCCGTTATTGTGCATAGTCTGTCACGCACTCAGCCAGTCTACTTTTCAACACTGAAAGAATTTACATGTTTTCTGGAAGAAATGTCTAAAATCTTTGTGTAGTTCTTGTTAGACAATTCGAATTTTTAGGATTGGTTGTCGGCTGTCTATTAATTTTCGGAAAGGTTTTTTATGTTATTCGGTATGAAAGTCTAGGCTTATAACCAGTATAAAGCCTCCTGCATACACACGCGATTAATCGCGCTGCGAAAACGAGCCAAGCTAATTTCCACTCACTCACTAAAAATACTGCGAATGGACCGCGACATGTCGCCCCGCGCGATTAATCGCGTGTGTCTGCAGGAGGCTTAACAAATAAAATCTGATATAACCAATGTAACAAATAAAATCTTGTAATAAAACGAAAAAAATATTTCTTACGTTACATTTACGCATTCTACTTTTATTTGTAAGGTACCAAGATAGAAATGGTTTACTTTTCTGTAGAAATCATTTGTTAATATTCATCACGTGATTTTAAGTTATTTTTCATGTCTGTTTCCTCTGCAGTCCTGTCCTGTGCAGTTAAGGTCTTAAAGCCAGCGGGCTGCGGGCGGCGCGGCGCATTCAAAGAAGCCGACTTGCCGCCAGCACCCGCCAGTGGGTAGCAACTTTGAACGCACCGCTACACTCCGCTGCTCGCTGAATTTGAAGCCATGCATGAATTTGTTTTTCGTTTTTGGTTTCATTTTATTTGGGTTAAAAGATTCGCAGAAATGTACTGAATTTATGTAGGTACTTTGATTGAAACAAAATTACAAAATACAGCTATCCCCCATTTTACATGAAACAACAATCAAAATGAATTTCGTCACTTCTATTAAATTTTATGTTTACCTACTGTTTATAATAATATATAATATTCATAGCCAATAAAAAATAGAATTCAGTACACAGATAGTTTATAACTTTTTTTACGTGATAAAATCAGTAAATGAGTCCTCCCACCCAGAGCAAGACGGGATCCTGTCAGACTTGTACTGAATAAAATCCACGGTGTCCTTCAATCGCCTTTTAGAACTTGGAGTAATTCGTAGGATAGTTTTTATCGCGATTTGACGTTCTTGTGGAATAATTACCATGGACAATGCAGCGGACATGAGCTAGTATCCCATAATCCTCTTTGCCCCCAAAAATAGGACAAACCTTCATAATTACACACCATTTCCTCGCAAAAACTTTCGCTTCTTTCTAACAAATTGACACAATAAAGAGCTCACATACGCGACAACCGGTGACGTATTTTTTCAGCTCTGACGTCACTTCCGTCTCCTGACAGCTGATTGATGACGTAGGAGTCATACCCGAGGATTGATAAATGTTAACTGACGGGAGTATTGGGGAGGTAATGGTTTTTGATATGGATTGTGACTTTGTGAGAGGTAGATTTCGCATGGTAATTTGAAGTTTTTGGGGGATTGAAAGTTGCTTGCTATGTCCTAATTTTTACGGGTCCAATATTTTCAGAAAAACGGAAGCGACGGTAGGACTTAATAGGAACTTTAGATCTCCTGACGAAATTCAAACCATGATTTTAAACCCCCTATACGAGATCAGTCAGTCTGTGTATCTCACGGGTTTCACTTGAGGTTACGAGACTGCCTAATCCGGATACCCTGGAACGTAAAAGGCATATGAAGGAATAGTGGGGTTTTTAGACTGTAGGAGTCTGCCAGTCTCTCTTACTTCACCTAAAGCGGGAAGAGTCATTTTATGATTTAAATAACCCAAAGAAAAAACATAATGTAATAGATTTTGTTGATATGTTCATCCTTTACGTGATTAAAAGGAACTGAGTTCATAAAATAACTTGAATCAAAAATATTCTCAGAAACAGTATCTTCATCATACACCAGTCTTTTCCTTTGAAGTTATCTTCCGAAACATCTTCCTGGAATACTCACTGTACTTTGTATTTTATGAAGTGCTTTTTTTTTTAGCGTGGTAAAATCATCAAATGAGAGGACTCATTCTCACCCACCCAGGGCGGACTGTCAGTCTCGTACTGACTAAAATCCACGGTGTCCTTCAATAGCCCTTTGTGTTCCGGGGTCACGGTAATGAGATAAGTCCCGCAACCCCGGCAGGCTTTGGCCCTCTAGAAGGGGTGCCCCGTCATCATGCTGACACTCTTTGAGGCGCGCGTGGAACACAACGCGCCGTCGACCCGGGCATGGCCGGGCAAGGGGTCTTACTGCCGCGATTGCGGCGTGCCCGTTTATGAAGTGCTAGTACGAGTTAATATATAATGTCTTATTATACAGTTCAGATAGAACTCTGCGTAGCCCTTTGACATAATGTAGGGATCAGCTGCCAACCTAGCTTCAGGCAACAATATTTTACATGGAGCGACTGCTTATTTGATGTTGTCAACTACAAAACTGTACCAAAATAACAATAAAAAAAAAAATACATCAAAACATCAAGTAGATACCTACGAGTTTCGCCGCAAGCGTCAAAATAAGAGACATAAATGGAGCATTAGGGGCCATATCTTGCTCCGAGCTACCGTGACCCCAGAACATAAAGGGCTATTGAAGGACCCCGTGGATTTTAGTCAGTACAAGTCCCTCCTGGCTTGCCCTGTGTGGGAGCAGTCATTTGATGATTTTACTACGCTAAAAAAGTGGCTACCTATATCTTTTGATTACGTTGACTAGAAAGAAAAAAGAAAACTTTTAGTTTTCTTTTTTCTTTCCGGACCAGACAGAAAGCAAAGTGATGCCATATATTTCTTTTGAGTTACGAGAGTTAACCTAAAAAGATCAAGTTTTTACATCGCTTTTATATTAGCACTAAACTTATTTGAAAAAACTTTAGTACGGTAAGAAAACACGTAGGTACTTACATCTTTAGCTAAGTAAGTAGGTACGTAAGAGTATCAATCTCAGATCTCGGGGGTAAACGACCGACGTCGCTCCCAATCGTGTTGTTGAATTAATATCTATACGTACTTGCTTACTCTTTTGTAAGCGAGATTAGCTCGTCTTTGGGAAGTTTTTTTAGACGTTTACGATTTATTTGTTTACTTTGCGAAGCTTTTTCTCTTGATTGATCTTGATTCTTTTACAGTTCAGGCTGTCCGTTTGTGGAATGCATTGCCGTTGTCAGTAAGGCAAGCCCAGTCACTGGTTTCTTTTAAAAGATTGGTCATAAATAATTTCCTTTCTCTTTAATGTATAGGTATATATATATATTTAAATGTGTCATGATTGTGTATTTGTATATTACAATTAATATTTATGTGTATTGTATTTGTATAGGTTATCGGTTATTTGTTGTGCATCACTGCCTACCCTCTTTTTTTGATTAAAGTTCTTAAAGTCCATCCTAAGGTTGTCTGGAAGATATCGCTATTAGCGATAAGACCGCCGTTGTACCCTTAAAATGTAACAAATATTGTAAATTTGGATTTGTTTTGGTGTACAATAAAGAATATTCTATTCTATTCTATTCTTTTTGTGTAATATTCGAGAAATGAGACAAGCCCGAGATATGCTTTTGTTTTTTTTTGCTTCTTAGAGCTGGTTTTCAGCCACCTTGACTTTCATTTATTTTCGTTGAATCCCAAATACAGCAAAAGCTGCTAAAGATTGACTAAAAGATAATGCAATGCCATCATGTTCTTTAAGTTCAATACATAGTACTTACTTCTTTTTTAAATTTATCTTGGACATGACCGACATCGATGAAGGTAAACATCGTGTGGAAACCTGGACTTATATAAAAATCGGCCTATAATTAAGTTGCCTCGGCGTCCTCCCAAAGGCAGCATAATTAAATAGAGTTAGGATGCTTTTTTTCCTGGTAAAATAATCAAATGAGTCCGCCCACCCAGGGCAGAGCGGGAAGGACTGTCAGACTCGTACTGACTAAAATCCACGGTGTCCTTCAGTAGCCCCTTATGTAACGGAGTGGCGGTATACGTGTGTCCCGCGACCAGAGTTAGGATGAAGCTGATGTTAGATTAAAGAGAGCCAGAGATAAACCTCACACGAAAAAAGACAATGAAAATACATAAACCACATCATGACATACTTGGTAAGCTTATGTAGGTACTGATGCATCATCACATCATTCATCATCACATCATTCATACCTGCTTGAAATTATTTCTGGGATAAAACAGTCCAAACTAATCCTAAACTTAGAAATGCACAATGTATAGATGGTATTGAACAGTCACCCATGTACAATTTTATGTAAGTATGTGAGTTCATCATAAAGCCGACTGAATTATTTACAACACCTACACACAGGACCCCAAATATTACCAAGAAGACCCACTCTACCTTCCACACACAAATCTACAAAAACCTAAATCATTTCTAAATCCTCACCCATTCACACTGGCCACACATTTCTAAACTAAATCCTTCCTGAAATATAACTGAGTCGACAAAAAAATATATTCGTGCCCAACACCACTTTAATAATATGAGATTTGAGCGCGTTACGTGCTGGGACCTTGCCTCTTTGGGTAATTACCCGGGTCAGGACCCCGGTATAATATGAAAGGCTTTTTGTAACAACCTTTTAGGGTAAAACACATGGACACGCAAGCCTTCGTAAAAAGTGGTTCAAATAAAGTTGGGAAGTGTTAAATTTGTTGGTTGAACTTATTTTTGTTTGTTACACTTGTATTTTTGGGGCTGTATAATTTTGTGGCGGTTGGTGTCGATGTTTTTACTGAAAGGTGTAGAATACTGCCTACCTAATTATTCTTTTCTACCTTCCTGCCAGTCATTGTCTAGAGGTCATCTCGGAATTTTTGATTCATCTAATGCTTGCTTCAAACGACGCGTTTTATGGTTATCAATTCGACCCGTATGTATGTAATATTATCAGAACTGCCCAGTTTTCATATATGTTAGTCTATATCAGCGTCTGAACAAATGTGCCAAATTTCATAAGTGTATGTATGTATGTATGTTTTTATGTTTGTGCACGCATATCTCCGGAACTACAAGTTCGATTTAAGTAATTCTTTTTTTGTTGTACTAGGTATTGTTCAACTTAGGGTGAAGTGCAAGTTTCATCATAATCGGTTCAGTAGTTTTAGAGATATGGATTTTTTTATGTTGTGACGGCTTACAAGATTAGTGCATATGCAAGAAAATTTTGTATTTTACAAGAATTTGGGTTGAGTACTTAATAAATAAACTAAAAAGGGTAAAATAAAAACTTTTTCAAAAAAGTAACCGACTTCAAAAACAACAAAAAACAAAAAAGGGTGAAATAACCTACATAGTTAATAACTTCTTTCGGAAGTCGGTGGCTAAAAATCAATGAAATATAAAAAAAATAAAGCCACCGACATCCGAAAGAAGTTATTAATAACTAGGTTATTTCACCCTTTTTTGTTTTTTGTTGTTTTTGAAGTCGGTTACTTTTTTAAAAAAGTTTTTTTTTAAGTTGTACTTTGCACCTAGGGTCGCGGAAGCCTGTTTAGATAGTCCGTCCACTCTAAGCCTCTTACATAAACTTTCGTGCGGAAATCGAACCCGTAACACGCTGCTCAGTCACAGCGGAAACCATGCCGATATCAAAACTGATCCCTTTAGCAGGAAAAAGGGTTAACAAGCACTTTTACAAAACAAACAATCTCTACCTTCAATAAACAAAGAAAATTCCATAAATTAATGAACAAAACATTTTTCTTTTCAATCTAAAACCACCCTAATTAATTCTGTTCCAGATCCAGTTCCTCTCAGAATGCCTTCATATAATTTTCTCTTTATTATTATTTTTTATTATTACCTCTGTATTGAGTACCAGTACATTGGTTCCCTTTCATCCTGATGGCTTTTGTCCGTCGATGTTCATTATTCCCTTCAGGCTTTCGATTCAAAGACACTGTTTGAAGAATTTTCTGGAATATTGTTTGTTGGTATTAAAAATTGATTGGATTTTGTGTAAATGTTTGGTTGTTATTTGGTGAGCCTAGTATTTTATTCCTTAGTAATTGCGTGGTGGAGGTCAAATGGGCATCTTCTAACCTACGATAGAGTGCTAAATCGGATTTCATCATATTGTAAGAAAACTTGTTAAATCTACTAAACATTTTTTTTCATTTTCATTTTTCATTGCCTGCGGGCTATAGCGTATCTCGGTGTCCGTGTGGTGATCATAAACAGCTGTAAAAAGGTAAATTTCGTATTGGCTTTTGCATTTGCAATGAAACTGATAAATGTAAATGTTTCCTACAATCAACTATCAAGTAATAACAAAAGAACGCTTATTGCCTCTCCCGACTCATTGTGTATAGTCTCAGAAACTCACATTACCTCAAACTTGCTTCTAGAATAAACCGATTTCCCCACAGTCCCATAAACTAAAAAAAAAAACAGAACATTTCAAGAAACAAGTACCCCTCCCCCCCATCCACAATCCACCGAAAAACGAATAACTTAACGCAGTTATTTAACAATTTTCTTAAAAACTTTTTTAGTGAATTACGGTGGCATGACAATAGTACAGTCAGTGGCGATAATTACGCTTGTCTCCGCGAGCACTTCGCCAAACTTTCCCACTTTTGACGAGTTTTTTTTTATCTTTTTTTTCACTTAACAGGACCCACGGAAATGCTCAAGTTTCTTATGGACGAGCCAAAAGATAACTTTTGTTAACTTGTATTGCGGGCGCCTCAGATAGTAGAGTACATAGTTGGTTGGTCTGTGTGATTATAAAATGTGCCAAAGTGTGCCAGAATTAACACAACCTATATTAATGTTACAATGGACGTCGTTACCGAAAGATGGCTGCAAAACGCTGGTATGACGTTTAACACACGTTTATAAATGAGAGATTGGCTCGGAACATAAGGAAGAGTGAAAGGTTATAAGGGAGGCCCAGCAGTGAAAAATAAGGGGTTAAAAATACAGTATTTGCAGCCACATCTGTTAATCGTCCGTAGCTTATCACAGTGAAGGTTCATTTAGTCCGTTAAATGAACTTTCACCGTGATAATCTCAGAGAAAATATGTCATACATAAGCTTTCTTTTGCTCTCAATCTAGCGTAGTTTCATAAGAAGTCAAATATTTTTATTAAAGTGCTTTTTGTTCTATATAACTCCTTTTAACTCCACAAAAACAAGCACGTTTCTATCACCACACGGTAGACCAATAAAACGCCACCGTATCACACACCTAAAACACACTTCCCCAGCAATGCAAACTCCTTATGACTTGTAAATTAAGTCCATTACCCCACTTATATGCTGATGAACGACGTCCGACCAACGTGAGCCGTCAGTGTAAAACAAACTCCTTAAAACTTACGAGTAGACGCCATGTTGGTTTTTGCGGCGTGTGAAATAATTCTGGAGACCTACTTTAGTGTTGAACAAAGAGGATGGTCTTGCTCCGTCTCTTTTCCACTTTTAAGAATAAAGTAATCATTGCGTAGGTACTATATGGGTTCATAATATTATGTCTGTCTGAACTCGATTAAATATAAAACTATCAAACAGGTTATCGTATGGTTTTAACCAGTGGATAGAGTAATTTTTTGAGTAAGGTCTCGGTAGATAGTTCTTAAGATTTATTTTAAGCTGAAATATGTTGTGAAATTGCTTTAAGTGTCAAGAATTTGACGATTGTGACTGCTAATTACCTATACCGATCATGTATTAAACTGTAGTAAGGTTTGTCTGAAAAAATACGCAAATAATGTTCTATTCAGGCGCGTTGCTAATAAGAGGCGCTGTTCTCCGCTACCGCTTGCCAATGTGGTCGCATCCTAAGATAAGCTTTTTATGAAGTGTAAGAAAATGGAGACTTTAATAATGTTGGGCGTTGGCAAACTGTGGTAAATGAACAATAGCTGGCTGATTTAGGAACGAACTAATTTGTATATTGCTGTTTAAAGGTTTTGTAATGGTTTTTAGGGTTCCGTAGCCAAATGGCAAAAACGGAACCCTTATAGATTCGTCATGTCTGTCTGTCTGTCCGTGTATGTCACAGCCACTTTTTGTCGAAAGTATAAGAGCTATCCTGTTGAAACTTGGTATAAAGATGTATTATGTGAACCGCATTAGGATTTTCACACAAAAATTAAAACAAAACAAATTTTGGGGGTGCCCCCCATACTTAGAATTGAAACTCAAAAAAATTTTTTTCACCAAACCCATATGTGTGGGGTATCTATGAATAGGTCTTTAAAAATGATATTGAGGTTACTAACATCATTTTTTTCTAAACTGAACAGTTTGCGCGAGAGACACTTCCAAAGTGGTAAAAAGTGTGTCCCCCCCCCCGTAACTTCTAAAATAAGAGAATGATAAAACTAAAAAAAAAATATAATGTAGACCTCAACCAAAACTACCAACGAAAATTGGTTTGGATGAGATACAGTTAGCAGTTTTTGAGATATAGTACATTTTCAAAAACCGCAAATATAACTTTGCCATTCATACAAATACTATGAAAAACAAAGTTATTTTTATTGTTTGTGTATATTACTTACTAATCTCAATATAATTATATCTCTAATCTATGCTTGCTGCTACAGAACCCTTCATGGGCGAGTCCAACTCGCACTTGGCCGGTTTTTTTTCTAAACTGAACAGTTTGCGCGAGAGACACTTCCAAAGTGGTAAAAAGTGTGTCCCCCCCCCGTAACTTCTAAAATAAGAGAATGATAAAACTAAAAAAAATATACACCGTGACTTTTTAGTCGTCTTACAAAAGTCGTCCACTTTATGTATCCGACCTAAAATACCTCTAGGCGAGTTTTTTTTTTTTTAAATCGTTAATAATAATTTTTATTTTTATTAAATAGGTACATTAGAAATATGAAATACCATGTTAAAATGTTTACGTATCAATCTGTAGAGTATACCTACCCAGCGCAATAGTCGGGTAGATCATTCCATTTCCATTTTCGTGCGTTTCTAACTACGCCTTGTGTCATAATAACCAATTAAAGTTTTATAATTAAATTTTTCAAATCTCGTAAATACCTATTTTTTTATTATAAACGTGTTCTAGTCATTGGATACATGAACTGGGCTGCTTTTGTAAGACGACTAAAAAGTCACGGTGTATAATGTAGACCTCAACCAAAACTACCAACGAAAATTGGTTTGGATGAGATACAGTTAGCAGTTTTTGAGATATAGTACATTTTCAAAAACCGCAAATATAACTTTGCCATTCATACAAATACTATGAAAAACAAAGTTATTTTTATTGTTTGTGTATATTACTTACTAATCTCAATATAATTATATCTCTAATCTATGCTTGCTGCTACGGAACCCTTCATGGGCGAGTCCAACTCGCACTTGGCCGGTTTTTATTTACATTTATATACATTTTTATATTTTTTTCGAAAAAAAAATCATAATGCAAATAATTTTAATAAATCATGATTTGGAAGGTGAAGAATAACATGGTGAGAAACCAATAAGTCCGAACAATAAGTCAGAACAAAACCTTTTAAAGTTACATCATGATTTGGGGTAACCAGCACCTACTAGGCCCTTTCGCTTACACAAAAAGGAGATCCCCATTTAAGTAGTGGAAACATTACCTAAACTAGTGTTTCATCATCATCATCATCAGCCGGAAGACGTCCACTGCTGAACATAGGCCTCCCCCTTAGACCGCCACGCCGAACGACAATTCGCCACTTGCATCCATCGGTTGCCCGCGACCCTCACGATGTCGTCGGTCCAACTAGTGTTTCATGAACAAGGAAATATAAATGAAATTAAAATAAAACTTTTCGGTTTATAATTTAAAAATTGCGGCCCGTCATTACTTGATTTTGCCACTTTGTGTCCCTTGTCTACCAAACAGTTTCCGACCTCGGACATCGAGACAGCATTACGTAAACCAAAATCAAATAACTTTACACATCGCCTATAACCTCACAAATTAACACAAATTCACACAACTGTAATTCAGCCAAACGCCACAAAAGCAGCAATATTAGAAATTAATTTCAGTCAATACCTCTGATTACCAACACGCTAATAAACATAAACAATACGGACTAAACGATAGCATCAAATAGCTGAAATTCCCGCTTATTCAACACATTGGTAATTTATTCAAAAGTACACACAACGCATTCAAATCCATATCAAATGATTACGGATATAAATAATAGTAGTTTCAACAATGTATTGTGAAATACAATAAACAGTGTGTTTTAGAAAGTTGTTGTATATTTCAGAATTTGGTTTATCGCACTAAATTGTAGTATATAATAATGTAGTTGCAAAAAAAAACTCAGTTGTTCCACACAAAGTTTTTAACCATTAAAATATAACATAAAAAAAAAACAATTTTTTTACAGTGGATTATATTATGATTTCTTCTTCTTTTTTAGATTATTATCACAGGACATTTCTATCTAAAGAAAACACAAAACAAAGATTTTTCTTAAAAAAGTTTAAAAAATAACAGCGTATGCTATTGATCACAAAGTTTTTTTGATGTGTATACATCTCATTCACTCTTTCATTATTATAAGACTTATAATTTTTTCAAGGTCGCAGTTAAAGGCTACATAAGGTTCTGTTTGGGTACCTTTAATGCCAAAAAAAAATACTATTACCTAGGATGACAACAATAACGTTAAATCGATTGTTAAATTCTAAAATAAATGCGAGAAAACCCATGAGCATAAGTTAATATTTAATAAAAATAGTCGATAAATTCATAAAGCGTATATTGATACACATATTGTATTCTACCAACCTTTCAAACCACTGACAGGGGACACGTTTAATTGAAAAACATGTCGCGTATGTACAATCGAGTATCATGTAACTTTTGATATAACTACTATCCGAAAATAAAGGCGGGTACTGACTGGCGTTACGGGGCGTAATGTAATGTGTAAGCGAGCGTTCGTGTAGACTCTGCGCTATCTAGATCTTCAGACGCGAGGCTAGTGTCTATGTCAAACTGCAATTAAATTGCATTAGAAAAATGTAGTGCATCGAATTTTGCGCAAGTCACGACTCCGCGAAAACAACTGGTAACAAATGTGACCATAGGCCAGTTTCCCCCTAAGCCTTTTTCCCCGTGGTATTCTCGCCCACACATTTGGTCGAGCTTACCACTACTGTTCCTACTCTGTGTAAAATGGGCCGCGGACCAGAGGCGAGTTTCGAGCGAGGCCAAAGCCTGCCGGGGTCGCAGGACTTATCGCATTACCGAGACCAAGGTACATAAAGGGCTATTGAAGGACACCGTGGATTTTAGTCAGTACGAGTCTGATAGTCCCTCCCAAGCCTCAAAAGCCTTGAAAACATGTGGCTTGTTGCTGGCTGCGAATGGTTACATTACGACCCGTAACATTAGTCAGTACCCAGCTTAATAAAATTGTATTCAATAGTCGTCAATTGTTTCATTTTTTGATTGTGAAAATTAATGGGGTTGAAAGATAATAGTAACCGACATATTTCCTATATTATTAAACAAGCTATATTTGTATTCACCGTGACTTTTTAGTCGTCTTACAACGGCAGCCCAGTTCATGTATCCAACGACTAGAACACGTTTATAATAAAAAAAATAGGTATTTAAGAGATTTGAAAAATTTAAAAATAAAATTTTAATTCATTATTATGACGCAATGAGAAGTTAAAAACACCCTTGTCTCATAGAAAATGGAGATGGAATGATCTGCCCGACTATTGCGCTGGGTAGGTATACTCTACAGCTTGATACGTAAACATTTTCATATTTCTAATGTACCTATTTATTAAAAATAAAAATTATTATTAACGATTAAAAAAAAACTAAACTCGCCTAGAGGTATTTTAGGTCGGATACATTAAGTGGGCCACTTTTGTAAGACGACTAAAAAGTCACGGTATATAGACTAGATTTCATCCGGTACTCGAAATTCGATTTGATTGCATTTAAAATTTAAGTTGAAACCTTATTGTTGAAGGTATCTACTTGTTCATGTTATATTTTTGTGATTTTTTTTTTTTAATTTTATGGAAATCCTTTTTTTATTAATTTTGGCTTTTTTACCTTTCATGAACTAATTTTAATTATATTTCTGAGTCATGATAAAATGCCTTCAAAATACCTAAGAGTCCTGCTGACCCACAAAATGTTCACCAAACAAATAACAGTACAGTTATTAATGTAGCAAACTGAGCGTGGTACCGTGTCGCATTGCGGTCATGTGAATTTCCCACTTTTGCCAGGATTACATTTTTTATCCGGACACCCGGATCGTTGTTCCGTGTTCTAGGCATTTTTGTGGCTGACTGTACTTTTTTAGTTTTGGTAATACGAAAGCAAGTGCTTCAATTTAAAAAAAATACACGTGGCACTCGGAGACTGCCGTGGTGAAGCTATTGCATAACATTTTTTTTTTTTTAAGAATAAAATCGCTTACCGCGAATATTTAACGATAATAATAATATAAATTATTTAAAATGTTTGTGCGGTGCACTACTGTAATAAAGAACTTCTTTGTTGTATGAGAATTTTATAAGTAGGTTTCATTGTGAAAACTCCTTATGTAGCTGGCCGTTTAGAATCAGTAAGAAAAAGTAAATTGTTTTTATGACGGATATTTTTATGATTGCCGACATCTCCCGAACTGAAACGATGTTAGACGATGCGTGGTGTCAGGTATTTTCGTTAGGTTTTTGGAAATTTTTTGATTCAGTCGCCGCGCCGCGCCACGCTCAGAGCCCGCGATAAAAGCTATGCAATGGCTTAAAAAAAAGGATGTTAAAATTGTTTCAAACAATTTGTCGAAAGTCGATTCCCAATAAAGAAAGTTATGGATGGGCAAAAATTCAATCCACTTCGGCTCTATAGCAACTCTGAAAAAAAATGGATGCACTACTCGTAACAACCACTCCTTTCTAGTTCATAGAACAACAATGGCCATCAACAAAACCAATTAAGATAATAAAAAACAAATAAACGTTCCATGCACTACCCAATACACAAATGCGAATTTTAGCATGCAAATGTAAGCACAGCGCTTCATCGGTAGATAAGAAAGGGATGAGCGCTGAACATCGCGGCAACCCCAAGGGGTGCAGGCGAAGGAATCAGCGGTAATAGTTGTATGCAAAGCAGCGCTTGAAATGCTGTTCGGTGACACGACACTCGTGAGACCAACAAGCTTTTTAAAACGTTCTTTTTTTAAATTCGGAAGAGAATTTTCAAATGGGTTGCCATTTGAAAATTCTCTTCCGAATTTAAAAAAAGAACGTTTACGTTTAACGGTTACGTTCGATGGCCGTTGAATAATTTTTGAATTTGTGTGAATTGAAGATAATCTTGTGGGTGTGGTGAAGAAAAAACCTACTGTAAAGAAATCGATGGAAGAAAACAGAAAACTCGTGAAGAAACTTCTTAGCTACATAGAATACATCGGTAATATTATTCACATGCACGATGACCATTGGAAAAAAGTCTCTACAATAAATACAGGAAGGTCGACAGCGCCGTGGCTGGTCCAGAAAACAGTGACGAGAGTTTATGGACGCGAACTGCGAGGGCTAGTTGAAGGAGGTACAGGAGAATAGCTGCTGGAAGGAATTGGGACAGTCATTTTCCCAGCAGTTGGAAGGTACTAATAACAAAAATACTTCACTAAACAAAAGTCTTTAGATGACAATATTTTACATGAAAATATTCCGTAACGTATTACTGAGAAGTTGGTAAAGTTGGTATGAATTTGATTTCTTGTTTCTGCTTGCTTATTCATTGTGTTGACTTCCGACTATGTTATATCAAGCCTGTAATAACCTATGTGTAATATTATATGTCAAAAAATATAGGTACCAAAATCGTTTTTTATTGAAATATTTTCGATACAGGTCGCTTTTTCCTTTTTTTCACATTTTATTTCTAAAGCTTAGTAGGTAATATTTTATTTTCATTTTTCGTTCGTAAAAAATAGATTCATACCATTTTTGATTCATTCGCATAGGTACATTTTTTTATTGTACCTACATAGGTTTCAAAATGCTGAATTCCTATTTCAATTGATACCGATATTGTTTCCAATATCATTGTTCTTTTGAAACTTATTGCCAATTGTAGAATATAGTTTTAAATAAAAATAAAGTCAACAGTTACAAATGTGTGGCAGATACATTGGGAGGATATGCCACTTTTTGAGTAATTAAAAAAAACTTTTTCAAAAAAAAATTAACCGCCTTCAAAAACAACCACAAAAAAGGGTAAAAAAACCTACAAAATAACTTTTCTTTCAGAAGTCGGTGCCTTTATTTTTTATCATTTCATTGTCTTTTTTGCCACCGACTTCTGAAAGAAAAGTTATTTTGTAGGTTATTTTACCCTTTTTTGTGGTTTGTTTTGAAGGCGGTTAAATTTTTTTGAAAAAGTTTTTTTATTTTACTCTTTTTAGTTTAAATATTCAACCCAAATTCTTGTCAAATAAATCATTCTCTTACATGTGCACTAAAATTTTGTAATCCGTAGCACCGGTAACAACATCGCTCACGTGCACAATAAGCTAATAAAATTCCCTAAGTATCTCAAAAACTACTGAACCGATTTTGATGAAACTTGCAGTATTCCGTAAGTTAAATAATACCTAGTACAACAAAAAAAGAATTACTTAAATCGGACTTGTAGTTCCGAAGATATGCGAACACAAACTTAATCAGTCGATGCTTACTCCTTACTGTTAAGGAGTTGTACCTGCCATCATCAGCTCAGCTACATGAGATGATGATTATCATACGCAAGTACTTAAATTACTTCATAAAATTTGCGAAAAACGATGTGCGGGCCTATAAAATTTGAGGATTGCCCTCGATTTCCCCGGGATCCCATCATCAGATCCTGACCTGATGATTATGGGACCACTTGGGAAGTATACCCTTTCAAACAAAAGAAATATTTTCCAAATCGGCCCAGGCGTCTTCGAGAAATCGGGGAACATACATAAAAAAAAAGATTCCGACGAATTGAGAACCTCCTCCTTTTTTTGAAGTCGGTTAAAAAGCGTAGTAAACGATGAATTTATGAACGCCTAAATACTTTTGCCTTTAATTTCAACTCTCGATTTAAGCATAGAACAACGTTGTTAAGTATACCAGGAGGAAAGAAATTCACGTTACCAAAGTACCTAGGTTGTACCCTAAAAAATGGCAGATTATTATGACACTTTAACTGTCATAATAACGTCACTTTCTAAAGTGAATTTAGTGCCAGTTTAATAAAATTGAGAACATAACTAGACAAAAATATCTACTCAAAAATTTTACCCTTTTAGCACAATTGGAAGAGCAAAAAGTGAAATAAAGTGCAAATATAATAGTCATTACTGGGTACTTCCTTTGCGCAAAGTGAACTTTGGATGGAAGCCAAAAAGCGATATGCCGGAAAGTTTTTTAAATACTCAACAGCTTAAGCTGTAGTGTATGTACATAAAAAGCATAAGATTAAGGGCGAATTTCTCCAGATGACTTGAAACGTGATTAACAATAGCTATTTAGACCACGATCAGGAACTGTCAATGTAAATATTCCACAACAATGCTGACGATGTTAATGTGCCACCATGAGATTGTTTGTTGTATGTACTAGTACTACAATGTATCATGCTCCAAAATTTTGAAGTACCAATGTGGACGGCAAATTCTTTTATTTCATGTCACTTAGCATCAGTCTGTACTCAAGTTTATAGTCGCAATGCCTTGCAATGCAGAAAAGTTGTTAAAACATGCAAAACAATGCATTAGATTATTTTCAAATTATCTTACATTGTTACTGAATATAAACTCATGTCAATATCATTCAATTAAATTGATGAAAATTGCTGTTAACCTTAAGCGCA
Organism: Agrotis exclamationis; assembly: GCA_950005045.1. Lineage (NCBI taxonomy): Eukaryota > Metazoa > Arthropoda > Insecta > Lepidoptera > Noctuidae > Agrotis > Agrotis exclamationis. The sequence continues at coordinate 17,941,363 of OX465436.1, forward strand.
CGCGCAGGCCAGACAGAAGAGACTTAAGACGAGGACACGTCGCGGTCAAGCGCAAACGAAAAAGCGTCGCGCCCGCGACCCGACTTTTCTGTATGTTTTGCGTCGCGACGCGTCAATACATTTTGTATGAGAGAGACGCTGTAGAGACAAATGTCCGCGCCCCCTGTGTGTCCAGCGCCCTAAAACTGCCTTCCATTTTTGTAAAAATAAAATGGCTTCTAAAAAACAACATCATTTATTTTCCAACCAGCATTTATATCCGATCCCGCAGCTCAGAAAACCGACACTTCCCCGAATGACCACAACACGAAACGCCAACTTTATCGACAAACTATAAAACAAAAACCTTTTCATTTTGCAATCGCCATAACGCTTCGAGACGTAAACTTTGCAAATCCAAGAGCTGAATTAAAGAGCTCTCGAGCAACCCAGATTTTATAGGTACTAGCTGAGAATTTTCACAACAACACCCCCCATTCGAAATAGAACCTTATACAGGAAAATTTTAGGGGTTATTTTTGAATGGGGGTTGATTTTAAGGGTATGTAATGAGTCGCAAAACATCTGTTTTGTATGTCTGTTTATCGTCGGGACCATTAAGTGGGTGCTGCGAGTGACGCCTGTCTCTGGTTTTTGTTGGAGTCTTGTCGAAGACTTGTCGCTGACGGGTAACAGTTCACGCTCCTATACATCTGATTGGAAATAGGAGTGACGGAGAGCCTGCTATTGATTTGAATGATGGCATTGTCGATGAAGGCTCCGTCTGTTTAGTACGTAGATATAAATATAAATGGCAATTGGTTTGAGCAAGAAAGTCTTTTGTTTATTCAAATAATAGATCACCTTTGCAGAGCAGTTAACATGTTAATGTAAATGAGGTATTGAATAGAAGATTTTATTAAACTTACTTCAACCATTTAATTTATTTTTCATTTGTTTGTTGACTGGTGTGTGCTTATTGTGAAGTTTGATCTAAAGTCGCGCTTGTGCGTACCTTATAATTTAAATGTTTTAACACTTCACGTATTATTTATTTTCTGACGCTATTATTATGTGTCTGTAAGCAATTGTACAGTAAATATACCTATCTAGTACTTTCAGATTTGAAGAACGAAGAGTACTACGTACGTGAGCTCGAATAACGTATGTGTGTCTTTAGTGTGTCGCACAAGCGTGCTCCGAACTATAGTGAGTCGCAGTACAGTTGAATAAGTGTCATTGGCACATTTGTTTATCGAGCTCACGTGGTACACTCAAAGACAACAATTAAATTACAATATTTTGTGTCTTACATGAAAAATATTCAAAAAAACTTACCATTTTTAGCCGCCATAGCCATAAGCGTGGCGCCGAGAGCAGCCGCTGTGACCAGCAACCGACACAGCGCCGGCAGCATGATGACACTATCACATCAGACCATCACATCACATCACATCACCAATCACGGCGATCATCATACAACAATTTAACTAACAACTTTTACTTAACAATTTACAAGTCGATTTTGATTGGTTGATCAACATCTGGAACAAAAGAGAAAGGGATTATTAGTTTTTTTTTTTACATTTTAAATTATTTTTGTGACCGATCAGGTTGTACTTCAGTTAATGAGTTTGATTTTCAGGTAGGGCAAAGTTTTTTCCCTTAATTTTTTTAGTAGCAGCGACGCTGTCTAGATTTCTGCCTGATTGATACCTATAATTATCATCATCAGCCTATAAATGTTCCCACTGCTGGGACACAGGTCTCCTCTCTGTGAGAGGGATTGGGCCGTAATCTACCACGCGGGCCCAGTGCGGATCGGTAGATGTCACATGTCTTCGAATTTTTCGTTCTAGGACATGCCGGTTTCCTCACGATGTTTTCCTTCACCGTTTAAGAGCAGTGGTGTTGAAATAAATTACACAAAGTAATGCGCCTGACGGGGTTTGAACCCACGACCTACAACTCGTAAGTCGAGGCCGATACCACTGGGCCACCACTGCTTCTATAATAATGCTCGCCTCGAATTATTACATAGAACTGAAACATAACTGTTGGTGTACTATTAAGTAGATACACTTCTCCCTAACTCTTCTAACAGGCGTGGTGTTAAATAACTAGTATGGTAGACAATATTTTCATAGGACTTTCCTACTTAAGAGGTGTTAAAAAGGTAATCGCTCTATTTAATACACGGTTGCCTCCGGCTAGCTTGGCGGTTGACTTTAGTTGGTTGTTATAGAACACGCAATAACTGGGTTTTGGAGGCAAGACAACCTTTTGTTAAACGAGTTATAACTATTAATTACGTCAAAGTGCATATTCGAAATGCTTTTTCGCTAAATAATTTGTCTGCGACAGTACCAAGTCGCTCGATTGAACAATCCTTCAAGATCTGGGTGTATAACTAGTGCGTCCTACCCGCAGTGACTTGCGGAGCCGATAGGCTTGGTCCGAAAATTCAAGGTCGCTCAGCGTGCAATGAAGAGACCAGTGTTTGGTATTTCTCTGGTGGTTAGAATTCGCAAGAGACCTAAATGCACCGAGGTTGCAGAATCTGAAGTTCATATAGACAGATATCTTATCGTATGGGCTAACGTAGCGTAGGACACCCTGCAGCACGATGCATGGATTCGCTATGAATATCAAGAGAAACCAAGATTCTATGAGATACGAAATAGTCCAAGCTAAACTAGAAAATGTAGTAATACACCTTATGTAGACGAATCAAAGCTCAAACTCCCGTATTCAATTGCCCCACTGCAATTAAGGCGATGCGCAACCAAGTTATGAAAATCAATAGTCATAGATAGGCAAGCGATTAGAGTTCCTGTCTCTTTATCATTTGCCAAGTTCTAAGTTCTTCGACTAAGTTTCGAGGAAGCTTGATAAGTGGGTCCGTACACGCGATTGATATTAAAGTTAATAGTAATCAGTTACTGTGTATTAGGTATTCACAGCGAAAATCATTTCTGGGGTATGATTACTTGAATATCCGACAATTTGTAGTTTACTGCTGAATTGAAAATTGCCTTGTTCAACGACCCGAGTGACTATGAGAGCTAAATGGTCAAAGTCAAATCAAATAGTTGTAGGTAAGATTTTGACAACAGTTTTGTGTGCAAAATGTTAAAATTACAATACAAGAACACTTCCCGATTTTAGATTTCAATGACCTTGATTGAGTATTAGGTAAAGTAGTTATTTAAGGCGACACAAGGAGAAAGAGAGGGACAAACACGGGAAATTTTTGAGACAAAAAATTGCATCATGTGCACTTTTTCAAGCTTTGTTCAGAATATACGGAACTAAGTATTGTTACTACATACCTAACTTTAAGGTGATTTCGTAAAGTATCCAATTGAAATTCAAAATTGAAGTCAATGAAATAAAAAACAAAGCCACCGACTTCCGAAAGAAAAGTTATTATACACTTTTTTGTGGTTCATTTTTAAGTCTATAATATAAGTAAAATTTCACACGATCTTAACTTCAAATGTTTAATTCTGAAACTGACAAAAATACTTGTTTTAGAACATTCTTACTTACTACATTGCCAACCACACTGTCCAACCAACTTCGACTTAGAATCTAGAGAAACTCAACCGGTACAAACAAAACAATAAAACAAGCCAAGTCACAGAAAAGCGAGCCAACCACCTTGGGACATATAAAGAAATGAATCAGAAAACACAGGCGACAGAAACGTTCCGCAAAAATATACGGCACGTGTGTACAAATATAAACAGGCATATTATACATGTATAATATGCCATATTTTTCCTACTGCTCCACTATTCTTTTCTGATTAATTTCGTGCAGGATCCAAGGCAGGTAAATTCATTCTCCGAGACACGTCGAGCTTCATTGTCTCGGCGCTTTTCTGGTGGTTGCCACTGTTGATTCTGGCTTTCAGGAGTTGCAGTGGTTTGGGAATAGTGTGGTGAGTTTGTCCCAATTAAAAAAAAAATATACACGTGTGTTTATACAGACATTTTACATACGTGTGTTTAAACAGGTATTTATAAACACGTTTCATTTTTGTAAAACGTTGCCCCATACTATGAGTTAGATACTCCTGTGTCCTGTGACTCGCCGTCTGATAATGTCCATGCCCGGGTCGATACGGCGCGTTGTGAGCAAAGAGCTGTCAAGAATCTGAGTTGGACATAGAGGGCGAAACGCATGCCGGGGTCGCGGGACTGACTAAACAGGTATCCGTGAGACCAGCACGTAAAGGCCTATTCAAGGAACACAGTGGATTTTAATGTGTACTCGTATGAGTCTAACAGTCCTTGCACTCTGCTCAAGGCAGGAGGACTCATTTGATGATTATACGCCTTAAAGAAAAAAAGGGTATTCCTGTGTCGTGGCTGCTTTTACAAACATTTAAACTCAGACAAGCAGCCAGAGAGAGCAGAGAGCACTGGTGGCCCAGTGGTATCGGCCTCGACTTACGAGTTGTAGGTCGTGGGTTCGAACCCCGCCAGGCGCATTACTTTGTGTAATTTATTTCACCACCACTGCTCTCAAAACGGTGAAGGAAAACATCGAGAGGAAACCGGCATGTCCTAGAACCAAAAATTCGAAGACATGTGACATCTACCAATCCGCACTGGGCCCGCGTGGTAGATTACGGCCCACTCCCTCTCACAGAGAGAAGGCCTGTGTCCCAACAGTGGGAACATTTATAGGCTGATGATGATGATGAAGCAGCCAGACTCGAAGCAAATGCTTGACATCGGTGACTTTGGTTGCCCTTTACCGAAATTAAAATAGAATAAAAACCACTGCTTGTAGGTCAAAATATTCGTATCGTGCGGGAATCGTACCCGTAATACAAAGTACAGTAGTCGATCGCTCATCCACAGAGCTGATAAACAGGATATTACACCCGCGTTTATATTGGACACATGTCATGTCATGTCCAGTCCAAGCGTTCGCTGTTTTTTTTAATTTAAAAGTACCCGTCACGTCACTTGACCATAAGGGTTTTAATGCAAAAATTCTGCTCGGAATCTGCTGATAGTAGGTTTTTTTTTTTAGCGTGGTAAAATCATCAAATGAGTCCTCCCATCCAGGGCAGGGCAGGAGGGACTGTCAGACTTGTACTGACTAAAATCCACGGTGTCCTTCATTAGCCCTTTACGTTCCTCATGCGGTCTCGGTAATGGTATAAGTCCCGCGACCCCGGCAGTCTTTGGCCCTCTAGAGGGGGGCCCCGTCATCTTACTGACGCTCTTTGAGGCGCGCGTGGAACTCAACGCACCGTCGACCCGTGCATGGCCCATGATCGGGCGGCGAGTTGCCCTTTACTCGCCGCCCGCATGCCCGCGCCTACGGTGGCCGGAGATCGTCTTGCGACGTCCGACGCCGTGGGCGTCTACCACTACGGCTGGGTGATTGTAGGGTGGAAATATTGTGAATCAAAACCGAGGGACTACTAGTAGTAGTTGTTAAACAATACTATGTCATATTACTTACTAACGATCCGCCTCGGGTAGTACAACATATATTTATTATTATGCTTCCATGTTTTGTAATATCTCAAAATGATTAGGCTTTGTTTGCCAGGCAAGTTGCCTTTTTCTGGCATTTTCAACTATCATTTTCAATCAATTTACAGAAAAAACACATAAACATTTGTAACAAATTTCTCTATTATGGGCCTACCACACGCTCAAGCTTTACCACAGGTTTGCCTGCGCAAGCCAGTTTGTACATGGAACACCGTGCGTGTGGTTGGTAAAACTGTATCTTGCGCAAACCCCACAGCGCGGCCTGCGCGATTGCCTGCGCAGTTAGAACTGTAGTGAAGGTTGCGCGTTCAGTGTTCAAGCCACAGTCGACGTTCGGTAAAGGACATGGATACATGGACATTATTGAACAACATCCGTCGCTCAAAAATAGCAGATTAATCTTGTTTTATTCTATCGTGCTATCGAAACATAGATCCACTACGTTGTCAACTAAATTAATACACTTATTTAATTAACCGCCGCGTGCCCGTGCACAGCATGCGCCGCGGTGGGCCCGCGCCTTTATGCCGTCCGTGAAGTTTGCGCGGTTAGAACTGTGGTGAATCTTGCGCGTGTGGTAGGGCCATTAGTTAAAACTGCATAAAAATCCGTTAAGTAGACTTTAAGTTGATCACAAACAGACAGACAGACTGTCGGGTACTAAGTTTTATTGTATGTTAGTTTTATATAGTAATAAGATTTTTGATATAGTTTATTGTGGGTGTGAATTATTTTTTTGCTAATATTTTATCAGTACACATTAACAGAATAAAAATAGCTAATGTTTTTAAGCAGCGAGTCTTTAACAAAGTATGAGTACACTTCAGCTTAAATTACATGACAATGTTAATTCTAAAGGTGGGCGTAATTGTAATGAACACCTACCTGATAATTAACTTTAACAAACTGGTTAATTATTAAATCACTAACGCCAACTCATTCACCTGAACTTTTGACACCCAATACCGAATTTGTCAGCCATGTAATTGCAAATTAGCCACGTTTTCAATTAGGTGTTGCTTTCCATTATTTTAGTTCTAGAAAAACGTGGAGTAATAAGGAATGGAGAGCTGACATAAAAGCATACAGTGTTTTTTACGGTAGAAGTAATTGTACAGCATTTGTCACGAATTTAGATGATGAATAGGATATATTCACAAGAAATAACAAGAATCATCTAGACTGATAAAACTTTCTTGATTAAATAGTAAAGTGAAATCAAATTTTAGAACAAAAAACAGCCACAATTCATTTCAAAATTCAACTTGACATCTCAAAAAAAAACTACATATTTATGAGTACTCTATTAAAAGCCATAGACTTATAATCCTATGGACTGGAAATACCTACACCAAAAACGTGGATACCTACAAGTTCGCCGGGCACATAAAATGGCGGCCAATGCTAGGGTTGTGCCAATCAAGAAACATAGTGTTACTGTAACGAGTATGGATACTAGTATCCCTAGTACTTTTAGGATAACATAATAGTATTACGACTAGATACCATGATTGAATTATAATCCATGTAGTTACGTAAAAAAAATGTAAATTTTCACAATTAAATATTATACATATATTTATGTGTTAGCGTTTATTTAAAATTTGACGATTAATTCGTATTGTACAGGTAAACCTTTGGACTTTTTAATTTCTTTTTTTTTTAAAGTATTTTGGTCCCGCCAAGTCTTCTATCACAACAGCCTTCAAATCACCAATTATTATTATTATTGAGGCGTTTAATTGTTTTCTGTTGCTTGACATATTTTTCTTTAAAGGTTTATATTTTCCAGTTTGTAAAACCTGTAATAGAAAAGATAAATAGTTAAATCAAATCAATTTTATTTCAACTAGGCCAATAATTACAGGCACTTTTGAATGGTCAAAAGACAAAAATAAATCAGTACAAAATTGTTATGGTGCTACAGTTCTAGTCACAAGACATAATAACTGTGAAAATACCGTAGGTGCCCATTCCAGATCGAAGATCTTTATGGAAAAGAACGGACAAGAAACTCCATGGACACTCTTTTTACACTCAACGTAGCAAGTTAAGTCTTTTTCTTTTTTTCTTTTATATTCTACAACTATCACACAACACCATCTAGTCCCAAGCTAAGCAGAGCTTGTGTTATGGGTACTAGACAACTGATAAACATACTTATATATTTCTAAATACATAAATATTATAGATAAATTACACCCAGACACAGAACAAATGATCGTGCTCATCACACAAACATTTGTCCTGGGTGGGAATCGAACCCACGACCTCCGGCATAGCAGTCAGGGTCACTAACCACTAGACCAACAGGCCTGTCAGTTAAGTGTACAGCTAAGCGATGATCAGTCCCATCTGACAGCGCCTTTTCACGAACATGCCAAATGTATCAGCACTATTAACCAATAACTTAACAATGCACCGTTAAAAAATAATTTGCATATTGCATTTTATTGCTAAAAGTTATTTTCAAGTGACAGTTGACAAGTCTTTGACAGATTGCGGCGCTTGATGTGCTGCCGTCTGTTTGTCAGAAAACGGTTAAAAATTCAACATCTACATACCTCTTTGTGGACTGTTCCCACAAATTGATGGGTCAACTGCAATGGTGCCTCCATTACACTAGATGGTTCATCTATTACGGTAGATGGTTCCTTTATTACAGTAGATGTACAAGAAACATCAGATTCTTGAGTGTTGCTTGTTTCACAGAATACAAATGACTCTGGAAGTTGTTTTTTGTTGGATGTCTGAAAAAAAAATGAAATATGCATTACTATCCATATAACTTAGGCTAAAAAACCAGGCTGTTATTTAACAATCAATTTAATACACACTTACCGAAAATATTGTAGGTACAGAGTTCTCATGTAACCTAATAACATCAAGTGTTCTGTTAAAACATTTTTCTTCAAAGTTAAGTGAACACATAAGCCAGTCTTTACTTCGAGGACAAATTTTTCGTCACCGATAGAGTCCAACCATTTTTTCTTCAATCTTTCATTTTTGGGAAACCTATAAATGATTAGTATATTTGTATCAATATATCATTTGGTAACAGTTTCAGTGTAACGAAGGACTAGTATCGGGAACTATTACAGCAACGGTACAACACTATTATTATTGTAAACAAACAAACGAAAATAAGAAATGAAAAATATTGTCTGTAGGACGGAAATAAACCCAAATATTAATACTCTAACCATGAAAACAAGGTCACATAGCGATTTCTTTACCGAAATTGTTCTATTTCATGTAGTTTTGCATGAAAACGTGTTACTAACCTGTACAAAGTCAATTCAGGCTGATTTTTCTTTTTCCTGGCATGACAAGACACAATGGAACATCCAAACATGTTGAATTACTGTTTCTTAATGGTAACACGCACTTTTAAAAGAAAACACTCCGTAATTTACTCAAAAATCTAAATTCAACAAAAAGCAAACAACTGTTTGACAGCAGAACTACCACGAAACTTGGCACATAAAATGGCGAAATGGGCACGTTTCTGTAACTGTGGGAAATATCCCAACAAAATATTCCATTTTGAGCAACAACCGAAATATTGTTGTCTCTTTTGTCAAATATGATTACTGCATTAGAAAGAAAGAGACAAACCAATATTTCACTCTCTGTCTCATGTTTGACTCATATTTGTATAAGCAAAATGTATGTATAGAACATCGGGGCATCTCCATATAACTTCATCTCAATGATTAAAAGCATACTCTACGCATTAAACTGTCACCACTTACAAATAATTATAAGCAAATTAGCGTAATCATTGAAACCAGTAACGTTCAGAAATCATCGTAAACATCTGCTAACGAAAATAGGCTTAAATATATTGCCAGCGTAAATTAATATGAAGGGTATGGCCATAAATACGATGCTAAACAAGATTTGTGGTCGTTTATGAGGTTATTAGTGTATCGGTTCAATACTGTGGTTTGTGTTAATTATTATTATTGGAAGTAGAATTAATAATATTAATTAATGTTTTATATTTTGCATTGCAAGATGCGTATGAGCCCTTCATGATGCCGCTAACCGAGTATTTATATGTAGTACGTAGGCATACCTACCTCGAATTGTACATAATTTAAAAAGATTTTCAACTTTATTGCAAAAATAGAAATTTTATGTTCGATTGGGAAAATGTTAAAAGGGATGGGTTGAGATGCTAGCGTCTCGTCTTTAAGTACTGTATCTTTAGCTTCGGTCAAACATTGTGACTAATCGCTACACAAAAACAAAAGTATTATTTAGGTAAAAAAAAATCCCACCAAAAACATTCTGTAAAAAACTAGCCAGTCTCGATAGAGCTGCTTATTTATCTCTAAAAAGTAATGAAATCTAGACAAAGTCGTGCCAAGTCTAAGGTTCCTTACTGCGATTTCTCTATTATTAATGTTAATGTTGTGAGACTTGGCCGTTGAAGGCTACACAACGGTACAAAACCAGGTGCTCCATGACACCATTGCACCAATCTTGACTTGTACCCACTAACCACGGCCAAGTCACACAACATTAAATATAATAATAAAGAAATCGCAGTAAGGAACCTTAGACTTTTTTTTTTTTATCGTGTTAAAATCATCAAATGAGTCCTCCCACCCCGGGCAGGGCGGGAGGGACTGTCAGACTTGTACTGACTAAAATCCACGGTGTCCTTCAATAGCCCTTTATATTCCGGGGTCACGGTAATGAGATAAGTCCCGCGACCCCGGCAGGCTTCGGCCCTCTAGAGGGGGGCCCCGTCATCTTGCTGACGCTCTTTGAGGCGGGCGTGGAACACAACGCGCCGTCGACCCGGGCATGGTCCATGGTCGGGTGGCGAGTTGCCCATTACTCGCCGCCCACATGCCCGCGCCTACGGTGGCCGGAGATCGCCCCGCGACGTCCGACGCCGTGAGCGTCTACTACTGCGGCTGGTGCGGAGGGAGGACGCTGTCCTCTCTCTCTCGCGGCTCGCCTCCTCCTTCGCGAGCATAACTGCTTCGCAGAAGGGGGCGACCGCTTGAACTCCGTCTCGCCCCGCAGCATGGCCTCGACCAGTGCCGGGCGCGAGAGGTCTCCGCCTATCGCTGCCGTGGGGACACGGCGGTGCCCTGCCCAAGCCGGGCAGTCCTGCACCGTATGCTCCACCGTGTCCTCCGGGCGATCTTCGCAGTGGTAACACCCAGGCGTTTCTTCCCTCCCTATCAGACACAGGAACCTCCCGAAACTTCCGTGTCCGGTGAGGACCTGCGTCATGCGGAAGGTCAGGACGCCGTGACGCCTTTCCAGCCACTCCTCAAAGAGGGGTCTTACCGCCGCGATTACGGCGTGCCCGATAGTTTACTGGATGACGAAAATTTCTGCGTTCTAGTCTTATACAGAGGTTCTCAAATAGGGGCCTGAAAATGCGGCGAAATGGTTCCAGTAAAGGATGGTACGGCAGTGTTTGCTTTGCGCTCGACTTTGGCGGGAGCTCTGCCGTGCCCCCCGATACCTTTGGATCGTAGGTGCCTGTATTATTTCATTTCAAAAGCGGAACAGAACTACTCCTACATAACATTGTTAATCATTATTATTTTAAGAATCAAGCTGACAATTATTTTTAATCAGCCACGTACACACAAGCTTACAAACTAAAACTTGTTAGTAGTTTCATAATAAAACCAACACCTTTCCCAAACTGCCACACTCAATTTTCAAATGTCAAAATGAACAAAGAAGCATCATCAAGCCATCGCCACCAGGGTTGCCCATCCTCTCCCATTCTGCCCCATCCATGGCCATCCCCCATTCTAATTAATGGCGAATACACAATACAAAATTTATTTGCCAACTTGACACGCAGCAAAAGCTAACACAATGAGCCTTGTCGGCGTCATGGCCGAAAATTCGGATTTCAATTTACGAATGTATCAGGGTTATCAGATGCAAAAATGTTTTTTTTTTTCAAATTGATGTTTTATGATATCAATAAATATAAAGTGGAATATAATCTTCTTGAATTCTGAGTGATTTTTTTCTATAATAACTATTGAATAAGAACAGGCATAAATGGGTCACTTTTGGCGGATGAGACAAGTGGATGCGGTGGATAATATTAGTATTATTGTCCGGAAATTATACTTAAACAAACCAAAATCCCTCCGTCCTATTATAATACCGTAACATCCCGCGCATTCCCGTATTGATTGACCAGTGATCAAGTGTTGTCCGGAAATACAGATTTCATCTCCGCAATCGACATCCGCAAACTGGTGACCGTTAATTTTAACAAGTGGCAACCCTATATACGTGCAGCGTTCGCCACGTCAAATGAAATGCGGTTCGTGCTAGAATTCCAATTTTGAAATTTGAACCTCGAATTGTAGGTGGCCTGTGCTAATTTATTTTGCATAGCTGTGATTTTTTATCAAATCTTTTATTTTATCAAGATTTTGACAGATAATGTATGTTCATGAGTATCTGTTGTTTGGTATTTGCAGCTCGATTTGAACAAGTCTTTTAGCATTTGATTCTTTTTTTTTACACAATTGCACGATAAGATGTCGTGTCCTAGGTAGTACCAACAACACAGAGTATGTTCTACAGAAATTCAGAGCATTTGGGAAGATCCAGATAATCTCTTAAAAAAGGTCGTTTACTAGTAGGATCTCCATTTAAAGCTAGATTTTAACTAAGATAAGAATTAAATTAGACTGAACTAAGTACAAAAAATACAAGATTTTCATTATAATAGTACTACAACAAAGAAATAGATACCAAAAGAAAAAAGAGGTTTTATGTCTGCCTTTATCAAATATTTATGTGAATACTTCAACCTGTTAACATTCCACGATTCTATTCCTTTTTCAATTCCCATGTGGATGCGGAAATTAAAGAAAAATAGAGTGAAGATATCAGTTTTAATACGGTGCGGTCCGATATAGGCCCGTACCTTTTTCCGACGTTGTTATTAGAGCCAGTTTGGCCCACTATGATAAGAATAGTACAAAAATATATTTTTGGGTTCTTATTGGAAATAGATAAGGTTTATTTTGTAGGAGCTATTTTTGACATTCAATTTAAGATCATAGACAACACAATTTTTTTTTGGACCTCCGGGCACCCATTTTGTAGAGATTTTCGCCCAGCACACAGTGGTCTTCGTACATGCGGCACATGACTACCACACTTACGCAATAAAACAAGTAGAGATACCTACTTTATAACCTGGATTAATGCATATCTTTCCCTGTGTCAATTTTCGAGTAAAAGCGGATGAAGTCGTTAGAAACAACGAATGAGAAATGAAAATAATAATGAATAATAATATCCCACCAAAAACATTTTATATAAAATGTTTCCAAAACGATCACATAAGGTTTTCCCTACGAAAAAGATATCAAATCTCATGTAGAACCAAGCTTCTGAATCTACACGGCCTAACTCTACCGACTCTTAAGTTCACAAATTCTACACATCAGTAAAAATGTTTGGCTTCGCCGTTTCGCTACCGTTGTGGAGGTGATGCCAATATTTAGTTTCTGAAGTAAGTAACGAAACAGCCAAGCCATACATTTTTACTGATGTGTAGAATTTGTGAACTTAGGGTCGGTAGAGTTAGGCCGTGTAGATTCAAACCTCAAATTATTTTTCGATTTGCTCTCATCGAGCTCTTTCATTTGATATCCATATTGCAGAAGTACATTAAAAATAACTATTCCGCCATCTTGGATTTAGAATGACGTCACATTATTTATCTAGTTGCTCTCAACTGGCACTTTCATTTGATATCCGCATATTGTAGAAGTGCATTAAAAATAACAATTCCACCATCTTGGATTTAGAATGGCGTAACATTATTTTTGAAGTTGCTCTTAACGAGTCCTTTCATTTGATACCAATATTGTAGAAGTGCATTAACAACAACTATTCTGCCATCTTAGATGGTCCGCCATATTGGATTTATAATGACGTCACATTATTTTTGATGTTGCTCTCAACGAGCCCTTTCATTTGATACCCATATTGTAGAAGTGCATTAACAACAACTATTCTGCCATCTTAGATGGTCCGCCATATTGGATTTATAATGACGTCACATTATTTTTGATGTTGCTCTCAACGAGCCCTTTCATTTGATACCAATATTGTAGAAGTGCATTAACAACTACTATTCTGCCATCTTAGATGGACCGCCATATTGGATTTAGGATGACGTCACGTACCTAAACGTGCATTGTAATCCAAACTAAACGTGTACACAGAATTTCAGCTCAATCGGTTGAAGATATCTACTTCAAAATTGAGTTCAAAGATTCCACCCGAACAAACATACCTACATACATGGCAAGTTCCACCCCCCCCCCAATTTTAGGGGATGGGGGGATGAGGGATGTTTTATTGAATACTGAGTTTTGTTTACATACCAAATTTTGGCTTTCTAGCACTTCAGGAAGTACCCTAACATTTTAAGGTTTCATACAAACTTCCATCCCCATTTTAGGGGATGGGGGATGAAAGTTATAGGTTTATGAATTTTTTTGTTGATTTTATACTAAACTTAGATTAAATACCAAATTTCAGCTATCTAGCACCTCAGGAAATACCCTAACATTTTAAGGTCTCATACAAACTTCCACCCCCCATTTTAGGGAATGGGGGGTGAAAGTTATAGGTTTGTGAATTTTTTTGTTGGTTGTATACTAAACGTAGATTACATACCGAATTTCAGTTCTCTAGCACTTCAGGAAGTAGCCAAACATTTTGATGATCATCAGTGTGTCAGTGTATCAGTCTATCAGTGACGAAATCCGTGTATTTTAGATATAAATAAAATCTAAAGTATTATAGCTATTCTATTGAGACTTTGTATGCTTAATAAGTCTATTATTGGCATCATATCATGCGAATATGAACTATCGGGTAAATCAGAAACCAACTCTATAAGGGTTCAAAAAAAACGACGAAACACTTCGAGAAAAGGTAGGTAGTGCCCTTGCGCTTCGCTTGGCTCGTCTTGGCGGGGGCACTGCCGTGCCCCCAGATCAATCCTATTAAAAGTGGTAGTAGAAAATATAAAAGCCGATTCTACTTCGGCATTGTTCTTTATGGGCACCCTATATTCCTACCGCAAAGTATATGCTTTTTCCTTTTATCCCGTAGTCTTTTTTTAGATAACCAAAGTTTTACTTGAACCGAAATCAATAATAATTCAGTAAAACCTTGAACCATTAACCTTCACAAAAATGAACAAGTAAAATCAATTATCACTCAAATTAATTTCTAACTATGTACCACCTAAAATAAACTGATTTATAAACCAGAAAATATTAAAACGATACTAGCTTTTACACGATAATGGCACTTATGCACTTAGGTAAACGGTTTTATATCGGAGGCAAATTAAATTAAAATTTCTGGACCATTACAAGCTGAAGTTTTGCCGAAGTACTGCAGTAACATTCTAGTTTAATCTACTATAATATCTAGACGGTCCGATGCAGATGTTCTTTGTGAAAGAATGCTAGGGGTCAATGAACACTCGTGAAACGTGACGAGGTGCTTTTTATTGCCGCTTTGACAAGCAATATGGTTCTTATTGGCAACGTAATAAAGATTATCTTCATTTTGCATTCTGATCATGACTTATGTGATTGTTTTTATTTGATCGACGTGCGAGTATTTGATTGTCAGTCTTGTAAGCATTTGATCGAAGTTGTGAGCATTTGCTCGTCCTGTGAGCATTTGATCAGCGTTGCGAGCATTTAATCGTCATGCGAGCATTTGATGATCGTGCGAACATTCGACCATCGCATACAGTTCAGTCAAAATAATCTACAAAATAAAATGAGCATCATAATATCAAAAACAATATCTTAAATAGTTAATTTTAAAGCTTTATTCAGCACTTTCTAAACGTCAAATAAAAAAAATGCATTCTTCCCTGTCTATGTGAATGTTACAATAAATTGTATATTGGGTAAGCTCGCTCCATCGTCGAATTTGCCTCTGTTCCCTCTTATAAAAAACCGGCCAAGTGCAAGTTGGACTCGCCCATGAAGGGTTCCGTAGCAGCAAGCATAGATTAGAGATATAATTATATTGAGATTAGTAAGTAATATACACAAACAATAAAAATAACTTTGTTTTTCATAGTATTTGTATGAATGGCAAAGTTATATTTGCGGTTTTTGAAAATGTACTATATCTCAAAAACTGCTAACTGTATCTCATCCAAACCAATTTTCGTTGGTAGTTTTGGTTGAGATCTACATTATATATATTTTTTAGTTTTATCATTCTCTTATTTTAGAAGTTACGGGGGGGACACACTTTTTACCACTTTGGAAGTGTCTCTCGCGCAAACTGTTCAGTTTAGAAAAAAATGATGTTAGTAACCTCAATATCATTTTTAAAGACCTATTCATAGATACCCCACACGTATGGGTTTGGTGAAATTTTTTTTTTGAGTTTCAATTCTAAGTATGGGGGGCACCCCCAAAATTTGTTTTGTTTTGATTTTTGTGTGAAAATCCTAATGCGGTTCACATAATACATCTTTCTACCAAGTTTCAACAGGATAGCTCTTATACTTTCGACAAAAAGTGGCTGTGACATACACGGACAGACAGACAGACAGACATGACGAATCTATAAGGGTTCCGTTTTTGCCATTTGGCTACGGAACCCTAAAAATAGCAATACACTGCAAAGTTACTGATACAAAACACACGTTTGTATAAATCGCAACAAATAATAACCAAAACAAAACAATCAATCCTACTAACGGAAATTCGTTTACTAAAACGGCGATACACAAAGTCCTATTCACGATAGACAATCCGAAAATTCGAAACCCCCTCCATTATAACAAAATATAACCTCGAGAACCATTGTATTTGTTTTACATTACCACTTCCCCCTTTTAATGGGGTGTCATAACTACTGAACTGCGTTAATGAATCATACCGAAAGGTCGGGTTTTATGGCCCACTAAATTATGGCCGTCGTTAGGCCATAACTCAACGGCTACCGGTAGATAGGCTAGTTTGGAGTCTTTAAAGGTTAATTGCTGGGTACGAGGATATTTGCAGTGTGAAAAATTGGTCAGGTCCAGTCTTTATTATTATTATTATTACTAGCCTGTACTGTCCCACTGCTCACTACTTGCTACTGTCTGCTGCAGCCTGCTGGTCCGGTCTTTATGGGGTGATTTTTTAGTTGCTTTGATTGGTGTCGTATATCCTTACTTCCTGGGGTTGGGGGACTATCTTACCAGGTAACCGTGACCCCGAAACTTAAACGGCTATTGCAGGACACCGTGGATTTTAGGCAGTAGGTACAAGTCTGACAGGCCCCTTTCCTGCTTTGGGTGGGAGGACTTAACTATATATATGATGTTTTTACCACGAAAAAAAAATTCCTTACTTTCTTACTAATAATACAAATGCGATAGTTTGAATGTTTGTATGGATAGATGGATGTTTGTTACTCAATCCCGTCAGAACATCATGTACAGATCTTGATGAAATGGATGTTATAGTCTGGAATAACACATCATTATTGACATGCACGTGGGTAAAACCGCTGGCTTCAGCTAGGATGACATATAAATATATCTGAAACACAAGACAGCAATCATAATAATACTTAAATCCTGCTTAAACCACTAGCTAAAACAAGAATCTAATAAAAAAGCTTGTGTTCTTTAAAAATATCAGATGATCGAGCTAAAATATACAGAAAACACAACAGCAAAAGTAAATTAAAAACCATCTTCATATTGTAGAAACAGAACGTAACAACATTACTGAAACATTACCCCATTATTCTGCAATTCGCATCAATGTTCAGGAGATGTCAAAAAATGTTAATATTGCGTTCCCCGCTGAAATATGTTTTATATGTATTAAAAACTTGTCCCGCGAGCGCTTCGTTGTACGAATCGAAATGTAGGGTTGGGGGCAGAGAAAAAGCGAGTGGATACGCTTACAATAAACGCAATGTTATTAAAAAAAAAGAAATAAAAAAATGATTGCCAACGGCTTGGCCGTCCAATGCTGCAAAAGTTATACTGTGAAAGAACTAAAAGTAAAACAATGACGTACCGTTTAAAATTAGTTTTATTAAGCAAAATCATCATCATCATCATCATCAGCCGGAAGACGGCCACTGCTGAACATAGGCCTCCCCTTAGACCGCCACGCCGAACGACAATTCGCCACTTGCATCCATCGGTTGCCCGCGACCCTCACGATGTCGTCGGTCCACCTAGTGGGAGGCCTGCCCACGCTGCGTCTTCCGGTCCGTGGTCGCCACTCGAGAACTTTAATTTAAGGCGCGGTCTTATCTCATATTCCCAAAAATTGGTTTCTTAGAACGTCGAGTATGACGTAATAAAAATAATAAAAAGTAAATAATGTAATAAAAATAAGCAACGCGAAAAATACAGTGAACAGAGAAGGGTATAAAGAAGAATTTAAACCGAACAGAATAATAAATAAGAGTTTGATATTCCCAATAAAAATTGGGAAGTGATAGCACAAAAATAAACTTTGACGTCGAAGATCTCTGTATTTCCAGCGATAACAACAGTTTTTTTTTTTAAGAATTTAGTAGGTTTTCCATTTTTTTTAAACTTTAACCGAACCATTATTTAATTTTATGTCTATATTTTAAATAATCTAAAGAAAAGCAGTAAAATAAATGCCCATTCGCAGCTTACGTCACATTTCAACACAAATGTCATTTTTTCAATTTTCAATCTTATTGACGCTCCATAGTGGTGACAATAGTTTACGCGGTCATAAGCGATTAAAATCGTAGTCAGTCCGCGTCTTAACTCGAGAATTTTAATTTTACTTTAACTTTAATATTTATTTATTAACCAAAATACTTCGTGCAAATTAATAGGCGACTAACAGAAGGCTTAGGTATATAATAATAAGTGGTAACGCCGAGAAGGTTTGCCATAGGAAGACCTAGGTCACTTCACGAAAAAGGCCAGTGACCTTATTGGTGAAGTGTTTCAGAGAGGTTGGGTGCGTAGCAAGTTTACGCATTAAATTTTTTATTGTAGTTAAAAATCTATTCGATGTAATTTTCATATAATTACTGTGCAAGTGCTACAAAAGCGCTCATGATCACCGCGGTTTTTTGTTACCGTGGCCGCATTGTGAAAATTGATACAAATAAACATGAATTTAAATTTCTAATTAGCATAACCCAAATGTTTGAAATGCCAATATTATAACGTTTTAACATTAATAACAAACAGATTATATACAATAGTGGGTACTTTATGAGTACTTTATGTGTTAGTAATCCTAAATATATATCAAGTGAATACATAGTCCTGTGTAAATAGCATGGCTACGTGCCTACAGAGTTATGATTTAATCTGATTTATGTTTGCACTATAAACTATTGTTATATCATACATACTAGCGACCCCACTCTTGCTTCGTTCGTGAAGTGTGTAATTATCGCGTTCAAAGCTATATCTAAGTTATTTATTGAAAAAAAAAACGTATTTTCCTGAATTTCCGGGGTCGCGGGTCTAAGGAGCTACCGTAACCCCGGCACGTAAAGGCTATTGGAAGACATCGTGGATTTTAGTCAGTACAAGTCTGACAAGCCCTCCGGCTCTGCCCTGGGTGGGACTGTCAGACTCGTACTGACTAAAATCCACGGTGATCCTTCAATAGCTCTGTACGTTCCAGGGTCACGGTTACCTGATAAGACAGACCCGCGACTGCGGCCGTCCAGCATGCAAAGAATCTGCAATCTTGAATAAGTTAAAAAAAAAGTTTTAAAAAGTCAAAAAAACTACAGAGTGTCAATAAATTCGTCCTAATCGTTGTCAATGAGCGAGCAGTGGTGGCCCAGTGCAATAGCCCTGACTTAAGAGTTGAATGTCATGAGTTCAGACCCAGTCAGGCACTACTTTGTCTAATTGATTTTATCATCACTGCTCTCAAAACGGTGATGAAACATCGTGAGGAAACCGACATGTCTTAGAACCAAAAATTTGAAGATATGTGACATCTACCAACCCGCACTGGGCCCTGGATTACATTCCACTCCCTCTCACAGAGAGGAGGTCTGTGTCCCATTGGTAGGCTAGGATTATTTTTTGACACGCCTGTTGGTCTAGTGGTTAGTGACCCTGACTGCTATGCCGGAGGTCTTGGGTTCGATTCCCACCCAGGACAAATGTTTGTGTAATGAGCACGATCATTTGTTCTGTGTCTGGGTGTAAATTATCTATAATATTTATGTATTTAGAAATATATAAATATGTTTATCAGTTTTCTAGTACCCATAACACAAGCTCTGCTTAGCTTGGGACTAGATGGCGTTGTGTGATAGTTGTGGAATATTATAATATTATTATTAAGGATTGTAGCGGGTGAATATTCTGAGGTTTCTGTCTAAAAAGACGTGAGTTTATGAGTTACATCTCGTTCAAACAGATGGACAAGCAAAGCGACCTTGTTTGATATTGTGTACTATAGATATATACTTGCTATTAGCACATAATGGTATTCGCAATGGGCACTAATGGCATATTTAGGTAGTATTATATTACGGTCCACAATTATATTACAATGTCTAAGATTATTCCGGTGCTGGGAATAAAAGTGGTTGCTACGGCAAATATGGATCCCAGAATAGCTAGAAAAATATTAATAGTACGTGAATAGATTATATTAGTGTAATAAAAGTTTATCTATAGTAATTTGAGATGGATAACAGTTAATATTATAGGGAAATAAGAAGCATTTTTAGGGTGGGAAATCATCAAATAAGTACTCCCATTACCTCCCTTACGCTTTCAAGGAGAGTAACCACATCGTGATACTGTCTATACGTTTACATACACTTAGAATTAAAACAGTCAGACTCGTAACAACTATCTGTATCAAACATTGTTCCGTGTAACTTTTTTTTACGTAATAAAATCCTACCCAGGGCAGGACGGGAGGGACTCTGACTTCTGACCGTCTGACTTGTACTGAGTAAAATCCACGGTGTCCTTCAATGCGACCCTCTGCAATGTCAATTTCAAATCATTTATTCCAATTAGGCCATCATAGAGGTACTTTTAAACGTCGATTTTAAGATTAAAGGAAATAGGAAGGGATGGGATTGATTCTACACCCATTCGCAAAGGTAGGTTTGCATATAGAAGAATGGGCAAGAACCTCCATACTTACTCTTTTTCAAAAATGTTTCACAATGTTTTTAAAAAACAAAAAATAAATAAGTAAATGTGAAAGCTAAATGTACTCAAGTCAAGACCATTTAACCATTTAAAGGATTAAGAAAAAAAAACAAAAATTATACAGCTAAAAAGGTACACGGTGTTCACACTTTCACAAAATAATGCAATTATAACTTTTATTACAAATACAATATTATAGGCAGTGTGTGAGCATTAAAAATTTCAACAAAGTTTGATTCTGCTCAAGCCCTATATTGTACTATGGAGCAAGACCAGCATGTTTCCAAGCACTTTTATCTTGAAGATAATCTTCTAATTTATAATATTATGCTTATTGATGTGGTGATCTAACTCTTTATTCAGCGTGGTTTATAAAATAAAATGTGACTCTACCCTTAGGCCGGCCATAAACTAACTGATTGAAGTAACGACTGCTTCAAACTGCGACTGCATAGAAATCTACAGGCTACGTAGGACACATACGCCGAACCTCTCGTACTGCTTCGGGCTATCAATGCCGTCAAGCAGTCGCATGGCATAAACTAACTGCTCGACCTGTCACCGGCTAACTGCTCGAGCAGTTCGTCCTCCACAACTCTTCTCGCTTTCCGCGCATTCTATGGCCCGTATCTCACGTGACAAATGCATGCACATTTCCAATATATTTCGCGTTTCTTCAAAGAAAGAGTTTACACTCTCGCCCCCAATGTATTCATTCAATATTGAATTTGAAATTTAACTGTTTTTCGTGTTTACTACAAAATTTATTATGACAACGTGCAAATGGTAATAGCAGTTGTTCTTAGAAAATTGAATTTTATTTTTCAGGAGACGTTTTCACAAAGGTAACTAGCTTGTTGTATGAACTGGTATTGTTATAACGAAACATAATGTCACGTTTGTGTTTCTTGGAAGAATAGACACATATTTGCTATTGAAATACCATAAGTACCTTTTTTTTTATTTACTTGTTAAAATCATGGAATGAGTCCTCCCACCCAGGGCAGGACGGGGGACTGTCAGACTTGTACTGACTAAAATCCACGGTGTCCTTCAATAGCCCTTTGCGGTTACCCGGGACCTTGGCAGACTTTGGTCCTGTAAGTGGTCACCGTCACCTTAGTGGCGCAAGTGGAACACGATGCGCCGTCGACCCAAGCATGGTCCATGATCGGACAACGAGTCGCCGAGAAATACCATACCTACTGGAAAAACCCAAAAAAACGTCAAACGATCAACCAGGGAATCAAACTCAGGGCTTAATACTTAGCAGTTGCGATTGCGTTTACTAAACCAAAGAAGAAAGCTGTCAAGAGATTTTAATTAGTCTATTTAATTACGTACAACAATGCCGCACAACCCAAACCACAGTCGACAGAAACATGACATTTAGAATATTAGTTTCTTTGAAGTTATAAAGGCATCAAGGAGAGAGAAGTTTTATGCAAATGAAACCATACACAAATACCTAGCATTACACGTTTTAATAGAATAAGAGCAATTCATCAGAGGCCTTATCATGAATTTTCAGTTTTTGTGACGTAAAGTAAACTGGAACTTCGACATTAATTTTAAGGAAAAAAATAGTTCCTTCTTCGTACACTAGAGGCGCTGTTCCATTTTCCATACAATAAACGCTGTAAATACTGGAAAGACGCTGTAAAGTAAAATAGTGAAAACTCGTGATAAGGGCTCTGAGGTGGTGATTTTTACAATCAAACGACAACTAAATAGACCCATGTCTCGGGGTCGCGGGACTGTCTCATCGGGCAACCGTGGCCCTGTAACATAAAGGGCTATTGAAGCAAACCGTGAATTTTAGTCAGTACGAGTCTGATATCCCTCCCACCCTGCCCTGGGTGGGAGGACCCATTTGAGGATTTTACCACGATAAAAAAAAGCGAAACCAGCTCATTGGCGAAAAGAAGAATCAATGAGATATTTTGTATGATTAGATATTTTTTGATGCTTGGAAAAGTTAGGTACCAAGTTGGTATTATTGTGATTGTTCTGTTTAAAAATGATAACAACATTTTCCACCAACAAAAACATAATTACAAAAATCTATTTTCACAATTCGATGACAATAATTCGTTTTGCTGCTAAATGGCGTGTACATAATGCAATTACGCGTGTTAAAACATAAATATATGTGTTGGGGGATGTCCGAATGTCAGCGGGATCGGTTTTGGGTTAACGTTAAATAAATGCATAGTTGTAACAAGTTATTATTTCGTTGACAGGAGGATTTGGGCTGTCATGGCGGTTTTATATGCGGGTTTTGTGATTCACAGTGCTACTAGCTTTCGGACCCGGCATCGCTCACGTTAATGTATAATTTCAATATCAATTTTGCGAAACGTGGCGCCATCTATTTTCATAAGAACGTAGTTGTATTTTTTCTCGGACAATATTTTTAAATTCGGGATGAAAAAAGTCCATCTTTTTTTCATGCAAAATTTCGGGAACGTTCGTCCAGTTTCAGTGGCTTGGGCGTGAGGTGGTCACAAAAAAATAAACAAAATTACTTTACACAAAAATACTACCTTTTAACAAAATTAGATTATTTTTTGTTGATGTTTTTCTCACACTTCTAGGAGTTTCCTGTATCGTAAATTAATTACATATATAGAAACACATACACAAACACCCTGACCCGGAATAACTATTTTAAATATCAAAAATATTTGTTCCGTGCGGGGATCGAACCCGCAATACGCCGTGCAGTCGTCAATCCCTCAGCCATTGCACCAGCCGTGCCTTCAATAACTGTCACATTCAGTGACGGATTAAGACTACTTGATGCCCTAACCAATTGAAGCCTTTGGTGCCCCCTATCCACGGGTTTCTTTTCGAGATTAAATACATCATTATGGGTCCTCCCGCCCAGGGCGGGACGGGAAGGACTGTCAGACTTGTACTGACTAAAATCCACGGTGATCCTTCAATAGCCCTTTATGTTCCAGGATTACGGTTACTTGATGAGATAGTACCGCGACCCCGGCAGTCTTTGGCCCTTTAAAGAGGGGCACAGTTTGATGACAGCTCTTTGAGGCGCACGTGGAACTCAACGCGCTGTCGACCCGGGCATGGTCCATGATCGGACGGCGAGTCACCCATTACTCGCCAACCGCATGCCCGCGTCTACGGTGGCCGGAAATCGCCTTGCGACGTCCGTTGCCGTGAGCGTCTCCTACCTATCCACGGTAGTGTCTGTCTTTCATTGGTGATAAGGAAAGTATTATGCAGGGAAGTACTTCGTTAAATAGGTAAAACAGAGTCCAGGGAAATGCAAGAGCGAGCGAAGCGTGCTCGTATTTTTTTTGCACCTTTCTTCTATGTATGCTATAATTAAGGTAACCAAGCCTACGCACGATGGAATAGCGAGCGAAGCGAGCTAGAAAACTTAAGCAGTTTCAGTAAGTTTTTGGTGACGTGAGAGTGAGACGTGATGCCTATGGGGGGCACCAGAAAAAGCACGAAAAATCCGTCCTTAGGATTTTTTTTGTGCTTCTTCTGGTGCAACCCCCCCCCCCCCCCCCCCCCCAGACGTGATGCCCTAAGCAATTGCTTAATTTGATTAAGGGTTAATCCGTCACTGGTCACATTTATAATATTAATAACTTGTATAAAGAAAACAACGATAGTTGTACTTCGTAGCATATTGTAGGACATAATACAACCAAAACAAAAACGACAGATCATAACCAATAACACGCACACACAACTAGGAAATAAGCGCAATATTCGCAGAAAAAAATTACCCGGTAACTAGATAAGTTAAGCTTATTCCTGCAAGTTGTAAGTTATCTGACAGATCCGGGTCGCCATGACACTGAGGGAGTGGCCCGAGGGCTGTCACTCAGTCGCCGTGTCATCCCGGGTATAGTTTCGACCAACTTCTATTGGTATAAGTGGATAAGAGTAATTGGGCGTGGTCGGTAGTTTTTGTAATGGAGTTTTCTTGGCGTAGTATGTTGGTTTATTTTTAGGGTTCCGTAGCCAAATGCAAAAACGGAACCTTAAGGCCGGAAACGCACAGGCCGGTGGCTTGCTTAGCGCCTAGAGCCTAGCGAGTTACGAACAATCGAAAATGTTCGTGAACGGCGCTTGACGACTAGCTAGGTGTCAAGCGCGCAATGCGGCCGTTCACGAACATTTTCGAACGTTCATTATACTCGCTAGGCTCTAGGCACTAAGCAAGCCACCGGCCTGTGCGTTTCCGGCCTTATAGATTCGTCATGTCTGTCTGTCTGTCCGTCCGTATGTCACAGCCACTTTTTTTTCGAAAGTATAAGAGCTATCCTGTTGAAACTTGGTAAGTAGATGTATTATGTGAACCGCATTAGGATTTTCTCACAAAAATAAAAACAAAACAAATTTTGGGGGTTCCTCCCATACTTAGAATAGAAACACAAAAAATTTTTTTTCACCATACCCCATATGGGTATGGTGGTGGCAAAAACGGAACCCTTATAGATTCGTCATGTCTGTCTGTCTGTCTGTCTGTCCGTCCATATGTCACAGCCACTTTTTTTCGAAAGTATAAGAGCTATCCTGTTGAAACTTGGTAAGTAGATGTATTATGTGAACCGCATTAGGAGAAATAGAAAAAATAATGACTAACATAAATCAAATCCACGACATTAGACCTCAACGCTAACATACCGACCCGACCTTAAGTACATAACCGAACAAAAATACGAATCATTTCTCACCAAGAAATCGGACGAAACAGAAAACCTTATTCTTTTATACCGAAAATTAATAACAAAAGTGCGCTAACCCCCAAGCAATAAGGGTGAAATTGCCATGTAATCAGTTGAAAATCGTCACCATCTGCAAAATGGTTGGAAATGTTGAGAAATTGTACGTTTTCGGTTCGTTAGTCAGGAATATTGGTTCATTGCTGGTAAGACGAGATTCATTACTTCGAGTTTGGGATCGCTACGGGCATTAAGTGTTTACTTGTTACGAGAACATGGCGCGGAAGGGAGAAATAGTTGCTGTGTTGCAGACATACATTTATGTATTTTATAGGATATTTAGTTAATGGTTTCGTATAACTGAGATTATTCATCACTGTTTAGCTCAAATGTGATAATAATTTAATATAATATCTACCAACATTATATTTGTATTTTTCTTTAAAATATAGAAATAATAAACACACTATTTTTGAGATTAAAACATAAATCAGTAATTGCAAAATCTTTTAAAATTTATGCCTACGCTTTCGTAACCAAAAGCCAAATCATTGAAAGACATGATGAACACATGTAGGTATTACATCGCAATCCTGTCATTATGAACTTAGAAATAGCCAACGTGTTACACAGTTCATGAACCCCTCGTAACAAAATAACATCAAATAAACCTTGTAAACCCGAAACTCAATAGTACTCGATACACGTCTCACAACTTCCTAACAATCAGATTAAAAATATTTAATCAGACGGTGTCAACACGTGTGCGCCGACAAATTTAATTACGAGTCGCGATCCCACTTCGTGTGACAAACTAAAAACATCCAGAACTTTCGGATTTTTGTTTATTTTGTTTAGCGGTAGTTACGTGTTTGGTGTGTTTACAAAAACTCTTTGTTGTTGTTTGATTTTTAGTGTACCAGAAATAGAGTTTAAATTCCTTAACATTCCGCTGAAAGAGGAGCCCGTACACTTTTTTTTTTAGCGTGGTAAAATCATCAAATGAGTCCTCCCACCCCGACTGTCAGACTTGTACTGACTAAAATCCACGGTGTCCTTCGATAGCCCTTTATGTTCCAGGGTCACGGTAATGAGATAAGTCCCGCGACCCCGGCAGGCTTTGGCCCTCTAGAGGGGGGCCCCGTCATCTTGCTGACGCTCTTTGAGTCGCGCGTGAAACACAACGCACCGTCGACCTGGGCATGGTCCATGGTCGGGCAGCGAATTGCCCTTTACTCGCCGCCCGCATGCCCGCGCCTACGGTGGCCGGAGATCGTCTTGCGACGTCCCACGGGTGGGGCGGAGGGAGGACCTCTTGTCCTCTCCCTCAAGCAGCCCGCCTCCTCCGTGAGCACGTACACTTAAGATGAGTGATCATCTGTCAACATTTGTCAGCAAAGCACGCGCCATTCGCCCCGAATTTTAGAATTCGATGTATAAAATCGGAAAATGCTGACAACATCCACAAATGTTAATGACTTCATGTTCATGGCGACGCGTTGCAACGCAAGTCTCCGCGATACCTTACAACTTTGGTATCCAGGAGACTATCGTAATACAAATCCATAGGCGTTCGAACATAGGCACGCGTCAATGGATATAAAAGTCGTAAGGTAGGAGACTTGCGTCGCGTTGTGTATGAAGGGGCTCAGAGTGGAGTCGACGACGTATCGACCAGCTCAGCGACGGACTCCCCCAGCTACCGTGTTCCGGACGATATACATAAACTTCGACCAGATGTTCAAACCACGGAAGTAAGCATTTTTCATTATGGACACATTAATAAATTCTTATTTTTTATTTTTTGTTAATTTTCATACAAACTAAATACCTAGACGTAAATAACCCGATATGCATGCCTCTTTATCCGAATTGGCAACGTCGTATTTTCATTCATAACATTTGGCGGGCTGAAACTTGTCAAAACAAAAGTTTCTTTATTTTTTATCTCGTTCCTCATAGCACTGTCAATGTATTATACTTATCTAAAGAGAACGTATAAGGCTACCAAGCAGGTAGATACGTATTTCGAATTGTCTTTTTAATTGAGGAATAAAAAAAAACAAAATTCCATAACCAAATCATGATAACCTCTTCCCACGACATGCAGCCTTCGCAAAACGTTTCTGCAGTCCTTATTTTTAGTCTAGGCTTAAAGCAACGCCGGACCTCCAACAACGGGAAGGGGAGTAGGCTACCATAATTATCTTCCCATTCTGCCGTTTCGGCTTAAGTAACGAACATTCAATCTCAAAATTATTGACTAAAAGAGGGGCAGCTCAACACGCAATCTGGGGACCACGCTTAGAGCTCACGTACATTCGTAAAAATACTCTCAAAAGATAGGTCTCGGTCAAATTAAGATAAATGGTAATCACAGCATATTTTTTTTATGCATTTGAGTAGAATAATTATAATTTATAAGCACACTTGTTGCGTGGGCAACATCAGAACTAACGCCACCATCTTATTTTTCAATACATTTCACAAATGAGCGCTCTCCTGTCAACCTCAATGGAGTGTCCAAAGATCCAAACACTGTAGGAGGAGGAGGTTTTCACTGTAGGAGGTTTGTACGGAGTACACCTTCTCCTTTAAGGTTCCCCAGACATAAAAATCTAAAGGAGTCAGATCTGGGGACCTAGCTGGCCATGCGATATTTGTGCTACCTCGTCCAATCCAACGGCCAGGAAACGTTGCATTTAAATATTCACGCACTTGTGTGCCATAATGTGCAGGGGCCCCATCATGTTGGAGCCACATGGTTCGCAGAATTTGAAGATCCACTTGTTCGAAAAATTCGAAGCTAGTGACGTTTCTTAGGAACTCTAAGTAATTGTCAGCATTTAGGCGGTGGGGAATCTCAATAGGGCCGATCAGCTGATTGTTAAAAACACCAGCCCACATGTTTACAGAGAATTCAGTTTGATGTGACGCCTGCCAATGTAAATTCGGGTTGCTCTCATGCCACTGCACTTGATTTTTGGAATTGAATACTCCCGCTCTTGTAAACTGGGCTTCATCCATCCAAAGAATTTTTTGAAGCAGTATTGGATTATTTATCAGTTCTTGATTCATTCTCTGGCAAAAAACAATTCTTGAGAAGTGATCAGGTGGTATTATGCCTTGGGATTTTCTGTAGTGGTAGGCATGCAAACCATATCTTTTCCACAGTTTCCACACTAGCTTATGAGATAGACCCACGATTCTCCCAACGCGTCTCGTTGAGAGTGTAGGATCATGAATAATAAGGTTCATTATTCTGTTTTCTTGAGCGACGCTCAAATTGATTGCTCGTTCAGGGCGGCGTGGTCTAATTCCGATCTCACAAAATCTCCTGAGTATGTTAATAAATGTTCGTATATCAGGAACGCGCCGACCAGGGAATCGCCGTTGGTACTCTCGCACAGCTGCTGTAGCATTTCCGTCACAGAAACCGTAGACGAAGTGAATATCAGCTTGGTGTTGAGCAGAATATTCGTGCGGCATAGTGAAAGTTGTAATCAAAATGATTGATTAAATTAGTCGGAAACCCAAAAGCAAATTACAATAAACAATAATCCTGACAGTTAAAATCATGCATGACAAACAATGACAAATAACAACTTAGGTATCCATAGCGACCAGTTTAATCTCTTTGAAAGATTCGTTATCGCAAATGATCGTATTTCTTCGCTAACTCTCGGGTTCCTCTCGTACGTGCAAATGAAATGCAAATAGTATTTGATAGATTTATCATTTTAATTGCACTAAGCGGCAACATAGGCCAAATTAAGATACTTTCTCACTGCATAGCTCAATTAAATTTCATTAAATGAAATTACAAATATCTTTGTAACGAAGCCTTTTTAAGTACTACTTCCTTTGTTGGATTTGATTTGTAAAAGCCATAGAAGTATTTGCTAAAGTTTATGGATAACGTGAAGAACACGGTGTATAGAAGGTGACTGGATCAGACGGGGTGATATTGAGATGTAGCTGTGCATTTCTTCTTCAATTTACACTAAGACGTGACGCTGCGTGCACATTTCAATAGAGCGACTCAAAATTAAACTTTATTTACTACACGAAATGATACACATTTCGTGTATCATTTCGTGTAGTATCGTCATGACACAGCGTCGGCCCGTGTTCGACTAACTCTAGCTTTCTCGCACCCAATACCTCATCATTGGGTGCCAGAAAGTAAGGGATCATATAAGTTAGGCTTTGGAAGAGACTGCAGCACCCATGTCAGTCAATTCCAAAATCTTTTGGTGGTGTTTTTTCGAGTCTATCCAATTTCTCTCGGCCATACCAACAAGATCGTCCATCCTCGTGGTCAGTTGTCTTCTCGCATTCCTCCATTCCGTGATAATCATCAAATCCAATTCAATTACACACCAAATTAGTATCAAACATTCAGCTATTCGATAGGTTATCACCCGGATCACTCTAGACCCAATCTAGACCTTCCCCTAATCCATCTGTCAATACTTCGGCTAAGCTTAGCTTGCAAAGATATTTAGGTCAACTAAATAATGTACGGACCTTTGAGATATTCATTTGCTCCTTGAATTATTCAGGGAATATCTAGAATTGATATTAGTACAGAGATATTTAATTAAAGTTCGTGGTTTTGATTGCTAATTTTAATTGGCGTTGAAATATTCAGTTTATGTTTGATAGTTAGTTTTATTTAAGATGGATTTACTAAGTTAAGTCTTGCAGCTTTGAGCGACTCGCTGTCCGATTATGGATCATGCCCGGGTCGACGGCGCGGCGTGTTCCACGCGCACCTCAAAGAGTGTCAGCACAATGACGGGACTCCCCTTAGAGGGCCAAAGCCTGCTAGTGTCGCCGGATTTACGATCTACCTTGACCCCGGAACGTAAAGGGCTATTGAAGGACATCGTGGATTTTAGTCAGTACAAGTCTGACAGTCTCTCCTGCCCTGCTCTTGGGAGGACTCATTTAATGATTTTACCCCGCCAAAACAAAAGTTATGTAGCTTTAAAAGTTCAAGAAACCAGAAATATTCTGGATGAAGAAGGCACAAAAATTGTTGCAGAAGAAAGGAGAGGCCTATACCAAGCCGAGGTTGATTTTGGGGTGAATGATGAGTTTATGCTCTGGGCCTAAAAGTGTGCTTATGATAATCATAATCAATGTATAGCTTATAATGCTCCCATTGCTGGAACACTGACCTCTCTGAACCCAGTGGTTGAAGGAGAAGGAGATGAAGGAGAACATCTTCATGTCCACCAAATAGTGAATAATAATGAATTAATATTCTTTTTTATTCACCATTGAATTATATTCTTATGTTATGAATAACACAATTTAAAAATCGAAACATCAGCATATCCGCATAGTGCACAATATTTCAACGGTTTTAGTTTCCATAAACAAATAGATCTAAGCCACGAACACAACACGCCCATCAAAATTTCGTTTCATAGTTTTAAATACCAATTTGGTATTCCCAACCACAGCACCTACACAAAAATGAAAAAAAAAAATCTAAAAAACAATCCATCCATTTTGTTAAAGTCTTTTTTCGAATACATGTTACCAAAAATACCTCTGTCGCTATCTCAATTTATTCACGAAATCTGATACCCAAATTGGGTTACGAAATTTCACTAACAAATTCAATCAGGTTGAACAATAGTCAATTTTACGGCGTAAGAGACCTAAAATGATGTATTTCGGGGAACCACAGGACTGGATACATTAACTAATCACAATAAACGGGCCTGCGGTCCACTCGTCCTTAATTTGCATCGGTATCAAATAACGATACCGGAAAATACCGAGTTTTGGTACCGGTACCGGAAATTGGGTTGCCGTTCACACGAATGACAATGTTATCGTATATGGCTGCGTTTGAAATTGTTTTTTGACGGCACCCTTTCAATGCACCCATTCATTGGGAATTATTTTTTCGGAATTTATATTTAGAGGATTGAAAAGTCAACGTTTTTCCTTCCTTTAGTATCCCTTTGTGCTTCAACATTTTTTATGATAAAGAGTAAAAAAGAATTTCAGAACTTCTAATTCAACCGTTACATCAGCTTGTAAAAATCCAAGGCGCTTGTAAATAACTTTTCTTTCAATTATTAATAATCTTCTGAAGTTACAAACCAAAGACTCAGTATTAAAAACGTAGTTAAAACACACACACATTCACACTATTCATTCAGGCATTTACACACAGCACAGGCACATGAACAAACAATGAACTCAGAGCATTAAACAAAACAAAATCACAAAACTATCTCTCATTACAAACACACACTTGACACTTCAACAAAAAGAAAAACCTTACAACCACCCCAAGCCACCCGATCAAAGAGGACATAAATTAAACTCCGTTCACTCGTTCACTATAACCTTCACACGTGCTCAACGCAATTCCGCTTTCAAATTGAATGCGCAACGAAGAATACGAATACAAAGTGTGTTTTACAACTCTCGTAGCTCGAAAACTACGATCGGTACGCGATAAACTTGCAGTACGCCGTAAACTGCGACTGGACGTTGAAGCATGTGGCGTATCGAGGATTTTAGTACTTTTTGAAAGCTTGTCATATACTCATATTTACGTGAGGGATTTGTCAGTCAGTAAGATTATTACTTGTGACTATTTCGATCGTGGCAGCTGTGTGAACTCAGACGTAATATTTGTGAAGTTGACGTCACGACGATCAAACTAAATCGATTTTCTGCTTTCGACTGTAATGTTGACATCTTGGAATGGTTGTTTGAGAATTTAGTTCAGTAATATTGTTGATTAAATTTATGATTAATGAAAGTGTTTTAACTGTTTCTATTGTTTCTTACATAATTTATCAATGTATAGTGTTTTTCATGGAATGACGTTTAAACATTGGAGCTTTAGTGACGCAGACTGTTTAATTGATGTTGTAGATGGAGGATTATTAAAGTTTTATTTTAGAAAAATGATGATGATGTTGTGATCTACCAATTTCGACCAAGGTGATTGCTTCAGCTCCGCTGTAGTTGTAGGTTCGTGTGCTCGCATGTGACTTTAAATCCGATCATTTTTTTGAAGATCCACACACATTGAGCACAACTTTCACTCACACAACGCCATCTAGTCCCAAGCTAAGCAGAGTTTGTGTTATGGGTACTAGACAACTGATAAACATATTTATATATTTCTAAATACATACATATTATAGACAGAAATTACACCCAGACACAGAACAAATATCGTGCTCATCACACAAACATTTTGTCCTGGGTGGGATTCGAACCCACGACCTCCGGCATAGCAGTCAGGGTGGGGTCAACCACTAGTAATATATTGTTGATTAAATTTATGATTAATGAAAGTGTTTTAACTGTTTCTATTGTTTGTTACATAATTTATCAATGTATAGTGCCTTTCATGGAACGATGTTTAAACATTGGAGCTTTAGTGACGCAGACTGTTTAATTGATGTTATAGATTAAGGATTATTTAAGTTTTATTTTAGAAAAGTGATGATGATAATATCGTGATCTACCAATTTCGACCAAGGTGATTGCTTCAGCTCCGCTTTAGTTGTCGATCGTGTGCTCGCATGTGACTTTAGATCCGATCATCTTTTTGAAGATCCACACACATTGCGGACATGTGAGCACACCATCGATGTCGATACAATTGATCGCCCATCCTGTATTGGGATTTTAGAAGTAAGTCTGTTATTGTCAATCTCTGGCAAGACTGCATCAAAAAATCGCAAACAGACGAACAGCGAACGATCGCTCGCCAAGAAATTCACGACGAATAACAAGTTACTACAAACAAAGCACAAACTAGTCCAAGAGATGGCGCTCACGTTACCGAAAAACGTTCAAACGAATATAGAAGATTCAGCTTCTGAGTGTAAGTTACGGTGGCCTAATTGGTAAGGCGTCTGGAGTCGTACTTATTCAGAAGACGCGGGTTCAAATTCCACTCGCAACTGAATTTTTCTTTCTTCAAAAATCATCTTTAAGACAAGTTTTGTCAAACAGTATGCGCATCTCTTGCCTTACAAAGTTGCGCATTCCCTTGACCTTAACTCAAGAAGTCGCTTCCCCAGCGTCCCATAAAACAGTGAAGTACCTCTTATAACAGAATCTAAAGAAAACTGACAGTTTATGCGTAAAACTGGTTACCTGCAATGCAGAGGAGACACAGTTGTACCCCGGTTTACTTTACATGAAGCATGCCATATCATGAATAAAGAAACTATCGCGCTAATTAGCACACGACCTGTTTTGTATAAATAAAGATGGCGGTGATGCGACCGCAGGGTTTGTGAAATAGAAGCTGTTGGGTTTTCTGTAACTGCCAGTGGTGTCAAAGCTTAAAAAAAGTAATTATAGTTAGATAGGATCGCCTCCTATTAAGCTTTCAATCTAAAATACGATTATTAATTCGAGTCAGTAAAATGACATTTCCAATGTTCCTGGTTTGTTTCATTTTGTATGTATCAGTGACAGTTGCACTTGTCATTTTACTGACTCGAATTAATAATCAAACTATAACTAGTTATTATCTGTCTCTGTCTATTTATGTATTATAAATAATTATATATCGATCTAAGGGAGAAGCCTATGTTCAGCAGTGGACGTCTTCCGGCTGATGATGATGATGATGAAATAATTATAATAACCTCGATTTTTGTAGTTATAATATCACTGCTGAATGAATGTTCAAAAATAAATCATTTAAGTAGGTGCATAATATCATAGTTCACGATCACAAGATTTTGTTTTTGTTACGCGAGCTTTCTCCTTGAGTTTAGATTAAAAAAAAAAAAAACACAAATCTCTTTAAAATAATTATTACTTATTCGCTCCTAAGTCATGCCACATGTAGACACTTGAACTAAAAGCCGTGAACTTTATTCTACCAAACAACGCATGCAAATATGAATATCCCTTGTCTTATCTCACACGACAACTCAAAACTTATCTTCTTCCTACAGAAAATTAAATAAAAAATACCAAGAGCATTAGCTAGATGTTAGGCTAGCTTCTCACGGCGTGTGATATCACAAGTCGCGCCCTCACTCGAGCCCAAGTCGCGCAAAGCTATTGCCTTCACACGGCGCATAGTGCCAACGGGTATGACTCGTGATATTGCGCGCCGTGTGAAGCCAGCTTTACAATGTATAACAGTGCAGATGCTGCAAGTATTCATCCCGGTTAGTGCTAGGAAGTACGTGATGATAAATAAGCATACGTGAGATGTTCTCTGTTATCTCTCTGTGTTTTATAACAAAAAGCAACGCCATGTTTTTCTTTAAAACTATTGGAAGGATTTTCTGTTGTGTTTTTGTGTGGGCGTTCGTGTTTTTCTGTAGACGTTTTCAATAAAACAGCAAATGACTACTGAATCTATTTTTAAATATCTGAACATGTGTCATGGTAGTAAAATTTTTGACATTATTTATCACAGTATTAAGTTACTGAACACACACGAAATGGTTTCATAAATGGTATAGAAATATGCACTACATTGCCATCTTTGGTACATATGAATTGTACCCAAAAATCATTACCGACAGAGTACTGGCAACATAATCTAGATTCTCAACTTTATAGGCTCTCTTACTATCTTTCTGACAAGAAAATATTTTGCCAATGTGATGTGAATTATCGATACCTTATTTACCATTCTTGCAATTGGTTGCAACTTGTATTGATTGTCATTTGTTTGTTTCAAAATGGTTTTTGTTAGTAGAGCCGTGGACTATAGACCTTAAATCAAAAGTCTTTCATTCCAAAAAGGCTAATCAATCAGCACTTTTACAAGACTATCCCCAATGCGCCTTACAACTGCTTCGCAGTAAAAATATTAAATTTACTGAACAAATGATAGTGCACTTTCAGCACTTTGTCAAATCAGAGTAGGTACCTAATAAAAGAACATTTCCAAGAAGCAAATAAGGACATACCTAAAGGACAGTGTAAATATGCAAGAATAAAAACATACGGGCGCGTCAGTTGCACATGTGACTTGACGGGACACATACACAAAGCGACTAAATTGGAAACGTCGCAGCGACACGCAGACGTGTTATTTGTTACCTCAGTTGTGGTGCAAGTTGAGAGCGAAGGCGGAGTTTAAGGAAACGCCCATACCTAACATATGTATGCTGGAAGTAACTGCACTACCTATGATGAACCTTTGACGCCTTGGCCAGATATGAGGATGTATTTCAGGTCATGATCATGACTTTTTATTGAAATGAAAATAACTGAACGAGTTGGAATGGTCTCAGTGGTTAACAGCCGTGCCTTCCAATTTGTAAGTCGTTACTGAGATGCCAAATAAACATGTACTTTACAATTTGCAATTTCTTTCATCAAAACTTCTTCCAAAACCGTGGAAGTGAACATTTTGTAACGAAACTTTAACAAACTAGAACCAAAAATTACAACCTAATATATTTTGTTTATGACTTCTATCAACGTGGATATGGATTATCAACCACTTCCAATCACGAATCTGCGACTGTGGAAGCAAAGGTTCATTATTAAGCTTAACTAATGCAAAAGTCCAATTAAGACTAGCAGGGTCAGTAACCCTAGAACCAAGTCCTTAAACCGCCCCGCTTCAGCTTATACCGCGCACCACTCACAAGAAGCATCGCCGCTGCTCTCAAACTAGGAACTGGTACAAGTGAAAAATGTCCCGTCGCTGTGCTCCCCCGACAATGGAAATAGAAGTGTTTGTTACATATAGGTCTGGAGTAAACAGCTGCTTAAATATTCATCTATGTATGACGGAGATTGGTTCCATGTTGGTTGTGGGGTAGTTAGTGATTACTGAGAGGATTGAGGAGGAGGGACTGTCAGACTCGTACTGACTAAAATCCACGGTGTCCTTCAGTAGCCCTTTTTGTACCGGGGTCTCAGTATACGTGTGTCCCGCGACCCCGGCAGGCTTTGGCCCTCTAAAGGCCCCCCTTTAGAAGGCCAAAGCCTGTCGGGGTCGCGGCCCGTCATTATGCTGACACTCTTTGAGGCGCACGTGGAACACAGCCGGGCAGCGAGTCGCCCATTACTCGCCGCCCGTATGCCCGCGCCTACGGTGGCTGGAGATCGTCCTGCGACAAACACCCTTTCTTAGGGGATGCCTACGTCATAGTAGTATTATGCATGCAATGTCTTAGCCCGATCGGTTTAAAATTGAAAAAGTTTCATACAAACTTCATCCCCTATTTTATCCCTTTGGGGGTAGAATTGATCAAAATCCTTTCTTAGCGGATGCCTACGTCATAATATCTACCTGCATGCCAAACAGCCCGATCCGTTCAAATCTAAGAAGATTTATAGAAACTTTCATCCCCTATTTTATCCCCTTAGGGGTGGAATTTATCAAAATCCTTTCTTATGAGTTGCCTAAATCATAGTAGCTTTGTGAATGCAAAGTCTCAGTCCGATCGGTTTAAAATTGACAAAGTTTCATACAAAGTTTCATACAAACTTTCATCCCCTATTTTATCCCCTTAGGGGTGGAATTTAACAAAATCCTTTCTTAAGGATTGCCTACGTCATAGTAACTTTGTGAATGCAAAGTCTCAGCCCGATGACCTCTCGCGCCCGGCATTGGTCGAGGCCATGCTGTGGGGCGAGACGGAGTGGGAAGCGGTTGCCTCCTTCTACGAAGCAGTCATGCTCGCGAAGGAGGAGGTGGGCCGCGTGAGGGAGAGGATAATGTCCTCCCTCCGCCCCACACGCGGGCATGCGGGCGTTTCTTAGCGAATGCTTACGTCATAACATCTACCTGCATGCCAAATTTTAGCCCGATCCGTACAAATCTAAGAAGATTTATACAAAATGCCATCCCCTATTTTATACCCTTAGGAGTGGAGTTTATCAAAATCCTTTCTTAGGGGATGCCTACGTCATAGCAGCATTATGCATGCAAAGTCTCAGCCCGATCGGTTTAAAATTGACAAAGTTTCATACAAACTTTCATCCCCTATTTTATCCCCTTGGGGGTAGAATTGATCAAAATCCTTTCTCAGCGGATGCCTACGTCATAACATCTACCTGTATGCCAAATTTCAGCTCGATCCGTTCAAAATCTAAGAAGATTTATACAAACTTTCATCCCCTATTTTATCCCCTTAGGGGTGGAATTTATCAAAATCCTTTTTAGGGGATGCCTACGTCATAGTACCTTTATGCATGCAAAGTCTCAGCCCGACCGGTTTAAAATTGACAAAGTTGTATGCAAACTTTCATCCCCTATTTTAT
Source organism: Agrotis exclamationis (assembly GCA_950005045.1). Classification (NCBI taxonomy): domain Eukaryota; kingdom Metazoa; phylum Arthropoda; class Insecta; order Lepidoptera; family Noctuidae; genus Agrotis; species Agrotis exclamationis. Next base: position 17,979,027 of record OX465436.1, read on the forward strand.
CCCTTTGGGGGTAGAATTGATCAAAATCCTTTCTTAGCGGATGCCTACGTCATAACACCTACCTGCGTGCCAAATTTCAGCTCGATCCGTCCAGTGGTTTGGGCTGTGCGTTGATAGATCACTATATCAGTCACCTTTGAGTTTTATATATTTAGATTAAATGGATTATAGACTGTCTTGTATAATCCGATCTCAGATTCACGATTTCAACTATTATGTTTCGAACAACTATCGTTTCGAATATTTTTTTACACGATTGGGCAAAAAAGAAGTTTTATGTTTTTAAGTTCCATGCATGTATGCACGTTTATTAGTTTCTTTATTGCACCGTAACTTCTCAACGCGTTTTTCACTTTCATTTAAGATCGGTTCAGATCTTAAAAAAACAGTGAAAAACGCGTTTATAGTAGTGTTCCAGTAAACTAATAATTTTACTTCAGTCAGTTGAACTAGGTATTTAAAAAGTTTTCGACAAAACTTTTGCTCAAACAACGCCTACCAGAAAACAACAAAATAGAATTAGATTATGAGTTCCGGAGATTACATCCCAAGCAAATACATTAATATTCACAAAGTTAGATCTGAAATCTAGCTAGACTCATAAGCCTATTTTGCCCACAGCCCTATTCAAATAATAGAATATTCACAAACATAACTAAATAATTTAAACACAGTAACACAGTTCCATTTTATTCATTAGTGTCACTTCTCAAAACCAATTTCGATTCATTGAATTAAACTACCGCAAATGAATTCAACCAAAATGGTGTCATTTTGTTTCATTTCAATGTGAATTTGGTGCAATATCATTTCTATACTTGACTATTACAATTCATTTAATAGGTTTATTTTGAATTTGGATCCCGGTTAAGGGTTGGCAAATTAATTAAAAACGGTGTAAAGGGATTTCGGTGTTTTAATGTAAACTTTATTATAGGTAAACCTGTACCCAATTAATAAAAGAGTGAACATGAAAAATAATATACTTGATAAAAAATTGTAAATTCGTTTGACGATTTCTAACCTAAAATGGTTTACATACCTAGCTTTTCAACCATGTTAAAGTTGACATGACGGGGCCCCCCTTTAGAGGGCCAAAGCCTGCCGGATTCGTGGGACTCACGAATTACCGTGACCCTGGAACGTAAAGGGCTAATGAAGGACACCGTGAATTTTAGTCAGTACAAGTCTAACAGTCCCTCCCGCCCTGCCCTGGGTGGGAGGACTCGTTTGATGATTGTACAACGCTAATAAAAAAAAAATGATAAAAACTAAGCAGTAGTACAAAGGTCTGGAATCTGAATCTTTCTTTTCTTCTGGGGTGACGTACTAATAGAACATAAACTAATGAAACTATGAAATGGATGGTATCCAACTCCTAGCGTTCCACTCCGGACAAACGGATCCCACTATCCCTGGGAGGACTCACTAGGACTGCCTGACTCCCAACCATCATCCTGTCATAGTCCACGACACAGTTTTTACTGTATTCCGGCGGGTGCACAAGATAGAGTGAGTTTAATGAGCAAATATGAGACCCAAGATTGACTTTGGTCTCATATTTGCTTTTAACGGGTATAAGGTGTTTTAGGTACAGCAGAAATCAGAACATTCTATTTTACCCTTCCAGCATCATTTTTGTGTCAGCCCTAGTGTTACAGGCTAGTTTTTCCTAGCCAATTGGAGAGCATTAAATGTTATGAAAAATATCTAGTTTTAATTCCGCTACAAAAATCCAGGCTTCATGCAGGATGCAGTCCCACCCTCCCGCCCTCATGCATATGCACATGAAGCAAAGGTCCCACCCTCCCGCCCACATACATATGCATACGTGCAAGAAAAATGGAAAAAACATGCCATGCAATCAAACCTATACTCGACACGTGTTTCGCCCCTCCACGGGGCATCCTCAGGAGATGTTGACTCGACAAGCGCTCGGCCTCGAATGAGCCAGATTGACAGCTATCGCCTCTTTATATAGCGTCGTGATGACGCAATAACAACGTTCGATACAAACGTCACAAAGACGTCTGTATCGATCTACCTGCAATCATACTTAAAAGAGGTGATGTAATTAAGTTTGTTTGTTCATTCAACAGTGTATAGTTATTATTATTATGTTTGGAGATTTCTAACTGCTCCAACACACACAACAAACATAATAATAATAACTATACACTCCAAACATAATAATAATAACTATACACTGTTGAATGAACAAACAAACTTAATTACATCACCTCTTTTAAGTATGATTGCAGGTAGATCGATACAGACGTCTTTGTGACGTTTGTATCGAACGTTGTTATTGCGTCATCACGACGCTATATAAAGAGGCGATAGCTGTCAATCTGGCTCGGATCGGCTCGAGGGCGCCATCTAGCGTGTTTTCTCCCTGAGTGCAGGATTGTGTACCCACTTGTGGGTACATGGAAAAAACATTTTCTTCCGCCCGGACCGCTTTCTGAAGAAGTACCTCCTTTGTGCCCGCGTAAGTGCCTAGCGGTTGTGCGAGCACAGGGGGGGGGACATACCCCGCTGCCCGGCGCCTGAGACGCCGTTGCGGTCGCGGAGCCCCTCGCCTATAAGATGCCGAAGAAGAAGAAGACAGGCGCCCGTGGCTCTCTGGAGCCCGACGCCAGGTCGCCACCGGACCACGCGGAGGGCCGGGCGTTGTCGCTCCCATACTTGGGGGCCTCGCCGCCGGGCGCCCCGCGTGCCACCTCCACCTCCACCTCCAGTGCAACTGCCGCCGCCTCCAGCAGAGGTGCAGCCACGCCCAAAATAAGACCGCCCAGCTCCGACCCACCGACGGCGCCGTCACCAGCGCGCGAGTCGCCGCCACCGTTGGGCCGCCAGCCGGCGGTCCCCGTCCGCCCTCCGGCCTTTCGCCCCGTGCCCATTCAGGCTCCGGGGCCAGCCGGAACTACAACCCGCGCACAGGGTGCGCGCTCAACCCCGGCCCGCGCCGCTGCCCCGCCAGCACGCGCGTCGCCGCAACCCGCGCCCCGCGTGGCAGCCGCGCCGCCTGCACCGCCGGCTCAGCCGCGCCCGGCGCGCACCACTCCCGCGACCCGCCCTATGGCTGCCGCGGCCGCGCCCGCGAGCGCCACGCGACCCGCTCCTCGCGCACGCGCCGCCGCCGCGATCGCCTCCACCAGTACCGGGCGCACCGCGTCGCCCGTCCCACGCCGCATGCTGGCAGGCTCGACCGCCGCACCAGCTACTACAACCACGACTGCAGCCAAGGCCCCGGTGGGGCTCTTCTCCCCGACGCCGCCGCGGATTTCTGCGCAAGACTCGCCGGCCACCATGACGCCCTACATGTCGAGGGAGGCGAGCGACCTCTCGACGCGGTCGGGCGGCTCCGTGGCAGGCGAGTCCTTGGACTATGATTTCTCCGACGGACTGCTCGAAGACCTCGAGCAGCTCATCGAGTCCAGGGGCCGACGCCGCCCCCGAAGCCCCGACGACGAGGCCGCCGAAGAGGCGAAGCGAGTGTGCGCCGACTCCCCGCTCCCGCAGCGTGAACCGCGCGGTCGAGCCGGAACCGGCGCGCCCACGATCGCCGAGGCAGCCCGCCGCTCGCCCGCGACGACCCCCGGACGAGACGCGGCCTCCGCCGCTGCCGCCCCGGATCCCATGGTGAGTGCCCAGCCTACTTCTCCTAGGAGCTCGGGCGCCGCCACCGCCGCCACAACCACCGCCAAAAGGAAGCCCCGCTACCCTCCGCTGGTGGTAGAGAGACTGCCGGATTGGGCCGCCCACTTTCGGGCCCTGAGGGACAAACTGGGTCACCCTCCTAACGCTCGGCCTTTCCAGGGGGGGATTCGTTTCCTCCCCGAGAGCGAAGAGGAGTACAGGGTGATCCAGAGCTACCTCACGGGCCTAGAGAAGGAGAGCGGCCTACACTGGTTTTCCTACACGCCGCCAGCGGAGCGGAGCGTGAAAGTGGCCATTCGGGGCCTGCCGGCGGACACCGACGTCGCCGACATCAAGGATGAACTCCACCGCATGGATTTCCAGCCGGAGTACGTGCGCAATATCAATGCGCGCGGCGGACGCCCCGGCTGTCTGTTCCATGCGGTCATTGCAAGGACCCCTGACTTCAGGCGGATCTACGACACCACGCAGTTCTTGAACATGCGTGGTGTCCGTATCGAGGCGTGGCGGAGCAAACGCGGGCCCGCCCAGTGCCACCGGTGGCAGGAGTTTCGACACAGCTCGCACCAGTGTCACCGCCCGCTCGCCTGCGTCAGATGTGGAGAGGGGCATGCCGCTCGCGAGTGCCCACGTCCCAAGACGGAGCCGGCCACCTGCGCAAACTGTGCAGGGGCCCACCCGGCGTGCAGCAGCGCATGCCCCGTCTTCCAACGGGAGGCCAAGAACAGGCGGGCGGGCACTGTCGCCATCTCGCGACAACAGCGCCGGCCAGCGACGAACGCCGAGGACCATGAGGCCCCCAGCGCTACGTTGATGGCGGCAGCGAACGGGCCCGCACGCAAGGACGCTCCCGCCACAGGGCGGAGGAAGCGGAGAAACCAAAAGCGTGGGGGAAGGAAGGGAGGTAAGCCCGAGTCCCCCACGCCCCCACTTCAGGATGACCCTGCCCCTCCACAGGCGCAGGCAGTAAAGGGCCCCACCAAGGAGCCCACCGACGCCGCTGCTGGCGCCGGTAAAAAACGGGTCAGGCAGGCTTCGAAGCCTGCCCAAGCAGCCCGAGACCCGGAGGCGACCGAAGCCGCCCCACAAACAACCGCCACCACCGGCGCCCGCACTCAGCAGCGGCGCCGTGATCCAGACGCCGCCGGCACTCCCATGGACGAGTGCCGGAAGAAGAAATTGACTGCCTGCGCCATTAAGCTGTCGGTGGACCTATTAAGGGCCATCGGCCAGGGGCAGGACATTCAGGACCTGGTCCTCGACGGGCTCCAGACGCTGCTGTCCATCTGCAGCGAGTAGCCCGCCGAGGCCCTCACACCGGACAGCCGCGGCCCTGAAGGGCCTTGGGCCGCCCCTTCCTCCGCCTCCGCCTGAAGTTTTCAGCGCCCACTACCGGACTTGACGACACCGGGTGAGTCTCATTCCCGGCTACACGGGACTTGCTCAACAAAACGACTCCGCATGCATGACATACATGACGTGCGCCGTGTGCTAAGTTAATATAGGCACGGCGTACGTCGCTACTGACACTCGCTACTACACAAGCGCTATATTCACGCGGTGACTGGCGGCGGGCTCGCCTCTCACCCGCATACATGAGCGGCGTTACACATACAATGCCGCTCATACACACACACCGGCTCTCTGCCTGCGCCGCTACCGGCTCGCTCTGGAAAACGGGGCAGGCGAGAGCCACTCTTCCTTACAGGTGCGTCGTAAGCCTGCGTCCCTGTCGCTGGTCGCTCTCTGCCGGGCCTCGCCCAGGTAACTGGGGGTCTCACCTGGCAGGGGCAGACCGCCGGGGCGCAGTGAAGCAAGCGGTACTGCCGACAGTACCGCGGCGCGCCTGTAAGCAACGATGTGCAGCTACACACCCCGGCGCGCGTCACATAGTACGCGCGCCCGTAGGACTCTTTGGCTATAATTGCCACTCCAGCGCGTGTGCCCGCCGTTGCGAGCACAACACCCCGCTCCCGCGGGAACAAGGACTAAGTCCATACCCGCCAGCCGCGCCCCCTTGCGGGGGCGCCGCGACTACTACGAGACAGACAATCTGGCTCATTCGAGGCCGAGCGCTTGTCGAGTCAACATCTCCTGAGGATGCCCCGTGGAGGGGCGAAACACGTGTCGAGTATAGGTTTGATTGCATGGCATGTTTTTTCCATTTTTCTTGCACGTATGCATATGTATGTGGGCGGGAGGGTGGGACCTTTGCTTCATGTGCATATGCATGAGGGCGGGAGGGTGGGACTGCATCCTGCATGAAGCCTGGATTTTTGTAGCGGAATTAAAACTAGATATTTTTCATAACATTTAATGTCATGGATTTCCGCAAAGTAACGCCTGATTCTATAATCTAATTGGAGAGCAGTTAGGACGCACGTGCCGAAAATGTAGGAAATATAGCGGTATACCGCAATGCTAACGAGCTGGATCATATTCATAGTGCATACTTATTAGTACCGGGATATTGATACCGGGTATTAAAAAACCGGGTTTTATTTAAATTTTAAAGTACATTTATACGCATTCACGCCTATGTCGTGAAATGTAAAGATTTATTTTGGAAAGAAAAATTGGATTGCGAGCAGGATTCGAACGAATGTGATTGAATGAATTTCGTTGAATCAGTATGCCATGTCTGGTTTACTAAATCAGAAGGTTTTAGGCTATTGCGTTTAATATATTTCAAATTAAGTAGATTATGTTATAGGTACGTCATCTATTACAACAAAAACAACACAAAAACAACAACATAAAAAAAAACAACATTGGTTTCATTGTTCTCATATTATTTGACCAATACAAAATTGCGTGGTTCTCATAATATACTTTGATCAATACAAAATTGTCTGGACTTTAAAAGAGACTGTGACCTCTGAGTTTGTTTCGGATGTTTCTTCTCAGAGTAGTCAGTTACGAAACACCGGCCTCATCTAGAGTAAAATAGTGTCTTTTTGACGTGTAAAAGAGTTTGCCAAAACCAATTTACTGAATAAACATCATTTATCATTTATTGATGCAGTACTTTTTTAACACTGCAATAGATGGCGCCAAAGTCCATATGAGACATTAGAATTGGAATGAAAAATTCATCTTTTTGAGCATAACTACGATGGCCCGAATGGTAAGAACGTTCGGTGTACTTATTTAGTGTCAGTTTGTTTACCCACATGAAGATATTTGAGAGCGAATGATTTAAACTTGGCTGTTGCAAGATACGAATAGCTAAAAATTATTATAACAATTAAATGGTTATCAGGGACTGCATTGAAATTATAAACAACATATTAATAAGTTTAAACAAAAGATTTTGACAATTCAGGCACTGGATGTTGTTTTACGAATATCGGTTTTCAATTTATTTCTGGAAACTTCATAAAGTACGGAATTTTCTCGATGCTGCTCCTAGAATTACCAACTAATTGAAATGCATTTCACTCCATAATCAAACAATAGATCATCATCATTTATTTTAAACCTACTACCTGGAATATTACATGTAGTTAAAATTCATAATGAATAGTGATATCAAACTAAAGTCCAGATTTTCTCCTAACATTTTCTTAAGCCATAAATTAAAAGAGATAAGGAGCAACAAAAATAAAGGCCACAGACTACGAAATCTGATCCTGCTCACGACAAAAGCTGGGACGAAGATTCCCCTGTAGGGTAGTTTATTTAATACGCTATTCTAAAGCTCTACGTGATAACATACTCGTTTCAAGATGGCGGTAAGAACGGTAAGTCAGTTTGCATAATACGTCTAAATGCGGGAAATATGGACCGTCTAAACAGGGCCTAACGAAGCTGTTCGTATTCATAGTAGGTAGTTGAAATTATGTGGTTTGTGTTTGTAAAACATATTTTTTTATTTTCCATTACAATTCTAACTTTTTTCTTTTTATGAAGAGACACTTTCATATTAATATCATTACTAAACAATATTTCCATGTAATCTCTTCAATATTGTGGTGAGAAAATAAATGAATTTATTATTAATATTTATTACACTTGCGCCTTTGTAAAATCATCATAATAAATTGGGAGTATTTTTTGATAATTAAAAGAATGGTAAAAAATGGAACACTTGAAGATTCATCATGTCAGGAGGCCTACCATATGTCTTAAAGCAGGTCTTAAAGCGAGATTAATATCACTGTCGGAAAGAGACAGAGCTATAGGTACAAGTCGGTCGTAGGCCGCCAGTCTACATTTAAATCACAGCCAAAACTTGTTATTTTGTGACTCGCTTTACAAGTTCCCTAAAAAACAAAGATTAAGAGCCCCCGTGAATCTGTAAATGGAACTAAAACATAAAAAAGTTTTCATCAAACATGGGGTGTGTCCTAAAAGCGTTTTTTCTCAAAGTCAATCATTTACACATACGAGATAACATCGACACTTCGGATTTAGAAATTAAAATGGGAGTGGTGTGGTATGTGTACAGGTACAGGAGAAATTTTTAAAGTCCATGTGGATAGCCAAATCCGACACTACGTGGAATAGCGGAAAATATTCAAACGTATTGGAAGTCTCGACCCGAGTTTCATACTGAAAACTGAATGTACGTCATTGCCTTTCGAGCGTTAATTTTCGAAATAAACACATATTCGTATACCTATAATAATTACACTATTCGATAGCGTCGCTAATAAAGCTCTAATTCTAGGAAGTAATGACATATGCCAACTGAATTATGCAACAATGGGACAATCCTAAAATAAACCGCGTTAATAAAACAGTATACACATTAATTGCTACACCAGTTTACACCTTCTGTCACATAGCAATATGGTTATATATTGTTATTCAGTACTCGTAATACGTTGTATACACTTTACTGGCTGTTAAAAGACATTGTCTGTTTATGATTGAGGTTGGTTTTAGGACTTGTACCTGAGATGCGAACTAAACGAGGCTATGTACCTTTTGTTGCTAACATTAAATGGTTAAATGAGTCTGTGATATTTGTGTCTCAAATTGATTGGTGAAATACATAGGTAGCTTGTCATCTGGATAGTCTTTTACCAACTATTTTGGGGTCGGCTTTCAATCAAACAGAATGCAGCCGAATACCAGTTTTAGAAATTAAAATATTGTTTATTTTCATACAATGACAGGCGCACAGGCCGTTCTTCCTGGTTAAGTCGCGCTTGCCGATGTTGATCTGTGGATGGGTGACCATCAATCATAACGAGTTTCCTCCGTACCTCGGAAAGCACATAAAGCCTTTGAACCCGGCTATCATTTGTAGATCTTTATGGTATCGTATTACCCAGTTACTGCGGGTTGTGGTGGTCTAATAGGCAGTTCATCATCATCATCATCATCAGCCTATAATGTTCCCACTGCTGGGACACAGGCCTCCTCTCTGTGAGAGGGGGCGGGCTATAATCCACCTCGCGGGCCCAGTGCGGATTGGTAGATGTCACATGTGCTCGAATTTTTGGTTCTAGGACACGCCGGTTTCCTCACGATGTTTTCCTTCACCGTTTTGAGAGCAGTGGTGTTGAAACAAAAATGAGATGTGACATTATAGTATCGAGTTGATGTGCATTTTCTAACACGTACCAATGCGTTGATTTTTAAACCTAGAATTTCATCGAATCATTATTAAGGAACCGTTACGTGTGCACTCGATCGCAAAAGCACTTATCTCACGCCTTTCCTCAATCAATAACAGTCTCAAAATTTTCCTTCGTACAGTCCATTTTTCTTTCAAAAACCTTCATATTGTAGGACGCAACGACAGTGAACTAAAATGGTGTATGTTCGGAGCTGCCCCTTTCAGGCTGACTCAGTTAATACAACTTCGATAATTTATCGTCCGCTCACAGAAACTGTTCGTGAAATATTTCTTCACCCGCTTGTGATAGGGTTAGTGAATGTTGTATTGGAAGTGTGTTTGTAAATGTGTGTGTGTGACTGACTGAGAATATATTTGTTTGACAAACTTTTTTTTAAGAGTTAGTCGAAAAAGGTCTGGAACAAACAGTACTAAAAATAAATAAATTACAAGTTAAAACACTTCAGTAGAACAACCAAAACTTTCGTAAATCTCAGTCATGAAATCAAAAAATCATCTTGAAAAAGATGTTGAAACTTGTCCATTAGTTTCAAAAGACAAAATAAAAAGTGTTGCTAAAAGTAACGTGTTTCCACCAGACGTCGGTAAATACAAGTTCGATAATTTATTGGTTGCTCTGCAGAATTGGAAGACAAATATTTCTTCTCCACTCGTTGGTTCGTAGGGCTACCTAACCCTATGTTGAACCTTTCAAAGTAATACACTAACGTACTATGCACGCGGCTGTACCCACTTGGCATTCAGTAAGAGGTGTCCCATGTTTTGTTAATCTAGGTACAGGTACTAGGTATATACTAGCTATGTATCAAAATTCATTTAGTAGATTTTTCAAGCAATATCTACAAATATCTATCCACACTTCTATCTTCACAAACTTTCGCATTGGTAATTATTGGACAGAATACTTAATAGTACTACGTACAGAAGTGTCACTTTCCAATAACAAACCAATTTAAAATCTATGCTCGAGAGAATAAAGTACCTTTTATCAAAAACTTAAAAAAAAAGTACCGGCTTCAAAAACAAATACAAAAAAAAATTAAAATGACTTTCCTTTCGGAAGTCGGTGGCTTTAAATTGTGTTTTATTTCATTGACTATTGCCACTGACTTCCGAAAGAAAAGTTATTTTAAATTTTTTTGTGTTTGTTTTTGAAGTCGGTACTTTTTTTAAGTTTTTATTTTACTCTTTTAGTTCAGATATTCAATAAAAATCTTCGTATAATCGGCGTCTTTGAAAATCTACAATCCAAGTAAGCAATAAGCAACAAAAACGGATCTGTGCGGGCAAAATCACAAGATTTCCATTATTGTAACATATTAAAACTTTTTCCAGAATGTAATAAACACTTTTCTGAAAACCGCATCAAAATCGGTTCAGCCAAACGCGAGATAATCGCGGACAAACATACAATCGACTTTGAAAATCTTCAATCCAAGTAAGCAAAAAATTCCGTATCTCAAAAACTACTGAACCGATTTTGATGAAACTTGCAATATTTCCTAAGTTGAACAATACCTAGTACAACAAAAAATTAGAATTACTTAAATCGGACTTGTAGTTCCGGAGATATGCGAACACAAACATAAAAACATACATACATACTTAGATACACACATACATTTTTAAAATTTTGCACATTCGTTCAGACGCTGATATAGACTAACAAATACGAAAACTGGGTAGTTCTGGAAATATTACATACATACGGGTCGAATTGGTAGGTTACCGATGGGTAGGTCGAATTGGTTTTTGAAGTCGGTAAAAAATATGTACGGAGCGCGTGCGAAACGGGCGGTGCGACCGCGTTTGCTTGTAGTTTCATACCTACACCGCGGAGTGCGCCAGGCTTGATTATAGTTCGATTTGACGTAAAGGTGTATTCCCACCTGTAGATGCCTGATATTGATGCGGCGGACCGTTTACACCGACGTACCATGAGAAAAATATCGTCTGTGGTAGGGCAAACACAGCGGTCAAAGAAAAAGAGCCTTGCGTACGGTGCGTTGCTGTCCGTAGTCGCCGGGCGTGTCCGCAATCTCACGCTGCGTGGAAATCCAGCTTAAGATTTGTGGAATATACTATGCCTGTCTTGCTATTTGCTATTTTAACGCCTATTATTTTATGTAGATGACTGCCTATCAAACCTGTACAACACGATTACTAGGTACAAAGATACGTTTTGGTAAGACTGAGATATAAGACAATACATTATTGAATTACGATGAAGAAAGTCGTTCGTCGTGAAAGCCTTATATTTTTAGACACGTTTCTTTAAAGGTTAGTTACCTTGTTAGTGTCAATGTGACTTTTCAATTTTATAATATTCACGAACATAAACCTCACCTACGTATGATAGATGATCGCTGCTTTAAAAAAAATAATGTTAAGATGCTGCAGTATGACAAATTACATAGGCTGGAAGCGCGGGTTATGCTAAATTTTTATAATTGCTAATTGGCTGTGAACGAAAGACATGGAAATTACGTTCTGCCGGGAACACAAGACAGAATGCAGATCGAAATATAGGAAGGATTGCACAATACCTTAATTCTCCGGAGACGTCCTCGCGGCTGAGGGGCGGCTGTCGACAGCAGGCAACTGGAGCGCTCTGACGTGAGGTGCGCGTTGTGAGTAACCGATTGGCCACGAGTGTCAACTGCGGCCGCTTATAAGCGATCTCCCTCGTACTAAAGCGAGAAGATATGTGCGGGGAAAGGATAGAGATAGGACCTTTCACAGCCAATCAGATTAGTCGTTCAATGACATGAAGTTATAGATAAAAGACCTAACCGTTCTTTCTGCGCAGCGTAACCATTCCCCCCGGGCTTGAAGGGATGCCTTCAAGAGTTGAAGGCGAAATTCGTGAAATTAAACTACAATTTAAACTATTATCTATACGTAAATATCAATGAAATCAAATAATTAATTACTAATGCTAACCTAACCTTGGATGACGAGAGCCGAATTTATTGGTTAGGCAATGGGCAAAGACGAACGACGGGACGCAAGTAGGATCCAGTCAATGTCTTAACTCGGGCGATGCGAGTGACTCCTGTGGAGTCAGGAAAAACTTCTTCCACGACACCCAAAGGCCAGTGAAGTGGGGGCGAATTATCTACTATGAGAATCACAACCGTACCGACAGTGACTGGATCGATCGGCGTGTTCCATTTACGACGCGATTGTAAAGTGTGAAGATATCCGCTTCTCCAGCGCTTCCAAAACGATTGTACTAATTGGTCTAACAATTTATGTCTCGAAACAATTGTTCTCTCGTCTATCTCCTCGGCAGGCAAGTATTTTAAAGGGGTGAGATTCAGAAAGTGCGCTGGAGTCAAAGCTAGTGGTTCTGAAGGATCACTAGAGAGTGTCCTACAAAGAGGTCTAGTATTCATTACTGATTCGACTTGAGTAAGAACGGTATTTAACTCTTCAAACGAAAGGATGGTATCACCTATTACACGGTATAAGTGAATCTTTAAACTTCTAATATTAGCCTCCCAATTACCGCCGAAATGACTAGCAGTCGGGACATTAAGTGACCAATTTATGCGATTTTCAGCTAACATGTGACCAAATTCGGTGTTGTGATATTTCGAACAAAGGAAGTCGTGAAGTTCCGAAAGTTTACGCTTAGCGCCAATGTAATTTGTCCCGTTGTCCGAGTAAATCCTACTAACCGGGCCGCGCCTTGATAGGAATCGTTTGAAAGCACTCATAAAACTGACTGTACTAAGATCACCGGCTAGTTCGATATGTACCGCGCGTGTAGTCATGCAGACGAACAGACACACGTATGCCTTGGTAGAACGAATGCCTCGGCTGCGAGACATGGTAACCTTGAAGGGACCAGCGTAGTCCGTGCCCGTGTGAACGAACGGTTTAGTTGCTTGAACTACACGACAAGACCGATGATCTGCCATCTCAGGGAAACTTGGCTTGGGACGGAGACGAAAGCAGGGAAGACACTTATGAATCCTATTCCTAATTAAATTGCGTGCAGAAAGTATCCAATATCTTTGACGTAACAGTGACATCAGCAGGTCGGGACCCGCGTGGCAATTCAATTTATGATGGTATTCGACAAGCCAATTCAGAATAGGATCTTTTCTTGGGAGTAGAATTGGATATTTCGCTTCATAACCCAAATCTGAATTTCTTAAACGGCCTCCGACTCTAATGAGTCCGTCTTTGAGGAAAGGTTTCAAGTGCCGAAGAGAATGACTACAATCCTTGCCTTCTCTGAGTCTGGCAATTTCCTTTGAGAAATAGAAGCGTTGAATTTCACGTAGAATGAGTAGTTCAGCGAAATCGTAATCCGATGCTGACATGCGGCTATTAACCGGTAACAACTTAGCAAAACGACAAACGTAAATTACCACTCTAAGTAATTTACTCCAAGACGAGATACGATCGACTAAACAAAGAATAGAAGATCTTTCGTTAGGTGCAGCGACTAACAACGAATTTTTCTTCTCTTCAGGTGCTTCAGACACTGAGGAGGGATTGAAAGGAGCGACAGGCCATTGTGAAATGTCCAAGTGAGCCCACGGGGGTCCCCTGAACCAAAGCGGATGGTCTATAATTTGTGAGGGTGTGAATCCGCGTGAAAGACAATCTGCTGGATTGTCCGCACCGGACACGTGATATAAATTTTGCGGTGACAAATCGCTTTGTATTTTCGAAACTCTGTTGGCTACAAAGGTATTCCAACGATGGGGCGACGAATGTACCCAACAGAGCGCGACCGTCGAATCCGAAAATGCGAATATGTCACGGAAAACTATTCGGTTTTGACAAGCGACCACGACATTTCTTATTAGCTGGGATAACACAAGAATAGCACAGAGCTCAAGACGAGCGAGAGAAACTACATTTTTGGGAGAGACCTTAGACTTAGCTGTTATCAAATTGACTGTATTGCCATCGCTATTGTGGACGTGGAAATAAATCACTCCCCCGTATGCTTTCTCGCTAGCGTCCGCGAAAGCTAAGAGTGTGACCACACTATCAGCGACAATACCAACGTGGCGTGGGATTTTTATGTTGCAGAGCAAAGGAAGCTCTTCCCTAAAGCGAGTCCACAGCCTGACTATATCTTCAGGTGGTGTCTCATCCCAGTCGCAGTTGCATAGCCAAAGCTTCTTGATAAGAAGCTTGGCATGCAAGACGACAGGCGCGACAAATCCCATGACGTCCCATGTTTTAGCGATGCACGATAATATTGTACGCTTAGTACAAGTCTGAGTGGGAGTGTTTACTCTCATGGCGAAGTGATCTGACGTGGGCGACCAACACAAACCAAGTACTTTATGTTGGTCGGACCCGTCGAACTCCTTGTCAGCTGGCAGACGATGCGAAAGCGGGATAGAATTCAATACTACTTGCGAATTACTGGTCCACTTGACCAACTCGAATTGACCCGCCTTCATGAGACCAATCATCTCTGAAGCGGTAGAAATGCCCTGGGTTTCCGTGAGGACGGAATGGACAAAATCGTCCATGTACAATCCCGTGGCGACAATGGCTTTAGCCTGAGGGTACGAGTCACCCTCATCCTCCGCCAGCTGCTTAATAGTTCGCAGCGCGTGAAAGGGGCTAGATTTGAGTCCAAAAACGACACGATTGAACTCATAAACTTGCAAAGGTTCCTGCGGCGAAAAACGATACAAGATGCGTTGGAAACGCCGATCAGGTTCTCGGACTCCAATGCTGGGAAACATCTGACGAATGTCTGATGAAAGCGCGATCGAAAACAAACGAAAATTAATTATAATGTTAAACAAATTCCCTTGTAGGTTCTGTCCACCATACAAGAGATCATTAAGCGAAACGCGGGTAGTAGTTTTACAACTACCATCGAGAACGACACGAAGTTTGGTTGTGACCTTATCATCTCGGATCACACCATGATGCGGAATGTAGTACGAAGGTTCCGAAGGATCAGGAATTGTAGGTGAAATATAGCCCTTCTCTAAATATTCTAGGATGACGTTGTCGTACGCGGCCTTTAAATTAGGAGAAGCTTGCATCTTCCTTTCCAAGCAGAGAAACCGGCGTTCACTTGCTTGACGTGAGTTGCCCAGGGATTCGACATCACCCTTGAAAGGCAAAGCGACTACGTATCGTCCGTCACTATTTCGAGTGGTAGTGCGGGCATAAAACTCCTCACATAATTTGTCATCTAGGCTGAGTACCGGGGGAACATTTACTTCTTCCAATTCCCAGAATTTCCGTATCGCTAAGTCTAACGGCTCCGCGGTGCAACAATACGAAACGGTCGAATTGTCATCGATGAGAACCGGCGCCTTACCGACAATTACATAGCCGAGTACAGTTTGCAAGGCGATTGGAGACGCATGTGTAGGCTGACCTTGAACTCTGTTAGATAAGAGTAAGTGCGGGAAAGTCGAAGCACCGATCAATAATTGAATCGGATTTGAAGAAAAATATGTATCGTCTGCTAACTGTAAGTTTTTAAAATTATGCAAAAGCGAAACGTCAACCGTGGCAGTTGGCAAACGTTCAGTAATTTTATCTATTACGAATGACTCAATATTATAGTTTATATTACGATTGAAACGAGAATAAAATTTAATTTGTACGGAACCCTGTATTTGTTTACTAGCACCTCCTATGCCCCTGACGGTTGCACAGGCAGGTTTATTATTTATAATTAAACCCAAAAGTTGACAACAATCCCGCGTGATAAAGTTACTTTGAGAAGCGCTGTCTAATATTGCGCGAACAATATGTTCTTTGCCAAAAGAATCTACTACAATAACTTGCGCGGTAGCAATCAATATGGTTGTTGGGCCCCGGTATAAAGAATTAATACGGTTTTCATCAGTCGCGCACAACGATATATCAGTCTGCTTCGTAAGTCTCTCAGCAGAGGGCGTGCGAGCGCCGGTCGACCTTGAACCGTGCGCGTCGCTCAATTTGTTGCCGAAACATAACAAACTATGATGTTTAGAGCTACATTTTTTACAAGTGGACTTTGACCCACAAGCGGACACACGATGTTTTGGACTTAAGCAATTAATGCATAAATTGTTTGATTTCACAAACTTAAATCGCTGATCGGGTTTATAACTATTAAATACTTTACACTTATATACGTGATCATGTTTCTCCTTACACAAAACACACGCGGTAGGTTCGTTATCAGCTATACAGGTGTATGCATTAGTATGTTTGCGATTTGCAGGTGATTTATTGTTAGAGACTGTTGACGAAGTTCGTTCTAACACCTTTATATGCTCACGAACAAACTCAACTAATTCACTAAAAGATGGAATTTCGGAACTACTTGATTTTAATTGATGATTAGATTCGAATGCCCGTACAGTGTCTATATCGAGTTTTTTAAGAGCGATATGCAATAAAATAAAATCAGCGTGGTCATGGACCTTTATGTTTTTAAACCCGGCTACCGACGTTGCGAATTTATCGAGAAATGATTCTAAAGTAGCCGGCGAACCTGACGAAATAGATTTAAATTCAAATAATTGGTCTAGATATGAAGTTGCCGATTGCCGTTTATCTTCATACCTTTCACAAAGTGAATCGAATATAAGAGGGTAATTATCAGCTGACGGAGTAATTCCTGCACATATCGAACGAGCTTTGCCTGTTAATTTTCCAATTAAATAATATAATTTCTCGCATGCTGTTAGCGAACTATTATTATGCACGGCATTTCGAAAACTGGCGATGAACAGCGGCCAATTTTTAATATCCCCATTAAATTCGGGTATTTCAATCGGGGGCAAGCGAGGAGATTTCTTACATTCACTAGGTGCCTGAACCTGCAATTTTTTCTCTGCCCGCTTCACCCTACCCAGTAAGTCTTCGAATGAAGAAAGTGCCTGATAGTCGACGACATAATCAGGATTTAATTTAAGTTCATGAGCGATTATATCGTCCAGCGCACATTCAAAATCAGTACGCAACGAATCTATTGTTTCACAGTCACACAAGAACGATTCTTTATCGAATTCCTCCGAATCAATATTTTTCAATTTATCGCAAATACGTTGCATACGAGAAAATATTCGATCTCTTTTTCCTAATAATTGTTTAAGAGTAATATCTGTAGGCGCCATCTAGCAGCCTTCTAATAACGATAATTAAATAAATATGTAACAAACGAAATACGTTGTGAAAGCGATTTGAAGCGAATAATAATAATCTACCTAAGTGGGTATTTATTTTTACAATAATGCGTCGGTAATTGAGCGCGAAGCGGTAATTCAACGGTAATATTTTACAATAATGCGGGATTAAGCGAAATAACCAGTTATAGCAACGATTTACTAGCTGGTGTTACGAATATACAACGGTTTTACCGAGAATTTAACGATATACCCACACCTGTCGGCGAGACAAGTGTTTGGTACAAAACTAATTAGAATACGAGTATTTTTTCCGACTACGAATGGCGAATGGTTATCACTGATTTCAATAACTATCCAGGCTCGTTAGGACCAAATGGAAGCGCGGGTTATGCTAAATTTTTATAATTGCTAATTGGCTGTGAACGAAAGACATGGAAATTACGTTCTGCCGGGAACACAAGACAGAATGCAGATCGAAATATAGGAAGGATTGCACAATACCTTAATTCTCCGGAGACGTCCTCGCGGCTGAGGGGCGGCTGTCGACAGCAGGCAACTGGAGCGCTCTGACGTGAGGTGCGCGTTGTGAGTAACCGATTGGCCACGAGTGTCAACTGCGGCCGCTTATAAGCGATCTCCCTCGTACTAAAGCGAGAAGATATGTGCGGGGAAAGGATAGAGATAGGACCTTTCACAGCCAATCAGATTAGTCGTTCAATGACATGAAGTTATAGATAAAAGACCTAACCGTTCTTTCTGCGCAGCGTAACCATAGGCAGTTTTATAGAGTGTGTTTTTAAGATTATTTTGAAATATTCATGATATATTTTTAAAGTAATAATAATAATAATAAGGACTATTGTTGCCAATAAGCCTGACATTGTGGTGATAGATCGATCGGAGCGTCGCGCAATGATTGTTGATATAACGGTCCCGCATGATGAGAACCTCGTGAAGGCAGAAAAGGATAAACAATTCAAGTATCTTGATCTGGCCCGCGAGGTTGTTGACATGTGGGACGTGAATACAGCAGTCATTGTGCCGATAGTCGTGTCTGCCAATGGCTTAATTGCCAAGAGCCTCGAACAACATCTGAGGAGGCTCTCGCTTGGCAGCTGGATCAGGCGCCTGATTCAGAAGGCAGTACTTTTGGACACGGCACGTATTGTTAGGAGGTTCCTCTCTCAAGAGCCCTGACCACCGGCGGCCCGGACCCTGTTCCCGGTGCTGGTGGACTGCTATTTTTTATATTTTTAAATGTTTTTTATTTCTTTTTTGTAAAAATATTTAAAAATGTAATTTATAAGTAAAAAAAATGAATAAAGGAATAATAATAATAATAATAATAATATTCCACAACTATCACACAACGCCATCTAGTCCCAAGCTAAGCAGAGCTTGTGTTATGGGTACTAGACAACTGATAAACATACTTATATATTTCTAAATACATACATATTATAAATAAATTACACCCAGACACAGAACAAATGATCGTGCTCATCACACAAACATTTGTCCTGGGTGGGAATCGAACCCACGACCTCCGGCATAGCAGTCAGGGTCACTAACCACTAGACCAACAGGCCAGTCAAAAAAGTATAAAAAATTTATGGGTTAAAATCCCCCACGACATTGACTTAGACTTACTCTACTGATTCTGAGCTCTCAATTATTTTTCTATTTCTTTCTATAGCACAATGTTGCATGCCTATGTTCGGAAACTATTTCGTGAGCTCGGTAGGCTTGACCACCTCCTTCTAGTGGTCCAACCTCCATAGGTTACCTACCAAATGGCGGTAGTAAGCTGAGGCTTAAACTTAAACTACCCCATTGGCAAAGATGAGTCTTAGCCAATGGGGTAGTTTGAGGACAAAAGCAAATAAATGATTTAAAAAAGAATCTTATTTTTTTTTAGGTAACCTACTTTTCGTTTGCCGCAGTTGGTGAAAAGAATAAATCAATTTCCATTTGAAGCCGGCAACCCTACACCAGACTCATTTTATTTCTGGTGGAAGGAATTAATTTACTATAATGTTACAACTTCAGTTCGCCCGCCTCGTGACTATTGGCGAATTCAAATGAGAAGCGAATCTAATGGCCGCTGTCTTATCTGTGGCAGCTGTTATTGTAAAACGGTTAGTGGGAAATGATTGTGCTGGAACGATATTTTATTGAAACTGGATTCTGAAGTGTGTCAGATGGACACAAAAATCTAGGTTAGGTACTTTTTTGCGTTTGCCCGAGACTCGCCTAATGTCAAGTGATGATACGGCTTATAATGGAACACGTTTACCTAAAAGAAATCAATTCGATGAAACCTTGAAAAGTTCTACATTATATTGATTGCGGAAAAGAGAAGTCACATCATACCTACCAGTCTGAGGAAACATTCTGTTACAGAATAAAAAGTATCTTATGTGTTAATAATGATAAAAAAACACCTCTGCCCAACCCATCTGAGATTACAGGCCTATGCTTTTATTTGTGAAGGTAGTTTCCGAACTCATGACTTACCTACCAACTACACTTAAAACCTAAATAACCCATTCTACTCCACTACCATCCCAGACTTACATAGAAAATGTATCACGTTCCCAACCAACCAACGGTAACGTAGAAGTTATTCAGAAAAAAAAATATCATCGGAGCGCGCAGGAATATTATGTTTAATGTATTCCTCGTGCGACGGCATACGTGCCTTACAACGCAAGAACGCGTGTGAAGTAAGCTGAATCAGCCTATTAATATACCACTACTTTGCAGAAGGTTTTCTCGAAGTTATCAACGTCTGCGAATAGTTTATGCAGCTGGTGTGGTGCTGTATTTTATGTAGTCGTGCTATACCTACAAGTGGAGTATTATGCTCAATTATTTTGTACATATTGTATATGATAGCTACTCGTTCTTGCTATAAATGGTGCTACATTTCGGGTCATGAACTATGTCTATGTCTTTCATAATAAATATGTCAAGAAATAGAAATATTGTAATTTTATTTTTTTTGTTTTTTATTAAAATAAAATGTAAATGATTAACTAATATTTATGTCGACTGAAAATTGTTTAACAGATAGTTAATAAAATACTAACATTACATTTGGCACATATATTATTTACAAATAATATTGACAAGACTACTAATACAACGTTTGTACACTGAAAATAATAAAACGAGACTTTCAACTGTTCTTGAACACTAAAAAAAAACAGTTCCGGGAACTTATTTATACGTTAAAATAATTGATTACGGACAGTGCACTGAAATGGGCAAAAACAGTAAAGAGCTAAACAGTTATTTCAACTGTATGAACATTAAAGTCTACTGAAACAAACAGTTCCTTGTAAGTAACCGACAGTAAAATCTACTGTTATAACTCAACTGTTTTTTTTCAGTTAGTTTTACTGCTTTGGACAATAGGCTCTATTTTTACTGTCCAAAACGGTGAATATTACCGAAAAATCGGTTGGTATTACTGATTTTTTTTTCAGTGTAAATGCTCTAAAAAGCTTAAACTTTGTAATCTTGCTACACACTAGTAATCTCCTTTTATATAGGTACATGTAGATCACATACACTGAATTTAATCAGAATCCTTTATTCAACAAATATCAGAATTATTAAGAAAAGTCGAAGACTGCCAATATTATAATAATTACGATAAAAATGTGAAAACGCGAAAATTTCTACATTTTATTCGAAAAACGAACAGTGAATAGACACGTCCGCGTTTCTGTTGCACTCGTTCAGCTATTTGCAGATATTCGAAGATTCGAAAATTGAATTTTGCCAGGTTTGCTAGTATTCTCACTTTCTACGTAACTTTTACATAACTGTAAGCTTAGATTATAAAAATCTTTTTGAAAAAAAAGGAACTGACTTCAAAACCAAACACAAAGTGTAAAATATTTTTTTTTTAGGAAGTCAGTGGCTTTTTTTATTTCATTGACTATGGCCACCGAAATCCGAAAGAAAAGTTATTTTACACTTTTTTGTGTTTGGTTTTGAAGTCGGTACTTACCCTATTTTTTCAAAGAAAAATTAATTTTCCACTATTTAACATAGATATTCAACAAAAATCTTCTTATTAAAAATCGGCGTTTTTTGAAATTCTACAATCCTAGTAAGCAACAAAAACGAATCTATGCGGGCAACCTCACGAGATATCCATTATTGTTATATACTAAAACCTTTCCCAGAATGTAGAGAACACTTTTCTGAAAACCGCATCAAAATCGGTTCAGCCAAACGCGAAATAATCGCGGACAAACATATATACATACATACGTACAGGTCGAACTGAGAACATACTTTTTTTTTGAAGTCGTTAAAAATGTCCATATTTTTCTAGTAGGCCACTGAGAATTAAAACCAAAAACCCGGATGAAAAATTACCTCCGTTGTTCGATTCTTACGTAAAACAAGTGAACATATCCAAGAAACTCATTGAAATGTGTGCGTGGCGCTCACTCACACATTGATATAAAAGTAGCTTCACTAAAAACCTTACGTTTTGTTTCGAAAACGAAATCTGGACATTTTATAATTTAAAACTGGGATGTGACCACCCTTGAGTATCCGAGTATTAATATTTGCAGTTTTTTTTTTTATCCGTTTTATCTTCTTATCGTGTCGACAAATATTCACGCAAATATTAACGTCATAAGGCGCGGGCCACATAGAAAAGACGTAAGACGAGGACGCGTCGCGGACGTGCGAAAATGTATGAGAGTCGCGCCCGCGACGCATCTCTTCTTTGTGTTCACGGTAGCGACGTTTCTCTACATTTTGCATGAAAGAGACGCCGAAGTCAGCCCCGTCTGCGTCTTTTCTATGTGGCCCGCGCCTAAAAAGACCCTCCCCGAGTGACGTATCATAATACCCTCTACTACGTCGGGCGCACCCTGAGTAACCGATTCCTGTTGGTTGGCCAATCCTTTCACGATGGCAACCTAAAGTTTTAATTTTATAATTTCGACGCCCCCCGCGAATAATCCGGTAATGACCTATTACGGGGTGTTTCATGTTATGCGTTTTTCGGCATCTAGAAGTTAAAATACACCTTGTAATTTTTTTCCAGAATTTTTCTATCTTTATTTACGAAGATATGAAAAACTACGCGTTTATTCCATAAAAAATCATTAAAATGTATTTTAAACGAATAATATGGTTTTAGATCTTTACGAAAAAAAATATCAACATGATTTGACAGTAAACACGTGTTACGATATTATTCGGGTAAATAATTTTCTAACTTATTTAAGTATTAAGTTATAAAATATGGAGAAGATAATAATTTCAAGAACGTCAGGTTACCTAAAACTCACCAAGCATCGGCCTTCTAAAATAATGGAGGCAGATATGGTGGTGAAGACATAATCCTTATTCACCATTTCATTTGAGCAGTGATAAATTAAGTAAGTAAAGTTGTAAAATCTATTAGAGGAATTTGAATTCCTCTATAAAAGTAGAACCTTCTACTTTTGTAATAACTCGATAAGAAAATTTTACAGATTGGGTTAGGTTGATGTACTGGCGTCAGTATATTATGATGGCTTCGCAAAGGGTCTTTTCATCTTGTATAACTAACTTAGTAGGTAGGTATTTCGTTCTGAAACAGAGATTAGGCAAAAAACGTGGATAGGAGGGTCCGTACATTGCTGACTGCATACCGAATGCATCACTCACGGTCTTCGGTTATCAGATTGTACCTATATCCCGCGAAAATGTGGAGGTCGAAGTTTTCTAAACGCTAAGACTCTCCACAATCGTGATGTATGCAATCTCAGAGAATATTTCCTAAAAGCCGACGTGGGAATGCATCGAGATGTAGTGGCGGTGGACAAAGGCCTCACCCCGCTCTTCTTGGCTAAAGAGAACTGCCGCAAACCTGCGGTTCTTGACACCAATGATCGCATGGAGGCAGAGCAGGAGCTTCACTCTCGGCTCTAAATGGGCCTGATGTAGATTTCTCAGCGTCTGTGGCCTGGTTACGATCCGGGGACCTCTTTGGTGAAACCGAGGGTTATGATGACGAATAATTACCGGAGACTTATTGTGAAGGATTGTTCGTTACAGGAGCTGATGGACGTCTCGGAAAGCGCTAAACTCGTGGCGCAATTTTGGGCCGAGTCGATATAATTTGTCATCGACACGATAAGAAGAAGAATAAAATGTACGTTATTGTCAAACAATCGAATAACCTAATAATTGCTTTTTACAAATGTTCAATATACAAAACAAATTACATGAATATTATCGCAACACGATTTTACCGTTGCCGTCCAAAATATTATTTTACACGAATAATATCGCAACAAGATTTTACTGTTGCCATCAAAAATATAAATTTACACGAACAATATCGTAAGTGACATTACTGACCAGAGCTTGACCTACACTAATATAGTAAAATGCATCCAGCTAAATTATAACGAAGCCCTTGGGACTACTTAAATTTTCTTGAAATAACCAGATAGCTGAAAAAAATAACTTCCATATGCGATATAAAAAGTCTCTGATACTTGTTGTTTAATGGAGTTATTAAGGAAAAATGTTTTTTTTATTTTTCCTGAACATTTACACTTTTACGATTACCGGATTATTCGCGGGGGGCGTCGATTTATAAAAAACCGAGCACTCTGATCCGGCTCAGCACATACAAACCATCGTTACCATTAAGCTGCCTCTGGGAACCCCAAGACTCTCGAGTCTGACTAGACATTTAGGTTGATTGATTCTTCTTGTCCAAGTTTTCCATTTTCAGTGATGTCCAAGAAAACTTAGAAAGCAAACGATATTGAGGAATTTCTGATGGAATAACACTATAACACTTGAGAAGAACAGCCTGGGAAGCGGAGCCTTGTACAGGTTACGTACGAGTATATTAAATTCCACCATCTGTAAACCAAGTAAATATTTTTCTACCGTTAAATCGATAAGGAAAATAAACGAATAAACATATTTGTAATTACAAAAATAAATAAATATTTTCATTTATCACTGCCAGTTTCAAGGACAAACCCATTATACATAAAAAAGCAAGCTATTTTGTTGTCATCAGTTTTCCTGTATTGATTTGTGATTCCACGTGAATGTTTTTTTTCCTGTTCTTAGATTGTTATGGAAACCTTATTGATAAGTATTGTGAATAAGAATAAAGCGAAGAAACTCTCTTGAACTCAATCTAATAATTATTTATTTTAATACGCGAAGCAAAATCCGAATACTATTTTTTACGAAAATCGCAGTAACTTTGTGCATGGTGAAGGATTGCAAAAGATAATTCTTAAACATTTAAAATAATTCATTAGAAATATAGTACCTAAATAATATAGAAAAGACATTAACAATACAAACAATTCTATGCGTTTGAGACTCAGTTTTTGACAACATGAATTTCAATCACATTCCGTCCAGTGTGTGACTACTTTTTCTTAAATCGCAAAGTTAGGAATTACTCTTTTTAACCGACTTCAAAAAAGTAGGTTCTCAGTTCGACCTGTATGTATGTTTGTCCGCGATTATCTCGCGTTTGGCTGAACCGATTTTTATCATATTTTGTGCAGGCGCGGCTTCAGGCAGCGAGAAATGGGTGACTCGCCGTCCAAACATAGACCATGTCCGGTTCGATAGAGCGACGAGTTCCACGCGCGCCTCAAAGAGCTGTCATTAATCTGACGGAGCCTCTTATAATAGAGGGTCAAAGCCTGCCGGGGTCGCGGGACTGTCTCAACAGGTAACCGTGACCCTGGAACGTAAAGGGTTATTGAAAGATCACAGTGGATTTTTTTAAAAATAGATATTTTTTCCAAGCGGGAATCGAATGCGTAGCACGCAGTGCAGAATTCAATTCTTCAGCCACTGTGCCAACCGTGCCAACAAACATGTAACTTTCAGAATAAAATAAATTGTCTGATTGTGAAAACCACGTGAAACACGTTGCGTTATAGTCACATTGACATTAGGTGCGTCCACACAGAGCGCGCAGCCTCGCGAGGCATTTGCTGCGCGAGAAAAATGACAAGCGAGGCTGCTCTCTCTGTGTGGACGCGTCTATTGTGTTTCGGCCGAGTCTCGAAACAATATACGCGAGCAAAACAAAAGCTGACACTGGATGGCTCGGGCGCTCGGTCGCTCAACCGCAGGAGCGCTGTCACTTGCCTCGCCAGAGACACGTCCACACCAACCGAGCTGCTTCGCGCGGAAAATGCCTCGCGAGGAAACTGCCAAGCGAGGCTGCTCACTCTGCGTGGACGCGTCTATTAACGAAAAACAAAAACAAAAATTATTTTATTTATTTTTTGTACCCTACCACAGTGTTGTCTTACACCCAAAGGTTGACTGGTAGAGAATGCCTTGTGGCATTAAGTCCGCCTATGTACCATGAATTTGTACATGAAGCATAAATAAATAAATAAAAACAAGTTCTGTCAATGTTATTCAGTAGTATAAGTACCCCATACATGAACAAACAAACAATAACATCGTACCATAAACAAATAACCATGTTTCCATACCATAATGACACAAATAATGCCATTGCTAGCTATTCAATTGAAATTCGAAATCAACTTGCTGAGCTAATCAACCCGCGTTTGTGTCATAATTCAAACTGATCAACTATGAATACGGCTCATGTTTTCATTTATGACGTATGATATTTTGAGGATGTGACTTGACTATACATACAGATAAACATCACGACTGTAATACCCAAGGGGTTGGGTAGAGGTATGTCTGGTAATAGGCTTGTGTAATAAAAAATCGAATTTGTCCATCAGTTATCAGAAAACATTTGTAGCATTTTTTTTTGTAATTTATTCCAAAATTGACAAAGACAGGACGCTTTTAAGATTCACTAGACTCACAAGGCAGACAACTAGATCAATATGCATATAATGTTCCCACTGCTGGGACACAGGCCTCCTCTCTATGAGAGGGAGTGGGCCATAATCCACCACGCGGGCCCAGTGTGGGTCGGTAGATGTCACATGTCTTCGAATTCTTGGTTCTAGGACATGCTGGTTTCCTCACGATGTTTTCCTTCACCGTTTTGAGAGCAGTGGTGATAAAATAAATTACACAAAGTAATGCGCCTGGCGGGGTTCGAACCCACGACCTACAATTTGTAAGTCGGGACCGATACCACTGGGCCACCACTACTCTCAAGGCATAATTATAGGTCATAAAACAAAAACTAGGGTATGTAGCAGTTGCCAAGTTGCTATAAAAGAGATGGATTTTATGTAGATATTTCTCATTATACGACAATGTATATAAACATACATAAATACTGAAACAATTGTTAAAAATACTCGCAACAAAAAAGATCAGACAATACAAAATCACAAAAAAATATTAGTCAGTTTAAGCAAAACTCGCATTTTATTAAATAAATTTTAATAGCACGTTTAATTAAATAAAAACAAAATATAACACTCTCACCCGTTATGATTTTAAAATTTTGTAATTAAATATTTATAGCTCTTTCGATTGCTCTAGGTACAGACGCCAGCACATCAAGCTACCACAATCTGTCAGATTTCTATAGTAGATTTTCAACCTTATCACAACAGTGGAAGGTTAATGTTTGATTGGTTAAATCTGACAGATTTGGGTAGGTTGACCTGGCTGGCGTCTGTACTATAAAAAACACAGTGTTTTATTATGATGAAAATAAATTATTATATATAACTTTCATTGCGTTCAAGGTGATCCTAAAATAAGTGCCAATAGTAAAATGTTAATATTAATTACCATTTCAGTTAGGTACCTAACAATCGTAATTGATCATTGCGTGTACTGCTCCAAATAACGAATGAAGCAAGCTCGGGACCTGGGGCACCCCGACTCGAATAGGTTAGGTTACAGAATTTCAAATAAGTAACATCCACTTAAATGAAATCTAAACACAAAAATCCTCATATTAATTGAAGTTTTAACATCATTTTTTTGGGTCTTTAAAAGTTTTTTTCCTCAAGAACTTAGCTAGCAATCTATTTCATGATGATAATAAAAAACATAATCAAACTTTATAATAAAGTAATAACGATTCAAACTGTCATCACTTGGCATTTCTACCACACTAATGATTCATGACAGAATCCATGACCCAACGTAGTCATTACTACTAAAACTTTACAAAATTAAGCAAGCTTCCAACCCGAGCAACGGACTTACACCAAAACTGGTCAGTTGATATTTTTCACTCCATTTAACTAAATCGATGGTCCCAAAACTCGCAGGGCCTCATTTACGAACCTCTTTTTCAGGTTAAATATAGATTCCTTTTGTGATCCTATTTTTTATTCGCATAAACTTGTTTCGGTACGAATATTTTTGTCATCCAGAAGTAATTTTTTGTCATTTTTCACGCTTGAAATATTTTAGCAAATATTTCTCGTGATTTATGGGGAGACACGGTTAATTTAGTTGATGGCCTTTCTCTTAGGGTTTAGGTTAGAGAGGATGTTTGCAAGTACTCATAAATGTCACTGGGAGAGATATAATTTACGGCCTCACTCGCGAATGCTCATTTTTGTTAATGAGTCATAAACTTACGAATACTTCAGACTCATTGGCGTACTTATTTTCTCGAGTCTATAAAAATCTATTGTTCTTTAAAAAACTACTAGCGCCACGATTGTACCTTGTACTAACAGTGTAGCTGTTTAATTGATCATTGCATCCCAGGTCCGCGATAATTAGTCATTAGTAAATCTCAGAAATTTACGCAACCCGTGCAAATTGACTTCAAAATCTTATAATAAGTTGATGTAAAACTTACATTTTTAAAACCCCGTTCCATCAATCTCTCTACTAAAATATCCGGATACTAGACTATCCCAGAGCTAGAACTATTCGGATATATTTCTAAAAGCAATCACATTAAGCAGATCAAGCGTTTACCGGCTCAATCAAACTTGAAGCCATACTACAGGGAAATCAGTGGAACTTGATTATGAATGGCACAATTTAAAGACGATCGCTGTTTGCTAAACTTTGTCTACCAACTTGTAACTACGGATCTATCAGTGGATATTGATTTTATAAGCCGGTTTAATGTTCACGGGATCATCTAAGCGGGATATCGGGAACGCAATGGACCACCGAAGGTATAGAGTGGTCTTTTAGCCAGTAAGTGTCTGAAAGACCCTTTCGCACAGCCCACGTCGGGAAGGACTTTCCTGACCTGGGCTCAATACTCAATACTCAATTCTTTATTGCATTCCATATGTTACAGAGATGGTATAAACAAATTAAAGATCAATATGGACCCTGTCGGGCACGCAAAAGTTAGGAGAGAGGAAGAGGGCTGAAATAGCAATTTAATCAAATATGGCTGGGTTGAAGGCCCTTCTTGAGTTTACCACCCCATAAAAGAGGCTGGTTTAATTTTGTAAAAGGTTTTAGTCTTACTGTATTTTAGGGGGTATCCACCTCCTGGCAGTCCACCCAAAGGCACCACAAGCTACCTATAACCTGTGGCGAAGACTGAGCAATCTCACTAGTAGGCTTCACAAAGACCACCTGACTCGGAACCATCCGGCCAGAGTCTATCGCCAAACACTTTATACTGTGTTCCGTCGGAGGGCTCGACTTCCAGTTTTTTCTGCATGAGTTTGCTACATCTTAGATGTAGGCTATGATTCTAGGCTAGATTAATGCCAAGATCAAACACCCATTTTAAACTAAAAAGCTCATCCCGATCCAAAAGGAGCTCGTGGCTAAATAATACAAGCCAGTCGATCTTCAAGGTTAAGTAGTGCTTGACAAGGCTGTTCCGTAGATTGTTGACCATCATTTTCATAGCGAATTTCATTTTATTGGTTCTGGTTGTAATTTCTAGATCTTTTACAGTCGTTACGAGAAGTCAATATTTTTACTTAAATTATGTATATCCGGGGTCGCGGGACTAAACAGCTACTGTGACCCCGGAACGTAAAGGACTATTGAAGGACACCGTGGATTTTAGTCAGTACAAGTCAGACAGTCCTTCTTGTTCTGCCCTGGGTGGGATGCATTTGATGATTTTACCACACTAAAAAAAATGACTATCGGTCTGCCCAGAGTACTTATCGTATTCCATAGTAACTGGTACACCACAGTAGAGGTTAGATATACAGTGAACACATCATATCTATGTAACTCCGACAACTAGGTAATACGATGCCCTTAGTTAGTTCTGGTAAGACGCATTCTCAGACATTCGAGGCAAGTGAATACGAAGAAACACAAAATGTTGGGACAAATTAATGTGTTTGCAAAAACTAGTGTTTCTATTTCTTGAGCAAAATCAAAGATTCTAAACAAAACTTTTTATTAAAATAACTTCAGTAATTGTTTAAACATAATATAATAACACAAACATCTTTTAATTTTAAAAGAAAGAAAATAATAAACATTTTATATTTTTTAATTTTACTTAATATGAAACTAATGATCAAATATTCTCTTTTCAAATATTGTATTTCAAAGACACTTTAATAAATTGCAGAATAAATAAAAAATCTATTTGTTTAATGAAACTTTTTAATATGCATCTAATAGCAATCTTTCATTTTAATTATTTTCTTTTGTTTATGTTAATTCATTTTATTATTTTTTAATTTTCTTCCAAAGCTTTAGCGTTATTGCCAGGGCAAATGTTTGTGTGATGAGCACGATCATTTGTTCTGTGTCTGGGTGTAATTTACCTATCTATAATATGTATGTATTTAGAAATATATAAGTGTGTTTATCAGTTGTCTAGTACCCATAACACAAGCTCTGCTTAGCTTGGGACTACATAGATGGCGTTGTGTGATAGTTGTGAAATATTATTGCAAACAAAGTACAGTTACTTTGTATTATTTCTCAAAAGGCAGCGCCAGTCTATTCGTATTTCTTCTATAAATAGATAGAAAATGTCCAGACTTGGCTTTCTGTTGATAAGATAGGCAGCTAGTACGTGAAATCAAAAAAGATTTAAACATCTTTATTAATTAGGGTAAAGTTGCCTATATTGTACCAGTTAACGAACTTTACAAGTTTTCACAAAAACTATATATCTTGTGAGGATTCTATTACTAGAAATAAAAAGGTTGTTCTATTGGTGTTCATTTTTTATTACTAGATAATGAGGAAGTATGAAAAAACTACATGAAAATTAAGTTTTAAAAAAAGTCTTAGAAAGTACAATTTAGGAAACCGGTTTCCTTAATTGTACCATAGGTATCCTAAATTGTACTTTGACATTCAAGTGTTTCTTATTAACTAAAAGCAGCCTTTCCTGTATATATCTATATAAAAATTATTAACCATAAAGTTTTAAAATTAATAATAAACTTATGTACTGAAAATAAAGTTTGAATCAACAACAAGAATAAAATAAAACTTTTGTATAATAATAATAGTTAAGGTTCCTCTTATTTCCTTTAATTTTAATTATGAACTAAAATCAGCCTTGTGATTTGAATATAGGAACATATACGTACTTGTCTTGTACATCTTTATAATTCTTAATAAAGTTTGAGAAAGAAAAGACAAGAGTTATTTGAAAAGAAAAGGTTAGTCAACTCTTTTCTTTTTCCAGCATTTTATACAAATATCAGGGTTGTCTCCGCATGTTTCGTGAAACCATTTGCTTGCATCTTGCGTCCATAATACTTTTTATTCTCTCCAGACATCTGAAAATATTTCAATCTAGTTAACAAACGTGTTGGAGAACCATCATACACCTAAATTGTACCGGTACATTTTAGGATTACCCTACCCAGTACAAATAAGGCATCCACTAAGTTTTATTTTTATACGAGCCGGTATCATAACCTCGAGATGCTAAATATAAAACTATATTCTCAAAAAATAGACTAATATGCATACTTTCCAAAAACATAGATAATAATTTCTTTGTACTTACCGTTGCGACAACAAATCCTTAGGTAAACAGCCATAAAATAAGATCACGACGCCGTAATAATGATTTTTGTTTACTACACTGCACTTTGTTATGTCATTGCATCCAAAATGTCTGCCATTGCGTAATGTTGGTAAGCACTGCTTTTTAATGTTGCTAATTAAAAACTAAACATTATGGTTTGGTAGATTTTGACGTGGTACAAATTACGAACCGGTCCAACTTAGGCAACTCGACCCTACTAGCTTTTGCCCGCAGCTTCGCTCGCGTAATCAGTCGAAAATCTAAGAAGATTTATACAAACCTTCATCCCCTATTTTGTCCCTTTAGGGGTGGAATTTATCAAAATCCTTTCTTAGCGGATGCCTACGTCATACCATCTACCTGCATGCCAAATTTCAGCCCGATCCGTCCAGTGGTTTGGGCTGTGCGTTGATAGATCACTATATCAGTCACCTTTGAGTTTTATATATTTAGATTCATATTGGAAAATTTATTTTTAAAATTTTCCTTAAACACAAGCGTAGCCGCGTGCTAAAGCTTATGAATTATGTTTATTACTCAAGAAAAAAATGAGTACAGCGAAATAATGTTCCTATGGTAAAACCATTAAATACACACAGAAAATTATAATTTCAAATAGATAGTATTTTCTTATTAAAGGAACTTTATAAAAACACAAATCATTTTTTCCGAGTCTGGTAACTATCAAATAGAAAACATCAATTGCAAACAAAAGCGCCGAATGCATTTTATGATTTAACATTACTTTCAAACGCCACGAACAAAACCAATAACAAACGAATATTCCGACACAAAACCAAATAGCAAAAGAAACTATCCGAAACCACGAACCGTTTCCCTTCCCTTATTTGCAGTGGTACCGATAAAAACGACCACTTTTTATCGCAGAAGATCGTCACGGACCACAACGTATTAAAACAAACGAAGTTTGTTTGCAAAAATCGAGACCCACCGTTCCTCCACATGAACAGACAAATCGATACTAGGTACCGATGCCAGAATATCGATACAATCAATGTTCGTATCGGTACGATGGACACGTGACGGGAAATTTTAGAGTTTGGCTTTTGACGGACTTCTAAACTCGATGTATCGGTTTCACTCGACTTTTTTTGCTGACAAACAAAACTCGAGATCCGATTTCAGTGATTTATTTTGAATGTTCTGTCTATTTGTTATTTGTTCTACTTTTTTGTTGGAGGATTTTTTCATTCGCCCTGTGTTGGATTAATTTTCCTTTGTTGTGGTGAGGTTTAAATGTTTGGTTCAAGTATTTTTAACTAATGTGCCGCTGTTGTTATTATTATTCTGAAAGTAATTGGTGGATTGACAGCCATGGCACGCTATAGATACTCATCATCTCGTTGCAAAAACAAGTTTCAAAAGATAAATCGGGATCTTTTGATGTGGTAAAACCCTCAAACCCTCCCTGGGTGGCGCGGGAGGGACTATCAGAATCTTGAAAAACCCTGTTCCATCGGTCGCCTTTTGTGATACAGAGCCATGGTGTTCTTTGCCTCGGCAGGCATCGGGCCTCTGTCAGTTACCTAATGACTTCTTGTGGTGAGCTTAGTCCTTGACGACGAGCTACCCATAACTAGCGGCCCACAAGCCCGCGCCTACGGCGATGAACATAGAAATATACATAACTTGTACGGAAATTAGATTATCAGAAGGCAAATAATTTCTGCTTACCTTCCTTGGAAAAGATGTGAGATGAATTATCATCATCATCATCAGCCTATAAATGTTCCCACTGCTGGGACACAGGCCTCCTCTCTATGAGAGGGAGTGGGCCGTAATCTACCACGCGGGCCCAGTGAGGCTTGGTAGATGTCACATGTCTTCGAATTTTTGGTTCTAGGACATGCCGGTTTCCTCACGATGCGATGTTTTCCTTCACCGTTTTGAGAGCAGCGGTGTTGAAATAAATTACACAAAGTAATGCGCCTGACGGGGTTCGAACCCACGACCTACAACTCGTAAGTCGAGGCCGATATCACTGGGCCACCACTGCTCCATAGATGAGATGAGATGAATTATGTATTTAATAAAACAAGTTCATAAATACAAGTATGTAATTGTAAAAACACATTGCAGAAAAATTGTAATAAGTATCCTGCAAAATTCTACTTTAAAATACTTTCTCGATACATTAACCTACTTTTTAATATTAAAAACCTGTATCGACTTCAATAAAAACAGATTTTTAAAATGGACTTTGAAAGTAGCAATCACTTTCATTTGATGGATGGGGAGAACGCCCACCGATAGCTTGTAGGCTCATACAAGTATCATGCGATTTAAAAGTTAATCATTTTCTTTTAAATCTGATACATATAAAATAATATTTTTAAATTTTAAATTCAGAATGGAACACGCAGAGTACAGCCTTCGCAAGTTGGTCTATAATAGCTAAATAAGAATAACCGGTGATCGAGTGAAATAGCGTGCCACTGGAGAGGTCTATGTGCAGCAACGGACTACTATAAGGCTAATAATAATGATGAAGATTTTTTTAGCGTGGTAAAATCATTAAATGAGGCGTCCCACCCCGGGCAGGGCAGGAGGGACTGTCAGACTTGTACTGACTAAAATCCACGGTGTCTTTCAATAGCCCTTTAATGTTCCGGGGTCACGGTGATGAGATAAGCCCCGTGACCCCGGCAGGCTTTGGCTCTCTAGAGGGGGGCCCCGTCATTATGCTGACGCTCTTTGAGGTGCGCCTGCCTCCTCCTTTGCGAGCATGACTGCTTCGCAGAAGGAGGCGTCCGCTTCCCACTCCGTCTCGCCCCGCAGCATGACCTCGACCAATGCCGGGTGCGAGAGATCTCTGCCTATCGCCATGGTGAGGACACAGCGGTGCTCAGCCCAAGCGGGGCAGTCCTGCACCGTGTGCTCCACCGTGTAATGATAAAGATTTGGAATATTTTAGCGGAAAAATGCGTAATTTTCAAGACAACACTATTATGGAATTGTAAATAGTGATTTCGCCTGGGTAAGGATTGAAAATTTACCTAAGGATACGTACTATCTGGATAAAAAGTATCCTAAACAAACATTATTCATCTTTCGTCCACAACTCAACACGTTATCACAAACTTAACTTTTTTTTTAACTCACGTTTAATATTAGTTTAGCTATTTATAAAATTGAGCATGTAATTCGTATCAAACAGAGTAAAAATACAAAACATAATATTACAAAATGGACTCCACATTTCGTAAAGAAACATAAACCAAAAATTCATCCCATAAATAACAGAAAAACAAATTCAATCTTCTACGTTAGAAAATTCAATTGGCATCGACAGCATCCCATTTGCCTTTCAGAAACTTCTGTTTGTCTGCAACAAGCATCTCATATACAAAGCAAATTAAAAAAGTTGATGCTAAACTTTTAACTTTTAAATAAAAAAGGGTTCACCAGAGTTCAACGGGAATGCATTTTGTAGACGACTGTAGTGACAGCAATATCGGGGGGCACGGCAGTGCCCCGCCAAGACGAGCGCGAAGCAAACACTGCCGTACCATCCTTTACTGGAACCATTTCGCCGCATTTTCAGGCACCTATTTTAGAAACTCTGGATAACACCAGAACGCAGAAATTTTCGTCATCCAGTAAGCTATAATCACATACTTAAAATCCAAAATTCAAGTCTTTAGGTCATTTAGTTGCAAAGTTTCGCATTTACGGTACTCACTCACTCACTCATGATCATCAGAATTGAACTAGCACTTGCCATAAACTCAGAGAGCTGAAATTTGGTACAGAGTTAGGGTTTAGTGGCCACATAAAGGGAAAACTATAAAAACTAGGATAATCGAAGATCAGGAGTACCTGGTGATTAGAAAACACAAGAACCTAACCAAACTATTAGAGATCGACACACCGCCTTTACAAAAAATATTCAACTTGGTGGGCCGCTTCATTTGATGTCAAAAATCGAAAGTCAAAAAATATATATATATATACGTTTCCACGTTTCTACAAAAAGAAGTGAAATCCCACCAAAAACATTCTGTAAAAAAACTAGCCAAAACTCGATGGAGCTGCTTGTTTATCTCTAAAAAGTAATGAAATCTAGACAAATTCCTGCCAAGTCTAAGGTTCCTTAATAAGGCCAAGTCACACAACATTAACTATCGACTATATAAAAATAAGTCGGGTTTTCCTTCCTGACGCTATAACTCCAGAACGCACGAACCGATTTCCACGGTTTTGCATTCGTTGGAAAGGTCTCGGGCTCCGTGAGGTTTATAGCAAAAAAATATACAATAAAAGTTACATAAAACGAAGCCATCTGGTGGCGAAACGGAGTTCGCCGGGTTTGCTAGTAATAATATAGAAATCGCAGTAAGGAACCTTAGACTTGGCACGACTGTCTAGATTTCATTACTTTTTAAAGATAAACAAGCAGCTCTATCGAGTTTTGGCTATTTTTTTACAGAATGTTTTTGGTGGGATGTATTTGTCACTGTATGATCGTGAAGTATTAGGTAGTTTATAATCTGTCTTGCGAGATTGTGAACAGCCTGATTGAAATGTTTTTACAAGCTATTATTTAGTTTGACCTATCCCGTTGTCTGTAATCAAACCTTGCAAGTTAAATTTGATCCTATTCCCGGTTTCCGATTGAGCTGAAACGTATACGTATTTTGCACGTATACGTATATCGCGTGATAATGCAGTATTATGATGACACAAAGCTGATCTGTAATGTGATAATAGTAATAGTATAGTGCTGATGTAATAAAAGTTAATTTTTAAAAAGAATATAGTTTTTAAATGAATATAACTTATTCCTTTGGTAACAGTATCGCGAACAATACCGGTTTAAATTAATAATCAATATTTCACAACCACAAGATAACTGACCTTAAACACAGGCTCGGGGACAGTCCCAAGAGACCTAAGCACTAATGCGAGTTTCATCCATCCCTAATGATTTTTCAATAACCCCATAACTCCTTAGGACGGCTAAGCAAAATTATGACCAATTACTATTACAACAGAGACCATCTTCTAACTCCCAAAGATACCAACAACATAATACAAATCACAAACCAACTTCTGGGCTTGTTGAACATCTGGATCTAACTGCTCTCCCTATCATACAACTTAACCATATCTATAATCGTTTAGAACTTCCCCAAGTCCAAACAGTTATTGCTTTTACACACCTATTAGACCCTATCTTTGCCACTATAAAGTTCAATTTCAATTGCCTATCTACAATAGTAAGTTTGTAATAGCTGTCGAGGGCCTAATGTCAATTACATTGTCACTCGAACGCTCGATGTTGAGCGTTGTATGATCGAGTCAACGTATACCGATATAATCGATTACAGGATACCGATGTTTAATCGGAACTACGGAATATGTGAATCTCGATAGTATTAGTGGTTTTCGAATTCAGCCTTTTCAGTGATCGAGGCTTCGTGGAAAAGATTATTCAGCTCTATATTTTATTGAAAAAGTGCTTTTATAAATAATGTTGAGGTTTTTAAGTTATTGAAATGCTTTCAATATAAATATTTTTATATTAAAGTAAAAATGAGGCATAATTTTTTGCGGACAGTACAGGGATATTTCTATTTGCTTATAAATAAATATTCAGGTTGAGTAGATAGATATATTTAGTACTTCAGATCTAAGAGTCAACTTTTGAAAGGTAACTTAGCTCTTATTTATGATGATTATGACCTAGTATCCTAGCCTTTTTCCAACAGATAGCATGGTTAGCGCAGTGTCCGAGCTATCGACTGCTTCGCTACGATTCGCGGGTTTGATTCACGCACGTAACATTGACCTACAAATAGTTGTTTTTTATTTATTTATTTATACAATCATTATTTATGTTCATTTTTTCTTAGTACAGAGGTAATGTGGGAAACGTGTCATGATTTCCTCTCAAATTCTTAGAAAAAAATATATGTTTAAAAAAAATATAATAATAAAAAAATCTTTAAATAGGTACGTTTTCCAATGATTTAATATCCAACATGTGGTCCTATATTTCTTGCTTGATTGATCTATACTGTTTATTGAAAGGAATCAAGAAAATATTAACTTTCTATTAGATAGATTTATTTATTTATTTGTATAGGGTTTGGCCTCGTACAAGACTAAACTCATACAGCCTTACTACAAAAACTTAAACATGTTGAACACTTGTCTAAAAAAAGTGTGACTGCTAAACGGACCTTATTTCAACGTCTTAATCTGACATTTTTTAGACAAGTGTTCAATGGACGTTTAAAAGTATTCGTGGTACGACAGTTTTTGTTTTTTCATTGTTCTTTTTCATTATTTTGGTTTGTTTTATACAATTTAGTTTATTTTCTGCTAATTGTGTTGTCGTGTGTGAATTTAATAATTACTTTTCTTTCTTTCTTTGTGTAACACAAGTGGATTACTACATACAATACAATTATGTCATTGTATATCCTCCTAACCATGCGTTAATCACCCACCCACAACTAAAAACCGTAATCAAAACCACCCATCGATATCAAATCTATCGCTTCAGCGATACCCCTCCCCCCTTCCTCCGCTGATCGATTTGAGAAAGAAATGAAATTATTTATCAACGTCCAAGAAAATGGCGGTGAAGATGGCCGTTATGATGACGTCGCCGTATAAATTGGAGCAAATTATTCGGGTCCTGACCGATGATGCTACTAAGGGTGTTTTTTCAACGGAGATGTGAGGCGTAACTAAGCGGTGAAGGCTGTTACATATTCTTTCGGGTTAGTGCATTAGAGTCGGTAGTGTAATTTAAATGCTCATCAATAATTCTTTTTGTAAACCAAAATGGATAAATGCTCACCAAATCTTAAACTCGCTTCTGCAAGATTTCAGGACCACCCCGAAGTTCGGTTTGGTTAGGGTCCTTTAAACCCTGCAAATAGAAATAGAAGCGCCGCGAAGCGGGATTTCGTCGACCCTGCTTAGTTCATTTTTTTAATATTACAGAAAACATGTTAACTGCTACATAACTTTATGATACACAATTAGGTGAAGGTGAGGAATTTCGATTATTTGGTTTTAAAGTAGGTACTTTTCTGGAAGGCGTTTAAACACAAACCGTCGTACCACAAAAACTTTTAAACGTCTGTTGAACACTTGTCTAAAAAAATGCCAGATTATGACGTTGTGATAAGGTCCGTTTTGCAATCACACTTTTTTTAGACAAGTGTTCAACAGATGTTAAAGTTTTTGTAGTAAGACTGATACCGTTTTAAAATAAAGCTAACCTGATACCCTGCTTCTCACGCATGAGGACACGAGCACAGTCCCTCCCGCCCTGCCCGGGGTGGGAGGACTCATTTGATGATTTTACCACGAAAAAAAAAGTTTATTTTGGACATCATTGACATCGGTAAATGAAAATATCGAGAGGAAACCTGGATTCATAATTATGAGAAACTAGTTTTCCCCTTGGTTTGACCACCGCTGCTCGGCTCCTGTGTCTTTTTTTGTTTTTTTTAGCGTGTTTTAATCATCAAATGAGTCCTCCCACCCAGGGCAGGGCGGGAGGGACTGTCAGACTCGTACTGACTAAAATCCATGATGTCCTTCAATAGCCCTTTACGTTCCGGGGTCACGGTAATTCATGAGTCCCGCGACCCCGACAGGCTTCGGCCCTCTAAAGGGGGGCCCCGTCATAATGCTGACGCTCTTTGAGACGCGCGTGAACACAACGCGCCGTCGACCCGGGCATAGTCCAGGGTCGGACAGCGAGTCGCCCATTACTCGCCGCTCGCGTGCCCGACGGCTCCTGGGTCTAGCGTAACCTTGGTCGTAGCGTGATGTTACATAGCCTGCCTCGATAAATGGACTATCTAGAAATATTTTTTCGAATCGAATCATATTTTACTAATTCATCAGATAAGCGATTGATCTTGAAGCAGAAATGGGCATTGTTATTTGACACTATTACATGCTAAATTTTTTCTAATTAAAACTAATGATTTTAAACTTGATATTTTAAAATATCCAGCTAAAATTCAGTGCAGTAGATACTAATGTGTTAAAACAAACCTAACAGATAGCCGGTAATTAATATCTACCCGCATAGCTGAAATTATTACTGCAGAATTCTAGAATCTACACGAACCTAGATAACTCAAGCAACCTCAAACACAATTTAATCATTGCAAAAGCCAAGTTCTGCGCATTCAATGAAACGATTGATCAATCAATTAATTGATTGAATTAATAAGAGAGCTTGGTTGATAGTGCGAAATTGCACACGCACCGTAAACCGATTTCTGAACCAATATTCTCCGATATCATGTTGAGTGCAAGTACAACGAGAAGTAATTCCAGACATTGATTGAATTCAATGAATTGATTTACAATTGTAATTTATTACAATGAACCCATTATATTTCGCTGTGGGAGATGAATAAATGAGTGCGGTATCTGCTTATCCTTGTGTGCTGTTTAATCAATATGTGGTATTGGATTTTGTGTTTATACTTGCTGTATTTATTGATGAAATTCCTTTGAAGTATTCAGTGGTACAGACTTTTTATTTGTTACCTTTTATCCTCAGCCGGCAACCTTTAATTTAGATGCTGTTTCCATAATCACCATGCGTGTGATTGATCACCAAAATAAACAAAGTGACGCTGATAACTGTTAAAACACAGGTCCTCATTTTGAGAGAAAGAACGAACTTAATTAAATCCAAAGACAAGGCGGTTCCATCGCAATGTATTCTTGAATTGTTTTGATTAAATCAAAATACCTATTTAGTTTTAAGCCTACAGAAAACAAACAGAAAGTACACCTCACTCAAAAAACAACTAATACTTAAAAACAAATTGAAATAGAAAACCAAACCATTTTTATTGCACAACATGTTGTTATAT
Source organism: Agrotis exclamationis (assembly GCA_950005045.1). Classification (NCBI taxonomy): domain Eukaryota; kingdom Metazoa; phylum Arthropoda; class Insecta; order Lepidoptera; family Noctuidae; genus Agrotis; species Agrotis exclamationis. The sequence continues at coordinate 18,019,209 of OX465436.1, forward strand.
TTTTTTTGAAAGACCCTCGACTGCAATAAAATGTTAGCTGCAATAAAATATACAAGGATTCTAACAGTACCAAAAACATTGAAATTGGGCATTCAGTAGTTATGATCACATAACACAGAAACATAGATCTACACTGAAAAAATTACACTACTTGTTTTGCAAAATCGTATAAAAATATCTTATAACCACAAGATACCACTATTCACTACGGCAATTAGCAAAGCAAATAAGACCCAGATTCTTAGCAACCGTCCTTGTAACAACCCTTTACCAAAGCCTTATGACCTACATCGGTTGCCCTTCGTAACTAATACATACACAGCTGGACGCCCTTCTGTATCAGGTTTATAGACCGGCTAAGCAGATAAACCTCGGAATAAAAGACCTCTTTCATGAATAGACAACTATATTCAACCGTGAAAAGAAATAAAAGTGGTTTAATATCGGACAGTGGGGCAATGCTCAACCATAATACATATTTCATATTGTAAATGTGAAACTGTGTTTCGATTCCTTTTCATAATTATTTGGGTTGAAAAGGGGTATGGGATGCTTTCATCTCTTTAATTTTGGTGTTACTCAAAAATGATAATTTCTTTATTCAAATATTGGATGCAGACACTGAAAATGATTAAAATTATAATAAAAAAATATATTTGAAAAGCAGCTGTCAGTTGTCTGGGGGCTTTACACGCTTGTAACTAGAAAATTATTCCACGGAAATGTAATCCTGTGTTAATCCAAGTTGTGAACTATTTGTGTACCGTATCAGTTTGATAACTTTTGTGTGAAAGAGTAACATAATATATCCATCCATCCATCTAGTTAGAAATTAAATTAGATAACACATATTTATAAAAAAACAGAAAACTTCTTAAAAGAAAAAAAAAACAAAGAAAACTTAAACTGTGGTCGATTTTTTGCAAGTTTTAAGATTTTTAAGATAATTATTATCAAATTCAAAACCTAAAGCAAGTGCTTTTGGTATAAATTGCAGCAAAAGATTGGGCACGAGTAAATAAAAAAAAATCTGTAAATAGTAAGTAGCTTTCCCTTCTAAAAGATTTATTGAGCAATAAAATATCGGAGCATATGAAAATACTCATAAAATAATGAATGCCTGACCCAAATTAAGTGATGTAATAACTTCAAGAACTCATATTTGAGGAAAATTTATCACAATTTCAATGAAATATCACTGTTCATAAACTCACAATGGAGTACAATATTTATTAAACGCTTTTCGACTTTTATGGACCGTTATTTTACAGCTCAAAGTTTGAAAACCATCTCATTATTATCAGTATAATTACTGAATCAATCAAATTTAATACAATTGACTTCCGAATACCTGAATGTTTCATGGTTCAATTAAAAAAGCTTAATCGATTTCTGTCCTGAAATTATCGTCGATTCAATGAATTTATTAGTATGTGGAATTCGTGAGGTAATTGACTTATTATGTTTGATTTTATTATCGATGTTATAATATTGATAATTACTGTAATATAATTATATTAGACTACTGTGAGACAGTGACCTTGCCCGTATGTTTCTCAAAAAAATATTCCACGGATAAACGAATTATTTTATTTGTCATTTTCATCAATCTATAATATTCCCACTGCTGGGACATGCCGCCTCTCTGTGAGAGGGGCTTATCCACGTGTGCCGTGGACGTGGGTATTCTTAGATTCTAGGACATGTCGGTTTCCTCACAATATTTTCCTTCACCTTTTTGACAGCAGTGGTGTAAAATAAATTACACAAAGAAATGAGCCCGGCTTGGTTCGAATCCACGACCTACAATTTGTAAATCGTGGTCGATATAGTTGAGCCACCACTGCTCATTGTGAGGTCCCATCCTGAAAACATCAAACAAAGAAACACCAAGATACGACTGGCTATATACAACTTGGTGTGTAGCTGTATGTACAAAAACTAATCAAACAATTGACCAACACAGCGATATAGCAATTGAGCAATACTACCAACATAATGAAACTATGTCCATTGCATAAATCACTTCAATTATTATAATAAAGCTAACTTCCATAGTCGTGACTAGCCGATAACGTGAATTATTACGAGAATTATTGTAGTTCATTATTAACTATTGTTGTGATAGTAGCAAGCTAATGAAAGGTCGTGTTTGTATTCCTGTGGGGTTTGAACAACACCCTTTATCTTATTTGGTTGGTTCTTGTTGAAATGGATGACTCACAAATAAGTTTGTGTAACGTGTATGACTTTTTTGGGTGGTTAAGTCATCAAATGACCAATTGTCCTTTACGTTCAGGGCCACAGTTTCTTTTAGAAGCTGTCCGCGAAATGGAAGACTTTTGAATAAAACATAACTTGTCTCAGTTCGTCGACATATTATATTCTTTACAATCGCTCACACATAATATGACGTAATCATAAACAGTATGACGCGGTTTTAAAAGTTTCATAAAGTAGGTATGACATCTGCTGAAAGTACCACAAACAAAAATAATCACGAAACTGACATAAACATTTTTCTAACGTTATCATTAGAAAAATGTTTATGTCCCTGGTTGCTATACACCAATATAAGTTTTCATGACCCCTCAAAAAAAAAGGATGTTATGTAGTATGTTTTCAGACAGTTCTTAAAGTGAAGAACTGTGTTCTTCAGGTCAACCAACGAGACTTTGCGTGGTGACGGACTGAATATAGATGCTAATTAAAACTGAACCATGTAAACTCGACAAATGAATGTGCGATAAACGCGTGTGCGATAAAACTGTACCAGACTGCGACTCACCATTGTTCGAAAATCAACTTGTGTGATCATTTTGGCTCCCTCTCCTCCCTTTGGCTCCCTGACCAATCAGTGTCAAGGTGCCCGTAGCTACCTGTGTCCTTTTTTCGCACTCCTGTATTGCCAAACTACTGTAGTTTTTCAAACCGGAGTGGTATTGAGCGTTCGCTCGTTTCGATCAATCGAATCTGGCCAGTCAGTGTCGGTGTGCCATAAGCTCTCCGTGCCCTTTCGTTGCTCTACCGTAGCGTCGAACTGTTGTCACAATACCTTCAGCGTTTCGCACAAGCGTATCCGAACTACGGTGAGTCGCAATACAGTTTTGTCGCACAAGCGTCAATCGCACATCCGTTTGTCGACCTCACTTCGTTGTAGCGAACAAAGTGACGTGTTCGAACAACTACAAAATAACCTACACCATTTTTCCTAAAAACCCAAAATGCAATATCAGATTATGGCCCCTTGTAACTTTATTAAGAACTATAATTACATACTGTAATTGAATTTACGTGAACCTTCGGTAGAGGGCGACATAAAAAGCTTTGTAGCCGGATATCAAATTACCGTCTGGTTTTAGCCACGCCGTGTAATATAATAAAGGTTGTATTTAAATGTGGGTTTATAATATGCAGGGTTTTTTTTTTTGTTTGGAGAGTGAATCACATTCGGTTTTAAAATGAATAAATAGATTTGCTTGTACGCTGTTGATTTAAAGTTAAACTAATGGTGATGAAAAAAATTACTCAAAGTAATCTGCCTGGCTGGATTCGAACCCACGACCTGCAACTCGTAAGTCGAGGCCGATACCACTGGGCCACCACTGCTCGCCTATAGCACTCACGAATAATGTAGCTTTCTACCAGTGAACCTATTTTTAAAATCGGATCATTACTTCCGGAGATTACCCCATAGGTACATACAAACTTACAAATAAATTTTACCTATTTATAATATTAGTATAGAAATACTAATTAAAGTAATGTAATAAACCTTTGTAACCAGTTTTCTGTCCCCGTAAAATCGAAATATCGAGTCTCGAATATCGGACGGCATGAATCCCGATATTTGCACAAAATGCTCAAATCTAGATTCCTTCAGCCATGAATCAGTGAATTTCTGGTCAAACTAGGATTCGGCGGAGCGTTAAGGAAACTAGATGTTAGTCAAATGTATGAAACTACCAGTTAGACCAGTGAGAATTTTGATTGTCATTTTAATGGCTAAATATTTTGAATTTTTACAACAGCGTTGCGTATAACTATCTAATATTTATGCCATTGTTGGTATATGTTACCATTGTTGGTATGGTCGGGCAGCGAGTAAAGGGCAACTCGCTGTCCGACCATGGACCATGCCCGGGTCGACGGCGCGTTGTGTTCCACGCGCGCCTCAAAGAGCGTCAGCACGATGACGGGGCCCCCCTCTAGAGAGCCAAAGCCTGCCGGGGTTGCGGGACTTATCTCATTACCGTGACCCAAGAACATAAAGGGCTACTGAAGGACACCGTGGATTTTAGTCATTACGAGTCTGACAGTCCCTCCCGCCCTGCCCTGGGTGGGAGGACTCATTTGATGATTTTACCACGAAAAAAAAAATTACTATTATTACCTAAAAAACAAAACGATTAAAATGATTAATTTTGGCACAGAGATAAATGGGACCTATGAACATAATATAAGGTGACTGATAATAATTAGTGACTAATACTTACACAAGCAACTGTACACATGAAAATAAATAATTAAACTAATTTTATACAGAGAAGAGATTCGTATTCTTGTTTGTATAAGATAAACTCAAAAACTACAACACCGGTTTTCAAAATTCTTTCACATAGAGAAAGCTACTTTATAAACGAGTACTATGGGCTATATTTTGCATTCAAATCACACCTTTGTGAAACCAAAGCGGGTCATAGACACAAAAAAGTTCAGTCAAATCGAGTGAAACCTTAAAATCTATCAACGTAAAAAAAAATAACATTATGCTTCAATGTAAATATCTATGACTCTGTAAAGTAAAATATTAGAATGAAATGACTTGACACCTAAATGGTATAACTTTATCGTCACTTCGAATAATACACCCTCCACGACAATAGTCTACGCCAGGGATGGCGAACCAATGGCACGCGTGCCATTGCTGGCACGCGACGAAATAATTTCGGCACGTCACTGATTACGAGTTTAAAGAAAAAAGTATAACATCTCTTGATAATGTTATGGCAGTAGTTACGAAAATAGTCAACCTCATCTCTGCTCAGGCTTTAAACAAGCGAAAGTTCGACGCTTTGTTGGATGAAGTCAACTCCGTGTATAATGGCTTACTCATGTATAATAATGTTCGGTGGCTGAGTCGTGGGTCTGTACTTGAAAGATTTGTTGAATGCTTGGAAGAAATCAGACTGTTTCTGCAAAATGAGGGAAAAATTGAACAATACCCACAGCTTTTGGACGTCATGTGGCTTTCAAAATTGATGTTTTTTACAGACATATGCCAACACTTAAATACGTTAAATGTGAAGCTTCAAGGCACAAACAAAACAATAATCGTCATGATCGATCTCATTCGCGCCTTTGAGGCTAAACTGCAAGTTTTCAGAAACGATATTATCGCAAAAAACTACAAGTATTTTCCATACTTGAAAAAATATATCAATGAATCTGATATACATGAGACAACAAATGCAGAAAATATTACTGAGGAATTTATCTCTGTGATTGATTCTTCAATTAAGGAATTTTCAACAAGATTTTCTCAGTTCAAAGAATTATCAGAAACGGTCAAGTTTATTATGTACCCAGATGTAACGACCTTTCATACACTGAACTTCTCCCAGTTCGATTGGTTGGAAATTGAAGATTTTGAAATGCAGCTGATTGATTTCCAATCTAGTTCAATTTGGATACAAAAATTCATAGACATGAGAAAAGAATTAGAGTTAATTGAAACAGAAAGATTGACCAGTAATATAAGTAAAGATGCCAATAATAAAATTTTAGAAACCTGGAATGCGTTGCCAGAAAAATTTAATTGTTTAAAGAAGCTGGCTCACGCTATTCATTGTTTTCAGAGATGAAGAACATCAAAGACTCTGTTAGAAATAGACTGACTGATGAATCAAGTTCAGTATGCATTCTGCTAAAAGTAACATCGTACAACCCCAATATAAGTCAATTATCGTCCAATCTGCAACAACAGAAGTCGCACTAATTTTTAATTGCTCTTGTAATTGTATTTTTGGTAAATAATTATAGAGCTTTGAGTTGATATTGTTTTTTTTACATTATTTTTCCACTGATCACAAAGTCAAGAATATTTGATGGCACGGCTGCGACGTCATTAAATATTATTCCAGAAAATTGGCACGTATACGCATAAAGGTTCGCCATCCCTGGTCTACGCCAATAAGGTGCTACAACGCTCTGTCTACGGCGTAGCCCTGACTACGGCGTAGCACTGTCTACGGCGTAGCAACATTGTTCGCAAGACTGCTCAGTATTCTAAAGCGATGGAGCCGTTCTCAGTGTATAATTATTTGAGAACGTTTACAGAATAGTTAAATAATTTATTATTCATGTACTCTTTGATGAGTCCAGCTTCCAAAATGATTCCGTTGCTTTTAATGAAAGATGGTTTGTTGGAATGTTTTCTTTTTTACTTTTTATATTTTTAATGAAAAGTTATTTTTGGGTATTAAAAGGTTTTTGTTTTCTTATTGTGTCGTTTTTATTTACAAGAGTTTTATAGAAATCTGGAATTGTTATTTATTTCATCCGATACTAAAGAATTTAAAATGTATTGAGAAACTTGTACACAGTCAATATATTAGCGAATGTTATTGTTTTTTTACAATTTTCGGTTTCATCTCAACTTTTGATTGAAAGTTAGTCAAACAAAACTGTTTATTTATATTTTTATACGCAACTAGCAAACCCGGCGAACTCCGTTTCGCCACCAGATGGCTTCGTTTTATGTAACATTTCGTTTGGTGATTAAAAGAAAAAGAAAAATTTTTCTTCCTGAATTTTCTTTGCTATAAACCTCACGGAGCCCGAGACCTTTCCAACGAATGCAAAACCGTGGAAATCGGTTCGTGCGTTCTGGAGTTATAGCGTCAGGAAGGAAACCCCGACTTTTTTTTATATAGTAGATAATGCCTGAGTCGCGTCTAAAACGCAAAGATGTTTTCAAGGAACGATAAATGGTAACACAAAAAACGTATAACAGCGTTCAAAAAAACAAGGGAATGAGAAATTCAGCTTCGAGAGTAGTGGTTGCGATGGCCTAGTTAGTTAAGGCGTCTGGAGTACCTATCCAGAAGACGCAGGTTCGAACCCTGCTCGCAGCTGAAGTTTTCGTTCCTTAAAAATAAAACGGTATATATTTCATTGAAAAAAAAAAACAAACACGAATATCCACTATGTCCATTTAAAATAAGTTTTTTCGTTAAAGCTTTGTGAAAATACTAATGACTTCCTTTTTTAGGGTTCCGTAGCCAAATGGCAAAAACGGAACCCAGTATAGATTCGTCCCCCCCCCTGTAACTTCTAAAATAAAAGAATGATAAAACTAAAAAAATATATACACCGTGTTCCGGACGATATACATAAACTTCGACCAGATGTTCAAACCACGGAAGTAAGCATTTTTCATTATGCACACATTAATAAATTCTTATTTTTTATTTTTTGTTAATTTTCATACAAACTAAATACCTAGACGTAAATAACCCGATATGCATGCCTCTTTATCCGAATTGGCAACGTCGTATTTTCATTCATAACATTTGGCGGGCTGAAACAAATGAAATGCAAATAGTATTTGATAGATTTATCATTTTAATTGCACTAAGCGGCAACATAGGCCAAATTAAGATACTTTCTCACTGCATAGCTCAATTAAATTACATTAAATGAAATTACAAATATCTTTGTAACGAAGCCTTTTTAAGTACTACTTCCTTTGTTGGATTTGATTTGTAAAAGCCATAGAAGTATTTGCTAAAGTTTATGGATAACGTGAAGAACACGGTGTATAATGTAGACCTCAACAAAAACTACCAACGATTGAGAAGAAATTAGTTTGGATGAGATACAGTTAGTAGTTTTTGAGATATAGTACATTTTCAAAAACCGCAAATATGACTTTGCCATTCATACAAACACTATGAAAAACAAAGTTATTTTTATTGTTTGTGTATATTACTTACTAATCTCAAAATAATTTTATAATGTCCCTAAACTATGCTTGCTACTACGGAACCCTTCATGGGCGAGTCCAACTCGCACTTGGCCGGTTTTTTTTTTCTTTTTAAATTTGTTTTAGTTGAGCAGTGAGGAAAAGAACATGTGTCTAAATTCTTAACTATCAAATGATTAGTTGAGCAATGGGGATCCTAGCCTTACAGTTGAGCAGTCGGGAAAATGCGGTAAAATCATCAACTGAGTCCTTCTACTCTGGATAGAGTGGAAAGGACTCTTAGACTCTGGCTAAATATCCACCCTTTTGCTTTCGGTTGCTCTTTGCATTTCAGGTTCACGGTGCCTTTATAAAACAGTCCCGGGACCCTGAAGTATAGCAATGAATATTTTTCAGTATGTTTTATTGTCTGGTATCTACTCACACACTTCACATTCCCAACAGCTCTTAAAAGTTTCCACTATAAGGATATTCTCTAAATTGAAATATTCTTAATTCTAAGATAACCTTTTTTTTTTTAGCGTGGCAAAATCATCAAATGAGTCCTCCCGCCCAGGGCGGGACAGGAGGGACTGTCAGACTTGTACTGACTAAAATCCACGATGTTCCTTCAAAAGCCTTTTATGTACCAGGGTCACGGTTACCGAGTGAGACAATCCCGCGACCCCGGCAGGCTCTGGCCCTCTTAGGGAGCCCCGTCAGATTCTAAGATAACCTCAAACGGAAAATCCCGTATTGTATTGTAAAGTAAGCAATAATGTCAACAGTGGCTGTCTTAGTCTTAGTTATTAGTCCACCGCGCCTGGCTGCCTGCAGCGTTATGTCACGGGCTTTTTGTGAGCGTAATGCACTAAATACCTACAAGTGTGCGTTGAGAAGAAGTCTGCTGTCGGGCGAAACAGGTTTTTTAAAGCGATAGCTATCTACATAACCTAATAGCAGACGTCCGTCCCATTTTGTTTATCAGTTTATTGGTTATGGTTATATTACTAACATTTTTTATTTTTATTTTTTGTAGTATATTTCTATTATTATATTATATCCATATGTTATTTAAGTAAAGTACCTATACACAAACATTGACACTACATTCATAAAGCTGATTTACATCCGTTACATCACTAATTCAGGCCCAGTTGAAAACCAGCGCCGGGCACTAGTTGCTCGACATTTTTGCTGAACTGGGCCTATTTGGCGCAGCCATGGGACACACATCAAATCTTTTTTCTTATAATTTGTCTTATGTAAATTTTGATTTAGCTTAAGTTTCCATTTCTGTTTCTTGTTTTTTATTTTGTTGTGTGTTTACCGTGGTTATGTACCAAATAAATGTTTTTTCTTTCTTTTTCTTTTCTTTCTTTATTGCCGTGTTGTATCCCATGTAGTAGATAATGCTCCACTATCCAATAGATGGCTTATTATGTAAATTATGATGTTTATATTATTACTACTACTCTGAACCAAAATGTATCGAACTCGGTTCAGCCGTTTTAACGTGTAAACGGAACTTAAATACTCGTAAATACAAACTTACACAGTTTCCTATGATAAGTACGGTTTTCGTACGAATTGACAATTCCATCACTTAAATACAATCAGTTCACAAAAAGATGTTTACCAATTCTCAAAGCTCGTTTTCGAAATAAACTATCCGAACTATAAGCCTCTAGAAAAAGGCCAAAAACCTTTTTTGAAACTAAGCCACAGAAATCCCTAGATCGACCAACAGAATCACACTAACACTACAATCGAAAAACTCGATCCGATCGGCATTTCCCCTCACGTAATATGAAAACGTTTAGGTCTTCAACCCGTCCACGTCGCCACGTTTAGGTCTAGAATTTCTCAATATTCAGAATAAGGCCGTACATCTATAGAGGTACAAATGTACGCTCGTTGGATAAGCGGTGAAATGGGAAAATTTTCGAATTTTATAAGCGATTTCGTCGGGTGCATTTCAATTTTATTGAACTTTCAAAGGTTTGTGGTATACAGTATTTTAAATTGGTTTTATTATATTATGGGATGTGTACTTCTTTGCTTGCTTTTACTGTCGATTTTCAAAGATTAGTAAAGGCTTTTGAGGTCGGTATGTGGATGGATATCCATGAAATCTCGTGTCTGGGAAGCAGGTTATTAACTGCGTGCTTAACCGTCGACCATATGCTTACCATCTCACAGTCGTTAACTTTGTATTTTTTAATAGTTCTGGGGGGGGGGGTGACACTAGGAATGTCCCCTGTATTGTGGGTGCGTTTAAAAACATTTAAAACTCACACAAACCGGTATTGAATCGGAAGCTGGCAGGTTCGAATTTTTTTTTTCTACAGAAAGTTTTATGTTATCTAATATCCTAAAAATTAATAAATTTTTGAAACCCTGTATATTTCAACAAAGTTATGTTTGTTTTTATTAGTTACACAGTAGCTCCACTTACCTCGTTAAAAGCAAAATTTTATAGTACTTAGGTATCGTCAGGCAATTTGACTAAAAGCATTAGTTATTATAATTCGTTTTCGGTAATAAATTATTGTCTACGTTTTTGTTAAAATGGAAGGAATTTTACTTGTAAATAATAAGGTACAATGTCATTGGAAATTTTCGGAATGGAGTGTCTTAGTCTCCTATAGTGTCGGATGTGTGGCCCAATGCTTTCGGCCCCGTCTTACGAGTCTAGATCGTGGGTTTGAACCCAGCCAGTAGCATTGCTTTTTGTAATTTATTTCACAAGCACTGCTCTCAAAACGGTGAAGTAAAACATCGTGGAGAAATCGGCATGTCCTATAACCAATATTTAGAAGACATGTGACATCTACCAACCCGCACTGGGCCCGCGTGATGGATTATGGCGCACTCCCTCTCACAGAGAGGAGGCCTGTGTCCCAGCAGTGGAACTATTTAGTAATGGAAGATAAACAGTACCGCCATGGCTGACCCAAAAAAGAGGTGACAAAACGACATAGACGAGTACCACGAGAGCTTTTTTATGTTTGATGGGTTTGCTCTTGACCTTAGTCTAGGTCAGGAATGACTAAGACAAGGTCGACGATGGAGCGAGCTTACCCAGAAGAAGCCTTACTTTGAAGAGATTAGGGTTGTATGCGTTCGGAAGTACAGACGCAGGCAGAGAGTTCCACTCCTTCGCTGTCCGCATTATAAAAGACGTTTGGAAATGCTTAGTGCGAATTGATAGTATAGCAATAAGGTAAGGATGGTAATTTGCCGTGCGTCTAGATGTGCTATGATAGAAGGGGGCTGGTGGGATGAGGTCGAGCTGGGAAGATACGGAAAAGAACTCCTCAAAGAACTTGGGGAAGGCCTTGGCCTAGCAATAAGACAGCATAGGCTTAAAATAAATAAAAAATGGAAGTATTAAGGCTGACTGTTATAAGGAATGCATTAAACACAAGCTACTTAAGTTATCCGAAAATACAAGAGTGATATACCAACTCCAATGTCTCAAAAGTAAAATAAATAACATTTTAGGACCTAAAATCCACCCGGATTTAAACCAGGAAACCAAAAACAGAAACACTCACAGTCAAAAACTTTCCTCCATGACAAATGTTTGTAATTTACTGTCCATTATTAAAATTTCTTGGCTCACCATAATGTTTTCTCTCACAAGTAAAACTCAACAAGGTACTTAAGCATACTTTAAAGTTATGTACACCAACATTTAACTTAAACTTGGTATTATAAATAGTGTGAGGCGGGCGTTCTACTGACCCCGTTTTAGTCAGACGGTGTTGAGAGTTAGCGCTAAGATAAGGAGTTGGTTTTATAAATATATTACTGTTAGCACTTTGTAGGAACTAAGGCTTATCAAGATATGAGCGGTTGTCGTATTAAAACTAGAAATAGTTTAGAAATATGTTATTGACATAATTTTTCTATTCGTTTCTTTTATAGTATTAAAATGGGTGTGCCTTACACTGTGGGTAATCTTTCCTTCTATTTACATCAACCAACTATCATTTGGAGGATTTACAAGACTCGTTTTCACCGTGCGTCAGGTCAACAGTCGCATCGCTTTCAATAATGAAATCGCCACCCCATTTAGACTAGTCACGGTCTACAAAAATCTTATAGAACGTTTTTTCATTTTGCCATAATAACAGCGTAAAACACACCTCATGCGGCTTGCAATCGCCTGCAATAACAACAAGCTGAATGACTTCCAACTTTCGGTCTTGCGACTTTAGTCAATTAAAACCTAGTCGTTCGGCGTGGCGGTCTAAGGGGGAGGCCTATGTTCAGCAGTGGACGTCTTTCGGCTGATGATGATGATGGACCTAGTCGAATTGGTATTTAAACGATTGATTTTTGCCGCACGACTAAATCGGCTGATGAATAAACTCGTGTAAGTGCGCCATTACTGCTCATTTCGCAACGTATTCGAATGACAAAATAATCTTCAAATTGAGACTGTTCTGTCATCATTAAAGTTTAAATGTATTAACTTTCTTTTGTGAATTAAAAATGGAAGATCCTTTTCCGTTCCTCCTTTTTACTCAGCCAGTACTACTTATGGCTATCGCCAAAAATATCCCAGTCAAAAGGCCACACAAGTTGGTGAAATTTCAACGACATGAGACTTTGTTGAGTGACGGGCGCAATGCAGCGACACGTAATTAGGGCACGTCCTATGGGGACGTGACGCACGAGGTGCAGCGCAGACCCACACGAAATAATGAAGCCTTGTACCGGGCATTACTTTTTAAATTGAGTTAGGATTTCCCACATCGCATGGCTTGGTAGCAAACTATTTTGTGCCTTATCACTTTTACATAAAGCCTCTTATACAAAGAGTTAGGTATCATTGTACCTGATATCATACGGATATTTTTGTAGTTAATTAAACTCCCATGTAATAAGGCTGAGGCTACAAAAAGCTGTGACGCGATCTGCGAAACGTGAGCAATTGGGACAAATAAATGTACGCTCACGGATATATGGCTACACCGTACGTACGTATGTAACTTGTTTCGATCTTCGAATTGCATTGCAAATTATTGCTTAGTGTTGGTTTAGACTTATAGTAGGCGAACCTTGTGCTAAAGAAAAACTCCTAATGTAAAAACCCAATAGGTATCACTTTTAGGATATCTTGTTCAGCAACAGCATTTTGGACCACTATAACAATGAGGCAGTTTGTTACAAATCTTGCATTATTTATTGTGTATGTTGAGAAATGGACTGTTCCATACCTGGAACATATTTGACATCAGACAAAACTGAAACGAATATCAAACTGATGATTGATGTTAATTTACGTCGAAAAGACGATCTGTATAAAAGTGGAATCCAATTATTTTATTTTTTGTTTTACAATTGCATAAGGCACTGTAACTTTCGAAACGATGAAATAAAATACAACGTTTCATGTTTTATTTTAACTTCAGAATGTATTTTTATTTGTGAGAAATAAAGTAATTTATTACTTAATTTTAGTCTACTTATATCGAGATGTTGACGGCACGATTGACGCAGAGGTAGAACTATCGACTGCTGCGCTTCTTGTCGCTGGTTCGATACCCGCACAAAGCAAATATTTGCATGATTTGCAAATGTTACAGGCCTGGGTGTTTGTGCACGTGAGTTTAAATGTTTGTAAGCACACCCATGGTACAGGGAAAAATGCTTGAGTAGGGCAAGCCAAAAAAAAAATTTTATGTTTGGACGACATTTTAACATCGACATTGTGTGACTTTGACACTCCCATATTATCACTCATAACATGTATACTGCATCTAATATCAGACTTGCTAATCTTACTCAAGCAAGCTGGCACCAATACCATAAAATTCATATTAAAAATCGAACGACAATATCGGCTAATAACCCCTAAAACCCCAATCTACCTGTCCCCTTTTATACCAAACTTTTAACCCTCCCCAGCGGCCCAATTTTTCACATTTTTGTCCCAAAATTTCAGAACCCAGTATCTATCAAAGGAGAATGGACACATTCGGTATTAATCATTTTTATTGGACGAGAGGTCCCTTTATTGATTGTCGTGATGATAAAAACACCATTAACTCAGTTCGTGTGTCGTTATTTCGCATCGTAATGTTGCGGGTTCGATGCGCTGAAAATGTATTTCTTTTTTTTTTGGCAGAAATTAATAATGGTTTTTAGGGTCGGTCGTTGATTAGTCAACGGGTGATTGCGTTGATTGGTTTATATGTGAAAGGGATGCTGGGGTTTTAATTGATATTGATTATTTTAATTGCACTTCGCTGTATGCTGGTTTAGATCGAGAGATGAGGGTGATTAATCAAATAGCTACGTTGCACTTTGGTTTCATGCTCAAAGACGAACTAATTGATGAAAATTATGCTAGCTATATTAGCCTATACAATCGATAATGCATGAGCTGCCATCTTCAGAAGTAATGTTAGCATTAGCTCGTGATTTTTGATTGAATTATAATTATCTAGAACATTTTCTTTTGCAGTCACTTTTTCCAGGTTGATTAATCAAAACAATACCTAAATTTTTCCCACTTCTCTGGGACACCAGAATTCTTTATGTAAAAGAGAAAGACTTATGACAATTTCCCACAACATATTGAGAGCAGTGGTGGTGAAATAAATTACTCTACGTAAAATGCCTCATAACTGGGTCACCATCAGTTCGTTTTATTACCTATATATTATTATCAGCCTATTGCCGTCCACTGCTGAACGTAAGCCTCCCCCAAAGATCGCCAACCCTCCCGGTCCTGGGCAGTCCGCATCCATCCGTTGCCAGCCACATTCTTCGAACCATCTACCCACCTTGCCGCAAGGCGTCCTACACTACGTTCGCCCAGTCTCGGTCTCCACTCTAGCACATGTCTGATCCATCTACCATCTGTTCGTGTCGCTTAAACCTTTTAAAATGATACCTCCAAAAATCTGTATAATACAAACCAATAACGGAATAGTTGTCAAATTGTTCGTTCAATCTGTAAGTAATTTATTGCCTGAAGAGAATGCTGAAACGATTTACGGTCGTTCAACAAAGATTATTAGGAATCCCTAAAGGTGAGCGTTATCGCAAAAAGGTGCTAAAGTAAACTATCGGCGGTCAAGCCCCTGTCGAGATACGCCCCACTGATTTTATCGCGTTATTAATATTTGACTAAAGGATGATATAGTGTTCACCTTGGTCTCGGCTTTCAGAATTTTCAAGTAGATTTTTGACAGTCGTTACGGTAGTCAGTGGCCAGAGACTTGTCAAGGATATGATGTTACTGCTAACTGGTTTGTCATCTAGCAAGGTGCGGTGATGACAGGTGGACTTTGTTGGGACAGAGTGGCATCCACGGACTGGAAGGAGTGTTGGCAGTCCAGGAGGTGAGATGAGCAAATCACATTACCATCGTGGGAATATCATGGAATCATAGTTACCATCGTGGGAATAATATTCAAGGAAATCATAGTTACCATCGTGGGAATATCCACAGGAACGGGGAGCTTGGCACAAGCAAAGATGATGATAAAAAACTGGAAACCCAGGTTACTTCAAATTTTTCCTTAATCCAGGTACTGTATTATCATGAACGCTTTGTTCAATTTTTTTTGCGTTTCGATAAAGTAACAAACAAAATACTCATTCATACACCTTTAAGCCTTTTTTTTTTTCGTGGTAAAATCATCAAATGAGTCCTCCCAGCCCCGGGCAGGGCGGGAGGGACTGTCAGACTTGTACTAACTAAAATCCACGGTGTCCTTCGGTAGCCCTTTTGCGTACCGGAGTCGCGCTATATGTATGTCCCGCGACCCCGGCAAGGCCGCGGGACATACGTATACCGCCGGAGGAGCTTGGCACAAGCAAAGATGATGACAAAAACTGGAAACCCAGGTTACTTCAAATTTTTCCTTAATCCAGGTAAGCATAAAGTAACAAACAAATACTCATTCATACACCTTTAAGCCTGGCAATGGAACGCAAAGGGCATTAGAAGAAACAGGATCGCGTTCGAATAAAAAAAAAAACAAAGGAGCAGCATTCAGTGTAAACTCAATTCGCTACACCATGACCCCATCACACAACGAAAGAAAAAGGTCATACGGTAACTACCCATGGTTGCCATAACCACCACCTATTTACATAACAATATCCCGCCAATTTCACCCGCCATAACTAACCAACTTTTTTTTTAAATTACGGCACAGGAAATCTCGTTAATCCTAGCCCTTATCGGTTCAAGCCTCAATAAATAATAACTTTGATCCCTTTCACAAATTGAGGCGCTTTCAGACAGGAGCGTTCACTTTTATCTTCTTATTCTAACATTTTTGCTGTAATAACTTCTTGGGGATGATAATCAGCATTTTTCAGAGATGTTTCTGTTTTATTATGTGTATGGATTATGTGGGAAATTGGGGTGGATTACGGTTACTGGATTTAGTTCATTTATTGGTAATTTTCTGACTTTTGTAAAATTATAAAAATACTTCAATTCAGTAAAGGCTAATTCAGGTTATAGTTTGATCAACAGCGTATCAGTGATCTCTTTGTAGATATTTGTTCTTGTCTTATAGTCTACAACTATGTGACGAATCTAGTAATATATAATGTTACATAATACAGCCGTGTTTAATAAATACGAATCATATTTTAAAACATCAAATCAGTTTCTTATGTTGAAGCTTAAATCATTCGTCAAATAATAAGTTATTCAAAAATAAAACATCACAACGTTTCAAAACCTTACCGTTACCGGAAAACTCCTTACACGTTTTTAGGTCAATGCTTACCTGCAACAAAAAATATAACATTAAAGAAAATCCCATAAAATTATGCACCCTATAACGTGACCAGTAATAAAAGGGGGGACTAATGGGCCCCACAATCCACAAGTGACAGTACTTAAGTACGTCCGGCGTCCCCTGTGGATTCAGCCCCGCTTAGATCGCTGATTGGTTAATCTTTTCATCACGTCATGAGGTATTCTTGTTTGTAAGGAGGGGAGAGTATCAATGTGGGAATCTTCTGTGAATGGAGGATTATGACAAGAATTAAATAAATACAGTGACCGGCATGGATCTTGAGCGCTGACCTTCACCTGCGCAGAAGTGATTTATTAGGTCCCTTTGGTAGATGAAGTGAGGAAGGGGATGGGGAAAGTGTAGTGATTGGCCCGCGTAGCGTGCCGTAGCGCATCGCGTCATAGCCGCCACTCGGGATTCGTTGTTTTGTGCGTTTTATTTGTTTTATTGTGCGTTTCATTTGTCGATAAGTGTACGATGCGCAAAGCGATCCCCACTCTTACGCCGAGCGCTCAAGAACCGTGCCGGTATTTGTAAGTAGTTATTTTACATAGGTTGTAGGCTAATTTATTCAAAACTTGCTGTTTCTCGCTGCTCCTCCCCTTTTGACTGCAGCGTGATGTTATAAACATATTTATGGCCTATAGCTTTCCTCGATATACAACATTATTTTTTTGTTTATGCGAAAGCCGATACACTTGTCTAGTATTTTTGTGTAAAGAATCTATGTACAAAATTTTAAAACCGTATCATTAAAAATCACAAAGTTATAATACCCGGTTGTCCGTTCAAAAACATGCTCATTTTTCGGTACACCCGCGTAAACCACGTCTCCTGTGATACACTCGTGATAATAGTTTGGCAATAGGTACCTAACCGTACGGTGATTGTATTGTAATTAACTGGTAATAAAATTTAATTAAAATATTTTTGAAAAAAAATAATATAACATGGTGCAAAAATTAAATTATTGGAATCGAATCAGTTACTGATTCTGAACAAACTATATGCAGGTTTCACAAATACTAAAAATAATGTTGTATGTACTATCCAACAAATTAATTATTGTTCAATTCGAACCAGTAGTTTCCGAGATTAGCCCGTTTAACCAAACAAACTCTTCAGATTTATAATATTAGTATAGTAATTATAATTACAGAGGCCTTATCACGACTTGTCACGATGGAAAAAAAATAATTTCCTCATTCGTACACTAGAGGCCCTCATTCATTTTCCATACATTACACACAATGAATACTTCAAGTACACTGAAGGAAATCTTGTGCTAAGGCCTTGGTTTTGGTGAAGCGGTGGTGTCTCACTGGTAATGGCACTGATTTTTGCGCTGTTTAACGTAGACGCAAATCCAGACGCATTACTTTATGATATCGTGAGTTTGAACCCAGGCGCGTTTTCTTTTATTAGCCCATGCTCTCCCACTGCTGGACAAAAACCTCTCCCAATACCTTCCAACAGCTCTTATGCTATGGCTCCTCGAACCAGTCCTCGTGGTTTGCGTCCTGTTCCTTTGGCCACCTCTTTCTGGGTCGACCGCGACGACGCCTTCGATCCTCCGGAACCCTTTATGTGGAGATTTTCACCCATTGGTCAACCCGCATGCGAGTTACGTGACCCACCCAATCCTATTCTAGCCTGGCTGCCTTCTTGCCAACGTACGTACCTTTTTTGGAACGCAGTGTGATATTTGGGACTCTATCCTGTCTTTTAGCGTCACATCACATCACATAATCAGCCTATAATGTTCCCACTGCTGGGACTCAGGCCTCCTCTCTGTGAGAGGGAGTGGGCCGTAATCTACCACGCGGGCCCAGTGCGGGTTGGTAGATGTCACATGTCTTCGAATTTTTGGTTCTAGGACATGCCGGTTTCCTTACGATGTTTTCCTTCACCGTAATGTTTTCTTTTAGCGTAATTTCGTGTAATTTATTTCATCACCACTGCTCATACTAAGGTGAAAGAAAACACCGTAAAACCGACAGAAAGAAGGTATAGTATACACCTGTAATGACAGGTTTCGAACTGTTATGGTCGCTTCTCCATTTCATGCTCACTGATGTAAAACTCAAATTCCGATTATCACGTTACAGGCAAAGGTGAGGGAAAGCTCCAGAATTTTTTTAAGTTAGGTTTCGGAATAAAAGACTCAGAATATTAGTATTCAATATCGAAGAAAACAGTTTTTCCCGAAAAATATAGTAAACAGAGAAATATTTTTTGTCTAACCCAATAAAATATAGACTTACATGCATAAACACGCGACACATATTTTCAATTTCGCAGCGTTACTTCCAATCCTTTTCTCCTGCTAGCATGAAGGCATAAAGCCTCTGCCTCGAATTTTGCGGCGAGCGGGGTGGGAGCGGCAGGCTTTTATGCATAGAATCAAGTAGACCTGCCCTCAAAAACAGCCGTGCGTCAGCGTAGTGGCTGAGAACTTGCTGAAATAGGCTTGTTGACAGTTTATCTCAATAAATTGCAAAAATTAGACTGTCACTTTGAGTTTTTAAAATGAATGTTTTTCTACTGTCACATAAATGTATATTTACAAAGATATTACGAATCAAAATTTTAGAGTGGGGCAGTGTGATGTCAAAAGCAAGTAAAAACTGTACTTGCTTGTGATGTATTTGAAATTTTAAAAGTATCTTCGTCAATTTTGGTTTGCGTAATAAAATAAAGAATACGTATCCAATAATTTTTGATGTACTGACGGACTTATTAGATTTTTTGAGTCAAAATTAAATATATTTTTATAGCGATATTGGCGCCGCCGCCCCGCTCGCCGCAAAATTCGAGGCAGAGGTCTAAAATACACCAAAGTAAATAAGTAAGAAGCAAAGTAACAAGTACCAGTGAGCTATAAATAATGATATTATCTGTACATTTTACGTTTTGTCCGTTATCTCTGGACGGGGGATAGCTTCGGATGTCTGGGGTTATTGAACTTCAGTATCAGTGTTGGAATATATTAATGTTTTTTGCCGGTACAAGGCCTGCGCATATTTGAAACTAAGCTTGAATATTTTTTGCGTCTGACAAGACTGAGACAAAAAAGAATGGTTCTGTTTCTTTCTAGACTAAAACTAGGGTCTTATAGAAAAGTAATTTAAAGTAGCAACAATGGAAGCGAGTGACAATGAAAATGGATTTTGTCGTTAAATACGACCCGCGTGTGTTCATCTTACGAAGACGAAATTTTCCATACCAGGCCGTCCCCACAGGCACGAACAACACATAACCAGCTAATTCGACTAAATCAATTTTCAGCAATATACTATTACCTGGTTTACCCACACTGTCAAACTCTATTTACACCTTCAGCTTTTCCTTCCTCATAATAAAAAAAAATCCTCACAAACCAACCTAACTTGCCCCATTGTGCCCTCACTATTGTTCAGTAACAATGGAAGGTTGACAGGTCCTGTCATAGTGGTTGACTTGGCTATCAATCATGGCTTAGTGGCAGGTTGTCAGGCAATAATGATGCATGATGTACGCCTTTAATAAATAGTGGACAGTTATTGTAGATAATTGAGTGGTGAGTGCAGTGTTATTGATCAGATTTATTTGGTTTTATTGTGAAGTCGAGCTTGATTCTCGCAAGGGGGAAAAGTATGTTGTTACTCTTGTAACCTGCTGTTGCTTATGTTTTGTCTGAGTTACAAAAGCAGCCTCAAGGAACTACACAGCCAGCCAGTTTGCCGTATATGGTTACTTCCCAGAATGTGATCCTTATTACCCCACTATCTAATGGTGTAATAATACAGGGTGTGATTTTTTTTCCAAAATCAGCGTGTTCGATTTTTGGCCAGGATTATTGAATTTTCTAAAATCCAATGATGTAGTTTTTTTTATGTAAAATGAGTTTGCTCTTGACCTTAGTCTAGGTCAAAAATGACTAAGACAAGGTCGATGATGGAGCGAGCTTACCCAGAAGAAGCCTGTCCACTCTAACTTTGAAGTTTTAGCTTTCGTCAAAATCCTCGAGACTTTCTTCTTAATTTTTCGATATTCCTCATAGTTTGGGATATAGCCTTCCAGGCCCAGTTGAAAAATGTAAGAGGGATAGAGGGGATCCATCTCCTACCGGTCCAGTACGGGTAACGTCACCACAGGCTACCCTGTAACCTTTTTTTTCTTTTTCGTGGTAAATTCATCAAAGGAGTCAGGGCGGGACGGGATGGACTATCAGACTTGTACTGACTAAAATCCACGGTGTCCTTCAATAGCCCTTTACGTTACCCCGGCAGGCTTTAGCCTTCTCAGAGGGTTCCGTCAGTCTACCTGCAACCCGCAGTGATGGCTGATGGCTGAGCCATTTGATAATTTAACAACCTAAAACAAATCTTCACAGATTGTTACACTGACGTATGTTATTAGAAATTAATAACTTTACAAAATCTTCAAAATCCATTAATTAATATTAACAGACCAGTGAATCTTCCTCGTGCCGTACTTTTGATTTTATAGAACTTACTCACTTTCTAACTCGTTTATTTATTCTGACTCGAGTTCGTTCACCGAGCGAGAATTCGACCATAATTCATTTAAATACTAAGTTGGTTTAAAAAGGTTCTATTAAGAAAGACTTAACTTCTTTAATTGATGTTTAACTTGTAATAGCAAGGGTGGCGCAATGGCTGAGCCATCGAATGCCACGCTGTGTGACACGGGTTCAATTCCCGCAAGGCTCAAATATTGATAATGATCTACTAAGGTTTGAATAGTTATTCCGAGGTGGCTGTTTGTATATGTGAATTTAAATGAGAAATTCATAGTAAAGTCAAAATAAATAAACGATAGGCATCAGCCTTTTTTTCATCATCATCATATCAGCCGTAAGACGTCCACTGCTGAACATAGGCCTCCCCTTTAGACTTCCAATAGGACCGGTCGTGAGCGGCCTGCATCCAGCGTGATCCTATGGTCTTCATAAGATAGTCAGCCTTTTTTTAGCGTGGTAAAATAATTAAATGCCCTTCCACCCTTGTAGGAGTGGAAGAGATTGTCAGACTCATACTGACTAAAATCCACAGCGTTCCTTTAATAGCTCTTTATGTTCCAGGGTCACGGTTACCTAAATAGACAATCCCGCGACCCCAACACAACCTCAGAGGGTAACTAACATCTCAAAAACTTTCAAATATTATGTAAGAAAATTATTAATAAAATATAGAGTTTATTCACAGCGCCTAACAAATGCTGGTATACATCGTTACTCAGTGAAGTCTAAAGCAGAGGACGCACAAAGGTGATCGGATGTCAAACGCTGCAGAAAGTGTTTGAAATCATATTCTTTTTACAATATCACCATAATTGTGTTATTGCAAAAAGTTTAAGTTAGTAAGTTAAAGTTTAGTTACATGTTCGTGTAATATTTTTGAGACAGAAATAACGACAGGTTCCAAATATACTTAAAGCTTGGCCCTGAAATCCTTTGTGAAAAGATGTTTTAAATACTTTACACACCATAATAATAATAACCACCAAACATTTGAATTTTTCTTTGTAGGTAAATTAAACTCAAAAGCTGTAATTTTGCATGTATGTGTATATCGCGTGACAGTGCAATATTATGATGCCATGGAGCTGATCTGATGATAGAGCTGGAAGGTGGTCATAGGAACTCTGTCATGAAACGCTGCAAACCCATCGAGTTTTTTTTTTTTCTTACTCCACCGACAAAGCTGGTGCCTATGTTCAAAAACCACATTCATACCTGTTCTTGCTTACATACCTCTCGTACTTTCATGCTTCATACTTAATCTTTCTTGCTTTTTTCCACTTACAGTCTTATGAGTGGGATGCCCATTTATTCTAGCTATACTTTTTCTATATCTTTATTTATTTCTCACTTATAACCCATCGAGTTTAGGCTCGTTCAATTCGTCTTGACAAGTGCTTTGTCCATCGTAAGTATTTTTTAACACTACTTGTCTCCTGCTTGCATGGAGGGAAGTGGAAACATATTTTCCTACTCCTCCACTATTCTTTTCTGATTAATTTCGTTGCAGGATCCAAGACAGGTAAATTCATTCTCCGGGACACGTCGAGCTTCATTGCCTCGGCGCTTTTCTGGTGGTTGCCACTGTTAATTCTGGCTTTCAGGAGTTGCAGTAGTTTGGGAATAGTGTGGTGGATTTGTCCCAACAAAAAAAAGTATTTTTTAACAATAAAAGCTTGCTTTTAAAAAGTACATAGTTTTTTAAATTACTATATTGTAAGTCAGTCATGTCTGATAGCCCCTAAGGGGGCTAAACCCCCCAGGTGTCACCACTGCGAGGACCGCCAGGAGGACACGGTGGAGCATACGGTGCAGGACTGCCCCGCTTGGGCAGAGCACCGCCGTGTCCTCTCGACGGCGATAGGCGGAGACCTCTCGCGTCCGGCATTGGTCGAGGCCATGCTGCGGGGCGAGACGGAGTGGGAAGCGGTCGCCTCCTTCTGCGAAGCAGTCATGCTCGCGAAGGAGGAGGCGGGCCGCGCGAGGGAGAGGACAGCGTCCTCCCTCAGCCGCAGTGGTAGACGCCCACGGCGACGGATGTCGCGGGACAATCTCCGGCCACCGTAGGCACGGGCATGCGGGCGGCGAGTAAAGGGCAACTCGCTGTCCGACCATGGACCATGCCCGGGTCGACGGCGCGTTGTGTTCCACGCGCGCCTCAAAGAGCGTCAGCATAATGACGGGGCCCCCCTTTAGAGGGCCACAGCCTTGCCGGGGTCGCGGGACATACGTATACCGCGACTCCGGTACACAAAGGGATACCGAAGGACACCGTGGATTTTAGTCAGTACAAGTCTGACAGTCGCTCCCGCCCTGCCCGGGGCTGGGAGGACTCATTTGATGATTTTACCACGAAAAAAAAGGGGCCAAACCCACCAAGAGGGTAAAAAAAAGCCTGCAGACGATCGCTTCACCACTGTGCCAGCCATGTCATCATTTATCAAATGTTTTCCTTGTTTATTTCCTAGGGCTCTAGCATCTTCCAGTAATAAATAAAAAGGTCTAATCAATCAACTAACTCGCTTAAATGCCTACTGTCAGATACTGGCCTAGTTTTATCAAACCTAACTTTTATCATTTTTATTTCGTCGGCAAATCTTGGTGAAGACTTATTTGAACAAGCTGCTGCCATTCAATTTTCTATCTACTGCGTGACGGAATAAGATTTAATTCAGATGATGGCAAAGGAGATTTGACAATAAGTAAATTATTCCTGAAAGGTTTAGAGGATTGTATAATTATTTTGATCTGATGACTTCCAGCCTCCCGAACAAGCCGGTTTCCGAAGAGGCTATAGTACCATAGACCACATCCATACGCTGCGGCAAGTTATACAGAAGACCGAAGAGTATAACTTGCCATTATGCTTAGCGTTTGTGGACTATGAGAAAGCCTTCGATTCGGTGGAAACATGGGCGGTACTTGAGTCACTCCAGCGATGCCGTATTGACTATCGGTACATCGAGGTGTTGAAGCGTTTGTATAATAACGCCACCATGTCGGTCCGAGTACAGGAGCAGAGCACGAAGGCGATTCCATTGAGAAGAGGCGTAAGACAGGGGGACGTTATCTCCCCGAAACTGTTTACTGCCGCAATGAAAGACGCCTTCAAACTCCTGGACTGGCAAGGCCTTGGCATCAACATCAACGGCGAATACATCACTCACCTTCGGTTTGCCGACGACATCGTAGTCATGGCAAAGTCGATGGAGGAACTCAGCATGATGCTCGATGGCCTCGACCGAGTTTCACAACGGGTGGGCTTGAAAATGAACATGGACAAGACGAAAATTATGTCAAATGCCAATGTTGTGCCCACCCCAGTCTCTGTTGGAAACTCGGTACTCGAAGTTGTTGACTCATATATCTATTTAGGACAAGTAGTCCAATTAGGTAGGTCCAACTTCGAGAAAGAGGTCAACCGCCGAATCCAACTCGGTTGGGCAGCGTTCGGGAAGCTACGCAATGTCTTTTCGTCCGACATACCTCAGTGCCTCAAGACGAAAGTCTTCAACCAATGTGTGTTACCAGTGATGACTTACGGCACCGAAACGTGGTCTTTCACTATCGGCCTCATCTCAAAGCTCAAAGTCGCTCAGCGAGCTATGGAGAGGGCTATGCTCGGTATTTCTCTACGTGATCGAATCCGAAATGAGGAGATCCGTAGACGAACTAAAGTCACCGATATAGCCCACCGGATTAGCAAGCTGAAGTGGCAATGGGCAGGCCATATTGCTCGTAGAGCAGATGGCCGATGGGGTCGAAAAGTGCTAGAGTGGAGACCACGGACTAGCAAGCGCAGCGTAGGACGTCCACCAACGAGGTGGACAGACGACCTTGTAAAGGTCGCCGGAAGACGCTGGATGCAGGTCGCTTCCAACCGGTATATGTGGAGATCTAAAGGGGAGGCCTATGTTCAGCAGTGGACGTCCTATGGCTGAGATGATGATGATGATGATGATAATTATTTTGTTCAAAACCAATTTTTCAGTTATTTTTTTTTCATCATCATCATCATCAGCCTATAAATGTTCCCACTGCTGGGACACAGGCCTCCTCTCTGTGAGAGGGAGTGGGCCGTAATCTACCACGCGGGCCCAGTGCGGATTGGTAGATGTCACATGTCTTCGAATTTTTGGTTCTAGGACATGCCGGTTTCCTCACGATGTTTTCCTTCACCGTTTTGAGAGCAGTGGTGTTGAAATAAATTACACAAAGTAATGCGCCTGACGGGGTTCGAACCTACGACCTACAACTCGTAAGTCGAGGCCGATACCACTGGGCCACCACTGCTCAAAAGACAATCCCAAGCAGAAAAACACTCTTATCCAAAGTTACATTCGTACTTAACGTACAATAACCCTTGACCCTGTTTTTGTCTATAATGAAGAAAAGTAGTTCTCCCATCGCCGCTGGCGATTAGCAAGCGTGTGTAGTCCTAGTGTAGTCGCTACTCTATCAGGAGTATTTTTTTTTAGTCCTGTGTAAAAAGCTAGCTCATTACCTAAGACCCCATTTGTTTTGGGCTTTGATGGAACTGAGTAGATCTTAAGACAGTAGAAGTCTCTTTTTCGCTCCACCCAGAGAGAGACGAATTATTTGATAATCGAAACACCCCAAAAAAAAATGTTTTAATGTCCAGATCTTCGTTAAACCCCAAAAACCTATAAAACTGCAAACTTCGTACCCAAAAGCGGGGTGGACTAGTATTAAATAAATGAAGCCCACATACATTACAAAGGCATTGTGCCAACCGCGCCAAAGGGTGAAAAAATATATCTTCTACACTGAATTATTATATGTAGGGATTATAAAAAATATGTATTTAACCTTCCTGCTGTATGTCTTCCTGTTTTTTTTTATCTCTTGTCTTCATAATTAAAAGAGTAACAGGGCCTGTAAAAAACTCTCCAAAACACTGGCAATATCGCTACGTTGGATGGCAAATCTAATTCTTAAACTAAGAAATACGCCAGCCATCTCGCAAAAGATTAGGTGGGCATTCATACTCCATGTTTTTTATTGAAATATATACTGGTTACGCCGGGGGTATTACTGAAGAGACTATAACAACAAAAAAACAGTCGGTTACTTCAAATTCCCTTTGCCTTCCAGGCCATACTAAGTCAATCCAACTCACAGTCCCTAGTATGTAATTCAACCACACAACAAAACATCCCTAACAAATATCTACTAGTTGCCCTTTAAACGGTTTGGGGTTGAAATGATAACTTATCTAGTATCTGCAGCGTTGCCCAGTCAAACGGGAAATCTAGTTTCCCTAGCTTACTGCTCTCCGGGGACCAGATAACTTCTGATTTTCCTCTTTCAGCAATCTAGTTTGATTCAGTGCAGTATATCCTCTTTTGCCAAACTTCTCTTGAAGTTATCACTTGAGTGCCGGGGTCGCGGGACTGACTCATCAGGTAATCGTGACCCTGGAACGTAAATTGCTATTGAAGGATCTCCGTGGATTTTAGTCAGTACAAGTCTGACAGTCCCTTCTGGTTCTGCTCAACCTTATAGTGCAATAGTGTTCTCATGTGAAAACTTTATGCACTATAAAAAGGGGTTCGATTCCCACATGGTACAAATATTTTTATCATCACCAGAAGTACTTGTAGTTTACTACTTGTAGCTGTTCTGGCGCTGGCTGTGCTTGTATGTGAGTTTAAATGTTTGTAAATGTATTCTCGATACAGGAGAAATTCCTAGTATGGGACAACGTTCTTTTTTGATATACAAAAGGAGTTAATATTTGTTCGTCCTCTATTTAAGTCAAATTGTACCATTTTATTGCTATTATTGCTTCAGAATCAAGTATTTTTTAATTGCAATGATCTCCAATGAAACTTCGATCACTAAACAAATCTATATATATAAAAGAACAGGGTTTTTTATTAAGACTCGACTACAGCCGAAACCGCTAAACGCAGTAACTTGAATTTTGGACAGCAGTTGCAGTCTACCGTGTAGGGAAGCAATAAGACGGGATTTTGCGAAAATCCTCCTCTAAGGGGGTGAAAAGGGGTGAAAACGTTTGTATGGAAAATCTTATTCCGTGGGTTTATAAATGTGAAACTTGCCACGAATAAGAACAATAATAAATAAAAAAGATTGGCGCTATTATTTTTTTTAAACTACCCTCCATTGGTGATCTAGGTGTTGTTAAAGTTTGTATGGGAAAATCATAACGCGTGAGTTGATTATTGTAAAAATCAGTATTTATATACTAGATCAAAAATAATTAAACACGTGTTTTTGGATTTTTCGAAAATCACCCCCCAAGTTAGTGAAAAGGGGTATTCAAGTTTAAAGGGGAGATTCTTTAACCGCTAAACGAGTAACCTGAATTTTGATCGGTAGTTGCAATTTATTATGTAGGTGAACATAAGAAGGGATGTTGCGAAAAAATCCTCCTCTAAGGGGTTGAAAAGGGGTGAAAACGTTTGTATGAAAAATCTTACTCCTTGGGTTTATGAACTTGAAACTTGGTACGAATATGAGTATAAGTAAATAAAAAAGATGAGCATTATTAGTTTTTTAAAACTACCCTCCATTGGTAATCTAGACGATGTTAAAGTTTGTATAGGAAAATCACCCCCTAAATTGGTGAAAAGGGATGATTAAGTTTTAAGGGAAGTATTTTACTGCTTGCTTCCAAAATCCAATTATCTCTCAATCGAATAAAGGATGCGTATTTATTTATATTTCAATAATCAACCCTAGCGGGATAAACATCGGAAAATTAGTTTGTCTACACTAATATTTCAAAAAAAGGAATGATTTGATTGTTTGTTTGTATTGAATAGGGTCCTAAACTACTAGACAATTTTTAGATTTTCCAAAAGTATTCTATACGAAGGGTGACCGGGCATTAAATTCACTTGAGTTCGAAGTTAGAGACACGCGCAGACGAAGTCGCGGGCGGAGTGCTAGTAATGAATAAACAATTAATCGACAAACCCACGCACTAACGATCTCTAACCCACAATTCTAAATTACAACAATACACACCTTTTAACGATAACACACAAACACACACACCCACTACACACATGCTCACACAACCCTACACACACACATGGGGCCCTACCGTTATTTATCACGGGCGACATGTTCGTGCCGCGACAATCTCCCATCGATTAGAGGATGATACTAATTAAAGCCAGCCTGACACCTGCTCACTAACAACAGGGCGCGACAAGTTGGTGTGTAATGCCGAACGGTATATGTTGAGTTTATTGGTGCATTAATTTGATTAAACAGTTGGACTAATTTGGAATATTATCTGTGACCTAGCTTAGTCAATTTCCAGTTTTATCAAATGCAGCTTAAGGCAGTTATTCCAGTAACGAGTCGAAAAAGTGACTTAACATTTGCTTTTTCTCGCTCAAGACACGTACCTATCCGCCGCAGGAGACGCCCACGGCAACGGACGTCGCAAGACGATCTCCGGCCACCGTAGGCGCGGGCATGCGGGCGGCGAGTAATGGGTGACTCGCCGTCCGATCGTGGACCATGCCCGGGTCGACGGCGCGTTGTGTTCCACGCGCGCCTCAAAGGGCTGTCAGCAATCTGACGGAGCCCCCTAAGAGGGCCAAAGCCTGCCGGGGTCGCGGGACTGTCTCACCTGGTAACCGTGACCCTGGTACGTAAAGGGCTATTGAAGGAACACCGTGGATTTTAGTCAGTAGGTACAGTTCTGACAGTCCCTCCCGCCCCACCCCGGGCGGGAAGACTTATTTGATGATTTTACCACGCAAAAAAAAAAGACACGTAGGTACCTATTCATACCGTGTAAACAAAAGAAACGCATAATAATTGGTTGCCAATCTGATCTGTTCACACTGCCCGTGGCGACTTGATCCATTTCTTCATCGTTGAGCGACAATAGCTTCAAAAATAAATAATACTCGCTTAGCGATATACTATCAACGATACCCGCTGAGTTTCTTTAAGACAAAGGTTGCCCTTTTAAAACGGTTCTACGATCCCGACGATCGTGTACACCTCTGCCTAACATTTTGGGGATTACAGGTGACTAATCCTTTAGGGATTACAGGCATAATGTTATGTTAGCATAAACCGTCATCATCCTATAATCTTCCCAGTTCTGGGACACAGGCCTCCTCTCTGGCAGTGGGCAGGCCATATAGCACGCAGAACTGATGGCCGTTGGGGCAGTAAGGTTCTCGAACGGAGACCACGCACCGGCAAGCGCAGCGTAGGACGTCCACCCACTAGGTGGGCAGACGATCTTATGAAGGCCACAGGATCACGCTGGATGCAGGCCGCTCACAACCGGTCCTATTGGAAGTCTAAAGGGGAGGCCTATGTTCAGCAGTGGACGTCTTACGGCTGATATGATGATGAGGCCTCCTCTCTGGGCTGCAGCCTGCTGTATTCACAAATAAACTCCTCTAGATTTCGCATAGAAGGTAGCCTGTGCACGCCACACGTCAGTGCCTTTACCGTTAATACCTTCTTATGATGTAAGAGGAGTAAATGATGCTTTGACGTCTAGATTGTTGTTTAGATGACAATCAACATTATTCGGAATCTAGAGGGTTGGTATGTTTAGCTATTTCTTAGAATATATAACTCACTTCACAATCTTCAACAAACTTCAGTAACGAGCGAGTTTGTACAATATTTCAGCAACATCTCACACTACCTAAGTCACATCTAAGTGCTTAAGTTATCTCGACAGCTAACAACTTACCTATTAGATGAGCCGGAAAATTGTGTTACTTAACTTTGCTAATGTTGTTTAAGTGATGTTTACTTGCTTAATTTAAATGAACATGTGTGGAACCCTTTTGTGAAAGTGTGAGTTAGGTAAGTGTGAAAGTCGATGTTAATTTTGGTAGTAGAAAATTGAGCTGAAGTTGTAAGGTCAGTGGCCAGTATTACTTGACCCACTTTCCCTTATTATCGGTCGTATAAGATGGGTCATGTCATAATGGGTACTGACTATACTTACTATCCTAACTAATAAATGTGAAAGTAACTTCTGACGCCTAAACCGCTGAACCGATCATCCTGAAATGTTGCATAAATACGCTGTCAGGTATACAGAGAAGGATATAGGATGCCTTTCATTCCAAAAAAAAAACTACTATTCACAAGAAAAAAATCAACAAAAAAATACTATGATAAAAAACCGGCCAAGTGCGAGTTGGACTCGCCCATGAAGGGTTCCGTAGTAGCAGGCAAAGATTAGGGATATAATTATATTGAGATTAGTAAGTAATATACACAAACAATAAAAATAACTTTGTTTTTCATAGTGTTTGTATGAATTGCAAAGTTATATTTGCGGTTTTTGAAAATGTACCATATCTCAAAAACTGCTAACTGTATGTCATCCAAACCAATTTTCGTTGGAAGTTTTTGTTGACGTCTACATTATATATTTTTTTAGTTTTATCATTCTCTTATTTTAGAAGTTACAGGGGGACACACACATTTAACCACTTTGGAAGTGTCTCTCGTGCAAACTGTTCAGTTTAAAAAAAAATGATATCAGTAACCTCAATATCATTTTAAAGACCTATCCATAGATACCCCACACGTATGGGTTTGGTGAAAAAAAAATGTTGAGTTTCAATTCTAAGTATGGGGGGCACCCCCAAAATTTGTTTTGTTTTTATTTGTGTGTGAAAATCCTAATGCGGTTCACATAATACATCTACCTACCAAGTTTCCACAGGATAGCCTTTATACTTTCGACAAAAAGTGGCAGTGACATACGGATGGACAGACAGACAGACATGACGAATCTATAAGGGTTCCGTTTTTGCCATTTAGCTACGGAACCCTAAAAAGGCGCTATGGTCACGGTGTCTTATAGAAACGGTCACGTGACCTGGGCAAATAACAGAACCCCAAAACATGCCGGAGGCCAGGAAACTCCAAAAGCTCTTATCTCTTCCATAGCCCGTTAAAATATGTTCGGAATCAGACCTAAATCTAAGATGGCGTCCAATAAATCCATGGAAAGAGTTAACAACTTCAGTCGTTTCTTCTCGGCTTGTTTTGGGCTGTAGGAGGTAATTTAGTAGAAAACTTCAAAGGGTTTTTATTGCAAGTTATGCTTCAAAGTTGTGTTTTGTTAGATTGATTTGAAACCATAACATTTGTCAGTGATTTTATGTTCGTATGTTCACTGATGTAGTTGTCTACTATTATTATAAATCTAATGCAGGAGCAGTGGTGGCCCAGTGGTATCGGCCTCGACTTACGAGTAGTAGGTCGTGGGTTCGAACCCCGTCAGGCGCATTACTTTGTGTTATTTATTTCAACACCACTGCTCTTACAACGGTGAAGGAAAACATCGTGAGGAAACCGGCATGTCCTAGAACCAAAAATTCGAAGACATGTGACATCTGCCAATCCGCACTGGGCCCGCGTGGTAGATTGCGGCCCACTCCCTCTCACAGAGAGGAGGCCTGTGTCCCAGCAGTGGGAACATTTATAGGCTGATGATGATTATAAATCTGATGTGTGAGTTCAGGTACAGAGAC
This sequence comes from Agrotis exclamationis, assembly GCA_950005045.1. Classification (NCBI taxonomy): domain Eukaryota; kingdom Metazoa; phylum Arthropoda; class Insecta; order Lepidoptera; family Noctuidae; genus Agrotis; species Agrotis exclamationis. Next base: position 18,051,012 of record OX465436.1, read on the forward strand.
AGATATAGGACCCTAGGCATAAATTATTTAGAACCAAAAAACTAAGCGGAACCTTAGTTTGTTGTACCTAAAACTTTTGTATTCATTTTCTTTAGCAATGTAGATTTTGACAAAGCCACTAAATTCGATTCATCATCAATCTTTTTATCTTTTAAAATATTTTCTAAAAGTGATTTTCATACTCATATTGTTATTTTAAAGACTGTTTTATTTTTCATCTTACGACAAGCATCACCCATAAACATAAATAAATTGTATACTTATGTGGAACAAGTATATTCATTTTTTAATCGAATATCTTACTTAACGTTCTCATTGCGCATTCACGCCTAAATAAAGTTATGTACTTTTCAGTATATTACCTGTCTGTAATTTCTCCCGCACGTAAAAAGACTCAACTGATCAAATTGAATCATTTATCAGCACGCTTGCTAACAAAATCCTAAAATCGCAGTAACTCCCACGTCTTTCGTAAAACGAGATTAAAATATAAAGATACTCGATGAATCGTACCAACACCTGTCGCATTACTTACGCAGCATCTAAAAGTAATGAAGCGTTCTTGAGAGGAGCAATTTGAAGAGCTGCTTTGCGAATAGCGGCTATAGTATTTTATATCGTGCTGGGCAATCACGGTTCAATTGCAGTTTTAGAGGCAGGCATCAACTATTTGTCGGGATCGCAGGACTTCATCAGAACTCTGGAACGTAAAGGGCCCTCGATTGATCACCGTAGATTTAAGGCAGTACAAGTCTGACAGTCCCTCCCGTCCCGCGCTGGGTGGGAGGACTCATTTGATGAATTTACCATGATAAAAAGCTATCAACAATATAAAACGCAGACATTTTTATTATCTTGTTCATATCAGTCAATTGCCATCCACTGAACGCAAGCCTCCAAAGAGCGCTAGCCATTCCGGCCCTAGGCAGTTCGCATCCAGTCGCGCTAGCAGCCACCTTCTTCAAATCATTAATCCATCTTGCTGCAGGGCGTCTTACACTGCGTTGGTCCATATGCGGTTTCCACTCTGGCACATGTCTGCTCCATCTACCGTCTGTTGATATGGAAACATGGCTAGTCCACTTCCACTACAGCATGCTGATTCTACGCGCAATGTCGGTGACTTTAGCTCTGGCTTTGGCGAACAACTTCACAGGCGTTCTATCCACCACGTGATGACTATAATTTATTTCTATAACAGGCGCCCATTGATTTTCATGGTTACTTAGCACTTGTCTAGGTTGGCCTCTGGATGGGTAAACATTCAACACACCATAGTCACCATAGTATCTTAAGGCCCAAATCTATAGAGGGAACTTAGTGCGAGCTCAAGCTTAGCCGAATTACTCTTCGTTGAAAAATAAACCTTATGTGTGGTTGAAGTGGAGTTGCATATTCTTCAAACGAATGTGCGAAGCCACGAGCAACAGCTAGCGGACAACCTGGAAAGTCGTGACACAAAACCCCAAAATGAAAAGATTTGGAAAAGTCTTACACTCAGCATTGTGTGACTTAAGGAAAAAGATACTTAAATTCATTTACTTGTCATGTGCTATTGAATTTGGTGTTCTAAACGAAATACCTCAAAGTAACAATTCCTGTACACCTGCTTGGAATTATTTAATAACCGGCGTTGAATCGCACATGAGACACGCAGAATTAGGAACGCGTGGAGCGAGACAATTGATTAATGTGTGCGGTAACTGATAAATGGTGTGATGTGTTTAGCTGTTGGCAAGATTTTAGGCTGAGATAGTGTTTGTAGATATGTGAGGCTAGAGAGACTATATATTATGACCACCGAAACACGGGCTTGAAGGCGGCGAGTAGGTAATGGAAAACTCGCCGTCTGACAATGGACCAAGCCCGGAGCGACGGCGCGTAGTGTTCCACGCGCGCCTCAAGCAACTATCAGTAAGTTGACAGAGCCACCTTAGGGCCAAACGCCTCCCAAGATCGCGGGATCGTCTTAAGAAGGACATCGTGACCTTAGAATGTAAAGGGCTATTGAAGGAACACCGTGGATTTTAGTCAGTACGAGTCTGACAGTCCCCTGGGTGAGAGAACTCATTTGTGATGATTTTATCACGATAAAAAGGATAGAGCTACGAAACTTGTAAAAAGACCCGTCTCACTCTGAGACGGGTCTGCCAAATACCAACTCGATGCACTTCACCTGATTGACATCCGCAAGTTCGGATGAGTCGTCGCATAGCTAAAATTGTTATGTAAATTGATTCCGCTTAGCCCTTTCCATCATCGGTCTACAAGACGAACAACAAAAGAAATTTAGTGCAATGGTTCGGAAGTGGATTGTTGTCCAAACAGACGTAAGTGACTTTGTTTCATAAATCTAAAGATAAAGAAGACAACAAACAACATAAGGCTTAAACCACACAAGCGGCAGCGCTCCACAAAGCCGTGAACCCACCTGCTAAACCCAATAATTGTAATTACATGTACAAAGCTCCCGCCTTGCATCTGATGAAGTTCCTTCATTACCTACAGTGTGTTACAGAAGATTTATTACTTGTTACACATACAGCTATAATTATGTCTGTACACATGTGTGTGTACAGGGGTTTAAAGCTGGGGGTATAAGAACGTCGTTTTGGGTGCCTATTGATTGTGTGTACTCTGCCTTATCTTTCGAGGGTGATTTGCGTGTTATTCTGTGACGATTATGATCAAGATATAATGTATTAATTAGATTCGAGTTGGATTCAGAAATAAACAGAACCTCACAGCCAGGCGCATTGCTTTGTGTAATTTATTTCATCACCACTTCTCTCAACGGTGAACTAAAACTCTTTTAAGGAAACCGGCATATCCTAGAACCAAAAATATGAAGATATGTGCCATTTTTATACCAACCCGTACCAATGATATTATAAGTATAAAAGGTGTAGATACGTTATAAGCGCTCCGAAAACGACGCGCACAAATGTGGCTAATTGGCAAACCTTTACCTCAGTGCAACGTTGCCGGCAACAACAGACACACGTCACGAAGTACAAAGTAAAAATGACCCAAAACCACCATGAGATATTGTACAAATTATACAAGCAAAACTTCTAAAAGTCAAGGAATCACATATCATTCGTAAATATACTATTTATCTTAATATTTTCACAAATCAAACATTACGTGTCTGAAATATGGTGTCGAAAAAGAAAGAGTGCAACAGAGATAGATGACATTACCGATCATAGAGTAAAATTATATTTGTCTCTTTTTCACTTGCGATACTTGAGTCATGCCATCCTATTTTAGCAACCTTATCGTGATGTAGTGTGCTATTGCAATATTAGTTATTCATATGTGTGCGTTAGTGTGCCGTTTTTGAAGATAGAATGTCGTGTAGGTAACGTTTCTATTCATTTATAATATCATTGACCCGTATTGGACTGTCGTGGTGGATTACAGCTCACTACCTCTCACAGAAAAAGGCTTTTGTCCCAGCATTGGGAACATTGTAGACTGATTTATGTTAGCTTTTCAATAAACTCAGAAAGAAGCCTCGAATCAAAAGGACTGTTATAATCTAAAATTGATCGTTAGGACCTTCTAATCATAGTGTTTATATTCGCTCGTATGGACTTAGCTTTACAGGCGTAGGCGGTACTAATTAATAGCCTTGTTGAGAGTCCCGGCTGATGGCTCGTCTTGATAATTATAGTACGTACATAATGGTATGTGCGTTTGTGCGTAGTGTGAAGTATAAACATAGTGGGGGTATGTGGGGTGGAATATGGATTACCTAGGGTACTAAATTGGATGGGGTGATTCGGTGAGTGATAACTTATAGGGTTCTATAGATCTAGACAACCTCAGGCGAGAACCCACGTAGTCCTCACGTGAATTGAATTGAAAAAATTGTGTTGGCTTTAAAATAAATAGTGACCTTTGAATTTGTTTCGGTTTTTTTTTTTCTCAGAGTAGTTGTCCAAGCAAATGTCTATGCGGGAAGAAGGTCACTACTAATAATAATATAATAATAATAAATGGTTTATTGTTTCTTTGTACATAGTCGTGCAACACAAAATTGAGGCATCCCCGTTAAGTTATACAATACTTGTGGTGGGGTTGCCTCGCCCATCCCTTAGCTTCTAAGATAACAATATTGTGACAGAAAATTAAACATAAGTAAGATAAAAAAATAAATTATTAAATAAGAAATCAGATCTAAAATGTTTGGACAATTGAAACCAAATTAGAAACAAACTGGAGCATGTATGAGTGAATGTGTGAATGAGTATGTTTGTGTGTTTATGTGTGTGTGTGTGTGTGTGTTTGAATGCAGACGGTGATTGTGAGACTTTCGCTAACAAATGCGGGCTAGGATAAGTTCTGTTTCATCATATGTTAAGTTTCTTAACCATTCAGTTATTGCTATTTTACATTCATATAATAACTTGGGATAAATATTTAATTTGTGGTTCAGTCTATTATATATATAAGTAACCTGTGTAGTAAATTGACGTCTGGCAAAGATAGTTCTGACCATCGGTGGGTAGGCCACGATGTCTTTACGTCTTCTGTCCGATGTTGTGGCATCATATGACAGTGATTTATGGAAGGTTAAGATTAAATTCAATATATATAATTTTCTGACCAAAAGCAGCTTACTGGTCTTATAATAATCTATGCGCAGGCACACATCTGCGCATCCGCCATCGAGAACAAGCCGGCGGCGGCGGGCGCTCCGTTACCGACAGTGCGTCACGAATCCTGCGTTTGTCCTGACTCCAACAATAGTGATGTACGGAACACTGACTTCATCTAGTTGGCAAAAAACGTATTACAGTGTTTTAATACCTACTTGCATAAATAAATAAATATTATTTCATAGGCTTCGCGGGAATTTCATAAGAAGTCGAGGCCCTGGAACAGGATGGTTTTTAGTTAGTCAAGTCGGAGAGTCACTTCCACTTCATTCAAAGCGGGTGGACTCATTTATTTTTCACCCCTCAAAAAGATCTAGTTAGACAGCCCCGCATTTTTTTTTTATTAAAACTGCTTTAATGTGACTTGAAATTAAAACAATATAGTTCGTCTATATCTACAGGCGTTTGTGTATGTGAGTTTACATTTATTTGTAAACGCAACCACGACACACGAGAAATCCCTAGTGTGTGGCAACATTTTTAAAAGAATATCTTTTATTTTCGTTCAAGGCGAAAAGTGTAGGTATTTGAAGATCGGAGCCTGTAGCCTTACAAAAACTATATAGACATGCCATCTTTGCCTTCTATAATATACATAGGCAGAAATTATAGGACGTCTTCTATAGTTTCTACCTATGTCTAACATAAAAGGACGTGATATGTATACCACACATACATAATTTTCAGCTAAATTTAATATTACGTATGAAAAATGTTTTATATAATATTGAAGCCATTTTCAATTATGGAAATTGGCTACCAAATATTGTTTGTGACATCTACAAAACATATTCCCACGTTGTTGGTACTAACTTTCACACACCTACAACCTATTCTCAGAAAGCCCCTTGTGACAAATACAATTTATTACTCACCCTTGGTAGATGTCAAGTTTTTATGAAAAGAGAAGTTACAAGTTAAATTTGAGTGACAGTTTTCTTTCATGATAACTTGGCTACGCCTACTGAGGAAAACATACGCGTGTATGACTTACATTCGCTATTTCTTTTATCGCTTGCGACACGCTCCGCTCCGCTTTCTTTACTACTGTGTTACAACGAAGTTCGAAGTCAGAAGACGCACTCTTTTCTGTATTGTTTCGGGATTTTTTTTCCTGTCATCGTTATTAGGTGCGTACACAGAGCAAGCAGCCTCGCGAGGCATTTGCCGCGCGAAGCAGCTCGGTTAGTGTGGACGTGTCTCGGCCGAGGCAAGCGCGCGCTGCCGCGTGCGAGCGACCGGGCGCCCGAGCCATCCAGTCTCGGCTTTTTGTTTCGCTCGTGTATATTTAGATTCAAAGCGTGATTGAGGTAGTAATCATTACCTGTGTAGCCTTTTCTCAACTATGTTGGAGTCGACTTCCAGTCAAATCGGATTCAGCTGAACATTACTACATATTTAAATGCGTGCATGGAGCGACTGCCTATCTGTGATTTAGGTAGTAATATTTCGTCGACAGGGATAAAAATTAATTGATTTTTAAGATTAATATGGATAAGGATTTTTGAGGGGAGCCAGGAAGGTGCCAATATCAGCAGAGGACTGTGTATGTGATTGAGCAAGAATAGCTTCACTTTTCTGTAGTCATGACAAAGTAAACAACTGATAAGGACACAATATGATTTATAAAGGTTTGTGTTTTTTTATTATCCAATGGTTTATCTCGCGCTATTAAAAGTGATATTTCTGAACTTCTCTGTACAATATTTTGTGACAATGACAAAGTTAGGTCACGACATATACAGGTACCGAAATAACGGATGTTGTGCCCGAATCAAACCATATATTTTCATACAGGGAGGGAAAATTTACACCCTAACATTAATAATTTTACCCAAACGAATCACCCTCCAGTTTGATTTTACGCGAGTTGTGTTAATAAAAGGTAAAAGGGATACGCTCTAGTGATGTCCGAATCTCGTATCTGAAAAAGTATCCGCAGAAATCCGCTTGAGTTTGATTAACGATTTCATTTGCATATTAACTGAATGTTTCTTTAAGCGTTTAATTTGGGAATACGTTGCGATATCTTTATTTTCAATTTCACATCGGTAACTTTAAATTGGAATGGAATATTTTGAGATGAAAGAAAAATAGACTCAGTATTGGAAGTCGAATTTTGACATTTAATTCAGTTATTTTAAGTGAATTTTGAATAAATCATAATGCAAATAAATCAAAGACTTGACCTACTCAACAATACTAAAAATAACAGCGTACTATAAACTTCACAGAAGACCTCTTGTCATACAGAAAAGGCTTGTACATTAATCACTACACTTCCTCATACCCAATTGCTGATTTGAACCTCCTTCTACTCTTAGCCACCCAATGTTGAGTGGTCTCTTCCAAATCTTTCCATTTAAACCTTAGTTAGTACTTTGTATTTACAAATTCTTATCATATTTTGCTCACTCATGACAAAAATATCTGCATTTAAAAATATCCGAAAAAATCCTAACACAAAAAATCCGAAACCCATGTCACATCACTAGCCCCGTAAGAGGTAATTTTTCCTGGGAGTAGCAAGCTCCTTTAACGTCAACCTTGATACATGTTGCTTATGTTATTATTAAGTATTATTCAAATACACTGTGATATATGTGTTTTGCTCCAATGTACGTGACTCCTGTAAGTAGGTGATTGCTGTACCCACTTTGATTCTTTTTCTTATTTCGACCACTTTATTCTAATAAAGATTCATGGTGTGCCAGTTTAGTGGTTTCGTGAATAAAGTTGGGTTGGGTTTAAGTGTTTTTGATTGGTGTAAGTAGTTATTATATGAATAACAACTTTTCTTTCGTTTCTGTGGGAACGGTTTCGAAAATGTGACTAAGTGTGTAAACGGAATTGAAACCGAATTGGTGAAATAGCACGATTTTCTTTCTAAGGTCAGTATTTGTTGAGTGTTCAAGTTTAAACATCGCTTGTGTTGTCTAGGTACGTCTTTTTTTATCGTGGTAAAATCATCAAATGAGTCCTCCCACCCCGGGCAGGGCGGGAGGGACTGTCAGACTTGTACTGACTAAAATCCACGGTATCCTTCAATAGCCCTTTATGTTCCGGAGTCACGGTAATGAGATAAGTCCCGCGACCCCGGCAGGCGTCTAGGTCCGTCTTGGATTAGATTTGTCAACAAAGTTAAGAAACTTTTAGTGAGGTCTCTCTGTGGATTACTTTGCTATGTTAAGGTGAGATATCATGTTCAATATTTCGATCAAATGTCATTTGAGTGATAAGAAATAAAAGAAATATGCATCGAGCATCTTCTATACCTAGTTTCTGCCTTTTCTAGAAGAAAAAATCACAAGAGATTAGAAGTCAACCCTTGGTTTCAAGAACATGATTTGTTTTTAAAAAACGTTGTCCCGCTCTCCTATGTCGTGGGTGATTTTACATACATCTAAACTCATATACTCAAACAGCCATACCCGGAAAAACTTCTTGTAAATCATATTTTTATAAATATTAAACGCATTAACGCATGCGTAGCGAATTTTCAAAGTTTTTCTTCGGAAACCGTCACCTTGAGACGTTAGATATGGAAGGAAGAATTCACCGCGGCAGGTGAGGACCTCGGTGGCTCGGTTGGAAATGAGCGTCAGATGTACTGAATCCGAAGGTCGCAGGTTCGAATCCTGTCCGTGGTTCGAATTTTTCTTTCCGAAGAAAATTCTTGTAAATCAAACAAACATAATTATTATGTTCCGTCTGAAAATCGAACCCATGACACTCAACGCAGCAGTCGATTGCTCAGCCACTCTGGTAAACCGAATCGTTGAAAATTAAAAAAAAACACTGTACTAATTTATTTTTGTTCAAAAAGTTTATAAAGCACAATTCTCAAACTGACCTGGTTTTCATTAAACTGTCATGTCAAAAAAACCCCACAAATGAAATGATACCTTCACCCAACATAAATGCTTCACTAAATAAATAAATAAAGGTAAACGGCCAACATACATACGCTATATTTAGCTTAACCCTTGTATCCATCCAGTTTAAATGAACCGTCACAATACCCATACGATTTAATATAACCCTTCACGAGCCCATAATTTTTCCATAAGACAGGGGAATGATAAAATATTTTAAAACCGGATCTTATTACACTGTTTCCCCTGGAACGTCAGCACAGAAATCGACAGGAGATTAATGTGGGCCCAGGGGATGATCGTAATTGATTTTTTTGCCAACCCTCATATCCGAGCGGTATTAACCTTTTAGTTGATACGGTACCCATGTTTTGATGTTCAAAATAAATTTTCGTTTCAAATATTTTATTTTTTACCTCATATTTGATATTGAGATTTTATTTTTTACTGGTTTTAGGAGAGTTATTGCTGTTTGGAATGTATGTGGACTTTTTAGTTGATTGTTTACTGTTTGTACATTTTTTAACTAAAATGATTAGGGTTTCATGAAACATTTAAACATTTACTGACTCTTGCAGATATTTGCTGTAAACTTTTGTAGCGATTCACGTACGGCATAAGATTTGTGGTTAATCAATCAATTTATTCATAGATTTATAATGAATCAGACCATTCTGAGATGATAATGTCATAGAGCAGTATGCCAGACATTACATATAGAGCGCCGACCGTAAATTACTGGTTCAAAACCGGGGCGGATTACTAGTCATTATATAAAATTCACAACAGCTCATTACGGGACAGTGCGAGGGTTAGCACACAAAAAAGTGTTGAAGCTTAGTAACCACGTACACACATGTCCAAAAAATAATATTTTAATTCCGAGATAATTAAAAATTGTTGGTCATACATGGAACACTCGTTCTTAATTAAATTTCTGGGTCCACATCGGGGAGCGTTTACATCGGTGTAGTTAGTATAATAAAAACGGGCTAGTAGAGTAACGACTATTTTTTACTCGATAGTCGGATTAGAAGTAATGTAAACTGGAAAACCATTTTGTTTGATACAAGCAGCATGGATGTTCTATAAAAGCGTTGTAGAATCATAACTGATTAAAAAATGGAGGTTTTTTCACGAGAGCACGACATACTAGAATAAAAATATGAGTGGAACCATAACGCAAAGTATGCTCAACCTGTTATATCCTACTCGCTGAGCCCCAAAAATCGGAAACCACTGCGTGACCACAGATAAGGCCGTAGGCAAATTGGGAAAATTTTTGGGCCAGTAAAATATACTGTCGTGCCAACAACACGTTTAAATTCAAGAAAAAAAACATAGAGAATGTTCCTGCCTCACATGCTTTTAAAGAAATCTCTTACCATTTTCGTTGACCGCGATTGGAAGGTGTTTCAAAACGACACGTTAAATCCCTCGACCGCAGCAGCGCAGCGCACGGATTTGCGACGCATTAAAAATGCGTGAGCGGTCTCACATCACTTTGCAAATGCGTCGTGTAAACGCAGCTCCACTTAACCAAATGTAAACGCAGCATGAGGGTGAAAGTGTGACGTACACTATAACGATAATATATCTCTGGAGGGTAAGCTGAGTTTGAGGAAAGAGGAAAAGCGGGCTGAGTTAACTATACTAACATTATCAATTGTAAACCAATACCTCAAAGAACTTTCGGCAATATGACGGGGGGAGAGCCTTAGAGGGGCAAGCCTGCCGCGGTCGCCAGACTATCGGGTAACCGTGGCCTCGGAACGTAAAATGCTATTGAAAGACACCGTGGATTTTAGTCAGTACAAATCTGACAGTCCCTCCCGTCCTGCCCTGGGTGGCAGGACTCAATTGATGTTTTCACCACGTAAAAAAAATAACAATAATGTAAATGCATTATGTATTGCGCCTCCAGTATTTGTCTTTTATAAGATTCATGGAAATCGATCTTAGAACCTACCGCGTTCGATTTCCATATTAATTCCTATTTAAGGCTATTTTTTTAAATTGTTTTTTTATCCGTCCATGCTTGTCCTACCATATCTACTTGGAAAAATACAAACCTTGATTAATCCAACGTGACCAGTTTAATACAGTAAGTAATCTGACCTTTCAGAAACCAAAAGTCTTACTAATCCATTGAACGATTAGAAACAATCCGATAGACTTTAAAACCCACTTTAATTTATTTTTGTTGCTTCAAAAATCAATAGAGAGAAACCCTATCAAAAAGAAATCCTAACCTAATAACCTAAAAACTATCGAGCAAACAAAACGATTTCACTAAACCCATCACCCAGAATTATATAGAACCACCTTGAACTTATGCTAGCCTAGTACTTTTTAGTCATCGTCTTTAACATCAGCCTATAAAGTTCCCACAGCTGGGATACAGGACTCTTTGTGAGAGGGAGTGGGCCCAATGCGGGTTGGTAGATGTCACATGTCTTCGAATTTTTGGTTTTAGGACATGCCAGTTACCTCACGATGTTTTCCTTTACAGTTTTGAGAGCAGTTTTAGCAAGCTAAGTGCCTGACTGGGTTCGAACCCATGAGCTACAGCTTCTAAGTCGGGGCCGATACCACTGGGCCAACACTGCTCACTTTGCTCTTTGCTTTTTATTCCTCTGTGTACTTCTATTAATCTTCATTCCTTTCATCAATGAATAATATGAAGTACTTGTAATTTGGGACGAAACACAATTTCAATAGTGATATGGGCCGTATCATTTTTTTTTTTCGAATTTAGGCCGAAACTTTGGTCTTAACCGAGAATATGTCCATAACCACAACGTGTGAACATACTGACTATTATCCCCAACGTTTCGCATGAATGGAATTAAATTAAATTTCAACAAGATACATCTCAGTTTGGCTCATTCCCCTGCCAAGCACCGGAGGTGAGCCCACGATTTATATTGCTAGTCTCCCCTGTATTTGAACCTTTTAAATTTATGTTGTGTTGTTAAAACAGCTAATGTCAGGGGACAGGGAGGTGACGCCAATTCTTTTTTATTGTTTTCATAAAGGTTTAATTTGTGACCTGGGATTTGGGAGTGGTTGTTTTGTGTGAGGCAGTTGAGAGATGATCCGGCTTAGAGGTTTTTTGAAAAATAAAATAAAGGACAACTTATTTTTTGCTTTTTTCTTACTTTTCGTCAAAGGTCCTCTTCTAATCTAACTGAATACAACTATTATCCCCAACATCCATTACATACTTCATCCTTGGATTGAAACTTTCAAACGTTAAAATGAAAAACATTTTTCAACCATTCATTAACCACCCACCACCACCACAAAGGCCCTTTAAGTTCAGTTAGTTGATCAATAGTTACTTACTAATTAAGAAACGTATAATATTTAAAAAAATACATGTGGCACTCAGAGACTGCCGCGGTGAAGCTATTGCATAACATTTCTTTTTAAACAATAAAATCGCATACCGAGAATATAATTTATTGGTACACTACTGTAATAAAGAACTTCTTTGTTATAGGAGAATTTTATAAGTAGGTTTCATTGTGAAAACTCCTTTTGTAGCTGGCCGTTTAGAATCAGTAAGAAAAAGTAAATTGTTTTTATGACGGATATTTTTATGATTGCCGAAGTCTCCCGAACTGAAACGATGTAAGACGATGCGTGGTGTCAGGTATTTTCGTGAGTTTTTTGGAAATTTTTTGAATCGGTCGCCACGCCGCGCCGCGCTCAGAGCCCGCGATAAAAGCTATGCAATAGCCTAGAAATAGTTAGTCTATCTACTGACCAAACTAGCTGGTCTATTAAGCTCGCAAATCCGTACCCGTTATATCGGTGTGACGTCACAATTTGCATCACAATAGTGCCTTCTGACCGTATAGATTATAATATTATCTGAGTAAGACAGAGCTGAATCGACCGATAACTGAGCTGTCAATATTCAATTAAACGAAGCATTACCTACATTGAATGACTTGAATACTGACTCTTCAGTACTAACGTACTATACTCAGGGCGCGTTTTTATTGTACAAGTAACAGCAAATTGTATGCAACTTGAAAAAACATTTTGTAAATGTCAACCAATTGGAAACTAGGTGAGTAAAACCTGCATGCAATTTACACACTCTCGAAAACACGTTTCCAATTCAAGCCACTTGTGTATGTAATGTTGTAATCAAATGTAACGTTATACTTGTATACAAGACTTGTCTAATAGAAACGCGCGTTATAGACATTGATAGAAAGCGTTTTTTGGTAAAAATTTTAAAAATTATTTAAAAAAAAATATATACAGGGTGGAATTTTGTAATGCCACCTGGAGGGAAAGTACTCTTAATACTGCAGATAGAAAATTTTACTCAAAGGAAACATTCCTTTATTTTTGAATAGAAAGTAAACTGCATTCAAAGATTTTCGAAAATTCTCTTCTCCCACACCCAGGAATCGAACTATGACAATGAACGACAAGTATAAATGAACTATGACAATCTAATTTTAGAAATTTTAATCTAACATTCCATATTTAAATTACCTCATACACGTAGCTACGAGTATGTCGCAAAGGAGTCTGCATTACAAAAGATGGATGTTAGTTAAAGAGCTTTAACTTGACTCATTGAATTTGTAACTTCAGATTTCCTGTTTTTCCTTTCATTTAATTTATCATGTTTGCTAGAGAGATTTCATCCTTATAATTGGCTAACGATCGATGCAATAAAAGTACAGGGTATAATTTTTTCAGATTTTAGCCGGTTCGATTCCCGGGTGTGGGAGAAGAGAATTTTCGAAAATCTTTGAATGCAGTTTGCTTTCTATTCAAAAATAAAGGAATGTTTCCTTTGAGTAAAATTTTCTATCTGTAGTAGTAAGAGTACTTTCCCTCCAGGTGGCATTACAACATTCCACCCTGTATATTTTTTAAATATTTATTTTTTTTTTAAAGAAAATCGCTTAAATGCGTCCACTGCCGAACAAAAGACTTCAACCACCACGCCGAACAAAATCCGCAACTCGCCCGCGACTCTCACGATGTCGTCAGTTCACCAACTGGAAGGCCTGCCTACGCTGTATCTATTTAAACATATACATGTCGCAGAATCGAGCGGATTCCATCGTCGGTTGCTGCCTAGGGTACCATTTTATCAATCAATGTGCACAACTGGCACAGGCGTCTCGTCTCTCTACCACTAGAACGAGCGCACTACTGACAGACACAGACTGACGGCAGTTAACGGCAATAGGTAAGCCTAAGCTTACAATAATGGCTATGTTTAATGGGATTTATACAGAACTGGCAAAGGGAATATGTGACTATCCAACTCAGCCTATCCTATTTTGGTTTTATATTGTCTATTTTCAATCAATCAGTAATTCACGCATGACAAAGTCAATTTCCAATAAAAAAGACTGTTCAAAAAATCTATTCGAACAATTTTAAACTTTTCTATGAAAACAGCGCAAAGCTTGAAATTAATTTCACGCTCAAAAATTCGGAAACTATTTCAGCGGATTATTCTAGAGCTTCAATAAAAACTCGTAAAGAATCGACTGGGTCTATTGATAAACAACAGTTTAGTACTTTGTATGGTTTTCAATTAAAAATGTCAAAGCATTTCGAATTTTTATTAAAGCGTAATTGCTGTAATAGCCACATGCACTGCTCTTGATTAAGTCCCATTTTTTTTTGGGTCATTATAATTATAATCAAATGAGTCCTCCCGCTCTGTCTGTAGCGGAAAGGACTCTCAGACCCTTTCTTACTGACAAAAAAACCACCCTGTTTTATCGGCTGCCCTTTGCATTTCAGGTCTTTGTGCTTATACAGTACCGCCATAATTGGGGAGCAAAGCCTAAAAAAAAAAAAAAAAAAACTGCTTACCCTTTTTGTCAAAAATCATCAAATGAGTCTACCCGCCCAGAGTGAGGCGGGAATGACTGTCAAACTCATACTTACTAAAATCGATAGTGTTCCTTGAATAGCCTTTTACGTTCCAGGATTACGGTACCTGTTTAGACAGTTCCGCGTTAGATTGCTGACAGCTCTTTGAGGCGCGCGTGTAACACAAAGCGCTGTCAACCCGGGTCCTGGTCCATGATCAGACGGCGAGTCATCCATCACTCGCCGTCCGCACTCCTACTTCTTACCCCTTCAGTAGAAAACAAGCAAGAAACATCTTAAATTGTCAACGAGTGTTTCTGAATAAATAGTTGCGAAAGTTAAATTCGATTTGGACTTGTACTCTCAAACAGTTTGGAACATATGGGGCATGGATATAAAACTGGAACTTTTGTATCTTCAGACGGCGAATAGCTGCTTAGGGAACTGTTAGAAGACTGATTAGTTTTGATAGAAAGCGAGTTTATCGAGCGTGAAACGATTTAGATTATTGGGTAGGTAGACATGTTAGCTTGTTTGTTACTTTATGACTCCCTGAAGTATTGGCAGATAATTTTATTGATGTGCATTGTACACAAGACAATCTAAAGTTTTTACTTATAGTGAAATAGAGAATACGATTGTATTTTTATTTTTTCGAGCTTAATTTTCAGTACCGGAGGACAATGTAATTTGCAGCTATGGTGTGGAATTTTCTTGCTTAGGTATCATCAGGCGATATGGTGGTGAAACGCGAACATAACAAAAAAAATATACTGGATCATGTTAAAATTTTGAAGCCTCAACCCGTTTCAAATGTTTGTTACCTCATGTTTCGATGGCAGTGTGATAATTACCTGTAACAATAAATAATTTTATGTTAATCATACATTTTTAAACAAAAATGAATCTCCGTAATGTAACTTCCAAACAACTGCACCAAATTGCAGAATTCCATTTTAGTTGTATTGGTAACTATCAGGAAAAAGTTTTCACAAAAGAAAATCTTCGGAAAATCCGTTAGGATGGTCGGTAATTCCAACCCAAGCCGGAGTAGGTAGGTAACTAGTGGTCCACCACTAGTTATAACGATTAATAATAACAAAGTGAGAAAAAAAATGGTCATTAAATTAACCATTTTATTATTTCACATTCATACTTCTGGTGTTAGCAGGAGGGTTGACGCAACTCCTCTTTTTCTGCCAATCCCTGTCAGCCGTCACGCTATCAATGTCTATCGAAACATTTTTGCTTATCACTCAAACTGATTAGAACACCCCTCAATTCCCATACCATGGCCCACCATTGGCCACGCTATTTACACCGCATACCATTAAGGGCCATTCGCTTGATCCCGAATTCCTGGGAGACCACTCCCAGTATCTAATAACCAGTATTAGCTAATCGATCACTCAGCAACGGTTGCGGCTGCAATTAGGGGTAATAAAACCAGCCGAATTTACCCTCGGTGATATGAAAATGACCTTGGTACAGTCGTCGATAAAAGTATATCGCGGGGACTTTTTAGAACCCCCTTTTGTTCTGCATTTAAACTGTCAGTTGTCAAAAATGACAGTTTCCAGTGTGGATATTATAATGTCTCCAATTTCAGTAGCTTCGCTACACATATTATATTTTGATTAATGATGAAAAATGATGGAACTTTTATTGCATTATAAATTCAAAAAATGTTCCATCTTTTTTCGTCAAGTCAAAAAGAATGAAAGGGAAATTTTGGCATTATGTAAATATAAACAAGTTAAGCTTTGTAATCTTAATTAAAGGTGTTAAAAAGGTCAACCTCTAACGCCTGTAACTAATTAAAAGAGGTCAGATTAGACTTAAACTTCATGGAAGTAAGTAAGTAACACGATAAAACCGCCCATATTTAATATCACGCTATTTAAACTAGGTGCAGTATAAATTATTTTAAAGTGCTCTCCGATATCTGCTAATGAAACACACTTTCGACCTACATAACATATAGCAAAGTCTCACTAAAATAATCCACCAAAATTAATACGATGACGCCGTCGAGTGTACACGACCGCGCACGGACACGGCGGAAATTATAGTTAATGGATTCGAACCCCGGCAATATCGGTGCATAATTGCATCAAGCGTGACGCCACCGCATCAAATTTTAATATCGTTTCCATGTAAAATCAGAAATTTGCGATCATATGACGCCGGGGTTATATTTATTCGTCCAATTATGACATGCGGTCTCGGACGGGATGTTGGGGATGACACACATATTTTTCGACATGAATGTACTTAATTTTTTAATGGTTTTATTATGTTTTTTGGGAGTAATATATTTTTAGGTATTGGATGATATATTATGGTTTGTTTTTAAATAGCTGCAATGCGGCTTTATTCGCATTTATATTTTCGGGGTACCTTTTTTTTCCTGGCAAAAAAGTATCCACTTTATGTATGATATAAAACAGTAGTCTATCAAAAAATATTTTCTCTTTTTCATCATTACTACAATTTCATAAGATCAGAATTTAATTTGATGAATTTCAAACTACATTATTTAACAAAGTATTTCTATTTATTTATTTATTTTATTTTTATATTTAAATCAAGCTCAGAGCTCATAAATGGTTAGTAACAATTTTCTTAAACAGCTAGTGTTAATAAAACTTATTTTGATTAACAAAACATTAAATAAAACGTGAGGATCTACTAACATGCAACTTCATCCATGTCTTTAAAAGGGGCAGATCCCATCGCTCGGACAAAACCCTCAGAATGCCATTAGTGCTGCCACGCAGGCGACCAAGAAGTGAAAAGCTCTGCTTTCTAATTATGGCGAAAAAATCATCAGTTCGTGCTTCAGCAAACATAGCTGAAGCACTACAAAACCTCGACAGCTCCAACAGCATCCTGAAGGCATTGTTGTACTGTATGCGCAGTGCGCTGTACGCCCGCTGCGTATAGTTGGCCCACAGGCTGCACGTGTAAAACGATTGGCAGTAGGCCTTGAACTATGAAATAATAAAAATACTATATAACGTAAACTCATTTTCTCGATAAAGTTATATTTTTAAATAAAATATGTCAGCTGTTGCTAGTGATCACAATTTTATGTGTGTATATTTCATTGACTTTGAATAATTTAATTTGGGAAATAATTATTATCGAGCCAAAAATTACTAACTCAGCAACAATTTTAGTTTTGAGGGCAACCCAAGCTTTGGTTTGGTTTGCAGGGCTTAAAAGAGAGGTTCCTTTAAACCCTAAAAACAGAAATAGGAGCCCTGCAGCGGGGCTCCGTGGGCTACGCCTTGCCTTGGCTATTATTGTACATTTTTTATTAATCAATTTATTTGATTCGTAGCTGACTTGGTAATTTTGTGGCCAATGTAGTTTTTTAGTGGACAATAATGCTATTTATTAGAAGCAGCTCTTTAAAGCACCAATTTAATTTGGTATACCTTGTTATTTCTACACAATTCATAGATAGATCATTTCTGAACTGTACATAGATTTAAGAAAAAATGTATTTAACCTATACCTTACGATTTTTGAATAAAATTTATTATTTATTATTATTATAGTACTTTTTGCGTGTAAGAGTAACCAACAGCCTTATATCCTCACAGACTTTCAAGTCTATTTATTAAATTATTAGCGGAATAACATAAAATATTCGTAATTGTTACTTGTATTAACATACGCATAAACAATTAAACATGCTTGCGATTACTAGAAAAAAAGGTTTATTTTGTAAACAATCTGATACTCTAGGATCACCTAAGAAATAATGAATGGATGAATCCAATAAAAGAAACATAAAATTGCGGACGATTGGAAATCAAATGAATGGATATAGTTAAGTAATTGATTGTGTTTTGTTTAGTGGCGATAGAAATGGTTTATTGTATCTCAGTATAATAGTATTTATGGGTTCTTTATCAGCGGCTTGTAAACAGGAATTTTATAGGATATTTTTTGTGAAGGATTAATCCTTTATTCATTTGTTTTTCACTTATTCGTTACATTTTTTAAATATTTAGGCAAACTGTTAGCAACCGACTGACTGAGCCGCAAACTAGTGGCAAACTGAGTTTTGAGTTAGCTGCAAACTCAGATCAATTTTCGTGCGTCGCAAGCAAACTGTTATGAGTTAGCCGCTTATTTAGGCGACCGCATGAACAGTTTGCGGCAAACGGTGACTACGCCCGGCGAACAACCATATCGCCGCCGCCGACTGAAACCAGTTTTGCTATACTGCAAACTGCGTAAAGTGAGCGCAAAACTAGCAAACATTTCAAATATATGGAAGGGCGTACTAAACCGATACGCCGCAAACTCAGTCAGCTGCTAACAGTTTGCCTACTGGGGACACAGCCTTATACGAAAACAAAAATAAAACATTTAAAAATATACTGGTATCGAGAACAGAGTACAAGATACCGGCGGGCGGTCAGGGCTTCAGAGATAGGAACCTCCGTACAAAGCGTGCCGTGTTCAGAAGAACTGCTTTCTGAATCAGGCCCCTAATCCAGCTGCCTAACGAGAGCCTTCCTTAGATGTTGATAGAGGCTCTTGGCAATCAAGTCATAGGCCAACACGACTATCGGCGCAATGATCGCTGAAGCCACATCCCACATATCGATAACCTCGCGAGCCTTTCACTTCTTCTTTGAGGGATTATTTTATTATTCACTTGACGAGTTGACACATTCGATTCCGTAATAATTTCGGACAATAACTTCGACCCGAAACGGTCACTACACATTCGGTATTCATACGATTCATTCACATCGGAAAAGTTCGGTCGGCATAAACCATTGCTGAATATTATATGCTCTATGCGAAGTTGAGGGACTATCAAATCGACCGCAGCACGATGCGACATCATCATCATCATTATTCCCACGTTTTTATACACTCACTATTCTTGTTTGTTTGTCGTTCCGGTTGGACTTTTGCAACTCAATTTTGAGGCACTTCCCGATAAGCTAGCACGCTGAAATTTTGCACACGGCGGCCTCCCCAAGATGGCGGACTGGCTGTTTGAAATCTACCCCCATGATATGGGTATCAAATTAAAGCGTTTGCTGTCCGGAATACGAAAACAATAGTCATGTGACTTAAATCCAAAATGGCGGACGTCCAAGATGGCGGACAGTCTGAAATTTTCAGGGTAGCTTCAAACCCGAAGAACAAAGATAAAAATAATAAAATCTATACATATAATAAATCTGTAGAAGGGTCAATTCTGTACATTGAAAATATTGAAAAAATAAATAGCGGGGGGTGTTGCTGGATCGATACCAAACCCAAATATGTGATTAAAAAAAATTTTGTCTGTCTGTCTGTCTGTCTGTCTGTCTGTATGTGCAGGCATCACGTGAAAACTAACGGTTCGATTTCGATGAAACTTGGTATAATTATACCTTATTATCCTGGGCATAAAATAGGATACTTTTTATCCTGAAAAAATACGTAGAAAAAAAATCTTATTTTTCAGTTTTATTCATAGACTTTGTTCTGTAGAACCGCGAACACACGTTGCATTACCCGCAGTGGATTCAGCGCCGTAACCTGTAGCGCCGAAAGTCGGATTTGGCTTGAACCGTTTGCGGCACACGCGGGCCACGCCTCCCCGACTCCTATATAAGGAGCCGCGTTCCGCGCCGCGCGATGCATACAAATTCTGAATTTTGATGCGAGCGGACGTGTCCAGTGTGGCGAGCGGTCCGGTCGTCCGTGGAATTAATATTGTATGCGTGTAATTTTAAACCGTGCTTTTCAGCGCGACCTTTTTGATTACTGTTCCGATCAGTTATTTGTAAATACAAGGTCGGAATTACTATGAAAAAAATACTTACTACAGAACGCGAGTTCAACAGCAGTAGCTCAATAGATCTCCTTAATTATTATAGGCTTAGCCGTATTTGGGTCCAATAGATATTTATAAGATGTCATTGTCAGAGTTACTCAAAATGGAGAAATAAACCATCCACACGAAGACCGACATCCGCGCGGACGGAGTCGCGGGCGGAAGCTAGTAAATAATAAATTTAAAAATATCTAAAATCCTACGTTTTTAAATGTCCTAAAAATAAGAAAACAACCCTACGGGGCTGACAGAGGGGCCACTCAAAATGTGGGGGCGTATCTTTGCAAGTTACAGCCACGATCTATACACGTCAAGTAAGATATATCCCATAAATAATATACGTCCCCACGTTTTGAGTGGCCCCTCTCTCAGCCCCGTAGGGTTATTTTCTTATTTTTAGGACATTTAAAAACGTGGGTTCTTAGATTTTTTTTAATTAGCCTATAATGTTCCCACTGCTGGGACACAGGCCTCCTCTCTGTGAGAGGGAGTGGGCCATAATCCACCACCCGGGCCCAGTGCGGGTTGGTAGCGCGATGCGACAAGGTGTGAACTAAGGGACTTTCGGCAGTGATGTGTGTCCAGATTAATAGGCGCAACAATCTTCTTAAGTACGTTTTCGGCTTATTTAATTTTTTTCTTGAAAAACAAGCCGACAATGTTTATCAAAATATCTAAAGGGCAATAATTGGCAGATATTATAAGTCCTGAATTAATGTAGTCGTAAGGAGGCACTGTCATCGCACATACAGCGTATATCAAACCTTATCCCGTCTCATATAGAGCCTTATTTGAGTAATGCCTGTTATAAATACTCCATTCCGCCATAAACTCCACGACTATCATTAAAACAAAAGACATACTACACTCAACTCCAAGCCAAACAGTTCTTCATTAAAGTTAAACTAATTATTACCATCATAAAATTAAATACAACAATGGGCAACGTAATAAAATTACGTACTCACAAAATGGCTGACTTAATACAATCATACAGACAAACAAACATCAAGAAACAGAGAAATAAAATGTATTAAAACTTTTGCTTGCCTCAAAAGTAATTGTGGTTGTGTTTCTAGCGCGACGCCATTTTAATTACACGTCTAAGTAATGTCATGGAATAGAGAAATGCAGAAGGCAGAGACCTTACATTAGAGTCCGCGCCACCACTCATGCACTGCGGAAATTTGTGGTACTTTTTTTTTTTTTTTTTTTTTTAGGGTGGCAAAATCATCAAATGAGTCCTCCCGCCCTGGGCGGGGCGGGAGGGACTGTCAGACTTTTACTGACTAAAATCCACCCGTGTTCCGTCGGATGCCCTTTACGTTCCGGGGCCACGGTGTCCTGGATTAAGAAAAATCCGCGACCCCGGCAGGCATTTGGCCCCATAAGGGGCCCCGTCGGTGACGCGTGAAACACGACGCGCCACCGACCCGGGCTTGGTCCTTAGTCGGACGGCGAGCATACCCATTACTCACCGTCCGCAAGCCTGCTCCACCGCTGTGCCCTCTGCTGTTCAGAGGGACACGCGTTGGAGCGTCCACCCGACAGGCTATTTGCATACGGGCAAAGAAACCCCTTAGGCACACAGTGCCTAAGGAGAGTTTTTGCCCGCATCCCAGGGTGCACCGGCCCGAAAAATTGGTCTTCCCCCCGGACGTATCCGAGAGGGAACTCCAGTCCACGGGCGCACGTGGAGGTTTCCTGTCTTAGCACCCCAAATTTGTGGTACTAAACTTTTTTAATGCAATTTAATGGAATGGCAAAGACACTAGCGCCGGGTCATAATGACGTCAATCGTGGCGGTATTATCCGTCCCAAGTTTGATTTTGACGTTAGTTACGTTCGTAAATCTGTATCCGTTCCTGTGTTTTCGTTGACGGACTTAAAAAGTAGAAACCCAGATACGAGCAGCGCGCAAACACACAATTATATATGCCTAGGTACGGAGCGCGGCGCTACAGTTTGCCTAGTAACCAGTAGGATAATCAAATAGGTCCTTTTTGGAAAGTAACGCGGATAGACAGCTAAAGTTATTGTTATGTTGGCTTATACTTAAAATTAGTTAGTGTCTCGATGCGACAGTTACATTAAATAATAACGTGTTATCTGAAGGATACATATAATTAGTGTAAAATGCTTTGTACTTTGTCTTGTTTTGTCTTTGAGTCCTGGCAATCATTTATTCCTCAGTAAAAATACGTCAATTAATAATCTTTATCTTGGGCACGCCGAACTCAAAACAAATTCCAATCGTGACTGCGCTTGTACGTACTATTCGTGAAGCTTGTCGATGTGTAAGTACGTGCATTTTCCCTCATCGCCTCAAGCTGGGCTTCTGTTCTCATCTACTCTGTGATAACTCTGTTCACGACTGGGCGCCACAAAAAGTCAGCCAAAAGTTCCAACGATGTTAATTATGTTTTATTGTGTCACTGCGATGTTTTTAAGATTTTTAATTTTTAATAACCTTTTTTTAAATTAATGATTGTGGGTAAAGTACCGTAATTTTGGGTATTGGGTTTGGTTTAATTTGATTATTCATCTTGTTTATAAATCTTTTTGCTCAAATCTTCTGTTACATTTAAACGAATCCGCGTTTTTATATTCATACACAACGCTTTATTACAAAAATCTGTTTTTGTCAGAAAAGTTATTGGAAAATAATAGAGAAAAGTGTAAAACTTTATGCCCGACGATAAAATATGAAACTAAGTTATAAAAATAGATACTAAACTTCCCAAAACTACCTATCTACCGATTTGACGCAAACACACAGAATAAAAGTCCCAAACAGACTCAAAAGTCTAGAGAGACTAAAAGTCAAGAGAGACTTATAGATCTATTAAAATAAAAGCTCAAAAGGAACTAAGTCCAGACAAATTACGGGTGTCACCACTGCGAAGATCACCCGGAGGACACAGTAGAGCATACGGTGCAGGTCTGCCCCAGTTGGGCGGAGCACCGCCGTGTCCTCACGGAGGCGATAGACGGAGAAATCTCACGCCCGGCATTGGTCGAGGCCATGCTGCGGGGCGAGACGGAGTGGGAAGCGGTCGCCTTCTTCTGCGAAGCAGTTATGCTCGCGAAGGAGGAGGTGGGCCGCGAGAAAGAGAGGACAGCGTCCTCCCTCCGCCCCAGCCGCAGTGGTAGACGCCCACGGCATCAGACCTCGCGGGACGATCTCCGGCCACCGTAGGCGCGGGCATGCGGCTGGTGAGTTATGGGTGACTTGAGAGCTGTCAGCAATCTGACGGGGGCCAAAGCCTGCCGGGGTCGTGGGACTGTCTCAACTGGTAACCGTGACCCTGGTACGTAAAGGGCTATTGAAGGATCACCGTGGATTTTAGTCCGTACAAGTCTGACAGTCCCTCCCGCCCCACCCTGGCCGAGAGGACTCATTTAATGATTTCACCACGCAAAAAAAAAAGATCTAGAATGACTAAAAGTCCAGACAGACTTAAACGCCCTAGAGAGACTTAAAAGTCCAGACAAACTAAAACATTTAGAGATTAAAAGGTCCAAATATTAAGTTTCGAATACGACAGGCAAACAAGAAAAAAAATACCTTCATTTATTTATCACGTAACGTAGGAAGAAATTCAAAGCAAACATATTGACTAACACACTCATATATGTACAGACACATGTAAATGCGATTCAAAAGGAAAGTTAAAAAAGATACATCTCCTCCAAAGTTTGCGATTCGGCAAAAACGCATTAGCATAATAAATTATTCTATATCAAAGCGATCGGACCGTGAATAGAGCGCTTTAGTCGCTCCTTTAGAAGTAAAGACCCTCTTCTCACTATGGACCGCCACGCCGAACGAAATTTCGCCACTTGCATCCATCGGTTGCCCGCGACCCTCACAATGTCGTCGGTCCACCTAGTGGGAGGCCTGCCTACGCTGCGTCTTCCGGTCCGTGGTCGCCACTCGAGAACTTTTCTTCCCCATCGGTTGTCAGTTCTACGAGCGATGTGGCCTGCCCATTGCCACTTCAACTTGCAAAATGAGCTATGTCGGTGGCTCTGGTTCTTCGCCGTATCCATGTTCCGGATTTTATCCCACAAAGAAACTCCGAGCATAGCTCTTTCCATTGCTCGTTGAGTGACTCTTAGTCTCTCTAAAATACAATTTATTATGAAGCTGGAATTACCTACGACTCGGTTGGCGCAGTGGTTCAGCGATCGACTGCTGCGCTGTGTGTTGCGGGTTCGATCTCCGCACGGAACAAATATTTGTATGACCTGCAAGTAGTTGTTCCAGATCTGGGTGTGTTGTGCATGTGAGTTTCTATGTTTGTAAACGCCGCCACGATACAGGAAGAAATTCCTAGTGTGGGGCAACGTTTTATATAAAAAAAAAAAATTAGAACTTAAAACGTGATATTTACCATTTTTATTATTTGCTTTGATTGTAAAAAATTTCTGCTCTTTTACAAGGGCCATGATCACGAAACAAAATACAATAACAGCACGATTGTTGTAGTGGCCATGTGTAGGACTGTTACGCTGGTTGTCGCAGGTTTGATTCCCGCACGATTCAAATATATTT
The DNA here is from genome assembly GCA_950005045.1 of Agrotis exclamationis. Taxonomy (NCBI): domain Eukaryota; kingdom Metazoa; phylum Arthropoda; class Insecta; order Lepidoptera; family Noctuidae; genus Agrotis; species Agrotis exclamationis. Next base: position 18,075,834 of record OX465436.1, read on the forward strand.
ATGTATGATCTGCAAATATTTGTTCCGGCTTGTGTATGTGTTTCTACATTTGTAAACGCACCAACAATCATCAGTCATCTACCAATCCGCACTGGGCCCGCGTGGTAGATTACGGCCCACTCCCTCTCACAGAGAGGACGCCTGTGTCCCAGCAGTGGGAACATTTAAAGGCTGATGATGATGATGAAACACACCAACAATACGGAAGAAATTCTTAGTGTGGCAACGCACAGCTCCTTTATCGATCGCTCTTGTCATGCATAATTTCGAAACTTTGGTCTTCAGATTTCTTGCCGATTTGCTCTAATGTGAACATTTATAGGCCGCTAGTTTCTGTTTGAGATAATTAGAACGGGGCCTTAGGCCCGGTATCCACCAAAGCGGAGAGGAGATGTGGATTTCTGATTGGTTATTCAAACACATCTCCTCTCCTCTCAGCTTTGGTGGATATCGGGCCTTATAGAGTTGTGACCTCGACGCCGATGTAACCAGTTCCTCGTTACACAGGCGCTATATGGAATACCTATATCTTACTTTGGCGGTATTTACAACTCTTTAATGATATGATGGATTTGAAGTCAAGATTGCGTTCTGTCATAATTACGACTTTGATGTTAGTGAATTTTAATATCCGGTGGATGCACATTCGTATCTACTGAAAATGTTTAATACTTTGGTTTTTATAAAATTAAACTACCGTGTCGTAGTTGCGATTTTTAAATGCTTCGTTGCTAAATAAGGACTGGGCCATCCTGGTCAATTTTATGAGGACTGGATTACCCGAGTCTAATTTTAAGGACTGAGTCACCCAGGTCAAACATTCAGGTAAAACTTGCTAAGGTCGTTACATGCATGGATAAACTGGTTAATTAATCCATGGTTCAGATCTAAGTACGGGTTAATTTTCGTTTTTATTATTTAAGCACAAAATTGTACAGAGGCGCACTAATAATTTGATTTATTTCTTCCAGCCATCTCTCTCATCTGCTGTAATGTTTTGATACTAGTTTAGTTCTCACTCATTCATAAATTAACCAAGTTAAATTCATTTATTGGAGGTTTTAAAAGGCTTATCGAGTCTTTAATGTTCTAGCCCTAGTTAAAACCTTTAATTTATTAGTGTGGTAGTCTAGATAAACTTCTTTAACTTCATAATTTTCAAACTAGTTTTCAAAGTAGCTTTTCAAATATTTAAGCTAATCCAACAAGCCTTTGCAAGTAAATGAACTAAAAACTGAAGAATTACAAGCATCTAAATATTATTAAAACTTTAAGTTCTTGTAACGAAATAATGTCTAATCTGTTTTTTTAACATTTTCAACAATGTTCTCGGGCCCTGGGTGGAGTGAAAGACTATAATAGATGACTGACTATAACCACTCCATTCTTTCAGTTAACCTTTGCTTTCTAGGGCCGCTGCAACATTGCAAGAAATTCCCGTGAACCTGGCAGGAATTTTGGCCTCTCTTCTTTTTCTTCCTGCCTTTATCCCATTTTACTTGTGGTAGGCGCAACACGTTTTTTTTTTCTTCCAATCTCCCCTATTAGACGTCACAGTATCATTTACTCCTTTTTCTTTCATATCATTCCTTAGACAATCCATCCATCTTTTCTTTGGCCTTCCCCTTCCTCTACATCCATCAACATTCATACTCATCACTCTCTTAGTCACGTGGGTGTCATCCCTCCTCATCACATGTCCATACCAAGATAGACGATTCCCTTTCATTTTTTCTGTAACAGGCGCCACTTTCAAACTTCCCCATCGTTTCTCATCCATCTTTCAATTCATAAATCTATTTTAATAAAATAATCTATATGTTGCACTAAGAATAATCTATCTCAAATTTTATAGGCCCAAAATAGACTTTCGTAATTAACTTTGAAGTAATAAATAACACACTACAATTCGCCGCCATTTTGATTTCGCCTCCACACAAAGTTAATACACGTTTGTGAGTCAAAGGTTAAATAAAGATATGGACTAAAAAAAAAAAAAAACAAAAATAGCCTCCTAAGGTTGTTACCCAATCAAAGGGCCGCCCTCGACCTAATAGAAACTTTATCCCTTCAATATTTTCTTTTGATTGAATTCGTCTACCGAAGGCGGATGAGAAATGTTTTTATTTCCACATATTTTTTATCAAAAATACTGAAATTAAGATTGCGAATCTTTTAAAATGTATTGGCAAAAAATATGTTGAAAGAAATTGATGTTTTCCACTTGCTATTTCCATACATTAAAAAGTCAACCAACGTAACTCGGCCTACCAATCGTTTTTTTATCATCGTCAAAAAATAATCAAATGAGTCCTCCCACCCAGGGCGGGACGGGAAGGACTTATCTCCAAGGTGATCCTTCAATAGCCTTTTACGTTCCAGGATCATGGTTACCTGATGAGACAGTCCGCTGACTCCCTTGACAGTCTGATATCTTATCACCCCTAAGCCACTGAACGGATTTCCGTGAAATATTGAATTACATGTAAGTTAGGACATTTTTTTATCCTATTAATTTGGTCTCATAGTATAATTTCTAATTTCATGCATATGTTAACGGACATGTATGTAATCCGTCATTGTATACAATTCCTAGGAAATGTATATAATTCCTTAAATCGTCCAGAAATGTGTGAAACCTAACCAACCTCGGGGTCGCCTTTGACGTTTATTTTCAGAGGCACCAACAACTCTTGGGCACCCCGAGGTTCGGTTTGGTAAGGTTCCTTGGCTCCGTCTACCTGAACACGTAAAAAACTTTCATAAATTTTCTAGGAATTTTATACAATTCCTAGATATTTCTGGTACTTTCATCTGGTGGTTTCATTTCCGGTAACACATACAAATCCGTGGGCAGAAGCAGGATAAAATTAAATAGAATGTTAAATTGCTTGTGTACTCGTAGCTGCTACGGCGTAGCACTGACGTCATGGCTACGCTTGCTACGAGGCCGTAGCATATTGGTTGCGGCTACGCGGAAATAGTTGTTTAAACCCTTCCCCTTTGAGTCGGCCTTGTATAAATTTTATATTAGTTCTAACTTTCTAAGGAAGCAATATTCAAAATTGCCTTTTAAATAATTTATACAAGCGGATATTTACGTTGTTTTGTTCTACGAGTATTTTGTTGAAATAAGAACTACTTGTAATTTATGACTTTAACACATCGTGTTAATTTTCTTTATGTGTTTTTAAAAACAACAACAAATCAGATACAGAAAAAGATAGAAATAAAGAAGATGTTATTGAGGCCTACTATATTTTTCCAGTAACATAACATAAAACATTTATCATTACATCTCTATTTCCGTAAAAGATCGGCAGAGACCACTAAGTAAGCAAGTTATAAGGAAAAATATTGTAAACTTGCTAAAAGGTGCGGTCGGTAGGGGCAGCCTCCTTCAACCTAGGAGAGATATCATAGATTTATATAAAAGGAATAAAATCGACTGCCCGAAACTCGTAAATAACGTCTCCCTGCGAGTCCCATGTAGACCACCACGTAGACCCATGTAGACGACCACGTAGACCCATGTAGACCACCACGTAGACCCATGTAGACCACCACGTAGACCCATGTAGACCACCGCGTAGTCCCATGTAGACCACCACGTAGTCCCATGTAGACCACCACGTAGACCCATGTAGACCACCACGTAGTCCCATGTAGACCATGTGTACAGTAGAATTAAGATTTAATAAATTATTATATGTTTATCTATGTGTTGTTGTAACATCTGTTGGTAAAACACAAATAAATAAATAAAGAACCTGCCACAAAAAGATCGCTGCTACTGAGTAATACCTGGTAGAAAAACCCAATAACACCTCCCCCAACATAACAATACGTCCAAGCCAACAACACAAGGGGTGCTAAGACAGGAAACCTCCACGTGCGCCCGTGGACTGGAGTTCCCTCTCGGATACGTCCGGGGGGAAGACCAGTTTTTCGGGACGGTGCATCCTGGGTTGCGGGCAAAAACTCTTCCTTAGGCACTGTGTGCCTAAGGGGTCTCTTTGCCCGTATGCGAATAGCCTGTCGGGTGGATGCTCCAACGCGTGTCCCTCTGATTAGCAGAGGGCACAGCGGCGGAGCGGGCTTGCGGACGGTGAGTAATGGGAAAACTCGCCGTCCGACCAAGGACCAAGCCCGGGTCGGTAGCGGGTCGTGTTTCACGCGTCACCGACGGGGCCCCTTATGGAGCCAAATGCCTGCTGGGGTCGCGGTTTTTTCTTAATCCAGGATACCGTGGCCCCGGAACGTAAAGAGCATTCGAAGGAACACGGGTGGATTTTAGTCAGTAAGAGTCTGACAGTCCCTTCCGCCCCACCCAGGGCGGGAGGACTCATTTGATGATTTTGCCACCCAAAAAAAAAAAACGAAAAAAGAAGCCAACAACGCAATCCTCACCATAGCTCAACCACAAAGACGTAACGACCCTCCACTTGGTACTAAGCCCCCACAATAAATATAGAAGTTTGTTAAATTGTTGCCAAGAAACAATAAGTTAAGTTGTGTTTAACGGGGGCCAACCGCAAGAATTGCTGGCCAGGAGAGTTCAACGGGAGATTTACTTGCTAACTTGTAGGTGCAACCGACCTCGTAAGTGTGTTCCTACTCTAAGGTTGAACGGTATTTTTAAAATGAAATAAAATACATGAATATTGTAGAAATGTACAGCAGGCATACAAATATTTTTTTTTTTTGAATGCAGGCCGCAGCTTACAACCGGTCCTACTGAAAGTCTAAAGGGCAGACACATGTTCAGCAGTTGACGTCTTACGGCTGATATTATGATGATGATGATGGGATAAAAATAGTAATCATCATCATCATCAGCCTGCTATATTTTTCAAAACTAACTGCCGGACTAATTCGATTTGCAATATATGGGGATGCTGTCAACATGCCTTTTAATGGTTAATCAAATACAAGAAATTCATAAGCCTATCTTAATTTTTTATTAAAAGTCATTTAAATGTATAATAAATGCGTCTTCAAGCATGCGCTTAAGAGCCAGATCAAGGCCCAAGAGTCCCCGAGGTCAGGACCCAGGCTTTTCCTGGCAGGTCGTCGGGTCCTGGGGCGGTATTTTGGGTCTTGAGACCTTGTACCGCCACTCTCCGGTTTACTTTTTTGGCATAATAATACTTTGCCTTTGAAATTAAATGTTTTTTTTTAATTATCAAATGAGTCCTCCCAGTCCTCCCACCCAGGGTAGGGCGGGAGGGACTGTCAGACTCGTACTGACTCAAATCTACGGTGTCCTTCAATAGCCCTTTACGTGCCAGAGTCACGGTAATTTGATAAGTCCCGCAACCCCGGCAGGCTTTGGCCCTCTAAGGTTTAAGGCTTTATACATAATAAAGTTATGCGTAACCTGTTATTCGTAAATCACAAATTAAGCTGATTTCAGACTACGCTATAATATAATAGCATATAGTATAATAGCTCATAGCACAACAATATCGCGCTCCATACATTGTTTTGTGCACGTTCACATTGTACTGTACTATATATTATTGGCTGGCTATACGCTATAAATTGGTGCGATGCGCAGAGTTCATGCTATGCTATATCGCGCGCCGCCCTCTTCCTCCTCCCTCACCCCCTAAATTATCTAAATGTTCAAATAGTTTGAAATCACCACGTTCTCTTCTAAACTTTATGATTTGGTATCCAGAGTCTGGCATATTTCTTCTTTCGTATCATTAATGACAAGTTTGTGTCAAATTCCGCATTGTCATCATCACTTGATGAGCTTTCAAGACTATCCAGTATTAAATCCATTGTGTCGATCGTGATGTGTGCTGTGCAACTGTGCACACTCTTCAAAGATCGCGGTTGACTGAGCTTGCGATAATATCGCGTATGTGAACGTCATGCTATATAGTATAGCATAATAGTATAGCGTAATCTGAAATCAGCTTTATGCGTAAACATTATTAGGATAAACAAAAGTATGTCATGTTATAATTATGTCTTAAAATTGTATGCTAACGGATAGGAAACCCAAATAATATGTTGTTTACCACGGTAGCTAACTCAAATTATGTTCCTGACAGTTGTTCAAGTTTTTTAAATTAGGGAAGTGCGTGTACTCGAAAAGGCTTTGGGGTATTAAAAATTGGCTTGTTGTTGCAAATGTTTTGTGTAAAAATTTAAAAGGTTTTTAATTGGTGAAATGCTTCTTTTTGTTCAAACTCAGGACCGTAGGTACCGAACCATAGTGTGATGATAGTTGAAAATTTGGTCGACGACTATCAATTTTCATAGTTTAAAGCATTTGTATGTCGTATTAACTGGTCTGGCACCCAGTCTTCTTGAGCGTATTACCCAGTAACTGGTTTTTAGACGTCATTGTAAGCGGTTGCTCTATGTTAACAAAACTAACGAAGATTGGTAAAGCCTTGATAGATGATGTTATTTCGTATGCATCACAATTTAAAAAATTGGATCAAAATGTACAAAACGACACAAATAAAAAATATTAAAAAAAAATCTACACCACAAAGAAGATATACAATGAAACTATTAAAATAACTACAAAACTAAAATAATTAATTCTCCTTGGCCCGACTAGAAGTCAAGAACAATTCAATTACAATTTGTAAGTCAAACAAGCCTTTGAAACTATTTAAAAGTGACCTCCACAATAAATTCTTACAATATAAAATGCTTAATAAAATGCCAAGTCGAACAAATATGAAAATATAATTCAACATAATGTTGGCAACATAAAAACAACACATATTTGTGTTGAATTACTAAGAAATAAGTTTGGAATCAAGTCACAAACTCAGAACATATTATTTTAAGGCTGTGTACAGACATGAGTCAAGATTGTTTTCAGATATATTTTTGTTCTATGTAAATAATGATGGCGAACATTAACAGTTGAATATTGACGGGGCCCCCTCTAGAAGGCCAAAGCCTGCCGGGGTCGCGGGACTCATCTCATTACCGTGACCTTGGAACATAAAGGGCTATTGAAGGACACCGTGGATTTTAGTCAGTACGAGTCTGACAGTCCCTCCCGCCCTGCCCTGGGTGGGAGGACTCATTTGATGATTTTACCACGATAAAAAAAGTAAGCTTAAGGAAATAGCTGATTTGAAACATTAGAATATCTTATAATGTTTCAAATCAGCTATTTTCTTAAGTTTGCCGTATATGATTACTTCCCAGAATTTGACCCTTATTAACAACACTATCGATTGATGTAATAATACACGGTGTGATTTTCTTCCAAAATCAGCGGGTTGGCCAGGATTATTGATATTTCTAAAATCCAATGATGCAGTTTTAGTTTTCGACAAATTCGGCCTCGCGACTCCTTTCAACGTTTTTCGATATTCCTCCTAATTTCGCTTATAGCCATCCACGCCCAGTTAAAAAATTAATTCTGTATAATATATGCTGCTGGTCTGTTTGGTTATGGTTTTATGCGAAACGAAGAGAGTATTTATGACCTCTGACTTAAGGTGTATTTTGTTGTTCATAAATTATTTTAATCGACTCCCTGTTTTTTTTCGCATCCTCCTTACAAATGATATACCTATCACATTAAGTCAAAAAAAAATTGACAAGTGCCAATCGTTTTTAAAACGTTCCAACTTCTATCAACAAGCTTGACTTTAAAATTTTCTGTTGCATATTTTATAGGTCAATTCAATAATCGCGGAGATCGAAAATCCATAGTCGTCCTTAATTTTTGTAACATGTATTCAGTGACATATGAAGCAAAGATTCTATAAAACAAAACTCTTAAACTATTTGTAGGATTTCATTCAAATAATCAAAGTTACCATCTCATAATAACCCGCTACAATACTCAGTTGCGTGTATTATAATCCAGTTCTGTCTAAATTATACAAAGTTATTTCGCCTCTGGTGTGCGCCCTGCCTTACAACATATCTTATCAAAAAGTAATTTCAACTTCATTGTGACGTGTGTCTTATGTTTACGTCTTGTTTTTAGCTCAAATATTAAGTTGTAAGCCTTCATTTTCAGTTTAATAGCGAGATGTTTATCGGAGTCAAGCAAATTACTGACATGTGACATGTAATCCCAAGTTGTTTTAGTTTTATGATATAGTTTTTGCTTTTAAGAATATTGTATATTATACTGATGTATACGCGCATGCCATACCTAGTTTGGGTATTGAAGGAATGAATAATTTATTCACTTAAAATTTCTTAGCGGGCCCACCTTAGAGGGCCAAAAGAGGGCCTGCCGAGGTCGCGGGACTGTATTGTCAGGTAACCGTGGCTACGGAACGTAAAGGGCTATTGAAGGACACCGTGGATTTTAGTCAGTACAGGTCTGACAGTCCCTCCCGTCCTGCCCTGGTGGGAGAACTCATTTGATGATTTTACCACGTAAAAAAACAAAAAAATCTCTGTGTGTGTTTGGACTCCTGTATAATTATGTCGGTAACATAGACAAGTATAAATTGTCTACTACACTAACGTTTAAGGAAGATACTTGCACGTTTTGATGGTGTTTGATATTCTTAACCGGAATACATATTGCATTGTAACCATTTTTTATGTTCATGTGTACCTTTTTGTAGATAGTAAAATCAACAAATGAGTCCTCTCGCCCTGGGTGAAGCGGAACGGACTGTCAGGCTCGTAATGATTAAAATTCACGATGTTTCTTCAATTGCCCTTTACATTCCAGCCCCCCAAGCCAAGTTACAACAAGTCGCAAACGATAATCGTAAACGCTCGGTACTCCCCAATAGATTTTCAACTTTATAGCCTAGAGCCTAAAGTTGAAAATCTATTTAAGATTTCTGAGCGTTAGCGACAGGAAAGATCGAAAACGATAAGCAATCTTCACTAGATCTTCAACGT